>CM038680.1:245944364-246544801 GCA_021605205.1 Aegilops longissima | reverse complement strand
GCGATCTATGATGTCTCTTACCGATTTACCGCTATCGCTTTGGGGTTATGCTTTAGAGACGGACGCATTCACGTTAAATAGGGCACCATCAAAACCGCTAAAACGACTCCTTATGAACTATGGTTTGGCAAGAAACCAAAGTTGTCGCTTCTGAAAGTTTGGGGCTGCGATGCTTATGTGAAAAACTTCAACCCGATAAGCTTGAACCCAAATCGGAAAATGTGTCTTCATAGGATACCCAAAGGAAACAGTTGGTACACCTTCTATCACAGATCCGAAGGCAAGACATTCGTTTTAAGAATGGATCCTTTCTAGAGAAGGAGTTTCTCTCGAAAGAAGTGAGTGGGAGAAAAGTAGAACTTGATGAGGTAACAGTACCAGCTCCCTTATTGGAAAATGGTTCATCACAGAAATCGGTTCCGTGACACCTACACCAATTAGTGAGGAAGTTAATGATGATGATCATGAAACTTCAGATCAAGTTTCTACCGAACTCACGAGGTCAACTAGAGTAAGATCCGCACTGAGTGGTACGGTAATCCTATTACGAAGTCATGTTACTTGACCATGGTGAACCTACAAACTATGAAGAAGCGATGGTGAGCCCAGATTCGCAAAATGGCTGGAAGCCATGAAATCTGAGATGGGATCCATGTATGAGAACAAAGTATGGACTTTGGTTGACTTGCCGATGATCGACAAGCCATTGAGAATAAATGGATCTTTAAGAAGAAGACCGACGCTGATGGTAATGTAATCGTCTATAAAGCTCGACTTGTTGCAAAAGGTTTTCGACAAGTTCAAGGGTTGACTACGATGAGACTTTCTCACCAGAAGCGATGCTTAAGTTTGTCCGAATCATGTTAGCAATTGCTGCATTTTATGATTATGAAATTTGGCAAATGGATGTAAAACTACATTCTTGAATGGATTTCTAGAAGAAGAGTTGTATATGATGCAACCGAAGGTTTTGTTGATCCAAAAGGTGCTAACAAAGTGTGCAAGCTCCAGCGATCAATTTATGGTCAGTGCAAGCCTCTCGAGTTGGAATAAACGCTTTGATAGTGTGATCAAAGCATATGGTTTTATCTGCACTTTTGGAGAAGCTCAGATTTACAAGAAAGTGAGTGGGAGCTCAGAGCATTTCGATATTATATGTGGACGATATATTATTAATTGGAAATGATATAGAATTTCTGGATAGCATAAAAGGATACTTGAATAAAAGTTTTCAATAAAATACCTAGGTGAAGCTTACATATTGGGCATCAAGATCTATAGAGATAGATCAAGACGCTTAATTGACTTTCACAAAGCACATACCTTGATAAAGTTTTCAAAAAGTTCAAAATGGATCGCACAAAGAAAGGTTTTTACCTATATTACAAGGTGTGAAATTGAGTCGACTCAATGCCCCACCACAAGCAGAAGATAGAGAGAAAATGAAAGATGTTCCTATGCTTCAGCCATAGGCTCTATCATGTATGCAATGCTGTGTACCGACGTGACGTATGTTTAGCAATAAGCTTGGCAGGAAGGTACCAAAGTAATCCAGAGTGGATCATCGACAGCGGTCAAAAACATCCTGAAATACCGAAAAGGACTAAGGATATGTTTCTCGATATGGAGGTGACAAAGAGCTAGTCGTAAATGGTTACGCCGATGCAAGCTTTGACATCGATCCGGACGATTCTAAATCGCAAACCTGATACGTGTTTTTATTAAACGGTGGAGCTGTCGGTTGGTGCAGTTCTAAACAAAGCGCCGTGGCGGGATCTACATGTGAAGCGGAGTACATAGCTGCTTCGAAGCAGCAAATGAAGGAGTGCGGATGAAAGAGTTCATTTCGATCTAGGTGTCATACCTAGTGCATCGGGAACAATGAAGATCTTCTGTGACAATATGGTGCAATTGCCTTGGCAAAGGAATCCAGATTCCACAAGAGGACCAAGCATATCAAGAGACGCTTCAATTCCATTCGGGACCAAGTCCAAGTGGGAGACATAGAGATTTGCAAGATACATACGGATCTGAATATTGCAGACCCGCTGACTAAGCCTCTTCCTCGAGCAAAACATGATCAGCACCAAGACTCCATGGGTGTTAGAATCATTTTGTGTAATCTAGATTATTGACTCTAGTGCAAGTGGGAGCTCAAGGAAATATGCCCTAGAGGCAATAATAAAGTTATTATTTATTTCCTCATATCATGATAAATGTTTATTATTCATGCTAGAATTGTATTAACGGAAACATAATACATGTGTGAATACATAGACAAACATATAGTCACTAGTATGCCTCTACTTGACTAGCTCATTAATCAAAGATGGTTATGTTTCCTAACCATAGGCATGTGTTGTTATTTGATTAATGGGATCACATCATTAGGAGAATGATGTGATTGACATGACCCATTCCGTTAGCCTAGCACTTGATCGCTTAGTATATTGCTATTGCTTTCTTCATGACTTATACATGTTCCGTAACTATGAGATTATGCAACTCCGTTTACGGAGGAACACTTTGGTGCTACCAAACGTCACAACGAATCGGGTGATTATAAAGGAGTACTACAGGTGTCTCCAAAGGTACATGTTGGGTTGGCGATTTCGAGATTAGGTTTTGTCACTCCGATTGTCGGAGAGGTATCTCTAGGCCTTCTCGGTAATACACATCACATAAGCCTTGCAAGCATTGCAACTAATAAGTTAGTTGCGAGATGATGTATTACGGAACGAGTAAAGAGACTTGCCGATAGCGAGATTGAACTAGGTATTGGATACCGACGATCGAATCTTGGGCAAGTAACATACCGATGACAAAGGGAACAACGATGTCGTTATGCGGTTTGACCGATAAAGATCTTCGAGAATATGTAGGAACCAATATGGGCATCCAGGTTCGCTATTGGTCATTGACCGAGAATAGTTCTAGGTCATGTCTACATAGTTCTCGAACCCGTAGGGTCCGCACGCTAACATTACGATGACAGTTTTATTATGAGTTTACAAGTTTTGATGTACGAAGTTTGTTCGAGTCCCGGATGTGATCACGGACATGACGAGGAGTCTCAAATGGTCGAGACATAAAGATTGATATATTGGAAGCCTATATTTGGATATCGGAATGGTTCCGGTGAAATCGATTTTTATTAGGAACACCGGGGTTACGGAACCTCTCCGGGGATAATGGGCCTTAGTGGGCCATGAGGGAAAAGAGGAGGGCCGGCCAGGGCAGGCCGCATGCCCCCTCCCCCCCTAGTCCGAATAGGACAAGGAGAGGGGGGGCGGCGCCCCCCTTCCTCTTTCCCCTCCCCCCTTTCCTTCTCCAACAAGGCAAGAGGGAGGAGTCCTACTCCCGGTGGGAGTAGGACTCCTCCAGGCGCACCCCTTGAGGGCCGGCCGCACCTCCCCCTCCCTCCTTTATATACGGGGGCAGGGGAGCACCCCAGGACACACAAGTTGATCTTCGTGATCGTTCCTTTGCCATGTGCGGTGCCCCCTTCCACCATATTCCACCTCGGTCATATCGTCGCAGAGTTTAGGCGAAGCCTGCGCCGTAGAGCATCATCATCGCCACCACGCCCGTCGGCTTGACGGAACTCATCCCGACACTTTGCTGGATCGGAGACCGGGGATCGCCATCGAGCTGAACGTGTGCTGAACTCGGAGGTGCCGTGACGCTCGGTACTTGGATCGGTCGGATCGTGAAGACGATGACTACATCAACCGCGTTGTCATAACGCTTCCGCCACGGTCTCACGAGTGCGTGGACAATACTCTCCCCTCTCGTTTCTATGCCATCACCATGATATTGCGTGTGCGTAGGAATTTTTTTGAAATTACTACGTTCCCCAACAGTGGTATCACCATGAACAATAAGCGTTGGGGAATTATAACTGTCATCGAAACCTTAAGCGTGCGGACCCTACGGGTTCGAGAACTATGTAGACATGACCTAGAACTATTCTTGGTCAATAACCAATAGCGGAACCTGGATGCTCATATTGGCTCCTACATATTCTACGAAGATCTTTATCGGTCAAACCGCATAACAATATACGTTGTTCCCTTTGTCATCGGTATGTTACTTGCCCGAGATTTGATCGTCGGTATCCAATACCTAGTTCAATCTCGTTACTGACAAGTCTCTTTACTCGTTACGTAATGCATCATTCCATAACTAACTCATTAGTACATTGCTTGCAAGGCTTATAGTGATGTGCATTACCGAGAGGGCCCAGAGATACCTCTCCGACAATCGGAGTGACAAAACCTAATCTCAAATACGCCAACCCAACATGTACCTTTGGAGACACCTGTAGTACTCCTTTATAATCACCCGATTCACGTTGTGACGTTTGGTAGCACCAAAGTGTTCCTCCGAAAACGGAGTTGCATAATCTCATAGTTACAAGAACACGATAAGTCATGAAGAAAGCAATAGCAATATACTAAACGATCAAGTGCTAGGCTAACGGAATGGGTCATGTCAATCACATCATTCTCCTAATGATGTGATCCCATTAATCAAATGACAACACATGTCTATGGTTAGGAAACATAACCATCTTTGATTAATGAGCTAGTCAAGTAGAGGCATACGAGTGACTATATGTTTGTCTATGTATTCACACATGTATCATGTTTCCGGTTAATACAATTCTAGCATAAATAATAAACATTTATCATGAAATAAGGAAATAAATAATAACTTTATTATTGCCTCTAGGGCATATTTCCTTCAGTAATACAATTCTAGCATGAATAATAAACATTTATCATGAAATAAGGAAATAAATAATAACTTTATTATTGCCTCTAGGGCATATTTCCTTCATCTCCCAGCTTGCACTAGAGTCAATAATCTAGTTCACATCATCATGTGATTCAACACTAATATTCACATATGTATGTGATTAACACCCATAGTTCACATCGTCATGTGACCAACACCCAAAGGGTTTACTAGAGTCAAAAATCTAGTTCACATCGCTATGTGATTAACACCTAAAGAGTACTAAGGTATGATCATGTTTTGCTCGTGAGAGAAGCTTAGTCAACGGATTCCATCACATTTGAGCCGTATGTATTTTGCAAATATTCTATGTCTACAATGCTCTTGCGGAGCTACTCTAGCTAATTGCTCCCACTTTCAATATGTATCCAGATTGAGACTTAGAGTCATCTGGATCAGTGTAAAAAGCTTGCATCGATGTAACTCTTTACGACGGGCTCTTTTATCACCTCCATAATCGAGAAATATTTCCTTAGTCCTCACTAAGGATGTTCTTGACCAATGTCCAGTGATCTACTCCTAGATCACTATTGTACTCCCTTGCCAAATTCAGAGCAAGGTATACAATAGGTCTGGTACATAGCATAGCATACTTTATAGAATCTATGACCGAGGCATAGGGAATGACTTTCATTCTCTTTTCTATTTTCTGTCGTGGTCGGGATTTGAGTCTTACTCAATTTCACACGTTTTCAACATAGGCAAGAACTTTTCTTTGACTGTTCCATTTTGAATTACTTCAAAATCTTGACAAGGTATGTACTTATTGAAAAACTTATCAAGCGTCTTGATCTATCTCAATAGATCTTGATGCTCAATATGTAAGTAGCTTTACTGAGGTCTTTCTTTTAAAGAACTCCTTTCAAATAGTCCTTTATGCTTTCCGAAAAATTATACATCATTTCGATCAACAATATGTTACTCACATATATTTATCAAAAAGGCGGTAGTGCTCCCACTCACTTTATTGTAAATACAGGCTTCACCGCAAGTCTGATAAAACTATATGCTTTGATCAACTTATCAAAGCGTGTATTCCAACTCTGAGATGCTTGCACCAGTCCATAGATGGATCGCTGGAGCTTGCACATTTTGTTAGCTCCTTTAGGATTGACAAAACCTTCTGGTTGCATCATATACAACTCTTCTTTCATAAATCCATTAAAGAATGTTGTTTTGACATCCATTTGCCAGATTTCATAAAATGTGGCAATTGCTAACATGATTCGGACAGACTTAAGCAATGCTAGAGTTGAAAAAATCTCATTGTAGTCAACACCTTGAACTTGTCGAAAACCTTTTGCAACAAGTCGAGCTTTGTAGATAGTAACACTACTATCAGTGTCCGTCCTCCTCTTGAAGATCCATTTATTTAATTTGACTTGCTGATCATCGAGCAGGTCAACCAAAGTCCCCACTTTGTTCTTATATATGGATCCTATCTCAGATTTTATGGCCTCAAGCCATTTCGCGGAATCTGGGCTCATCATCGCTTCCTCATAGTTCGTAGGTTCATCATGGTCTAGTAACATGACTTCTAGAATAGGATTACCATACCACATTGGTGCGGATCTTATTTTGGAAGACCTACGAGGTTCGGTAGTAACTTGATCTGAAGCTTCATGATCATCATCATTAGCTTCCTCACTGATTGGTGTATGAATCACAGGAATTGATTTCTGTGATGAACTACTTTCCAATTCAGGAGAAGGTACAATTACCTTATCAAGCTCTACTTTCCTCCCACTCACTTCTTTCGAGAGAAACTTCTTCTCTAGAAAGGATCCATCTTAGCAACAAATATCTTGCTTTCGGATCTGTGATAGAAGGTGTACCCAATAGTTACCTTTGGGTATTCTATGAAGACGCACTTTTCCGATTTGGGTTCGAGCTTATCAGGTTGAAACCTTTTCATATAAGCATCGCAACTCCAAGCTTTAAGAAACGACAGACTTAGGTTTATCGCTAAACCATAGTTCATACGGTGTCATCTCAACGGATTTAGATGGTGCCCTATTAAACGTGAATGCAGCTGTCTCTAATGCATAACCCCAAAACGATAGTGGTAAATCGGTAAGATACATCATAGATCGCACCATATCCAATAAAGTGCGGTTACGACGTTCGGACACACCATTATGTTGTGGTGTTCCATGTGGCGTGAGCTGTGAAACTATTCCACATTGTTTTAATTGAAGACCAAACTCGTAACTCAAATATTCATCTCCACGATCAGATCGCAGAAACTTTATTTTCTTGTTGTGATGATTTTCCACTTCACTCTGAAATTCTTTGAACTTTTCAACTATTTCAGACTTATGTTTCATCAAGAAGATATACGCATATCTGCTCAAATCATCTGTGAAGGTCAGAAAATAACGATACTTGCCACGAGCATCAACACTCATTGGATCACATACATCGGTATGTATTATTTCCAATAAGTCAGTAGCTTGTTCCATTGTTCCGGAGAACGGAGTTTTATTCATCTTGCCCAAAAGGCACGGTTCGCAAGCATCAAATGATTCATAACCAAGTGATTCCAAAAATCCATCTTTATGGAGTTTCTTCATGCGCTTTACACCGATATGACCCAAACGGCAGTGCCACAAATTAGTTGCACTATCATTATTAACTTTGCATCTTTTGGCATCAATATTATGTATATGTGTATTACTATGATCGAGATCCAAAAAACTATTTTCATTGGGTGTATGACCATTGAAGGTTTTATTCATGTAAACAGAACAACAATTATTCTTTGACTTTAAATGAATAACCGTTTTGCAATAAACATGATCAAATCATATTCATGCTCAACGCAAACACCAAATAACATTTATTTAGGTTTAACACTAATCCCGAAAGTATAGGGAGTTTGCGATGATGATCATATCAATCCTGGAACTACTTCCAACACTCATCATCACTTCCCCTTCAACTAGTCTCTATTTATTCTGTAACTCCTGTTTCGAGTTACTAATCTTAGCAACCGAACAAGTATCAAATACTCAGAGGCTACTATAAACACTAGTAAGGCACACATCAATAACCTGTATATCAAATATACTCTTGTTCACTTTGCCATCCTTCTTATCCGCCAAATACTTGGGGTAGTTTCGCTTCCAGTGACCAGTTCCATTGCAGCAAAAGCACTTAGTCTCAGGCTTAGGTCTAGACTTGGGCTTCTTTAGTCGAGCAGCAACTTGCTTGCCGTTCTTCTTGAAGTTCCCCTTCTTCCCTTTGCCCTTTTCCTTGAGACTAGTGGTCTTGTCAATCATCAACACTTGATGCTCTTTCTTGATTTCTACCTTCGTCGATTTCAACATCACGAAGAGCTCGGGAATCGTTTTCGTCATCCCTTGCATACTATAGTTCATCACGAAGTTCTAGTAACTTAGTGATGGTGACTAGAGAATTATGTCAATCACTATCTTATCGGAAGATTAACTCCCACTTGATTCAAGCGATTGAAGTACCGGACAATGTGAGAACATGCTCACTAGTTGAGCGATTCTCCTCCATCTTTTAGCTATAGAACTTGTTGGAGACTTCATATCTCTCAACTCGGGTATTTGCTTGAAATATTAACTTCAACTTCTGGAACATCTCATATGGTCCATGAGCGTTCAAAACGTCTTTGAAGTCGATTCTAAGCCGTTAAGTATGGTGCACTAAACTATCAAGTAGTCATCATATTGAGCCAGCCAAGCGTTCATAACGCCCGCATTTGCTCCTGCAATAGGTCATCACCTAGCGGTGCATTAAGGACATAATTCTTCTGTGCAGCAATAAGGATAAACCTCAGATCACGGATCCAATCCGCATCATTGCTACTAACATTTTCAATATAATTTTCTCTAGGAACACATATAAAAACATAGGGAAGAAAAAACATAGGGAAGCAACAACGCGAGCTATTGTTCTACAACATAATTTGCAAAATACTACCAGGACTAAGTTCATGATAAGTTAAAGTTCAATTAATCATATTACTTAAGAACTCCCACTTAGATAGACATCTCTCTAGTCATCTAAGTGATCACGTGATCCAAATCAACTAAACCATAACCGATCATCACGTGAGATGGAGTAGTTTTCAATGGTGAACATCAATATGTTGATCATATCTACTATATGATTCACGCTCGACCTTTCGGTATCCGTGTTCCGAGGCCATATCTGTTATATGCTAGGCTCGTCAAGTTTAACCTGAGTATTCCGCGTGTGCAAAACTGGCTTGCACCCGTTGTAGATGGACGTAGAGCTTATCACACCCGATCATCACATGGTGTGTGGGCACGACGAACTTTGGCAACGATGCATACTCCGGGAGAACACTTCTTGATAATTAGTGAGAGATCATCTTAAAATGCTACCGTCAATCAAAGCAAGATAAGATGCATAAAGGATAAACATCACATGCAATCAATATAAGTGATATGATATGGCCATCATCATCTTGTGCTTGTGATCTCCATCTCGAAGCACCGTCGTGATCACCATCGCCACCGCGCGACACCTTGATCTCCATTGTAGCATCGTTGTCGTCTCACCAATCTTATGCTTCTCGACTATCGCTACCGCTTAGTGATAAAGTAAAGCATTACAGGCGTTGCATTTCATACAATAAGCGACAACCATATGGCTCCTGCCGATTGTCGATAACCGGTTACAAAACATGATCATCTCATACAATAAAATATAGCATCACGTCTTGACCATATCACATCACAACATGCCCTGCAAAAACAAGTTAGACGTCCTCTACTTTGTTGTTGCAAATTTTACGTGGCTGCTACGGGTTGAGCAAGAACCGTTCTTACCTACGCATCAAAACCACAACGATAGTTTGTCAAGTTGGTGCTGTTTTAACCTTCGCAATGACGGGCGTAGCCACACTCAGTTCAACTAAAGTGAGAGAGACAGACACCCGCCGGTCACCTTTAAGCACGAAAGTGCTCATAGCGGTGAAACCAGTCTCGCGTAAGCGTCTGGCGTAATGTCGGTCCGGGCCGCTTCATCTCACAATACCGCTGAACCAAAGTATGACATGCTGGTAAGCAGTATGACTTGTATCGCCCACAACTCACTTGTGTTCTACTCGTGCATATGACATCTACGCATAAAACCTGGCTCGGATGCCACTGTTAGGGAAAGTAGTAATTTCAAAAATTTCCTACGCACATGCAAGATCATGGTGATGGCATAGCAACGAGAGGGGAGAGTATTGTCCACGTACCCTCGTAGACCGTAAGCGGAAGCGTTATGACAACGCGGTTGATGTAGTCGTACGTCTTCACGATCCGACCGATCCAAGTACCGAACGTACGGCACCTCCGAGTTCAGCACACGTTCAGCTCGATGACTATCCCCGGGCTCCGATCCAGCAAAGCGTCGGGGATGAGTTACGTCAGCACGACGGCGTGGTGGCGATGATGATGCTATCGGCGCAGGCTTCGCCTAAACTCCATGACGATATGACCGAGGTGGAATATGGTGGAGGGGGCACCGCACACGGCTGAGGCGATCCATAGATCAACTTGTGTTGTTGTTCCTAGAGGTGCCCCCTGCCCCGTGATATAAAGGAGCAAGGGGGCGCGGCCGGCCTAGGAGGCGGCGCCAAGGGAGTCCTACTCCACGGGAGTAGGACTCCCTCCTTCCTTGTTGGAGTAGGAGAAGGGGAAAGAGGGGGAGAGGGAGAAGGAAAAGGGGGTTGCGCCCCTTGTCCAATTCGGACCAGAGGGGGGGCGCAGGCCTCCTTCCTTTTGGCCTCTCTCCTCTATTCCCGTATGGCCCAATAAGGCCCATATACTCCCCGGCGAATTCCCGTAACTCTCCGGTACTCCGAAAAATACCCGAATCACTCGGAACCTTTCCGAACTCCGAATATAGTCGTACAATATATCGATCTTTACGTCTCGACCATTTCGAGACTCCTCGTCATGTCTCCGATCTCATCCGGGACTCCGAACTCCTTCCGTACATCAAAACTCATAATATAACTGTCATCGAAACCTTAAGCGTGCGGACCCTACGGGTTCGAGAACTATGTAGACATGACCTAGAACTATTCTTGGTCAATAACCAATAGCGGAACCTGGATGCTCATATTGGCTCCTACATATTCTCTGAAGATCTTTATCGGTCAAACCGCATAACAACATCACGTTGTTCCTTTGTCATCGGTATGTTACTTGCCCGAGATTTGATCGTCGGTATCAATACCTAGTTCAATCTCGTTCTTGGCAAGTCTCTTTACTCGTTACATAATGCATCATTCCGTAACTAACTCATTAGCTACATTGCTTGCAAGGCTTATAGTGATGTGCATTACCGAGAGGGCCCAGAGATACCTCTCCGACAATCGGAGTGACAAATCCTAATCTCGAAATCGCCAACCCAACATGTACCTTTGGAGACACCTCTAGTACTCCTTTATAATCACCCGATTCGTTGTGACGTTTGGTAGCACCAAAGTGTTCCTCCGTAAGCAGGAGTTGCATAATCTCATAGTTACAGGAACATGTATAAGTCATGAAGAAAGCAATAGCAATATACTAAACGATCAAGTGCTAGGCTAACGGAATGGGTCATGTCAATCACATCATTCTCCTAATGATGTGATCCCATTGATGAAATAACAACACATGTCTATGGTTAGGAAACATAACCATCTTTGATTAATGAGCTAGTCAAGTAGAGGCATACTAGCGACTATATGTTTGTCTATGTATTCACACATGTATCATGTTTCCGTTTAATACAATTCTAGCATGAATAATAAACATTTATCATGATATGAGGAAATAAATAATAACTTTATTATTGCCTCTAGGGCATATTTCTTCAAATTAGCTAGAGTAGCTCCGTGCAGAGTATTGTAGACATAGAATATTTGCAAAATACATACGGCTCTGAATGTGACAGACCCGTTGACTAAGCTTCTCTCACGAGCAAAACATGATCACACCTTAGTACTCTTTGGGTGTTAATCACATTGCAATGTGAACTAGATTATTGACTCTAGTAAACCCTTTGGGTGTTGGTCACATGACGATGTGAACTATGGGTGTTAATCATATACAAATATGAATATTGGTGTTAAATCACATGGCGATGTGAACTAGATTATTGACTCTAGTGCAAGTGGGAGACTGAAGGAAATATGCCCTAGAGGCAATAATAAAGTTATTATTTATTTCCTTATTTCATGATAAATGTTTATTATTCATGCTAGAATTGTATTAACCGGAAACATGATACATTTGTGAATACATAGACAAACATAGTATGCCTCTACTTGACTACATTAATCAAAGATGGTTATGTTTCCTAACCATAGACATGTGTTGTTATTTGATTAACGGGATCACATCATTAGGAGAATGATATGATTGACATGACCCATTCCGCTAGCCTAGCACTTGATCGCTTAGTATATTGCTATTGCTTTCTTCATGACTTATACATGTTCATCAGAATTATGAGATTATGCAACCCTGCTTATCGGAGGAACACTTTGGTGCTACCAAACGTCACAACGAATCGGGTGATTATAAAGGAGTACTACAGGTGTCT
Source organism: Aegilops longissima (assembly GCA_021605205.1). Classification (NCBI taxonomy): domain Eukaryota; kingdom Viridiplantae; phylum Streptophyta; class Magnoliopsida; order Poales; family Poaceae; genus Aegilops; species Aegilops longissima. Next base: position 246,532,420 of record CM038680.1, on the reverse strand, counting down.
CCAAAGGTACATGTTGGGTTGGCGATTTCGAGATTAGGTTTTGTCACTCCGATTGTCGGAGAGGTATCTTCGGGCCCTCTCCGTAATGCACATCACATAAGCCTTGCAAGCATTGCAACTAATAAGTTAGTTGCAGATGATGTATTACGAACGAGTAAAGAGACTTGCCAAGAATTTAGATTGAACTAGGTATTGATACCGACGATCAAATCTCGCAAGTAACATACCGATGACAAAGGAACAACGATGTTGTTATGCGGTTTCGACCGATAAAGATCTTGGTAGAATATGTAGGAGCCAATATGAGCATCCAGGTTCCGCTTATTGGTTATTGACCAAGAATAGTTCTAGGTCATGTCTACATAGTTCTCGAACCCGTAGGGTCCGCACGCTTAAGGTTTCGGCGATGCTTATAAGTTTATGAGTTTTGATGTACCGAAGGAGTTGAGTCCAGATGAGATCGGGGACATGACGAGGAGTCTCGAAATGGTCGAGACGAAAGATCGATATATTGGACGACTATATTCGGAGTTCGGAAAGGTTCCGAGTGATTCAGCTATTTTCGAGTACCGAGAGTTATGGAATTCGTCGGGGAGTATATGGGCCTTATTAACATAGGGAATTGAGGAGAGAGGCCGAAGGAAGGAGGCGCAGAGCCCCTTTGGTTCGAATTGGACAAGGGTGCAGCCCTCTTCCTTCCTCCTCCCCTCTTCCCCCTTCTCCTACTCCAACAAGGAAGGAGGGAGTCCTACTCCTGGGAGTAGGACTAGCCTCCTAGGGCCGGCCTCCTCCCCCTTGCTCCTTTATATACGGGGCAGGTGGGCATCCCATGACACACAAGTTGATCTACGGATCGCTCTTCAGCCGCAGGTGTGTGCCCTCCACCATATTCCACCTCGTCATATCGTCGCATGAGTTTAGGCGAAGCCCCGCGCCGCAGAGATCATCATCGCCACCACGCCGTCAGGTCGACGGAACTCATCCCCTACACTTTGCCGGATCGAGTCCGGGATCGCCATCGAGCTGAACGGTGCTGAACTAGTAGGTGCCGACGCTCGGTACTTTGGATCGGTCGGATCGTGAAGACGCATTACTACATCAACCGCGTTGTCATAACGCTCGCCACGGTTCACGAGGGTAGACAACACTCTTCCTCTCTCGCTATGCATCACCATGATCTTGCGGTGCGAGGAAATTTTTGAAATTACTACGCTCCCAACAAAGGGCATCCGAGCCTGGTTTTATGCGCTGATGTTATATGCACGGTAGAACACAAGTGAGTTGTGGGCGATATAAGTCATACCGCTTACCAAAGATGTCATATGGTTGTCGCTTATTGTATGAAATGCAAATGCAAGCATGTAATTGCTTTTTACTTTATCACTTGACAAAAGCTGTGGTAGCGATAGTCGAGTAAAAGCAATAGTTGGCATGTTATGATGTGATATGGTCAAGACGACAACGCTGCTATCGGTGGAGATGGAGATCAATGGTGTCGCTACCGGTGACGATGGTGATCACGACAAAGCTTCGAGATGGAGATCACAAGCACAAGATGATGATGGCCATATCATATCACTTATAATGATTGCATGTGATGTTTGTCCTTTATGCATCTTATCTTGCTTTGATTGACGGTAGCATTATAAGATGATCTCTCACTAAATATCAAGAAGTGTTCTCCTGAGTATGCGCCTGCTATGAAAGTTCTTCGTACGAGACACCACGTGATGGTCGGGTGTGATAGGCTCTACGCTCAAATACAACGGTGCAAAACAGTTGCACACGCGAATACTCAAAGTTAAACTTGACGAGCCTAGCATATACAGATATGGCCTCGGAACACGGAGACTGAAAGGTCGAACGTCAATCATATAGTAGATATGATCAACATAGTGATGTTCACCATTGAAACTACTCCATCTCACGTGATGATCGGACATGGTTTAGTTGATTTGGATCACGTAATCATTTAGATGACTAGAGAGATGTCAGTCTAAGTGGGAGTTCTTAAGTAATATGATTAATTGAACTTTAATTTATCATGAATTTAGTCCTGGTAGTATTTTGCAAATTATGTTGTAGATCAATAGCTCGCATTGTTGCTTCCCTATGTTTTTGCTTCCCTATGTTTTTATATGTGTTCCTAGAGAAAATTTTGTTGAAAAATGTTAGTAGCAATGTTGCGGATTGGATCCGTGATCTGAGGTTTATCCTCATTGCTGCACAAAAGAATTATGTCCTTAATGCACCGCTAGGTGACAGACCTATTGCAGGAGCAGATGCATACGTTATGAACGCTTATTAGCTCAATATGATGACTACTTGATAGTTTAGTGCACCATGCTTAATGGCTTAGAATCGGGACTTCAAAGACGTTTTGAACGTGATGGACCATATGAGATGTTCCAGGAGTTGAAGTTAATATTTCAAGCAAATACCAGAGTTGAGAGATATGAAGTCTCCAACAAGTTCTATAGCTAAAAGATGGAGGAGAATCGCTCAACTAGTGAGCATGTGCTCAGATTGTCTGGGTACTTTAATCGCTTGAATCAAGTGGGAGTTAATCTTCCAGATAAGATAGTGATTGACAGAATTCTCTAGTCACCATCACTAAGTTACTAGAACTTCGTGATGAACTATAGTATGCAAGGGATGACGAAAATGATTCCCGAGCTCTTCGTGATGCTGAAATCGACGAAGGTAGAAATCAAGAAAAGAGCATCAAGTGTTGATGATTGACAAGACCACTAGTTTCAAGAAAAGGGCAAAGGGAAAGAAAGGGAACTTCAAGTAGAATGACAAGCAAGTTGTCACTCCCTGAAGAAGCCCAAAGCTGGACCAAAACCTGAAACCGAAAGTGCTTATAATCGCAAAGGAAATGGTCACCGAAGCGGAAATGCCCTGAATATTTGGTGGATAAGAAGGATAGCAAAGTGAACAATGGTATATTTGATATACAGGTTATTGATGTGTGCCTTACTAGTGTTTATAGTAGCCCCGGTATTTGATACTTGTTCGGTTATAAGATTAGTAACTCAAACATGAGTTACGTAAAAACAGAGACTAGTTGAAGGGAAGTGACGATGAGTGTTGGAAGTAGTTCCAAGATTGATATGATCATCATCGCACACTCCCTATACTTTCGGATTAGTGTTAAACCGAAATAAATGTTATTTGGCGTTTGTGTAGCTTAATTCGACCTCGACGGTCAAGCCTTCGTGTTGCCGTGCCATCCTCGGATCAGTATGTCTGGCACACACAAGACATCAATGTATATATCAAAGTGCAATCACATGTATAAATAACGTAAAACTGATATATACCTCATAAGTCACAGCGGAAACAAATAGTCGGGTGTGGAGTTCCATCAACGCCATCGGCAGGTTGAGTGTAGACCGTAACCCTGTATCGTAACTCTTACTCGTCGGAAGAAAATATCTGCAACATGATACGTTGCAGCCGTGTAGGTCAGTACATTGAATGTACCGGCAAGATCACAACATGAGAAAACAGATGGTAAAACTATACTATATGCAATATGGCCTTGTGGCTCTGTGTCTGAGTTTTGTTTGCGTAAAAGCTGGTTTTATTTTCCCTACATCAAAGGAATAAATGAAGTCTGTACTATGGAGTTTTCTATCATGACATGGTTCCGCCAACCGATGTCTCGTAGCCCAAAATCATCATAAGTTGCCCACAATTAAGTTATCAATCCGGTGTTGAGAGTTCCGAGATAGATCCAAGTCCAGAGGCTCAAGTTGTCCGTAACCGGGGACACGGCTAATCGATTAGGTTTTAACCCTCCGCAGAGGTTTGTACACTTTACCCGCAAGATTCGATCCTCTTTTACGTTCTCGCACTTGTGGTGTTTGAGAACAAGATGACCAAACATGGTCTTCGAAGAGTTCCTCCGACCACCGTCCGGTGCTCATCAAATCCTACCGTAGTTCTACATCCGCTAGCACCGCCCCAGCCAGATTCACCACTAAGGTCAACCAAGCCGAGCCCATAGTGACTTGCGGTTGCATGTAAGCTTCGGGCATGAAGTATTCTTCCGTCTCTTTGAGTCTGGGTGAAGCTTTCGCAAGATGTCATGGCGCTTCTCCATGCATCCCGCCAACCATCGGATTCTCTAGGGTGCCCGTCAACCATCCTTCACCCAGAGTGTGTATTGAATTCTTGTCTCGAGTCTTGAAGTCTTGAGGCCTTGAAGATGCAGTCCTTGCAGATTCCATCATGGAGTTGTCGCCATTGCGTAGATCCTCCATTCTCACACCACTCCCGAGCACTCATACCAACCCCGTCTACTATAGCGTAGCATTAAAATAAATAACGTCCGGGCTTGGTAACAGGGTGATGGGTTCCTACCTCATGCATACTACTCAACTACAAGGATTCAATGTCACTACTGGAGGGATTGTTGCGAAGATGACACTAGATGCAATAAAACACATAGGTATGAAAAATATGGTCAAAGTGAACTTGCCTGGTAATACTTGAAGAAGATAACAACGCTGTCTGAAAATGACATGGCAGAACTAATCGTCACTCCGTTGAAAATCTATATAGTCAAACATAGCATTCACATAAGCAAACATCCTAGCAAACAATTTTAGCACTCGAAATAAAAATCAAAACAGCAAGGAAAATCGATAATAAAACTCAAACAAAATCAAAATAAACTTCAAATAAAAGTACAAAGAAAAACTACTAACGAAGATCTATGACTTTGCTACAAGCATCTAACATAGTTTTGCCCTAAGTAAAAAAAAACATAACAGCAATTAAAACACTAAACTAATAATTTAACAGAAAATAAAAAGTAAAACAACTAAGTTAACAGAAAGTATTTTTTATAAAATTTTATTTGCAAAAAGAAACAAATAAAAGCTTTTATAAAACTCTAACTATGACCTAAACAAGTTTTCATACAAAACTAAGAAAATAAATTTTAAAATAAAACAAAATTTTCTTTTGTTGACTAACAAAAACAAAACTAAATTTTTCAAGAGTGACAAAAAGAAATAATTTGAAACTAATAAAAACAATAAAGAAAAGACTAAAACAAAACTATAACTAAAACAGTACTGTTTTGCTAAAAACTTAATTTAAAAATAAAGTAAAATAAATAAGCATATGCTACTGGATAGACAAAACCATAATAAAACAGTAGCAAAAAGAATCAATCAAAAATACTTTGTAAAACTCAAAATATGACCAAATTAGTGATTTGAACAAATTTCATCAAATTCAAATCTAAACTCTTCAAATTTGAAACCTAAGTACACAAACAGAAACTTCAGCAAATTTGTGACACATAGCAATTGGAATCACTCAAAAATACTAAAAACTCTAAAAGATATGAATTTTCTAAGATTGCTATTTTCTGAAAAAAATGAATTACGTGATTTCATGGATCTCACCGGAGTAGTCGTCGGAGTTGGGGAAGAAGATCGGATCCGATGTTGCGGTCGCTCCTAGAGGAAAGGAGATCACGGGACAGTGGAGAGGAGATCATATAAACCTCAGGAGAGGTCGAGGGCGCGGCGGCAGCACTTGGCGGCGGCGGTGGCAAGGGTGGCGGTGGTGGTGCTGCTGCTGCTGCTTCTGGAGAGGAGAGGAGAGGTGAGGAGATGTGTTGGAGGGGGTGCTTGGGTATTTATAGTGGGAGGGAGGGCTTTGCTTGGGGTAGGGACAAGAAATAGACTAGGATTAGGAAACAAAGAGGAAAAGATCTAGAAACAAATCGGAATAAACGGAATAACGAACGGGATCAAATCCTACTAGGATTTGTAAAGAATAGGAAACCTTGGCTCCTGGCCCCTAGGTGTGTGCGTGCGATGGCCTTGGCCTTGGCCTTGGCGGTGGCTGGTCGGCATGGCTTGGGCCTTTGGCCCAAGGCGCTGCATATATATATATATATTTTAAACAAAATTTCACAGAACAAAAACAAAAACAAAATAATTAAAACTTTTATATAGGCATATAATATATCAAAATTTGCAGAAAAATATTTCCTACAAGATGAACATTATTCTAATGTCAAATAAAATCCACACAAATTTTAATAATTCACACAGTGCTACTGGTCCAATAAGATCCAATAAAATCATTTTTAAAATACCAAAATGACTTCAAATTAATTTCTCTCCAATTTTCTGATGTAGGGAATCATGTTACCCTATTTTCCATATATTTTATTTTTGGAGAAAAATAATTTGAATAAAACTCAAATAACTCCAAATTGAAAATAAATTCAAAGGAACTTTGAATTTAATTCTTTGAAACTCCCAACTCATATTTCATATGTTTTGAAGAAGTCATTTTATCTTCTCGTGAAAATCATTGAGTTGCATAAAGTTTCAGGATTGGAAATATTCTCAAATGAAATTCAAATATTTTCAACACCCCTTATCATTTAAATAAATGGAAGAAGTCATGTCATCTTCTCTCCAGGGTTTTTGTGATGAAAACAATTTGAATTCCCGAAGATCATAAAAGCAAAAATGAAAGTTTGGGAAAGTCCTTTTATTCCCTCTCATTTAACTTTCAAAAAGTTTCGAATTCACTCACTTTCAGTCAATCAATCAAGCAATCAATCAAATATATCTATGTGTTTATAACATTCCAAAATTTAGAATTTTGGGATGTTACAAACTACCACCCCTAAAATGAATCTCGTCCTCGAGATTCGGAGAGGCTAAAAAGAAATAGGTTAGGGTTTGGGGGTCTTCTCAAAAATCCATCGATCGTCTCCGAGTCTCGGGTGCTACCACCCTTAGAAGCATTGTTACGGTTCCATCAACACTCAGATACTCCATCCTTGTTGCTGACTGTGTCGGTCTTCTCAGATATTAAGGATAATTCCTTCTCTGGGCCCTTCCGGTAGTGGCATAACCTTTTCCTCAATTCTTTTGTCTTTTACTCTTGGTAAGGTTATTCCGAGACTGGGTCTTCATAGCTGACGGGTCTGGCGCCAATACTAAACAACTATTGAAAATCTTGTGGCGGTCAACGATTTATGGTTTCCCCTGCAGAAAACGGGTCTGGGTTGAACCTCACCGTATAACCTACGGTTGGCAACAACTGCCATGTACATGGGTTTATCATCATACCATTCTAAGGCTTAAGCAAGGCTTCAACGAGCGTCGTCACTTTACTATGGGTAAGTCTCTCAGATTTTACCATCCCATATAGCAAAGCAAATAATAAGAGTAAGTCGGTATGGTGATCAATCCATCCCGCACCCAAATCATTACCTTGTACATGGTTTAGCGAATCTCGCATTCTAACACTCGGTCATCCTCACAAGCATTGCAGAATTTCTCTTGTCGACGAACCAAGTTCGGAAAAATCCATTGATTCTGCAGCCCAAACAAACATCTATCATTCCTTAACAACTCTCAGGTTTTGCGTAAACTCCTATAGAATCGTCGGTTGATCAAATCGTAGTCTATAATTTCTTTCTCCAGTGGGTACTTGATCCTTATTAATTCTTGGGCCTGTGGGTTATGGCCCATCTCATCACTTGCAATCCTTGAACACATCCTTTAAATCCAGTAGTACTCCGTTTCTTCATACCATCATATCAAAAGCAAAACTCCAACTTTTTTTCCTTTGAACTACAGTCCGTGGAATATATATTTTCTTATACATTAGTCTAGTCTTCTTCACAGGGTACTACCACCCTAAAAATGAAATTCACAAATCCATCCATAGACCATATTTCTCATATCCTCGAAAATGGTCAAAATCTTTGTTCACAGAGTAACAACTCCTACAATTAAACATATGAAAACATGCCACCTTATCTTTATTGATTTCATTAATCCATTACAAACTCTGAGCACCCATTACATAACTCAACTTATTGTACTCATAAAAATGATATTGCTTTCTATTACTCTTGTTTCCAATATCAAAATTCAACTACTCAACTCCAGCTTTCATCTTGTCGGGACATTTAGTAGCATAATGTCCTGCTTCTTTGCAATGAAAACAAATAACTTTCGATAAGTCTATGGGCTTCTTGGAGATGGTGCCTGCTCCTTGAGTTCCTTGCTTCCTTTCGAGACAATCATTGGCATAATGCCCGACGTCCTTACATTCGAAACATGTAATATGACTCTTGTCCTCTTTGCGTAAATTGGGTTGTTCGAGGGTGTCTTTGTTTTCTCTTCCAGGTTTCTTTGTTCTGATCAAACCTTCTATTCCCTGTGGATCAAACTCTATTGCTTCCGTCGGGAAGTCTCTGAGATACTTTTGGCTTTCCTTCGTGCAATACTCTGAAAGATGTCCTTCTTCTTCACATGAATAGCAGGCTTGGGCGAAAAATTTGTTAGGCCTTCACCATCAGGGTCTTCAATAACTTCCTTCATTACAGGTTCTTCTGAATTTTCCCTGAGGGCTTCTTTCATGGCTTCCTTCAGCTGCTTGGTAATTTTCTGCACCTTGTGGTAAATTTGGCATCGAGCCGGAAATGAGTAACTCCTTCACACAGAAACAAGTAACCTGCCCATCGGGCATTCTTCCTCTGGGTGATTTTCCTCACAATAAGGGCATCCATCCTTGTGTTCTTCATTGGTGTGTCCTATTTCTCCGCAAATCTTGCAGGCACAAGGTTTCTTCTTCGGGTTATCATAGTGCTTCCGGATGAGACGTGATCTCAACAGGTCTTCTTGAATTCCTCCCAAGTTCTTGCTCCATTCCATCCTCAGATAGCTTGATGCATCTTCCACCATGTTGCAGCACTTCCTTCAAAGTATCAAGAGCGCACGATACTTCATTCTTCCTTGAAACCAAATTGCTCCCAAGTGATTCTCCATGTTCAATCCATAGCTCTGCCTCCGGCTGGGTTTTCGGTCCAGAGAATATCAGTCCAACTTCATTCATCATCTATGGGGTCCAAAAGTTTTGGGATGAGATATGGGGAGGGATATACACACAATACAAACAATAGTTTTTGAAGAAACAAGTTTTATTTTGTGAGCTGTAAGAAAACATCAAACAAATGACAACTCACAAATCGTCGCATCTAACGTAAGTATGTAACAAGGGTTCGGTCTTCTAAAGGTCAAATAATTCTTCAGATTCTTCAAATTCTTCTAGTCTTCGGAGTCTTCAATTGTTGCAGCTTCAACTCTTCTAATGCATGGTGAAACCCTTTGTTACTTTGAAGAGGTCATCAGCTGTCCGATATTTTTCTTGGAGCGGCTTCAGTTGATCCTCCGTGTGGTCAAAAAGGAAAGGGGTATATTCTAACTATTTGAGATAAGAGGGGATATTTGATAAAATCAGAAAACACGAGATGTAAAGGATCCTTTTGAAAATAAATTTTTTTGAGACATCCTGTCCTAGGGGCTTTCCGATTTCTAGGGTCACGCCCCACAGTCAACATGTGATCGATACCATATTCAGAGCGACCCGACCTCGACGGTCAAGCCTCGTGTTGTTGTGCCATCCACGGATCAAGATATCTTTGGCACACACATTACATCAATGTATATATCAAAGTGCAATCACATGTATAAATAACGTAAAACTGATATATACCTCATAAGTCACAATGAAACAAATAGTCGGGTGTGGAGTCCCATCAACGCCATCGGCAGGTTGAGTGTAGACCGTAACCTGTATCGTAACTCTTACTAAATCGGAAGAAAATATCGCAACATGATACGTTGCAGCCGTGTAGGTCAGTACATTGAATGTACCGCAAGATCACAACATGAGAAAACAGATGGTAAAACTATACTATATGCAATATGGCTTTGTGGCTCGTGGTGCGAGTTTTGTTTATGTAAAAGCTGGTTTTATTTTCCCTACATCAAAGGAGTAAATGAAGTCTGTACTATGGAGTTTTCTATCATGACATGGTTCCGCCAACCGATGTCTCGTAGCCCAAAATCATCATAAGTTGCCCACAATTAAGTTATGAATCCGTGTTGAGAGTTCCGAGATAGATCCAAGTCCGAGGCTCAAGTTGTCCGTGAATCGGGACACGGCTAATCGATTAGGTTTTAACCCTCTGCAGAGGTTTGTACACTTTACCCGCAAGATTCGATCCTCTTTACGTTCTCGCACTTGGGTGTTTGAGAACAAGATGACCAAACATGGTCTTCGAAGAGTTCCTCGACCACCGTCCGTGCTCATCCAATCCTACCGTAGTTCTACATCTGCTAGCACCGCCCCAGCCAGATTCACCACTAAGGTCAACCAAGCCGAGCCCATAGTGACTTGCGGTTGCACAGGTAAGCTTCCGGGCATGAAGTATTCTTCCGTCTCTTTGAGTCTGGGTGAAGCTTTCCGCAAGATGTCATGGCGCTTCTCCATGCATCCCGCCAACCATTGATTCTCCAGGTGCCGTCAACCATCCTTCACCCAAAGAGTGTGTATTGAATTCTTGTCTCGAGTCTTGAAGTCTTGAGGCCTTGAAGATGCAGTCCTTGCAGATTCCATCATGGAGTTGTCGTTGACGAGATCCTCCATTCTCACACCACTCCCGAGCACTCATACCAACCCCGTCTACTATAGCGTAGCATTAAAATAAATAACGTCCCGAGCTTGGTAACAGGGTGATGGGTTCCTACCTCATGCATACTACTCAACTACAAGGATTCAATGTCACTACTGGAGGGATTGTTGCGAAGATGACACTAGATGCAATAAAACACATAGGTATGAAAAATATGGTCAAAGTGAACTTGCCTGGTAATACTTGAAGAAGATAACAACGCTGTCTGAAAATGACATGGTAGAACTAATCGTCACTCCGTTGAAAATCTATATAGTCAAACATAGCATTCACATAAGCAAACATCCTAGCAAACAATTTTAGCACTCAAATAACAATCAAAACAGCAAGGAAAATCGATAATAAAACTCAAACAAAATCAAAAGAAACTTCAAATAAAACTACAAAGAAAACTACTAACGAAGATCTATGACTTTGCTACAAGCATCTAACATAGTTTTGCCCTAAGTAAAAAAAACATAACAGCAATTAAAACAATAAACTAATAATTTAACAGAAAATAAAAAGTAAAACAACTAAGTTAACAGAAAGTATTTTTTTATAAAATTTTATTTGCAAAAAGAAACAAATAAAAAGCTTTTATAAAACTCTAACTATGACCTAAACAAGTTTTCATACATAACTAAGAAAAATAAATTTTAAAATAAAACAAAATTTTCTTTTGTTGACTAACAAAACAAAACTAAATTTTTCAAGAGTGACAAAAAGAAATAATTTGAAACTAATAAAAACAATAAAGAAAAGACTAAAACAAAACTATAACTAAAACAGTACTGTTTTGCTAAAACTTAATTTAAAAATAAAGTAAAAATAAATAAGCATATGCTACTGGATAGACAAAACCATAATAAAACAGTAGCAAAAAGAATCAATCAAAAATACTTTGTAAAACTCAAAATATGACCAAATTAGTGATTTGAACAAATTTCATCAAATTCAAATCTAAACTATTCAAATTTGAAACCTAAGTACACAAACAGAAACTTCAGCAAATTTGTGACACACAGCAATTGGAATCACTCAAAAATACTAAAAACTCTAAAAGATATGAATTTTCTAAGATTGCTATTTTCTGAAAAAAATGAATTACGGGATTTCGTGGATCTCACCGGAGTAGTCGTCGGAGTTGGGGAAGAAGATCGGATCCGATGTTGCGGTCGCTCCTAGAGGAAAGGAGATCACGGGACATTGGAGAGGAGATCATATAAACCTCAGGAGAGGTCGAGGGAGCGGCGGCAGCACTTGGCGGCGGCGGTGGCAAGCGGCGGCGGTGGTGCTGCTTTCTTCATGGAGAGGAGAGGAGAGGTGAGGAGATGTGTTGGAGGGGGGGTGCTTGGGTATTTATAGTGGGGAGGAGGGCTTTGCTTGGAGTAGGGACAAGAAATAGACTAGGATTAGGAAACAAAGAGGAAAAGATCTAGAAACAAATCGGAATAAACGGAATAACGAAAGGGATCAAATCCTACTAGGATTTGTAAAAGAATAGGAAACCTTGGCTCCTGGCCCCTAGGTGTGTGCGTGCGATGGCCTTGGCCTTGGCCTTGGCAGGGGCTGGTCATGGCTTGGGCCTTTGGCCTTATGCCTACATATATATATATATATATATATATATATATATATATATATATATATATATATATATATATATATATATATATATATATATATATATATATATATATATATATATATATAAAACAAAATTTCACAGAACAAAAACAAAAACAAAATAATTAAAACTTTTATATAGGCATATAATATATCAAAATTTGCAGAAAAATATTTCCTACAAGATGAACATTATTCTAATGTCAAATAAAATCCACACAAATTTTAATAATTCACACAGTGCTACTGGTCCAATAAGATCCAATAAAATCATTTTAAAATACCAAAATGACTTCAAATTAATTTCTTTCCAATTTTCTGATGTAGGGAATCATGTTACCCTATTTTCCATATATTTTATTTTTGGAGAAAAATAATTTGAATAAAACTCAAATAACTCCAATTGAAAATAAATTCAAAGGAACTTTGAATTTAATTCTTTGAAACTCCCAACTCATATTTCATATGTTTTGAAGAAGTCATTTTATCTTCGCCGTGAAAATCATTGAGTTGCATAAAGTTTCAGGATTGGAAATATTCTCAAATGAAATTCAAATATTTTCAACACCCTTATCATTTAAATAAATGGAAGAAGTCATGTCATCTTCTCTCCGGTTTTTGTGATGAAAACAATTTGAATTCTCAAGATCATAAAAGCAAAAATGAAAGTTTGGGAAAGTCCTTTTATTCCCTCTCATTTAACTTTCAAAAAGTTTCGAATTCACTCACTTTCAGTCAATCAATCAAGCAATCAATCAAATCTATCTATGTGTTTATAACATTCCAAAATTTAGAATTTTGGGATGTTACAGTTTGCATTGAGCATGAATATGATTTGATCATGTTTATTGCAATTCGGTTATTCAGAGAATAATTGTTGTTCTGTTTAAATGAATAAAACCTTCAAATGGTCATACACCCAATGAAAATAGTTTGTTGGATCTCGATCGTAGTGATACAGATTCATAGTATTGATGCCAAAAGATGCAAAGTTAATAATGATAGTGCAACTAATTTGTGGCACTGCCGCTTGGGTCATATCGATTGTAAAGCGCATGAAGAAACTCCATAAAGATGGATTTTGAATCACTTGGTTATGAATCATTTGATGCTTGTGAACCGTGCCTTTTGGGCAAGATGACTAAAACTCCGTTCTCGGAACAATGGAACAAGCTCTTGACTTATTGGAAATAATACATACCGATGTATGCGATCCAATGAGTGTTGATGCTCGTGGCAAGTATCGTTATTTTCTGACCTTCACAAGATGATTTGAGCAGATATGGGTATATCTACTTGATGAAACATAAGTCTGAAATAATTGAAAGGTTCAAAAAATTTCAGAGTGAAGTGGAAAAATCATCGTAACAAGAAAATAAAGTTTATGCGATCTGATCACGGAGACGAATATTTGAGTTACGAGTTTGGTCTTCAATTAAAACAATATGGAATAGTTTCACAGCTCACGCCACATGGAACACCACAACGTTATGGTGTGTCCGAACGTCGTAACCGCACTTTATTGGATATGGTGCGATCTATGATGTCTCTTATTGATTTACCATTATCGTTTTGGGGTTATGCATTAGAGACAGTTTCATTCACGTTAAAAGGGCACCATCTAAATCCGTTGAGACGACACTATATGAACTATGGTTTAGCAAGAAACCCAAGTTGTCGTTTCTTAAAGTTTGGGGCTACGATGCTTATGTGAAAAGTTTCATCCTCGATAAGCTCGAACCCAAATCGGAGAAGTGCGTCTTCATAGAATACCCAAAGGTAACTATTGGGTACACCTTCTATCACAGATCCGAAGGCAAGTTATTCGTTGTTAAGATGGATCCTTTCTAGAGAAGAAGTTTCTCTCGAAAGAAGTGAGTGGGAGGAAAGTAGAACTTGATGAGGTAATTGTACCTTCTCCCTTATTGGAAAGTAGTTCATCACAGTAAATCAGTTCCGTAATTCCCACACCAATTAGTGAGGAAGTTAATGATGATGATCATGAAACTTCAGATCAAGTTGCTACCAAACCTCGTAGGTCTTCAGAGTAAGATCCGCACTGAGTGGTACGGTAATCATGTTCGGAAGTCATGTTACTAGACCATGATGAACCTACGAACTATGAGGAAGCGATGATGAGCCCAGATTCCGCGAAATGGCTTGAGTCCATAAAATCTGAGATAGGATCCATATATAAGAACAAAGTGGGGACTTTGGTTGACCTGCTCGATGATCAGCAAGTCAAGTTAAATAAATGGATCTTCAAGAGGAAGATGGACACTGATAGTAGTGTTACTATCTACAAAGCTCGACTTGTTGCAAAAGGTTTTCGACAAGTTCAAGGTGTTGACTACAATGAGATTTTCTCAACTCTAGCGTTGCTTAAGTCTGTCCGAATCATGTTAGCAATTGCCACATTTTATGAAATATGGCAAATGGATGTCAAAACAACATTCTTTAATGGATTTATTAAAGAAGAGTTGTATATGATGCAACCGAAGGTTTTGTCAATCCTAAAGGAGCTAACAAAATGTGCAAGCTCCAATGATCCATCTATGGACTGGTGCAAGCATCTCGAGTTGGAATACACGCTTTGATAAGTTGATCAAAGCAGATAGTTTTATCTGAGACTTGCGGTGAAGCCTGTATTTACAATAAAGTGAGTGGGAGCACTAACGCCTTTTTGATAAATATATGTGAGTAACATATTGTTGATCATAAATGATGTATAATTTTTCCGAAAGCACAAAGGAGTATTTGAAAGGAGTTCTTTAAAAGAAAGACCTCAAGAAGCTACTTACGTATTGAGCATCAAGATCTATTGAGATAGATCAAGACGCTTGATAAGTTTTTCAATAAGTACATACCTTGTCAAGATTTTGAAGTAGTTCAAAATGGAGCAGTCAAAGAAAAGTTCTTGCACGTGTTGCAAACGTGTGAAATTGAGTAAGACTCAAATCCCGACCACGGCGGAAAAATAGAAAAGAGAATGAAAGTCATTCCCTATGCCTCACCATAGGTTCTATAAAGTATGCTATGCTATGTACCGGACCTATTGTATACCTTGCTCTGAATTTGGCAAGGAGTACAATAGTGATCTAGGAGTAGATCATTGAACATTGGTCAAGAACATCCTTAGTGAGGACTAAGGAAATATTTCTCGATTATGGAGGTGATAAAAGAGCCCGTCGTAAAGAGTTACATCGATGCAAGCTTTTTACACTGATCCAGACGACTCTAAGTCTCAATCTGGATACATATTGAAAGTGGGAGCAATTAGCTAGAGTAGCTCCTGCAGAGCATTGTAGACATAGAATATTTGCAAAATACATACGGCTCTCGATGTTCTGAGACCGTTGACTAAGCTTCTCTCACGAGAAAAACATGATCACACCTTAGTACTCTTTGGGTGTTAATCACATTTCAGTGTGAACTAGATTATTGATTCTAGTAAACCCTTTGGGTGTTGGTCACATGACGATGTGAACTATGGGTGTTAATCATATACAGATATGAATATTGGTGTTAAATCACATGGCGATGTGAACTAGATTATTGACTCTAGTGCAAGTGGGAGACTGAAGGAAATATGCCCTAGAGGCAATAATAAAGTTATTATTTATTTCCTTATTTCATGATAAATGTTTATTATTCATGCTAGAATTGTATTAACCGGAAACATGATACATGTGTGAATACATAGACAAACATATAGTCACTAGTATGCCTCTACTTGACTAGCTCATTAATCAAAGATGGTTATGTTTCCTAACCATAGACATGTGTTGTTATTTGATTAATGGGATCACATCATTAGGAGAATGATGTGATTGACATGACCCATTCCGTTAGCCTAGCACTTGATCGTTTAGTATATTGCTATTGCTTTCTTCATGACTTATACATGTTCTCGTAACTATGAGATTATGCAACTCCGTTTACGGAGGAACACTTTGGGTGCTACCAAACATCACAACGTAATCGGGTGATTATAAAGGAGTACTACAGGTGTCTCCAAAGGTACATGTTGGGTTGGCGATTTGAGATTAGGTTTTGTCACTCCGATTGTCGGAGAGGTATCTCTGGGCCCTCTCGGTAATGCACATCACATAAGCCTTGCAAGCATTGCAACTAATAAGTTAGTTGCAAGATGATGTATTACGGAACGAGTAAAGAGACTTGCGATGAATGAGATTGAACTAGGTATTGATACCGACGATCAAATCTCGGGCAAGTAACATACCGATGACAAAGGGAACAACGTATGTTGTTATGCGGTTTGACCGATAAAGATCTTCGTAGAATATGTAGGAGCCAATATGAGAATCTAGGTTCTGCTATTGGTTATTAACCAAGAATAGTTCTAGGTCATGTCTACATAGTTCTCGAACCCGTAGGGTCCATGCACGCTTAAGGTTTCGATGGCGATGTTATATTATGAGTTTATGAGTTTTGATGTACCGAAGGAGTTCGGAGTCCCAGCTGAGATCAGGGACATGACGAGGAGTCTCGAAATGGTCGAGACGTAAAGATCGATATATTGGACGACTATATTCGGAGTTCGGAAAGGTTCCGAGTGATTCGGTATTTTGAGTACGGAGAGTTACGGAATTCGCCGGGGAGTATATGGGCCTTATTGGGCCATACGGGAATTGAGGAGAGAGGCCGAAAGGAAGGAGGCGCGCAGCCCCCCTCTGGTCCGAATTGGACAAGGGGTGCAGCCCCTCTTTCCTTCCTCCTCTCCCCCTCTTTCTCCCTTCTCCTACTCCAACAAGCAAGGAGGGAGTCCTACTCCCGGTGGGAGTAGGACTCTCCTTGGCGCGCCCCCTCCTAGGGCCGGCCTCCTCCCCCCTTGCTCCTTTATATACGGGGGCAGGGGGGGCACCCCATGACACACAAGTTGATCTACGGATCGTTCCTTAGCCGTGTGCGGTGCCCCCCTCCATCATATTCCACCTCGGTCATATCGTCGCGGAGTTTAGGCGAAGCCCTGCGCCGGTAGAGCATCATCATCGTCACCACGCCGTCGTGCTGACGGAACTCATCCCCGACACTTTGCTGGATCGGAGTTCGGGGATCGTCATCGAGCTGAACGTGTGCTGAACTCGGAGGTGCCGTACGTTCGGTACTTGGATCGGTCGGATCGTGAAGACGTACGACTACATCAACCGCGTTGTCATAACGCTCCCGCTTACGGTCTACGAGGGTACGTGGACAACACTCTTCCCTCTCGTTACTATGCATCACCATGATCTTGCGTGTGCGTAGGAAATTTTTTGAAATTACTACGTTCCCCAACAGTAGCCTGCAGTGCAATCGCTCGGGTTCAGTTAGAGCCAACGCCGCACGCGCGTACGAGAGAACGCGCGCATCGCCGCCCCGACCTCCCACCGTAATCGGCAACTCCCGAAATTTTCCTCCCCTCGCTTCTACCATGGTTTTTCCGTCATGGACGGCCCAAAGAATGTCATGCAGCTGCGTCTCCGGCCCGCCAGACGAAAAGCCCATTTTCATCATGATTTTTGTCATAGAAGTAGGAGCCCACCACATCTATGATGATACCGGGTTTTGTCACAATTATCGTCATAGAAGTGTCATATGTATGACAGAAAAAAAATCGTTCGGCCCAAAATGTCATGGATGTGTCTTTTTTTGTAGTGATCGAATCATACGACGGAACAACGGATCCCGCGGTATGGATCGAGGACTTCCTCCTCCATATCCACATGGCCTGCGGAGATGACCTTCATGCCATCAACTACCTACCACTAGAACTCATAGGACCAGCTCGGTACTGGTTAAACAGTCTGCCGGAAAATTCTATTGGCAGCTGGGAATATTTGGAAGACGCCTTTCGCGACAACTTCCAAGGAACATATGTCCGGCCACCGGATGCTGATGACTTAAGTCACATTGTCCAACAGCCCGGAGAGTCAGCCAGGAAGCTCTAGACTAGGTTCTTAGTTAAAAAGAACCAAATCGTCGACTGTCCGGACGCGGAAGCCCTTGCGGCCTTCAAACACAGCGTCCGGGATGAATGGCTTGCACGCCACCTCGGTTAAGAAGGACCTAAATCCATGACAGCCCTTACCGCTCTAATGACTCGCTTTTGCGCGGGAGAAGACAACTGGCTCGCTCGTAGAAGCAACAACGCCAGCGGCTCGGGCACTTCCGAAATTCGAGACGGCAATGGCAAGCCACGACGAAGCAAGCACAACAGTCGCAATGATAATGAAAGATCACGTGACACAACGGTCAACGCCGGATTCAGCAATCCCAAACCGGGTCAACGGAAAAAGGCATTCAAGGCAAACCGAGATGGACCATCCAACCTAGACAGGATATTGGACCGACCCTGCCAGATTCACGGACACCCCGGTAAACCAGCTAATCATACCAAAAAAAGCTATTGGGTCTTCAAGAAGGCCGGCAAGCTCAACGCCGAACACAAAGGGAGGAGGCCGCCAGGCGATAGGGACGACGGAGAGGTTCACCAACCAAATATCGGGGGTCAGAAGCAATTTCCCCCCGAGGATCGATCAATCCCGGAGCGAAAATAGTAGTTCGGCTTCCGCCGCCCACCTCATATACCCTCAAAATTTGTACCACGCATACATCACTACGCACTTAAGATACCATGGGCATTGGCGGAAGCACAATACGGACAAGCCTGCAAGCATTCCAGTAACATTTTTTATCTACTTTCCTTTTTCTTTCTTTATTATCTCTTAAAAACAGGTGATGCAAAGGACAAACATCTAAACGGACTCTATCGGAGTTCGAATCCATACACTCACCTACGGGGCTACTTCCGTCAAGGATTCCCCTTGCCGAGGACATGCGGCGCAGACGTGCGACAGGAGGTCCAAAATAACTTTTTGTAGACCTTACTCTTTATTTCGAGCCTGTAATATGCCTTTTTCCTCCACCTTCGACCCCGGGCATGTCAAATAGCCGGGGTTGTGGTCTTTTTATATATAAAGTAATCATCAGCATATCACTCAGGTCCAAGTAAATATAATCCGCATTAATCTTTCGTTTCATTTTCACAAATGAATTTGGACCCTATAGCTGTTTCACCGCCATACCTCGGCACAACCTGCTAGGGGCTCGGTACGGGAACAAATTAGTTGCCAACAAAGTCCGAACAGCTTTATAAGCATACTTCGGCGTCGCGAGTTTGGCCTTATATGCATCAGCTCCGAATCATGTCTTGGGTCAATGGTTGGGTTGCCCGGCTCCTGTGCTTGCTACCTTACGTTCCGCCGTATCGGCTAGGGTAGTAAAGGGAGAACTACTGCGATTGTGCTTCCGGTTCATCTGGTCAAGCACCTCAGTAGAGAAAGCTAAAAACCGACTGCCATGATGCTGCGAGAGCTGGTCAACCACTCGATGACTTATCAGAATCTGTCATGATTCCCTCCGTGTCACACGAAGGACCTTTTTTCTTTAGGTCATATATATGTAGTGCATCATATTGGAATAAGCCGTACACATACTAGGGACTATATCATAGTCCCCCCCCCCCCTATAAAACTCCTATGTCTAAGTGGAAGTGTTAACGCCCTATAGTCTGATTGCCTGGTTCGCCGCATTGTCACCTCCTTCATGGACCAAGACGTTGGGTCAAGAGTGATCAAATGCTTTTCCTAACACCCACATACTTCCTACGAGGGGGCTGAAGCCGACGATTGGAAAACTTTCAGATTATATAAAAACAGCCGCACAGGAGGAACACAAGCTTTCGAGAAAAACATAAAAATAGATTAATTATAAAATTGTCGTTTACAATCCCCATACAACTCACTCGAACATTATGTCTTTCGAGCATTGACCCTCTATCAAGCGGGCAGCCTCTAGGACGTCTTCAAAATAATGCTCCGGTTCGTAACGGTCCTTGCCCTTGGGTGGACTCTTCGCCGCAACATCGATGGCCTTCATCTTCCCCCAGAATGTCTTGACTCGGGCAAAGGCCATCCGTGCACCCTCAATGCACACCGACCGCTTCACAGCGTCGATACGTGGCACCGCGTCAACAAGCCGCCGCACCAAGCCGAAGTAGCTATTCGGAACAGGCTCAATTGGCCACAACCGGATTATGACGTTCTTCATGGCAGCACTGGATATCCTATGAAGCTCGGCCCATTGGGACATCTGTTCATTCAGCAACAGAGGGCGCTTCGACGCGCCAAATTGTGACCAGAAAAGCTTCTCCGTTGCATACCCCTCTCGTGCCTGGTAAAACTGCGCCGCATCGGAAGAACTCTTCGGCAAGTCTAAAAACTCATCCGAAGAACTCCACACTTGGTTAAGCTGAGCATAGTTCAGATCACCGAACATAACCTGCAGCAAAAAGGGATTACCAGCTGCAATCTCCCCAGCTTGCCCGATCCCCTCACGGGTTGCTCTAGATTCAGACCACGCTTCTCTCGCCTCTTGTAAGGCCTTGTCAAGTTCAGCAGTTTTGGCTTCATTCTCCTTATCAAGAAGTTCACAGCGGCTAGCAGCATTTCTTAGTTCAAGCGCCATCGTGGATATCTTCTCCTTGTCTTGGCGCCGAGCAGTTTGTTCGCCTTTTAACTCAGTCGATGCCTTTTCGGCAGCCGCATTACTAAATCGGGCCTGCTCTTTGGCCTGGGCCAGCTCCGCCCGAAGAATTTCAACGGCGGCAGCACCATCTGCAGCCATGCATATTCCAGTATATAACTTTCAGCGTCATGCTTATATCACAAAAATGTATGTGAAGGGACTGCCCCAAATACATACCTTGCGACTCGTCAAGACGCATATTGATTAACGCAATGTCATCCCCGGCCACATCAAACTTCCGCTGCAGCTCGGCAATATCCGTAGTCTGGGAAGTAGCCTGGGGGAAGCAGCCTGTGTTCATGTTAATCAGATTAGTCCTTGAATATTTCTTCTTGATCCTCCGTTCGCCTCCCATGGGAAGCCAACCCGAGTCTCAGGGGCTACTACATATACACAGGTGCATCTTTGCAAACAAAATATTGTTGAAAACATTACATCACAAACCTCGAAGTCTCTTAGCAGGCTCATGAAGGCTTCATTCAATCCGCTCTTTGCAGACAGAATCTTCTCAACCACCGTACCCATCAAGGTACACTGTTCCCCCGAGACAGATGCTTTTCGCAGCATATCCCTCAATATATCCGGCGCCGCCGGGTCTCCGGAAGCCGTTGTAGGAGCACGACCATCCTTTGAAGGAACCCATTTACCCATCTCCAGAATCATCGTTGGCTGAAAACTGGACATTCTGGGGCCTTCATTATTGGCCCCCGAATCCCGAACAATCGGAGGTCCACCTTCGGGTACTGCCTCTTCCATCCCCTACACGGCTTGTTGATCAAGAAAAACCCTCCGAGATGACACTTCGGAGTCGTCCGCCTTATTGGGCGAGGAGGTCGGGGGAGGTGTCTCGCTTTACATCATCTCTGGGAGGAGATCTCCCGAAGAAGAGGATTGCCCAGAAAAACTCTGTGCCGAACTGTAAAAATACACAGGCGCGTTACGTATCTCTTCGATAACAGGAAAGGAGTGGGATGCTATCAAAGCACCCCGGATTCACTTACAATTTGGTTGAGGGCTCGTCCTCATGACGGAGCTGTTCAACAGCGTCGCCTTCCAATCCCGAGCCGCTCGACGGTGGCATCTTGCCCCTCTTAGGAGACGCCCTTCCCAACCTTCGGAGGCGGCCCTTTTCCTCCTGAATGGAGAAGGGATACTGGCTTCTCTTTCGCCTTTGTCTTCGGGCGAGGAAATGTTGATTTCTCTCGACTCGGTATCTAATTCAGCTCCGGAACGAAGGTCGTCCCGAGTCTTCTCACTCTCCACCTTGCCCTCCCCTGCCGGCGCCTGGTGCGGTGCCGGTGCTAGCATCCTTGTTAACACGGGGTCTGCTGATTCTTCAGGAAGAGGGGCCGGACACCTAATCCGTTCCGCTTTCTTTATCCAGCCCTGGAAAGGATGGCTTGCTCAGTGTCTTACCATATGATATCTGATTATGAGGTGTTCGGCGGACGAGTACTTACCGGGGAGTCCGGATGGTTACAATCTAGGCCGGTATCTTGGTGGTGTCCGGCCATTGTTTTCTTCTCCTGAAGAATAGTTTCCACATTCCTTTGTGCGTAGTGCCGAAGAAGTGCTGAAGAGTCCATGGCCCTTCTGGGTTAAACTCCCACGGGCGGAGAGGCCGTCGCTGGCACGGCAGGGTCCAACGGACTTGCATTACTTGAATAACGTTGACAATATTGATATCCTTCTCAATGAGGCTTCGGATGCGACTTTGCAAAGTCCGTACCTCGTCAACTGACCCCCGGTCCAACCCCTTATTAATCCATGATGCAAGCTAAATTGGAGGGCTGGATCAAAACGCAGGCGCAGCTGCCCACTTGGAACCGCGGGGGCTCGGTGATATAGAACCACTCCTGCTGCCATAAGTCGGAAGATTCTTTGAAAGATCCTTTTAGCCAGATAGCGCTGGTAAGCTTTCTCACTGAGGCACCACCACACTCCGCCTGCTCCCCCTCTATCATGTGCGGTTTCACATTGAAGGTCTTGAGCCACAAGCCAAAGTGTGGAGGAGTTCGGAGGAAGGCTTCGCACGTGACGATAAACGCCGAGATGAGAAGAACAGAGTTCGGGGCGAGATCGTGAAAATCTAACCCGTAATAGAACATGAGCCCCCGGACGAAGGGATTGAGGGTGAACCCCAATCCTTGGAGGAAGTGGGAAGCGAACACGACCCTCTCGCCGGATCTGGGAGTAGGGATAACCTGCCCCTATGTGGGAAGCCGGTGGAGGATTTCTGCGGTCAGGTATCTGGCCGCCCGAAGCTTCGTGATATCCTCCTCTGTGATAGAAGAAGCCACCCACCGGCCTTGACAGCTGGATCTGGACATGACTGGGGCTTACGGAGGGTGAAACCTGGGTGTTGGAACTCGAGGTAGTAAGAGTCTAGGAAGAAGCAAGCATGGAGAGGAAAGGCGGGTCTGTGCCTCCGCCCGGGCCTTAAAATTTGCCTATTCCCAAGGAGTTGTACCCTGAGGACGGTTGGGTTACCCACGTCTGTGTCGATAAAAGAATCCCTTAATAAGGGGACACGATCTCTGCTTGGATTGGACGTGTCAATGACAACCGCGTTTCGGAACGTGGGGCCGCAGGCGAAACAACGGTTCAAAATAATGACCGGACTGACATGATGTCATGTTGTAGAAAGTTGTCAGCGGATTGGACTCGTGGAGTATTATATTCTTTCTGCGGTTGTGTGTGGTGTGTGTGACAGGTCCGGATACAATCATAGCGTCTTGAGACTATCTTGGAGTTCGGAAAGAAGGGAACCCGCCTTGCAATGCTGAAGACAAATCTGCGCGCCTGACTCCTCGTCATTGAAGCCAGGTTCAGGGGCTACTGAGGGAGTCCTGGACTAAGGGGTCCTCGGGCGTCCGACCTGTTAGCCATGGGCCGGACTGATGGGCTGTGAAGATACGAAGACCGAAGACTGCACCCGTGTCTGGATAGGACTCTCCTTGGCGTGGAAGGCAAGCTTGGCGACCGAATATGTGGATTCCTTTCTTTGGAACCGACCGTGTGTAACCCTAGATCCTCCCGGTGTCTATATAAACCGGAGGACTTAGTCCGGAAACGGAGACTCATTACCATAGTCATACAGGCTAGACTTCTAGGGTTTAGCCATTACGATCTCGTGGTAGATCAACTCTTGTAATACTCATATTCATCAAGATCAATCAAACAGGAAGTAGGGTATTACCTCCATAGAGAGGGCCCGAACCTGGGTAAACATCGTGTCCCCTGTCTCCTGTTGTCATCGACCTTAGACGCACAGTTCGGGACCCCCTAACCGAGATCCGCCGGTTTTGACACCGACAATGGGTTCGTCCAAGGCTCCACCGTCGTCCACAACCTCTCATTTCCAGCGAACCACAAGAAGATCGTTGGAAAAACAGAAGGAGGACACAATACTGCCAGCAGAAAGAGGTACTCCTCTTCCCTTATTCATGCAAATCTTACGTCTCTGCTCACACTGTATTCATCCCATTGAGCACTTCTTACTGCATCTTCTTCGTGATACTAAATGCATAAGGTTTCCTCCCATTTACTATTTCACCTTGGCTAGAGGTCAGTAGCCCGTCTGGATTTCAATTCAGGGTCAGCTGAATCGCAATTAAAAGAAGTAGCACCCGCTTAGGCACGCGGAGCACCTAGTCCACTTGTTTGCCGGGGAAGCGATGCATCGGTGTCTATCATAGGGGTGTGGGGCGCATGAGCTTCTTGCGCCTGATCTGGAGGTCGGCGGGGCTTGAAGAGATGGCCGGGGGGCGGTGCCAAGCACGGCAGTGCGGTGAGGTTGAGGGGAGGGCGGAGGCAGGGGACTGGGCCGATGGTCACTGACGTCTCGAGGAAGATCGTAACACTGAGTTGCTGGAGGTAGATGAAGGCGATCTACCCGTTCTTTGTACATCGGACGGTGCAGAAAAAATGGACTGACCTATTTGTTTTCAGTTGACTGTTATTTTCATAGGACCACACCTTGTGGTGTGCTGGAGGAGCATCTGCATTTCCCAGCCATCCCTGTCCTCATATTTCAAAATCCTAGAATCTAGTAATTTCGTGTGTCATGCATGTTGTAGAGCTATCATATGTCTCCCTGATATGTCTCCAACATATCTACTTTTCCTAACACTTTTCCTCTTGTTTTGGACTCTAATTTGCATGATTTGAATGAAACTAACGCCGAACTGACGCTGTTTTCAGCAGAACTACCATGGTGTTGTTTTTGTGTAGAAATAAAAGTTCTTGGAATGGAACGAAAGTTTGCGAGGAATTTTTATATAATATAAGAAATTCTGGAGGCAAGACCTACCAGAGAGGGGCCTCTGGGTGGGCACAACCCACCAGGGCGCGCCCCCCAATCCTGGCGCGCCCAGGTGGGTTGTCCTGACCTGGTGGCCCTGCAGATCCTTAAACGGACGCTATAGAATCCTATTTTCGGAGAAAAAAATTAGGGAGAAAGAATTATCACGATCCACGAGACGGAGCCGCCATCAAGCCCTATTCTTCCTCGGGAGGGCAGATCTGGAGTCCGTTTGGGGCTCCGGAGAGGGGGATCTTCGTTCTTCGTCATCACCAACCCTTCTCCATCGCCAATTCCATGATGCTCCCCATCGGGAGTGAGTAATTCCTTCGTAGGCTCGCTGGTCGGTGAGGAGTTGGATGAGATTCATCATGTAATCGAGTTAGTTTTGTTAGGGATTGATCCCTAGTATCCACTATGTTCTAAGATTGATGTTGCTATGACTTTGCCATGCTTAATGCTTGTCACTTTGGGCCCGGGTGCCATGATTTCATATCTGAACCGTTTATGTTATCACCATTATATCCATGTTCTAGATCCGATCTTGCAAGTTATAGTCACCTACTACGTGTTATGATCTTGTAACCCCGGAGTGACTATAACCGGGACTTCTTCCTGTGATTACCGTAGTTTGAGGAGTTCATGTATTCACTATGTGTTAATGCTTTGTTCCGGTTCTCTATTAAAAGGAGACCTTAATATCCATTAGTTTCCAATATGGACCCCGCTGCCACGGGAGGGTAGGACAAAAGATGTCATGCAAGTTCTTTTAATAAAGCACGTATGACTATTTACGGAATACATGCCTACATTATATTGATGAACTGGAGCTAGTGCCGTATCGCCCTAGGTTATAACTGTCTCATGATGAATATCATCCAACAAGTCACTGATGCAATGCCTACGAATTTATCTTATATTGTTTCTGCTAAGGTACTACGGCTATCATCGCTGTTACACTTGCTACAAAATTACTGCTATCACTGTTACTGTTACTATTGCTGTTGTCACTACTATCAAAACTATCAAACTACTTTGCTACTGATCACTTTGCTGCAGATAATTAATATCCAGGTGTGGTTGAATTGACAACTCAGCTGCTAATACCTTCAAATATTCTTTGGCTCCCCTTGTGTCGAATCTATAAATTTGGGTTGAATACTCTACCCTCGAAAACTATTGCGATCCCCTATACTTGTGGGTTATCAAGAACTTTTTCTAGCGCCGTTGCCGGGGAGCATAGCTATATTTGTTGAGTAACTTGGGATTATTATCATATTATGACTATGAAGAATCTAAAGGATCCTAAGACTAAGATATTTCCCTGAAGTATGAGGGGAGGTAAGAAACTGCCGTCCAATTCTTCTTTAGATTCACCTTCTGTTACGAGTAAGCTTGCAACACCACCACATGCTATTAATTCTGATATGTCGCAAGTTATTGATGATGCTACTTCTACTATGAATGATGCTTATGATGATGCTAGTACCTTTCTTGATAATGATGATGTGCCACTTGGTGAATTTCTTGATGAACAGATTGCTAGAGTAATACAACATGATGTTGTTGAATCTGATGATGAGCTTGAAACTGGATCTCCTGAAACACCTGCTAGAACTAGCCTTCCTAGATATGAATTGCCTAAGGTACCCGAAGGTTATGAAGAAACAACTAGAGATATTGTTGCTTGTAATGATAGAGATGATCTACATAAATTATTACACAAGTATAAAGAAAAATCTATGAATGCTAGAATGAAATGTGATCCTAAATTTGCTATTTCACCTATCTTTATTGATGATAAGGATTATGAATTCTCTATCGACCCAGAGTTAATTACTTTGGTTGAATCTGATCCTTTCCATTGCTATGAAACTGAAACTGTTGTGGCACATCTTACTAAGTTGAATGATATAGCCACCCTTTTTACTCATGATGAGAAAACTCGATACTACTTTATTCTCAGATTATTTCCTTTCTCATTAAAGGGTGATGCTAAAGCTTGGTACAATACTCTTGCTCCTGGTTGTGTGCGTAGTCCCCAGGATATGATTTACTACTTCTCTGAAAAATAGTTTCCTGCACATAAGAAACAAGCTGCTTTACAGGTAATATTTAACTTTGTTCAAACTAAAGAAGAGAGTCCCCCACAAGCTTTTGGGAGGCTTTGCCAGTTACTTAATGCTTTGCCTGATCATCCTCTTAAGAAAAATGAAATACTTGATATCTTCTATAATGGACTAACCGATGCTTCTAGGGACCTCGTAGATAGTTGTGTTGGTTGTGTTTTCAGGGAACGAACTATTGGACAAGTTGAAGAATTATTGAATAATATATTGAAAAATTATGATGATTGGACTCTTCCTGAACCACCGGCTAAACCCACTCCAAAGAAGAGGGGTATATTATATCTCAGTCCTGAAGATATGCAAGAGGCAAAAAATCTATGAAGGAAAAAGGTATTAAAGCCGAGGATGTTAAAAATTTACCTCCCATTGAAGAAATACATGGACTTAATACACCACCTCCTCCTAAGGTGGTGGAGGTAAATTCTCTTATGAAGTTCAATGATAATGACAATCCTCACAATATGCATCCTAGTCAATGCCTTTATGAGTTTGAAAACTACATTAGAAAACAAGATCACTTCAATGCAATGTTATCAAACAATTGAAATACAATTCTGATATGATTGCTCGCTTGAGTGACTTGTTATTTAGAATCTCAAATGATGTTAGAGGTGTTGGAAAACATGCTTCTATGGTTCAAACTCAGTTAGAACAAGTTGCTAAATGACAAAGAGAATTGCTTGATGAAATGAATCATAATATGCTTGACTTTGCTGTTAGAGTTGCAACTAGAGGAGGTAAAATGACTCGGGAACCACTTTATCCTGAGGGACACACAAAAAGAGTTGAACAAGATTCACAAAGAGTTATCACTGATGCACCTAGCCCTTCTAGAAAGAAAAAGAAAAAGAAAAATGATAGGACTTTGCATACTTCTAGTGAACCTGAAGTAGAAAAACCTCCTGATAATGAAAATGAAACTTCTATCTCTGATGTTGAAACTCAATCAGGTAATGAACACACACCTAGTGATAATGAAAAAGATAATGATGAGGTTCATGAAGACTCTCAACCAAACAATGATAAAGAACCAGACAATGATGTTGAGATAGAACCACCAATTGATCTTGATAACCCACAACCTAAAAATAAAAGATATGACAAAAGAGACTTCATTGCTAGAAAACACAGTAAAGAAAGAGAACCGTGGGTTCAAAAACCTATGCCTTTTCCACCCAAGTCAACCAAAAATAAAGATGATGAAGAATTTGAACGCTTTGCTGAGATGCTGAGGCCAGTCTTTTCGCGTACTCGCTTGACTGATATCTTGAAATGCCTCCTTATGCAAAGTATATGAAAGACATGATGAAAAATAAGAGAAAAATACTGGAAGCTGAAATCTCCACTATGCTTGCTAATTATACTTTTAAAGATGGAGTCCCTAAAAAACTTGGAGATCCGAGAATGCCAACTATACTTGCTCCATCCAAAAGAATTATGTGAAAACTACTTTATGTGATTTAGGAGTTGCTGTTAGTGTTATGCCTTTCTCTTTATATAAAAGACTTGACTTGAATAAACTCACACCTACTGAAATATCTTTGCAAATGGCTGACAAATCAACTGACATACCTATCGGTATCTGTGAGGATGTGCCTGTTGTTGTTGCTAATGTTACTATTTTGACCGACTTTGTTATACTTTAGATGCTTGAGGACGACAACATGTCGATTATCCTTGGTAGACCCTTCTTAACACTTCAGGGGCTGTTATTGATTGCAGCAAAAGCAAGGTCACTTTTCATATCAATGGTAATGAGCATACGGTGCACTTTTCGAAGAAACAATTCCAAGTGAATGGTATTAATGTTATTGAAAAATCTCCGACAATCACTATTAGAAGTTTTCAAATACCTCTGCCCACTGTCAAAAAGAAATATGAAATGCTTATTGTTGGGGAAATGCATATCCCCATTGAGGTAACTTAGTGATTTACGGAAGTTCTTCGGTTTCATGCTAATCGAAAGTGGTTGTTAATAAGACCTGATCAACCTTATTAATGGATCATTTTTGAACGGTATGAAGTTGATGAATTTAGTAAGCACTACCTTCTTCCCTACTTTTTTTCTTTGTTTTTATTAGTTAAATAAAATGAAATGCCACGCTTTGTCTGTTTTCTGAATTTCCCGTGAAATAAAAAAATGACCCAAAAATAAAAGTTCTCAGAATGCCCTGAAAATTTAATACGATTTTTTTCTGAATATTTCTGAATTTCTGGTGCAAATAATATCAGAGGGAGGTGCACAAGGTGGGCACAACCCACCTGGGCGTGCCAGGACCCCCAGGCACGCCATGGTGGGTTGTGGTCCCCACGTGGGCCCCATCACTTATCCCTTCAACCCACTTCATCGCTCACCTCCAGAAAAAATCTCCATAGCTCTATCTCATGTGTTCTTGCCCTCAAGCCCGCGGATTTCGATCTCTTTGCTCGAAGCTCCATTTCCGAAACTGTTTCGGGGGATTGTTGCTTGGTATCTGACACCGTTTGTCCAACTAGTTTTTGTTTTAGTGGTTTATATTTTGAATAATTAGTTACTCTTGGTGATGCTGTAGATGTGCTTGCATGTTAAATTCTTAGAGTTCTAAGTAGTTTGAATGCTTGGTATGGCCTCTATGCATCCCTATGAGTAGTTGCTACCAATTTATTGAAGTTTTATTGACAAATTTTTGTCACCCAAAAATTTGCAGAAAATTGTACGTGGACATGATGAACTTGTTTGGAAGGAGTTCTTTGAGGAGGAGATCCTCGAGGGCATCTTCTAGTGACAGTTCCGCTCGCCGGTCTTATGTTGAACCAAGTGAAAGTTCTACTCGAGATGCCGCCACCAAAACATGCTTATGGCCTTGCGATGAGTATATAATGCGTGTGGGTATTAAGGAGGAATTTGAGCAATATGTTCACAATGCCGGTCTCGGCCCCCTACCTTTTAGATAAGTGCGAACAACACCACCTTCTCACTGAATCATTTGTCAAAGGATTTAAATTCCTTCCTTGTGAGTCTAGGATGTCATTTATGCTTTATGATAATCCATTTACCATCCCACTAGAGAATTTTTCTTACCACTGCAAACTCCCGTTCTGGGGTTCGCTTGATGAACTGCCAAGGGCTGAATACCAAACATTCTTAACTAGTCTTTGCTGCGGTGACGAGGGGAGTGACACAAGGTAGAATAAAGAGCATTCATTTTCCCGCAATTCAGTACTTTGCATTATTTCATGGGAAATGTATAGTAGGCAAGCAAGACTGTAGTACATTCTATGCTCCAGACTTGAGCCTCATTCACACTTCTCTCACTGGTGAAAGGAATTATAACCTTGGAGCAATTGTTGCACGCAGACTTCAGCACAACGCTAACAGTGGCTATTTCTATGGTGGAATATATGCCACGCGTTTAGCATGAGGGCTAGGTGTTTCACCGTTGCCCTTTGATCCTACCCTACCCACGCAGTATTTAGATTTTGATACCTTAAAAGATCATAAGATTCTCAAGGGAAAGGTTGATAACTTCACTTATAATCTATTGTTTAACCAAAAATCTGTTGTGCACACATATTTTCCTGCGCCTGCTCTTTTTGACTATCACAGCACATGAAGATATTTTGTTCTTGAGAGCGAGGCCCGAGCTCACAACGCAGCGGTGGAGGCAGCACGACAGGCTGAGGCATCCGCACTGAGAGCCTCCGTGAGCTACCACGCCAACTACTACCCTCCAGGCTACTGATCGACTACCAAGTTAGGCCAAAAACCTAAGCTTGGGGGAGTACGTGTTTCCACCGACTTTACATTCATGTTCACTTATTCCATTTGTCGGTGTCCACACTTTTTCATTGTATCATCCATGCTTAGATTTATTTTTCCTTCTTTCTTCTTGTGTGTTTGAAAACTTTAGAAAAACCAAACAAAAAAATTAGTTGTAGTTAGTTTACTTTCTATGCATGCTTAGTAGTATTAAAAAGAAAAACCAAAAAGATTTCCTTGTTCTTCTTTTGCTTGTTGGGAGCTTTCCCGTGTAAATAGTTTTTCTCGTTTTTGGTTTTCCCTTTCATTTGCTTGTTCAATAAAACCAAAAACTCCAAAAATATTTCAGTGTGTTTCTATGAATTTCTTTTCTTTTTATTCAAGTCGTATCGAAGACCACGATGGAAATGTTGAGTGGCTCTCATATGAATAATTGTTGATCTAATAAAGAGCACATTTTACCTTGTCTTCTCCTGTTGAATAAAATGTTTGCAGATTCCATCTTAGTTCACGACACTCTTGCACTATTATTATTTTCATAGTGTTCAGTCGTGAAGTGAAAGGCAATAATGACGATATTCAATGAACTGGTCGTGGAAGAGAGAAACTGGTATGAACTCGACTTGTTCTGTTTGTGTAAACATGTTTAACCTAGTATCCATGATTCAGCCCATTGTGATTAAACATGTTTGCAATGACAATTAGAGATTATAGTTTCTCATGCCATGCATAAGTAGCTGGGAGTGCATAATGATTTATGTTGGATATCAACATTGCATTAAAATGATTATGATGTAGTATGATGATATGGTATCCTCCTCTGAATGTTCGAGTGGCTTGACTTGGCACATGTTCATGTATGTAGTTGAATCAAAACCAACATAGCCTCTATGATATTTATGTTCATGGTGTCCATATCCTACTCATGCTAGTGTCCAATGTTACTTATGCATAATGCATGGTTATGATCGTTGTTGCTCTCTAGCTGGCCGCTTCTCAATCTAATTGCTAGCCTTCGCCTGTACTAAGTGGGAATTCTGCTTGTACAACAAAAACCTTGAACCCAAAGTTATTCAGATGAGTCCACCATACCTACCTATATGCGGTATTACCCTGCCGTCCTAAGTAAATTTGCATGTGCCACCTCAAACTTCTACATAAATATGCATTTTGTGTGCCTGGATCGTTCATGGAACAACAGGAGGTGGTCGGTATCTTCCATGCTAAGCGGGTTATTCTCAGGTTGAGTGTTTATTCACTCGCCGTCGCACGAGAAAAGGGCGGTAGTAGGGATGCCTAGTCCCAAACTGCAAAATTACAAAAAGAGTTAATCGCTCGAATAATCAAACAAAAACTCCCAATGGAATCAAAACCTTTATTTTTATCGCTTGGGAACCGCCACTAGCGTGCTTAGCATGGAAGACATTGATAACTGATGGCCGTGAAGTAAATGAGAAGGGTGCATGTCTCGAAATATCATTTGCCTCTGTTCTAAAAATTGAGCTCTGGCAACTCTGCAAATCACTGCTTCCGTCTGTGGAGGGACTATATATGTACTTTTATGTTGTGTCATCACCTTCTAAAACAAGCGCTAGAACCTGAGAGCACAGCTGTCATGACTTATGCATTGTGTGTAGATAATATTGGGTGCATCATGACTAGATCTTTTCTACCATGAATTACAATGTTTAGTCGCTGCTTGAACTTTGGAGGTGCTCTGCATTTATGTTTTGCGGTCTCAGAAAGGGCTAGCGAGATACCACTATTGTCATATTATATCATGGTTGTTATGACAACATGTTGCTGTTCGAGATGTCTTATTATTGCTCACTAGCTGATGATGTCATTGATATGAATCATTATGATCTTTAAGAGTTATTGTCGGCATGGTTAATTATAATGTTGGCTAAAAACCTGGGTGTTGTTTAAGCTTATTAATGCAAACAAGAGCAAAAGAGTTTGTAAAAGTTTATCTTTTTCACTTTCAGTTTATCAACTGAATTGCTTGAGGACAAGCAAAGGTTTAAACTTGGGGGAGTTGATATGTCTCCAACTTATCTAATTTTCCTAACGCTTTTCCTCTTGTTTTGGAATCTAATTTGCATGATTTGAATACGTCGTTTTTAGTAGAACTACCATGGTGTTGTTTTTGTGCAGAAATAAAAGTTCTTGGAATGGAACGAAACTTTACGAGGAATATTTATATAATATATAAGAATTTCTGGAGCCAAGACCTACCGGAGAGGGGCCCCTGGGTGGGCACAACCCACCAGGGTGCGCCCCCCTCTCCTAGCGCGCCCATGTGGGTTGTCCCCACCTGGTGGCCCCGCAGACCCTGAAACCGATGCTATAAAATCCTATTTTCAGAGAAAACAATCAGGGGGAAAGAATTATTGCAATCCACGAGACGGAGCCGCCGCCAAGCCCTGTTCTTTCTCGGGAGGGCAGATCTGGAGTGTGTTTGGGGCTCCGGAGAGGGGGATCTTCGTTCTTCGTCATCACCAACCCTTCTCCATCGCCAATCCCATGATGCTTCCCACCGGGAGTGAGTAATTCCTTCTTAGGCTTGCTGGTCGGTGAGGACTTGGATGAGATTCATCATGTAATCGAGATAGTTTTGTTAGGGCTTGATCCCTAGTATCCACTATGTTCTAATATTTAATGTTGCTATGAATTTTCCATGCTTAATGCTTATCACTTTGGGCCCGAGTGCCATGATTTCAGATCTGAACCGTTTATGTTATCACCATTATATCCATGTTCTAGATCTGATCTTGCAAGTTATAGTCACCTACTACGTGTTATGATCCGGCAACCCCGGAGTGAAAATAACCGGGACTTCTTCTGGTGATTACCGTAGTTTGAGGAGTTCATGTATTCACTATGTGTTAATGCTTTGTTCCGGTTCTCTATTAAAAAGAGGCCTTAATATCCCTTAGTTTCCAATATGGACCCCGGTGCCATGGGAGGGCAGGAAAAAAGATGTCATGCAAGTTCTTTTAATAAAGCACGTATGACTATTTACGGAATACATGCCTACATTATATTGATGAACTGGAGCCAGTGCCGTATCACCCTAGGTTATAACTGTCTCATGATGAATATCATCCAACAAGTCACCGATCCAATGCCTACAAATTTATCTTATATTGTTTTTGTTAAGTTACTACGGCTATCATCACTGTTACACTTGCTACAAAATTACTGCTATCACTGTTACTGTTACTATTGCTGCTGCCACTACTATCAAAACTATCAAACTACTAATCACTTTGCTGCAGATAATTAATCTCCAGGTGTGGTTGAATTGACAACTCAGCTGCTAATACCTTCAAATATTCTTTGGCTCCCCTTGTGTCGAATCTATAAATTTGGGTTGAATAGTCTACCCTCGAAAACTGTTGCGATCCCCTATACTTGTGGGTTATCACTCCCATCATTTATTTCTCATCGACCTGCTATCTGCTACCTTTACACTGTACTACTTGTGCACACACTTCACCCATACTCACACTATTGTTTTTTTATGCATGGGTATTTCAGACTCTGACACTGTGTTGATGAATACAAAAATGAAAAGACAGAAGTCACTCCAGTGTAATTCGATGATAAGCACTAAGAATTTCAGCGCTCTAAAGGGTGCAGTGTCAGCAGATTGAGACAGTAAACGTAGCTCTGCAGTTGATGATCTCAATTGCCACACACAACCATCCTAGGTTCTTGCTTTAACTTCGCGTTGTCAAATGTGCACTACTCGGAAAAGGCCTACTAATGGCGCACCTAATTTGGCCATTAATGGCGCATTAGTGGTGCGCCATTAGTGCCACGCCATTAGTATCTGGTATACTAATGGCGCACCACTGAATCGCCATTAGTATATACAACGATCGCCATTAGTATGCCTCGAGGGCCATGTATACCAGTGCTTTGGCATACAATGGCGCATAACGGCATGATCGCCATTAGTAACCCGGCATACTAATGGCGCCTTTGTTTAATAATCGCCATTAGTATCCTTTGGCATACTAATGGCGCCTTTATGATGATGATCGCCATTAGTATGAATATTAGGTTTTTTTTTAGTTTTTTTATATTCTGTTTTTTGCACAGGTTACAAAATGTATAATTGGACAAAATATAGACAGCACACATCAACAACAGATTCATCGAATACAATAGAAGATTAGTATCTGAATACAATTCATCATATTAGTCTCTGAATACAATTCATCATATTAGTCTCCGAATTGAAAAGACCGAACAAAGATGGAACATTATATTACAAGTCTCGAGACCGCGAGTAGCGAGTTTGTCTTCACATTACAAGTCGATATCGATCATCTAAACTACCATCACAAAGAAGAGAGCTGCGGTCATCACGATGAAACTCGTCTTCATCCGGTTCCTCAACGCTCCTCCCTCTCCCGCTAGATAGCGGGCGTATCTAGATTCGGCCTCGGCCCTAGTGGTGTACCCTTTGTAACTGTTACCGCTGAATCGGTGAACTTGTCTCCGACACTCCTCCCAGTCGTCATATACTCCGGGAACCTTACCCTTGTACACGACATACGACGGCATCGCTATGCACTAGCCAAACGAAACGTTAGTACCAATTCACGAGACAATACGTAAGCAATATATAAGTATGCAGCGAGCGATCGGAAGAGAAAAGCAAGACATTAATAGCATCGATTACATCTAAGTTGAACGACTCTCGAAACCAAAGAGACATACTACAAGTTCATTAAAGTTTAATTACAACATGAGCCAATCGATGTTTAAGAACTAGACATAGCATCACTGCTTTCGACTCGAATCAAGGGACCGGAGCGTGGATGAAGCCGCCGTCTATCGTGGGAGTCATGAAAGAGCAGGCGTTGTCAGCCTGCATTTGTAGCATTGTGTCGATGTCCTTTGTTGGACGGTTGATTTCGAGGTAGAACTGCCCAGTGCGAAGGACATATTGATGGATGATTTCCGCAAACTCCATTGGATGCGAAAGAATTCTTGTCGATGTCCGCATCTGGATTGCCGACACGCTCGCGGCCCAATCTTTGAGTTTACTCGGTAGCGAAGTTGATGATGGTCGTATGATCGCCGCATGTGATGGATGGCGTAGTAGGCACCCTTCTCGCCGCCGGTGACTGCTTGACGCAGCGAGCGTCGTATTGTGGGAGAACACGTGCTTTCGTGCTACGAATAGGCCTGGTGAAGGTGCCTCCAGTTAGGCGTGGCAGGGAGAACATCATCAAGAACCTTCTTGACATTTGTGTAGTCTACGTCAATTGACGGTCCGGGTCGAAATCGTGGCCATGGAATATTTGGGGCTTAGGAGGATGGCGTGCAATGTGTGTCACTGCAGAAAACACGGAATGTTAAAAGAAAAGCGATCGAAATCTAAGAATTCATATGTTACGGGCGGTTGAGGGAGGACTTACTCGGGAAAGTAAGGCACGAGGAAGTTATCCTTATCTTGGTTTGCGAATGGCGCCTTGAGGTAAGAACTCGCGACTTGCGGTCCCAGCACTGCCAAAGATCTTGCACGCATGTAGAAGGGTCGACTATCACGATGTCCGGGTCTTGTCGCGAATGATCCGCATCTCCATACTCAGCGAAAATAGCGAGCGAAGGTGTAGTGCAGCGGATGAAGGTTCAACATAAGCGTGGATGTCATCAAACCGCAGGACAATCGTGCGCCCGATGGAGTTATCCACAAAGCCCTTGCCCTCGGCACCTTGGCCATGAAAACCGGGTATGCCACATCCTTCTCTCGAGGCGCGCTTCTCCAAAGAAAGAACACATCATGCAGACTCCGCATAGCACCGGTTGCAGCATTGAGCATATTTGTCGGTAGCATCGCCCTACCGCCACATGCACCCTCCTCGAGATATCCTCGGTGAAGGTGGCCCGCCCCGAGCACGGATCGTACTCGGTGCGGCTGGCCCGCACCCTTGTTAGTCTTTCTTTTGCGTGCCTTCTTCTTCTCCTGTAATGGGACGAGTTCTGCTCTGAGACCGCCTTATTGAGTGTGTTGGGGCTGATAATATTTCGCACCTCGCCTATCGAGGCTCGGTGAAGTCGGCAGCTGGGCGTCTCTCGAGAGCTGAGCGGCGAGCGGCGCTGTTGCAACAGCTTCTCCGTGGTACCAGCCAGATCGCGCACGTCTTTTGTTGGGTTGGGTTCTTGAGAAGGAGGCCCCATGAAGTCGCCACCGTACCCATGATCGGCAAAATCTTGATCGATGTTGGCAAATGTATCGTCGTCGTCGTCGTTACGATCCGATGCCATATGCATGTTTGGATCGATGGCATAGGGATGTCCGGCACCGTTGCGGCGGTCTTGCCATGGGGCCGACTTGGCGGCAACACGGCTGGCGGTGTTGTCTTTGGGGTGGTGTCCCCGCCCCAAGCGAATCTGGCTCTTCGCCAGCGAGGGCCAGCTCAGCGGCGGCGAGGGTCATCACGTCATCATCGTCGGCCCGACGGGTCGAATCGGAGGTAACAACTCGTCGCAGCCTGGCAGCACCGAACCAGTTCAACCCTAAACAAGTTGGGTGGCATCTGGTACCGTGGAACAAGGGTTTCCGGTTGAGCGATTTTGCCCTTGGCGACATCGACCAACTCGTTGTTCACGAAGTGCGGGAGAGTGCACGGGCGTCGGCGGCGCCCTGCGAAAACATGTAGGCGTCGGGGATGCCCGATCAAAGGCAAGGAGATGAAGTCCTCGACCGAGAGAGGCTTAATTAGTTACCGTGATGATGGCGTCGAGCTCGGCTAATGTCGAGGCACCGCCAGCGGCGGCGTCGCGATTGACGGAGGGGCGCTTGCTGCGAGAGGTGCCGGCAGCGTACACCGGGTGCATTAAGCTCCGTGCGGCGTCGGAGACACCAATGCCGCCCCGCCGGAGACACCAATGGCCCCGCCATCGCATTTTGCGAGTTGCTGGCCGTGAAGCTAGGAATCGGGGGCGGCCCCTGTTGGCCGCCTGCAATCCACGCACTCAACCCCTGGATCAAGGTAGGCACAATGGCGGTGATCGTCGCTCCGAGTTGTTGTTGCACTTGCTCTTGGACAATCTCCGAATCCGCCACCTGTGCCTTGAGTTCTTGAACCTCGCGGCGCTGGCTTTCCGAGCTGGTCTTTTCTCCTACGCACACCAGCGGTATAGTATGACCCCATTTTGCGGACAAGCCTTTGCCGCCACACGACTAGGCGGCGTCGACTTCTTGAGCTTATCCTTGTTCTTCATTACATTCAACGCCCTATTTAGAGTGGTGTCCCAAGGGTTGCTCTTAGTCGACCCCGCTACTGCTTTCGATCGCTGTGGAAGGATGTGAACCATTTAGAAATTTGGCTTCATTAATTAGAATGCAACCATATGGAGCTAATTACGGGGTGGTATTCCTTACAGAACAACCTCAAGCGCCTGGTCTTGGATCCGTGGTAAGCTCCTTTGTTTCGGGTCCTTCTTGTACGGGCCACGACAAAGTTCTTGGTGCTGCTTGTCACCGTATTTATCGAAGAGGCGGTAGGCCTTGCTCGGCACGCTCCGCGTCCTCCTTGTCCCATATAGGCTCCGCCACTCTGTAACCGTCGGGACCGAGTGTGTGTTCCCTAAGTTCAGCTCCGCATTTCTTTCCCCACCGACTTGATTCGGAGTTTGCGGTGCTCGAGCAATTGATCTTGAAGTTGTTGTAGTCATCTTCGATGATCGAAGGATTTTCTCCTTGATCTTCTCATAACTCTCACCTTTCTCGATCATTCTCTTCACATTGCTTTTCCAAGTAGACAGGGCCTTGCTCATCTTCGTGAGGGCAGCATTGTTCACTTTATTACCTTTGAGGCTTGTGTTTTCAAATTCAGCGGGAACTTGTATCGTTCGTGCAGCCGTGAAGAGGAGGTTGCGCAAATTCCCTCGGTCAGGATGCCTCGGGTTCTCGGTGTTGATCGAGGCGGTGCTCGGAGAATGCACCGAGCTGAAGCGAGTACCCTTGACTATTCGTTCGGCGCGTTGAATTCCGTCGAGTCCACTTGATAACTTCCTCCTTGAGGGTGCGAGCACAGTCGGGCGCCAGTCCTTCCGTTGCCTCTTCTGTTGGCTGCCATCGTGTGTGCGCCGCCATCATCGATGGTGGCATCCTCGGCGGCACCATCGGTGGTGGCATCGGTGGGGTCATACTCGGCGGTACCATCGGTGGTCTCGGGGCCGGTGGGGAAAGCGGCGTCCTCATACAAGTGAGTTGTTCCTCCATCTCTGGGGCGGCTCCCAGAATGCCTTGCCGCTTGAACCCCGGCCTCATCGTTGTTGGCCATGTTTCTCTCTAAATAGGAACAAAGTTTGGTCAAAAAGTTGGTTATTGTCAAGGAACAAGATCATGGTCTCATCATTTAGGGTTTGTCAACACCGATGCATCCTAAAAGCTAAGCTTTTATCATTGAGGGTTTTTCGACGCCGAGGCACCCTAAAAGCCTAAGCTTTCATCATTAGTCACAAGTACCCCATATGTCCTATTTTTAGCAAAGTCATGCTAAAATTCACGGAAAATTTCAGCATGACCTTTGCTGAAAATAGGACATATGGAGTACCCAATTCTTTGGAGCGGAAGTTAATCGACATTCCAGCAAACTCAAAACCTCTCGGGTGGACAAGGCAAAAAGGCCTCCATCACAACATGGAAAATACATTGGCATGTGGACTGGAATGTGGCTTCATTTAACAACAACAGTTTCACACAGAAAACAAAGTTGAATTCATTGAGATATTTGCATTGCTAGCTACATTTCAGTGCCAAATTTCACCAATTTAAGCAAAACTACCGTTTAGCTAGCTACGGTTCAGTGCCATATTTCACTGGATTAAAATAAGCACATACACATAACTGACAAAGACACATACACATCACTGATTTAACGAAATTTGCACACAACTCAGTAGCACTTCATCATCATATAAAGTATATTAGCAGCAGTACAAATAAAGAGACATGATCAAAGTACTTAATAATAAACCCAAGCAACTTCATAATAAATCACTAGTCCTACTTATTGATGGTTTCTAAATCATTTATTTGATCGATAAGAAATAGCCTTGTCCTGCACAAAATCTTTGTCCTCAGCTGTAAACTGAACGGTGTGTAGTAGTCATTTTCTATGTACATAAGTGTGTGGATTTCATATCTGTACATTCACAACATGTCAACATGTATGCTGTTCATATAGTTAATCATCAATTACAAGGTGTCGATCCATTTGCCTGTGCTTGTTACGTAAATAAACTAAAGAAGGTGCTAACATTCATCATACGAGGATATCTGGGAAAAACCATCCATCTATATCGAGTTCTGGTTTTGTTGGGGTCTTTGGGGTCAATTATATTGTTTGGTTCTTTGCTGTCAGCGTAGTTTGCCAAGTTGTTTTTTCTGAGAGTGCCAATTTTGTATTCTTGTGTTTGTGAATGTATGTTGTTCATATAGGTAATCATCAATTACAAGATGTTGATGCATTTGCCCATGCCTGTTCTGTAAATAAACTAAAGAAGGTGCTAACCAAACTATTTAATTTGTAATGCCTGTTCTATAAATAAACTAAAGAAAAATCACTATGGCACGTAGAAGCTGTTGCACTGAAACAAGACATACAACCACCTTGCCCAGGGCAAACATCATTTTGGTTATTACAATGACATGAAACAAGCAATAAAAACTGTGCACTACAAAAGAAACCTTAACTCATGATCTGGGTAGATAGGCACATGTTGCCCCAGGTTAAGTCATTTCCACCAGGTTTACACCAAAATCGAACAGATGGGACATTTGACTACGTGCTTTTAACTGCAAAAGGATGCATTGCATTTGGGCAGATTTTCATAGTTCCTACTTCACATCATTAAAAACACATGAGCTTGCACGATATAACTACATACAGCCTAATAACAGTAGAAAGTCCACAAAATGGCCACTGAATAGAAATGACCAATAATGGGATGGGCACTTCCACCTAAACATGCAGAATAAAGGCCCAACAAGCAGCAAAACCCTGTTTGCAACAAGTTGAAGAGCACAAGCAGACATATGCAATCACGGTAAACAGAAAGCACAGTGTCACTCACAAGCAATAAATCACAATGATTTCTTCTAAGCACATCTATCTATCATACTAAGAAAGAACACAAGCAAGAATGGTCCATGATCTTTCAGATCACCCAAATTATTCAGGCAGCATCATTATGCACATGAACAAAAAAGAAGGGTCTGGATCATGTTTGATTGATTTGACTCACCTGGTTGATGAGGGCGGTGGTGGTGCTCCGGCGACGGTGGTGTGGACGGGGCGGCGTTCGGGCCACCGGCGATGAGGGCGGCGGGGCGATGGCGTCCAACGAGGTGGGGCGGCGGGGCGGATCCCTTGGCGGGCCTGCGTTTTCCATGCGGCGGGTTTAGCGGGGAGGGGAGGGGAATGTGCAGCAAGACAGGGGTACTCACGCGCGGGAGGTGAGCGAAGAGCGGAGATTCCTCCTGCGGAGTCGGCAGGCGAGGTCAGCAGTGGCGCCCCTCTTCCTCCTCCTTCTCCGTGGGGAAGCGGCGGCGGCGGCATCGGGAGAGGAGAGGCGGCGTCGCGCGTCGAGGCGGAGGCGAGGTCGGCAGGGCGTCATGGCGTCGAAGCGGCGTCGAGGCGTGAGGCAGCGGCGTCGGGAGAGGAGAGGGAAGGGATCGAGGCGAGGCGAGGAGAGAGAGGGATAGGTTTGGGCCGCCGGGGTGGGGGCGACACAATACTAATGGCGCACCACCCATCGGTGCGCCATAAGTACATCCATTCTAATGGCGCACCTCACCCTGGTGCCCCATTAGTAAAAAAATTTGATTTCTACTCGAGGCAACAGGTTATCTCCCACTGACCTGATCCACACCAAGTTCCTCTACTAGCTCGGTGGTCAAGTGGCAGTTCTCACACCGGAGGTCTGGGTTCGATTCCAGGCTCCACAATTTATTTTATGCATTTAAAATGTTGTGTGATAATTATTTGTGTTTAAATATGTTCAAACTTGTTTAAATCATAACAGTAATATATTTTTATAAGACAATAATAATTTTTAAAAATATCATCAAACAGTAATGCGGTGGAGCGGGGGAGGTGTGGGAAGTCTTGGGGGTGTGGCGGTTGAGTAGGGGAATCGTGTGCGGGGGTCGGTGGCGGTTGAGTAGGTGAATCGTGTGGGGGGGTGGTGGCGGTTGAGTAGGGAATCGAGGTGCGGGGGTGGCGTGGCGGTGGGCGGGGTGCTTTCGGCGAGGGGACGGATCTGGCGAGGTGGGATAGCGATCGAGATGGAGGGATCGAGATCGAGTGTCCATGAAATTTAAAATATTCATGATAGTTCAAAAGTGCCCATGAAATACAATCGAGAAATGATGGCTCGATTTAAATACAATCGATCTTAGCTAGCTATCTGTTCACAATCTTCTTGCCCTTCTTTTTCGCAAATGGAGTTCTTACGTGGAGCGAGCGTCCTTTAGGTAGGGTGGTCCTGCTTCTTCTTGTGGTGTATGCTGCTACTTCATCATCGTCGTCATGTTCGATCCTCGGTCGCCGTGCTTGTCGAAGTCTTGCTCATTGGCTACTCCATCCATTCCGATGATCTTCCTTTTGCCTCTCCTCCGACAACACGGTGGGCTTTGGCGGGTCGGTAATGAAGAAGCATTGGTCCACTTGGGAAGCCAGTACCCATGGCTCATTTTTAGCGGTGACGTTTGCGCCCATGATCTTGGATTTGGCCGGGTATAACCATGGTGGTGAAATATCGGTCTTCTTTTAGGGCGCTCTTGGCCCATCGACACGGAACATCGGCACCTTCTCTCCGGCGTAGCTCAGCTCCCAGATCTCCTCGATCCTTCCGTAGTATCTGTCCTTGTCCTTACGGTGTAGGATTCCATCGTTACCCGGAGTTCGATAACCATCGCTCTTCATGTCCTTGTCCTCGGTGTAGAATGTGTAGCCGTTGATATCGTGCGCCTCATAGGTCATCGAGGTTGTGCTCGGCATACTGTGACAAGGTGAATATGAGTTGTTCTTCCGCGGAAGAATCTTCATGTAAAGTATGATGAAGCTTCGCTTGAACCAACGCGTGATACATGAGTTGTGCTCTTTGAGTATATCTCCGTCCATCCTCTGTTGGCCAGGTCATTGTCGTCTTCTCAATAAAGGTTTTGTGCTCTACCACCCAAGGATCGACCACGTCTATGTGTTGTAGCGCGACTAGGTTTGCTCTTTCAAAGTCGGTGAGTCGACCCTCGAAGTCGACATGCATTTCGCGGCGACCCTCACGGTGACCCCATCCAGCGAGCCTGCCGAGGTGCCTGTTGACAGGCAGACCAGCGGGGTTCTCGATGCCTAGATAATTAGTGCGATGGGAGATGCACTCTTGATCGAAAAGCCCTGGCTATACTTCCCTCTGGGCGTGACATGTTCCAAAGCGTATCCTTTGAGGACACCATTCATCCTTTCGAGCGACATCATGCTGTGCAGGAGCGTCGGCCCGAGTTGGATGATATCCTCCATGATATGGACCAGCAGATGCACCATAACGTCGAAGAATGTGGGCGGGAAGTACATCTCAAGCTCGCATAGTATCACCACGATCTCTTCCTGTAGCCTTATGAGTTGCCTCCGTAATCGACTTCCGAGAGATGGCGTCGAAAAAGTTGCATAGGCCAAATAGCGTTTCACGGACGTGCGCGTCCATGATCCAATGGATTACAAGCTGGAAGTATCTGCGTCATCGACGCGTGACGGTCGTGAGACTTCATCCCGCTGAACTTCGCTTCGCTGGGTCTAGGTATCTGCTTATCTTCCCAGCGTAACCGTAAGGAAGTTTTACTCCTAGGAGGCAGGTGAAAAACTGCTTGATCTCCTCGACTTAGAGTGAAGCGCGCGGGAGGTAGTCATTTCCGGTCTTCTTGGCCTTTTGCCTTTGCGGCGACTTTACGTGTCTGCTTCGCCTCATCATCATCATCATCATCATCATCATCATCATCATCATTAGCGTGAAGCTCTGCATGATGCCCATTGATTTCAAGTCTGCCCTTGCTTTCGGCCCATCTTTGGTCCTCTCGGCATGTTGAGCAGGGTACCAAGCAGACTCGCACACGTTCTTCGTGATATGCATGACATCAAGGCTGTGAGGCACACGGTGGATCTTCGATGCGGCAAGTCCCGAAAACAGACCTCGTTTTCCATAACTTCAGCAGCGGCTCTGGCGCCTTCGCTTCTTTCCGGCTCTGGTGCCTTTTGCTTCTTTCCGGCGGTGGGCAGTCTTTCCAATTTTCAACAGCTTGTCTATTTCCTCGCCGCTCCTCGTACAGGCGTTTTCGGGGTTCGGTTTTACCATCGAACAGATCCTTGCGTTTCCTCCACGGGTCATCGTCGCGAAGCCACCTTGATGTCCCATGAACACGGTTTTCGAAGACCGGGATCTCTATCTAGCTGGCGTCGTTGTGTCATCCATGCACCTTACGCATCCGAAAGTCCGTGGACTACCTGCCCCTTGAGATATCTGTAACCGAGATAGTCGTGCACCGTCGTGAGCGGTGCGGCTCTCATAGGGAAATATTCTTCTCTGCGGCGCCCCACGTATTGGCTGGTGTTTTCCACATCGTGTCAAGCTCCTCTTTCAGCAGCCCGGATCTGATTGATGTCGTTCCTGGTTGTTTGGCCCTTCAATTAGCATACTCATGTGAATGTACTT
The DNA here is from genome assembly GCA_021605205.1 of Aegilops longissima. Classification (NCBI taxonomy): domain Eukaryota; kingdom Viridiplantae; phylum Streptophyta; class Magnoliopsida; order Poales; family Poaceae; genus Aegilops; species Aegilops longissima. The sequence continues at coordinate 246,487,778 of CM038680.1, read as the reverse complement.
CCTCTTCATGCACAACCAGGGGGAAGGTTGTACATCCACACAAACACAGGCCAGGTGCTATGTGTGCTTCTCGGCTGCCAAGCGGATTGACTCCATCGGTGCTCACGCCCAGCACGATGTTCCTTGGATCGTTCCCAAATTCTGAGTCTTGAAGTTCAACGCTTGCCAGCGCTCGCATCCTTAGGGTGACTCAGCATCTTGTCTTTTTATCTATCTCCGGATCATTTGCGTCATCTTCTCGCTTCTTCTCCTCCCTATCCGCGTGCCACGCAGGAGCTTTGCTACCTTAGGGTCCGTGAAATACCGCTGCAGACGAGGAGTGATCGGAAAGTACCACACCACTTTTCGAGGAGCTTTCTTCCTCTTCTTGTATCGAGTGGCGCCGCACCGGACATATGGTAGACTCGCGTGCTCGTCCCGATAAATGATGCAATTGTTCATGCACACATGGTATTTCACGTGCGGTAAATCCATAGGACACACGATTTTCTTCGCCTCCTCCAAACTGGTCGGGCACTTGTTCCCCTTGGGAAGGCGTTCGTGCGAGCGACATGTTCTCGTCGAAACATCGTCGGTCATTTTGTGTTTACCTTCATCTCGAGCCATGGCGTTACTTTCGGCGGGTATCCTCGGGCCTGCATCCTTCATACAATGGAGTAACGCGTCTAACTCAAGTTGATCCATCTTGGCTTTCTCTCGGCGGCAGCTCTTGCGTTATCCGTCGCTTGAGAAGCAGCTCTTGAATATGAGGTCCTGCACCCAGCCCATCGATGGTCAGCGTAAATACGCTCCGCCGGCATCATCATCTTCATGATCATGCCCGTCGTCTGCTCCGGCATCTTCCTCATCATCATGTCCTGCATCTTCTACATGATGACTGTGTACAGCATCACCGTCGTGATCATCTCCTAGGGATTCTTCGTCTTCTCGCCCGCCCGAGCCGTGGTGGTTGTCTTGCTGCCCTTCCTCATTTCTTGCCCGGCCCCCATGGACGACTTCGTAGTCATCTTCATCACCTTGCCACCGATAGCCATCCATGAAACCACGCAAGAGCAGGTGGTCCCGCACCTGCCGGAATCGGGTCATAATAAGGCTCTTCACTTGCATCTTCGACACGGACATCTTATCTCCGTCTCATTCTTTTGAAGCATCTCGGCCTTCGCGGACCTCAAAAACCTATTCACGATGCCTTCGGTCATCGTGCGGACCATGGTCGCTGAGGGGTAGAAACAAAGCGATATTTTAGAACCAAGAAAATTTTTGCATGACTTTCCTAAAAATAGGACCAAAAGAATGCTTAATGCCAAAATTCTACTTAAACGGAAATGAATCAACATTCGGCAAAATATTGGCAACTATCGCATTTCAAATACTGTACACCTCCAAACACAAACACATATGCAACACCACAAACATATGCAACACCACGAACATACATAGATCTAGCTAGGCCATAAAAAGTGCATGTGCACATTGTTGTAGGAGAACAACATAAATATAGCTTCCCCTTACTTACCTATTAAAACAAGGTAATTTAACCACTTAATTTGAATGAATCTATGGTGGAAATGAGGTGAAAAGAGGAGGCACCGAGACAAGGAGGAGGTGGAGAGAATGAAGTGGGGAGAAAGTGAGTGTGGGTAGGAGAGGTTGTCCAAAATATCTTGTTGTTGCCCACTTACTAATGGCGCACCAGCACTAAATGCACCATTAGTAATCCAGGTTACTAATGGCGCACCTTGGCGGTGCGCCATTAGTAGTTTTACAAAAAAAATACTAATGGCGCATCGATCCACGATGCGCCATTACTAGTTTAATAATGGCGCACGGTTGATCGATGCGCCATTAGTAGTATTGCAAAAAAGGAATAAAAATATAATAAAAAACAAAATTACTAGTTGTAACTAGTAATGGCGATTTTTATGCGGATGCGCCATTAGTATGTTTGGACAAAGCGCACTAGTTCAAAAAAAATTGATACTAATGGCGCACCTTGGGCGGTGCGCCATTAGTAGTTTCAACTCTAATGGTGTATCGGCGGTGGTGTGCCATTAGTATATACTAATGGCGCACCCATTGTCTGGTGCGCCATTAGTGTCAATCCCATCTATAGCCCTTTTTCTAGTAGTGGTGGTTGCATGTTGCATATGGTGTCTAACTTATATTGCTTCCAATTTGGTTAAATGGCATCTGCTTACTTTACACATTATACCTTTGATAATGACATGCCTTCCTGTTTTTGATACATACAACATATGTCTATTAACCATGTACGTACATCAAACTAATGGTCTTTTGTATCCCTCATCAATCACTTATGATGAGACAGTCACCCCAGTGGGTTACTGTGAGACGCGCTACTCGTTTAAAGAGTGCAGTGTCATCCTCCCCACATGATTCTCAAGAAATAGCAAGGCTAAATGAAGATAGTCAACATAGCTCTCTAGTTGATGACCACAATTCCCCCACACCACCATCGCAGGTGCTTGCTCTTACTTTAAGATAGTCAACATAGCTCTCTAGTTGATGACCACAATTCCCCCACACCACCATCGCAGGTGCTTGCTCTTACTTGGCAGTGTGATATGTGGTTGCATGTTGCATATGGTGTCTACCTTGTAATTCTTCTAATTAGGGTAAATTGCATCTGCTTAGTTAACACATTATACCTGTGAATATGACATGTCTTCTTGTTGTTGGTACATACTACGTCTTTCTATTAACCATGTTCTTACATAAAACTACTTTTCTTGTGTATCCCTCATCAATCACTTCTGAAAAGACACCTTCAAGTTGACAGTGTAATATTGGTTGCATTTGCATATCATCTCAAACATGTATTGCCTCTAATTTGTTGAAGTGCCACTTATAATGAGACACATCTAACTTGGTAGAGTGATTTTGGTTGGATCTTTCATATGGTTTCTAGATTGCATTGCTTCCAATTTGTTGAAGTGCCTTCTGCTTAGAGTTTTTCATACATATTCCATCCTCCTACAATGTGGTTGCCATACATAAAAGTTGTGTTTGTCAGTATCATCCATCAACGAATTTGGAAGTGCGAATTTCATTCCTTTGTTCTTGTGTGTTTACTTGACAAGGCAAAATATAAAAGGACGAAGGCACAAAATGATGGCGGTCCTCTGGAGCAACCGAAACAGATGATCTCTACAGATTCTCTTGCTACTCCTAATGCAGTGCAAGTTCCAAATCTCATCTCCCCTACTCCACAACCCCAGGTGCTTGCTCTAACATGGCAATGTGATATCTGGTTGCATGTTGCATATGGTGCCTAGCTTGTATTGCTCCTAATTTGTTAAATTGCATCTCCTTAGCTTACACATTATACATGTGAATATGACACGCCTTCCTATTTTTGGTACATACTACATCTTCCTATCACACCATGTTCTTACATCAAACTACTGTTCTTGTGTATCCTGCATCTATCGCTTATGATGATAGTCACTCCCGTGGGTTAGTATGAGACGCGCTACTCTTATAAAGAGCGCATTTTCATCCTCTCCACATGATTGTCAAGAAACAGCAAGCCTAAATGAAGATATTGAACGTAGCTCTGTACTTGAAGACCGCACTTCCCCTACACCACCATCGCAGGTGCTCGCTCTAACTTCGCAGTGTGATATGTGGTTGCATGTTGCATATGGTGTCTAGCTTGTAATGCTTCTAATTAGGTTAAATTGCATCTTCTTAGTTTACACATTATACCTGTGAATATGACATGCCTTCCTATTTTTGGTACACACTACGTCTATGTGTTAACCATGTTCTTACATAAAACTACCTCTCTTCTATATCCTGCATCAATCACTTACGATGAGACACCTTTATTTGTTGCATATTGCATATTATTTCTAGCATGTTGCCATTTATTGCTTCTAATTTGGTCAAATACATTTGTTAGGCCACCCTTTTAATTTGGTAGAGTGATATTGGTTTCATCTTTCATATGGTTTCTAGCTTGCATTGCTTCTAACTAGTTCAAACACCTTGTGCTTAGTTTACACTTTATACATCATACATGTCAATATGTCATGCCGTCCTGTTTTTCATACATATTCCATCCTCCTATCATGCAGCTGCCTTACATGAAAGTAGTGTTCATCAATATCATGCATCCATGAGTTCTGAAGAGAAAATTTTGTTCCTTTTTTTTGTGGGTTTGACTTGACAAGGCAAAATCAAAAAAGAGAAGGAAAAGAGTAAGAAAGGCGATGATGGTGGTCCTTTGCAGCAACGTAAACGGAGCATCTGTACGGATTCTCCTTGTACTGCTAGTGCATTACAAGTTCCAAGTCTCCGCTCCCCTACTCGACCATCCAAGGTGCTTGCTCTAACTTGGCAGTGTGATATCTGGTTGCATGTTGCATATGGTGCCTAGCTTGTATTGCTCCTAATTAGTGTAAACTGCATCCGCTTAGCTTACACATGATACGTGTGAATATGACACGCTTTCCTGTTACTATATCTGTCTATCACGCCATGTTCTTACATGAAACTACTCTTCTTGTGTATCCTGCATCACTCACCTATCATGGGATGATACATCTCCAACGTATCTATAATTTTTTAATGTTCCATGCTATATTATATTCTGTTTTGGACATTATTGGGCTTTAATATACACTTTTATATTATTTTTAGGACCAACCTATTAACCGGAGGCCCAGCCCAGAATTGTTGTTTTTTTGCCTATTTGAGTTTAGCAGAAAAAGAATATCAAGCGGAGTCCAAACGGAATGAAACCCGGAGCGTGATTTTGAACGAACCTGATCCAGAGGACATGGACCTGCGTCAAGACATCAACCAGGAAGGCACGAGGTGGGGCGCGCCTACCCCAGGCGCGCCCTCCACCTCGTGGAGCCACGTTGCTCCACCGACGTACTTCTTCCTCCTATATATACCTCGTACCCCAAACTTCCGAGATCACGGAGCCAAAACCTAATTCCACCGCCGCAAGCTTACATGCCGTGAGATCCCATCTTGGGGCCTTTTTGAACTCCACGGAGGGGCATTGATCGTGGAGGGCTTCTACATCAACACCATAGCCTCTCCGATGATGTGTGAGTAGTTTACCTCAGACCTTCGGGTCCATAGTTATTAGCTAGATGGCTTATTCTCTCTTTTTGGATCTCAATACAATGTTCTCCCCCTCTCTTGTGGAGATCTATTCGATGTAATCTTCTTTTGCGGTGTGTTTATTGAGATCGATGAATTGTGGGTTTATGATCAAGTTTATCTATGAACAATATTTGAATCTTCTCTGATTCTTTTATGTATGATTGGTTATCTTTGCAAGTCTCTTCGAATTATCAATTTGGTTTGGCCTACTAGATTGATCTTTCTTGCAATGGGAGAAGTGCTTAGCTTTGGGTTCAATCTTGCGGTGTCCTTTCCCAGTGACAGTAGGGGCAGCAAGGCACGTATTGTGTTGTTGCCATCGAGGATAACAAGATGGGGTTTATATCATATTGCATGAATTTATCCCTCTACATCATGTCATCTTACTTAAGGTGTTACTCTGTTATTTTGAACTTAATACTCTAGATGCATGCTGGATAGCGGTCGATGTGTGGAGTAATAGTAGTAGATGCAGGCAGGAGTCGGTCTACTTGTCTTGGACGTGATGCCTATATACATGATCATACCTAGATATTCTCATAACTATGCTCAATTCTATCAATTCTCAACAGTAATTTGTTCATCCACCATAACACTTATGCTCTCGTGAGAAGCCACTAGTGAAACCTATGGCCCCCGGGTCTATTTTCCATCATATTAATCTTCCTTCAACAAGTTATTTCTTGCGCCGTTTTTATTTTGCTTTCTTTACTTTGCATCTTTATCATAAAAATACCAAAAATATTTCTTATCATATCTATCAGATTTCACTTTCGTAAGTGACCGTGAAGGGATTGACAACCCCTTTATTGCGTTGGTTGCGATGATTTTATTTGTTTGTGTAGGTGCGAGGGACTCGTGCATGGCCTCCTACTGGATTGATACCTTGGTTCTCAAAAACTGAGGGAAATACTTACGCTGCTTTACTGCATCACCCTTTCCTCTTCAAGGGAAAACCAATGCAGTGCTCAAGAGGTAGCAAGAAGGATTTCTGGCGCCATTGCCGGGGAGTGTACGCAAAAGTCAACATACCAAGTACCCATCACAAACCCTTATCTCCCGCATAACATTATTTTCCATTTGCCTCTCATTTTCCTCTCCCCCACTTCACCCTTGCCGTTTTATTCGCCCTCTCTTTTCCGTTCGCCTCTTTTTCGCTTGCTTCTTGCTTGCTCGTGTGTTGGATTGCTTGCTTGTCACGATGGCTCAAGATAATACCAAATTATGTGACTTTACCAATACCAACAATAATGATTTCCTTAGCACTCCGATTGCTCCTCTTACCGATACTGAATCTTGTGAAATTAATGCTGCTTTGTTGAATCTTGTCATGAAAGATCAATTCGCAGGCCTTCCTAGTGAAGATGTCGCTACCCATCTAAATAGCTTCATTGATTTGCGTGATATGCAAAAGAAGAAAGATGTGGACAATGATATTGTTAAATTGAAGCTATTTCCTTTTTCGCTTAGAGATTGTGCTAAAGCTTGGTTTTCATCTTTGCCTAAAAATAGTATTGGTTCTTGGAATAAGTGCAAAGATGCTTTTATCTCTAAGTATTTTCCTCCCACTAGGTTCATCTCTCTTAGAAACGATATTATGAATTTTAAGCAACTTGATCATGAACATGTTGCACAAGCTTGGGAGAGGATGAAATTAATGATACGTAATTTCCCTACTCATGGTTTGAACTTGTGGAAGATTATACAAAAAAAATTATATCGGATTGAATTTTGCTTCTAGAAATCTTTTAGATTCGGCCGCGGGAGGTACTTTTATGGAAATCACTTTAGGAGAAGCTACTAAACTCCTAGACAGTATTATGGTTAATTATTCTCAATGGCACACTGAAAGATCCACTAATAAAAAAGTGCACGCGATAGAAGAAATTAATGCTTTGAGTGGAAATATGGATGAACTTAAGAAATTATTTGCTAATAAAAGTGCTTCTTCTGATCCTAATGATATGCCTTTGTCTACTTTGATTGAGAATAATAATGAATCTATGGATGTGAATTTCGTTGGTTGGAATAATTTTGGTAACAACGTGTATAGAGGAAACTTTAATCCTAGGCCGTATCCTAGTAATTCCTCTAATAATTATGGTAATTCCTACAATAATTCTTATGGAAATTTTAATAAGATGCCTTCTGAATTTGAGACTAGTGTTAAAGAATTTATGAATTCGCAAAAGAATTTTAATGCTTTGCTTGAAGAAAAATTGCTTAAATTTGATGAATTGGCTAGGAACGTTGATAGAATTTCTCTTGATGTTGATTCCTTGAAACTTAGATCTATTCCTCCTAAGCACGATATCAATGAGTCTCTCAAAGCCATGAGAATTTCCATTGATGACTGCAAAGAAAGAACCGCTAGGATGCGTGCTAAGAAAGATTGCTTTGTGAAAGCGTGTTCTTCTAATTTCTATGAAAATAAAGATGAAGATCTAAAAGTTATTGATGTGTCCCCTATTAAATATTCGTTTTGCAATATGAATCTTGATAATGATGGGACTGAATATGATCCACCTTTACCTAGAAGGCGTTCCAAAAATTCGGAGTTTTTAGATCTTGATGCTAAAATTGATAAAAGTGAGATTGAAGAAGTTAAAACCTTAGATATCAATAAACCCACTATCATGGATTTCAATGAATTTAATTATGATAATTGCTCTTTGATAGATTGTATTTCCTTGTTGCAATCCGTGCTAAATTCTCCTCATGCTTATACCCAAAATAAAGCTTTTAACAAACATATCGTTGATGCTTTGATGCAATCTTATGAAGAAGAACTTGAGTTGGAAGTTTCTATCCCTAGTAAACTTTATGATGAGTGGGAACCTAATATTAAATTAAAATTAAAGATCATGAATGCTATGATTTGTGTGATTTGGGTGCTAGTGTTTTCACGATCCCAAAAACTTTGTGTGATTTGTTAGGTTTCCGCGAATTTGATGATTGCTCTTTAAACTTGCACCTTGTAGATTCCACCATTAAGAAACCTATGGGAAGAATTAATGATTTTATTATTGTTGCAAATAGGAACTATGTGCCCGTAGATTTTATTGTTGTTGACATAGATTGCAATCCTTCATGTCCTATTATTCTTGGTAGACCTTTCCTTAGAATGATTGGTGCAATTATTGATATCAAGGAAGGGAATATTAGATTCCAATTTCCGTTAAGGAAAGGCATGGAACACTTCCCTAGAAAGAAAATAAAATTACCCTATGAATCTATTATGAGATCCACTTATGGATTGCCTACCAAACATGGCAGTACCTAGATCTATCCTTGCTATTATGCCTAGCTAGGGGCGATAAACGATAGCGCTTGTTGGGAGGCAACCCAATTTTATTTTTAGTTTTTTACTTTTTGCTTCTGTTTAAGAATAAATATTTTATCTAGCCTCTGGTTAGATGTGTTTTTATGTTTTAATTAGTGTTTGTGCCAAGCTTAACCTATAAGATCTTCTTGGATGATAGTTATTTGATCTTGCTGAAAATTCCAGAAACTTTCTGTTCACGAAAATAATTGTTAAAAATCACCAGAACGTGATAAAATATTGATTCCAATTGCTGCTATCAATAAACAAATTATATAGGTCTTCCTATTTTGGCTGAATTTTTTGAGTTCCAGAAGTTTGCGTTAGTTACAGATTACTACAGACTGTTCTGTTTTTTTACAGATTCTGTTTTTCGTGTGTTGTTTGCTTATTTTGATGAATATATGGCTAGTAAAATAGTTTATAAACCATAGATAAGTTGGAATACATCAGGTTTAACACCAATATAAATAAATAATGAGTTCATTACAGTACCTTGAAGTGGTGTTTTGTTTTCTTTCGCTAATGGAGCTCACGAGATTTTCTGTTAAGTTTTGTGTTGTGAAGTTTTCAAGTTTTGGGTAAAATATTTGATGGATTATGGAACAAGTAGTGTCAAGAACCTAAGATTGGTGATTCCCATGGCACCCCAATATAATCTAAGGACACCTAAAAGCCAAAGCTGGGGGATGCCCCGGAAGGCATCCCCTCTTTCGTCTACTTCCATCGGTAACTTTACTTGGAGCTATATTTTTATTCACCACATGATATGTGTTTTTTCTTGGAGCGTCTTTTATTATTTGAGTCTTTGTTTGTTAGTTTTCCACAATCATTCTTGCTGTACAGACCTTTTGAGAGAGACACACATGATTCGGAAATTGTTAGAATAGTCTATGTGCTTCACTTATATCTTTTGAGTTATATAGTTTTTGCTCTAGTGCTTCACTTATATATTTTAGAGCACGGTGGTGGATTTGTTTAATAGAAACTATTGTTCTCTCATGCTTCACTTAGATTATTTTGAGAGTCATACAAAACAGCATGGTAATTTGCTTTAATTATGATAGGCTTTCAAAATTAGTAAACAATATATTCTTATGAGTGTGTTGAATACTATGAGAAGTTAGATACTTGATAATTGTTTTGAGATATGGAGATGGTGATATTGGAGTCATGCTGGTTGACTAGTTTTGAATTTGATAAATACTTGTGTTAAAGTTTGTGATTCCCGTAGCATGCACGTATGGTGAACCGTTATGTGATGAAGTCGGAGCATGATTTATTTATTGATTGTCTTCCTTATGAGTGGCGGTCGGGGACGAGCGATGTTCTTTTCGTACCAATCTATCCCCCTAGGAGCATGCGCATAATACTTTGCTTTGATAACTTGTAGATTGTTGCAATAAGTATATGAGTTCTTTATGACTAATGTTGAGTCCATGGATTATACGCACTTTTCTTCCTTCCACCATTTCTAGCCTCTCTAATACCGCACACTTTCGCCGGTATCATACACCCACCATATACCTTCCTCAAAACAGCCACCATACCTACCTATCATGGCATTTCCATAGCCATTCCGAGATATATTGCCATGCAACTTACCACCGTTCAGCTTATTATGACACGCTTCATCATTGTCATATTGCCTCGCATGACCATGTAGTTGACATCGTATTTGTGGCAAATCCGGACTAAATAAAAAAAGAGAAAGGCCATAAAAAAGGCCCAAAAAATGATGAGAGAAAAAGAGAGAAGGGACAATGTTACTATCCTTTTACCACACTTGTGCTTCAAAGTAGCACCATGATCTTCATGATAGAGAGTCTCCTATGATATCACTTTCATATATTAGTGGGAAATTTTCATTATAGAACTTGGCTTGTATATTCCAATGATGGGCTTCTTCAAAATGCCCTAGGTCTTCGTGAGCAAGCGAGTTGGATGCACATCCACTTAGTTTCTTTTGTTGAGCTTTCATACACTTATAGCTCTAGTGCATCCGTTGCATGGAAATCCCTACTCACACACATTGATATCTATTAATGGGCATCTCCATAGCCCGTTGATTCACCTAGTTGATGTGAGACTATCTTCTCCTTTTTGTCTTCTCCACAACCACCATTCTATTCCACATATAGTGCTATGTCCATGTCTCACGCTCATGTATTGCGTGAAGATTGAAAAAGTTTGAGAACATAAAAAGTATGAAACAATTGCTTGGCTTGTCATCGGGGTTGTGCATGATTTAAATACTTTGTATGGTGAAGATAGAGCATAGCCAGACTATATGATTTTGTAAGGATAACTTTCTTTGGCCATGTTATTTTGAGAAGACATAATTGCTTAGTTAGTAAGCTTGAAGTATTATTATTTTTATGTCAATATTAAACTTTTGTCTTGAATCTTTCGGATCTGAATATTCATACCACAATTAAGAGAATTACATTGAAATTATGCCAACTAGCATTCCACATCAAAAATTCTGTTTTTATCATTTACCTACTCGAGAACGAGCAGGAATTAAGCTTGAGGATGCTTGATACGTTTCCAACGTATCTATAATTTTTGAATGTTCCATGCTATATTATATTCTGTTTTGGACATTATTGGGCTTTATTATACACTTTTATTATTTTTGGGACTAACCTATTAACCGGAGGCCCAGCCCAGAATTGCTGTTTTTTGCCTATTTCAGAGTTTCGTAGAAAAAGAATATCAAACGGAGTCCAAACGGAATGAAACCTTCGGGAACGTGATTTTCAAAATGAACGTGATCCAGAGGACTTGGACCCAACGTCAAGACATCAACCAGGAAGGCAGGAGGTAGGGGGCGCGCCCTCCACCCTCGTGGGGCCCACGTTGCTCCACCGATGTACTTCTTCCACCTATATATACCTCGCACCCCAAACTACAGACATCTGAGCCAAAACCTAATTCCACCGCCGCAACCTTCGTACCCGTGAGATCCCATCTTGGGGCCTTTTCCGGAGCTCCGCCGGAGGTGGCATCAATCACGGAGGGCTTCTACATCAACACCATGGCCTCTCCGATGATGTGTGAGTAGTTTACCTTAGACCTTCGGGTCCACGGTTATTAGCTAGATAGCTTCTTCTCTCTTTTTGGATCTCAATACAATGTTCTCCCCCTCTCTTGTGGAGATCTATTCGATGTAATCTTCTTTTGCGGTGTGTTTGTTGAGACTGATGAATTGTGGGTTTATGGTCAAGTTTATCTATGAACAATATTTGAATCTTTCTCTGAATTCTTTTATGTATGATTGGTTATCTTTGCAAGTCTCTTCGAATTATAAGTTTGGTTTGGCCTACTAGATTGATCTTTCTTGAAATGGGAGAAGTGCTTAGCTTTGGGTTCAATCTTGCGGTGTCCTTTCCCAGTGGCAGTAGGGGCAGCAAGGCACGTATTGTATTGTTGCCATCGAGGATAACAAGATGGGGTTTATATCATATTGCATGAATTTATCCCTCTACATCATGTCATCTTATTTAAGGCATTACTCTGTTCTTTTGAACTTAATACTCTAGATGCATGCTGGATAGCGGTCGATGTGTGGAGTAATAATAGTAGATGCAGGCAGGAGTCGGTCTACTTGTCTTGGACGTGATGCCTATATACATGATCATACCTAGATATTCTCATAACTATGCTCAATTCTATCAATTGCTCAACAGTAATTTGTTCACCAACCGTAATACTTATGCTCTCGAGAGAAGACACTAGTGAAACCTATGGCCCCTGGGTCTATTTTCCATCATATTAATCTTCCTTCAACAAGTTATTTCTTGCGCCGTTTTTATTTTGCTTTCTTTACTTTGCATCTTTATCATAAAAATACCAAAAATATTATCTTATCATCTCTTTCAGATCTCACTTTCGTAAGTGACCGTGAAGGGACTGACAACCCCTTTATTGCGTTGGTTGCGAGTATTTTATTTGTTTGTGTAGGTGTGAGGGACTCGTGTGTGGCCTCCTACTGGATTGATACCTTGGTTCTAAAAAACTGATGGAAATACTTACGCTGCTTTATTGCATCACCCTTTCCTCTTCAAGGGAAAACCAACGCAGTGCTCAAGAGGTAGCATGGGACACCTTTAAGTTGGCAGTGTGATATTGGTTTGCGTCTTGAATATGATTTCTAGCATGTAGTGTGATAACCCACAAGTATAGGGGATCGCAATAGTTTTCGAGGGTAGAGTATTCAACCCAAATTTATTGATTCGACACAAGGGGAGCCAAAGAATATTCTCAAGTATTAGCAACTGAGTTGTCAATTCAGCCACACCTGGATAACTTAATATCTGCAGCAAAGTATTTAGTAGCAAAGTAATATGATAGTAGTGGTAACGGTAACAAAAGTAACAGTAGCAAAAGTAATATTTTTGGTGTTTTGTAGTGATTGTAACAGTAGCAACGGAAAAGTAAATAAGCGGAGAACAGTATAGGAAAAGCTCGTAGGCATTGGATCGGTGATGGAAAATTATGCCGGATGCGGTTCATCATGTAACAGTCATAACATAGGGTGACACAGAACTAGCTCCAATTCATCTATGTAATGTAGGCATGTTTTCCGAATATAGTCATACGTGCTTATGGAAAAGTACTTGCATGACATCTTTTTTCCTACCCTCCCGTGGCAGCGGGGTCCTAATGGAAACTAAGGGATATTAAGGCATCCTTTGAATAGAGTACCGGACCAAAGCATTAACACTTAGTGAATACATGAACTCCTCAAACTATGGTCATCACCGGGAGTGGTCCCGATTATTGTCACTTCGGGGTTACCGGAACATCACACATAATAGGTGACTATAGACTTGCAAGATAGGATCAAGAACACACATATATTCATGAATACATAATAGGTTCAGATCTGAAATCATGGCACTCGGGCCCTAGTGACAAGCATTAAGCATAGCAAGGTCATAGCAACATCAATCTCAGAACATAGTGGATACTAGGGATCAAACCCTAACAAAACTAACTCGATTACATGATAGATCTCATCCAACCCATCACCGTCCAGCAAGCCTACGATGGAATTACTCACGCACGGCGGTGAGCATCATGAAATTGGTGATGGAGGATGGTTGATGATGACGATGGCGACGAATCCCCCTCTCCGGAGCCCCGAACAAAATCCAGATCAGCCCTCCCGAGAGGTTTTAGGGCTTGGCGGCGGCTCCGTACCGTAAAACGCGATGATTTCTTCTCCTTGATTTTTTATCCCCAAAAGCAAATATATATAGTTGGATTTGGCGTCGGAGGAGCTCTAGGGGGCCCACGAGGTAGGGGGCGCGCCCTAGGGGGGAGGGCGCGCCCCCCACCCTCGTGGACAGGGTGTGGGCCCCCTGGTCTTCATCTTTTGCAATGTTTTTTTATTATTTCCAAATATTCGTTCCGTGGAGTTTCAGGTCATTCCGAGAACTTTTGTTTCTACACATAAATAACACCATGGAAAGTCTTCTGAAAACAACATCAGTCCGGGTTAGTTCCATTCAAATCATGCAAGCTAGAGTCCAAAACAAGGGCAAAAGTGTTTGGAAAAGTAGATACGACAGAGACGTATCAACTCCCCCAAGCTTAAACCTTTGCTTGTCCTCAAGCAATTCAGTTGATAAACTGAAAGTGATAAAGAAAAACTTTTATAAACTCTATTTGCTCTTGTTGTTGTAAATATGTAAAGCCAGCATTCAAGTTTTTAGCAAAGATTATGACTAACCACATTTGCAATAACTCTCAGGTCTCATGTTTACTTATATCAATGGCATAATCAACTAGCGAGCGATAATAATAAATCTCGGATGACAACACTTTCTCAAAACAATCATGATATGATATAACAGGATGGTATCTCGCTAGCCCTGTCTGAGACCGCAAAACATAAATGCAGAGCACCTTTAAAGATCAAGGACTGACTAGACATTGTAATTCATGGTAAAAGAGATCCAATCATAGTCATACCCAATATAAATTAATAGTAATGGATGCAAATGACAGCTACGCTCTCCAGCTAGTGCTTTTTAATAAGAGGGTGATGACTCAACATAAAAGTAAATAGATAGGCCCTTCGCAGAGGGAAGCAGGGATTTCTAGAGGTGCCAGAGCTCGGTTTTGAAATAGAGATAAATAATATTTTGAGCGACATACTTTCATTGTCAACATAACAACTAAGAGATGGCGATATCTTCCATGCTACACAATTATAGGCGGTTCCCAAACAGAATGGTAAAGTTTATACTCCCCCTCCACCAACAAGCATCAATCCATGACTTGCTCGAAACAACGAGTGTCTCCAACTAGCAACAGTCCCAAGGGGAGTTTTGTTTGCAATTATTTTGATTTAGTTTGCATAAAGCATGGGACTGGGCATCCCGGAGACCAGCCATTTTTCTCGTGAATGAGGAGCGGAGTCCACTCCTCTTGAGAATAACCCGCCTAACATGGAAGATAAGGGCAGCCCTAGTTGGTACATGAGCTATTCGAGCATACAAAAAAAAATGTTTATTTGAAGGTTTAGAGTTTGGCACATACAAATTTACTTGGAACGGCAGGTAAATACCGCATATAGGAAGGTATGGTGGACTCATATGGAATAACTTTGGGGTTTAAGGGATTGGATGCACAAGCAGTATTCCCGCTTAGTACAAGTGAAGGCTAGCAAAAGACTGGGAAGCGACCGACTAGAGAGCGACAACAGTCATGAACATGCATTAAAATTAATAAACATTGGATGCAAGCATGAGTAGGATATAATCCACCATGAACATAAATATCGTGAAGGCTATGTTGATTTCTGTTTCAACTACATGTGTGAACATGTGCCAAGTCAAGTCACTTAAATCATTCACAGGAGGATACCACCCCATCATACCACATCACAACCATTTTAATAGCATGTTGGCACGCAAGGTAAACCATTATAACTCATAGCTAATCAAGCATGGCACGAACAACTATGATCTCTAATTGTCATTGCAAACATGTTTATTCATAATAGGCTGGATCAGGAATGATGAACTCATCATATTTACAGAAACCACTACTAGGAAAAGGCCTACTAATGGCGCACCTGTTTTGCCTACTAATGGCGCACTACAGGTGCTGCGCCATTAGTATCACGCCACTAGTATTTTTTACTAATGGTGCACCACGTAGTGCGCCATTAGTTTTGCCTGATCAAGCCACTAATTAGTATGCTATACTAATGGCGCACCACATGGTAGTGCGCCATTAGTAACAAGTTTTTTATTTATTTTTGTTTTTTCTTAATCTCAGGTCACTATTTCACATATGAGATATCCAACACATATATATATACAACAAGCATCCATATAACAATCATAGCCAACACACAAGTTCCATCATATATACATACATAGCCAACACATAGTTCCATCGTTACATATTACAAAAGTTTCACATTGTTCATCCAACACCGTTATCCATCAATTCACAAAAGTTTCACATTGATACAAAATAAAAACACAAATGGAAAAGAAGCACTCCATCCATGCAAGCTTCCGTGAATTAAATCAAATCTGCAAAATGATAAACAAGAAGTTAGAAGAAGAAGAAGAAGAATACTAGAAGAAGAAGAACACTAGAAGAAGAATAAGAAGAATTTTGGAGCCAACTTAGGTAAAATGAAGCTAACCTATGTCATTTTGGAAAAGAAGAAGAATAAGAAGAAGACTATATGCTTATTATGTAAACTTGATCATTTTGTGCTAACATAAGTTATTTTGGAGCTAACCTATAGGAAACTAAGCATATAAGCTCTAAGTTAGCATATTAGAGCCAACTTAGGTAAAATGAAGCTAACCTATGTCATTTTGGAAAACAAGAAGAATAAGAAGAAGACTATAAGCTTATTATGTAAATTTGATCATTTTGTGCTAACATAAGTTATTTTGGAGCTAACCTATAGGAAACTAGGCATATAATAAGCTCTAAGTTAGCATATTAGAGCCAACTTAGGTAAAATGAAGCTAACCTATAGGAAATCGAGCATATTAGAGATAACATAGGTAACTAATATATATATATATATATATATATATATATATATATATATATATATATATATATATATATATATATATATATATATATATATATATATATATATCATTTGGAGATCGACATACGACATAGTTCAGTTCTCATTTTTCTTCTTCTCCTTCCTCACTGATGCGCCAAGAGCGGCGAGGCGGTGGAGGCGTGGAGGCAGTGGGATGTAGTCTTCTCGACAATTGGCGTGGTCATGTCGCCCAGATTGTGGAATCGCCGGCGCCACCACCGTGCGTGGTCATTGTCGAGCACCACCACCATCGCGAGGCCACCTTGAGGCGGGACAGGCACGACCATCGCTAGGTCATCCTCACCACCTCCATCTCTTGCCCATGGTCAGCCACCACCACCATCTCCTGCCCATGGTCAGCCACCACCATCTCTTGCCCTTGGTGGGTCACCACCAGCGCTAGGTCATCCTCACTGATGCCCATCGTCATCCTGCAGCTCCTCATCCCCTCTGCTCCTCTTCTCCCACACTCCAGTCCGGATAATCCTTCTTGTTGTCTATCTGCTGCCGAATCGCTGCTGCTTGCTTTCGTTGACCCAGAATCGCTGCTTGCTTTCGCTACTGACCATAGTCGCCGCTGCTTTGGCTGTAGCTGTGTCGCCGCTGCTGCTCCCATTACCTGTCCAAATGCAATAATGACCGTTAACAATCGATGTGAGACAAAGCCAAATGTAGAGGAATAAGAAGAGGCAGAACGTACCGGCATCATCATCGTCAGCGTAGCGCATGCGACACATAGTCGCGTTAAACACCTTCACGATGAGCATGTTGGCGTCGTCATCGTACCTAAAGAGAAGGAAGTACCCCAGCCGCAGGTCGTAGGCACGGTAGAACTTCTCCCACCCACGAGACAAGTACATGTGGCCCTCCTTGATCACCAACTCCACATCCCATTGCTATAAACCCGCTGCCGGCTGTCGCAGCTTCACATTATTGGCGGATCTTCACCCATCAGCATGTTCATAAAACTGTCAGGCAGTCTCTGCAGTTTGGGACAATGAGTGATGTAGCAAACAACAGATATCATAATGAGATGGGTGAAGGGGAGATCTCTTGTTTTATATACCTGCGTCATGGATGATACTGAAGTCCCAAGTATGATCTTGAAGAACTGGAAGCATCCAACTCAGATCATGTGTCGCAGAGCGGCGGTGGCTGCTTCCCGCCATCTCTGATAAGCAGCAGAAGAGACCAATTAGTACCCTTAAAACAGATCATAAAACATGCATGATAACCGGCTATATTGAAAGGCCAATTGTACCCCTACTTAATTAAGTACTAAGATACCCTGGCCCATGCATTAGTAGCAAGTACCCCATATGTCCGATTTTTAGCAAAGTCATGCTAAAATTCACGGAAAATTTTAGCATGACCTTTGCTGAAAATAGGACATATGGAGTACCCGAATTTGCCGGAACGGAAGTTAATCAACATTCAGGCAAGGAGGATCTACTGCAAGTGCCATACTACTGCAAGTGCTATACTACTGTAGGAAAGGAGGATCATCATACACATATATAGGAAAGGAGGCCCATTCCTATTTTAGGAAGCAAACAGATGTACACATAAGATAAAAATGTAGTGCTGAAAGTTTAATGCTTACAAAAGACTTGCTGAAATAGTGAAAAATATGGAGTCACCAAGCTGGCTAAGAAACTCCCAAAGTCCACTAGCAAATCCAAGATATAATCCTGTTACACACATCATAACAATTTAAGATAATTAGGATAAGGATAGTAGGAAATGAAAAGAAAGAGCTCAAAAACTCCCTAATTGGGAGATTTGTATTTGCACCATCTTTCATATCAATATCATATACACATGGAGATGGTGTCATTCAACTTGAGCATGAGCTAGTTTAGTCATCCACTTCTGCATACACATGGAGATGGTGTCATTCAACTTGGAACACATCAAACTTTTGTTCCGTGCTACTTCACCTCAAAACTCACAGCTTTTTCAGAACAAAAACTGACGAATAATAACACACATCAGATATATGAATGAGTTCCATGGTGGATCTGCTATGTTCACGACATAGTAATTCAACAAAACCTTTTTATGGACCAAGGGAAACACAAATCAAGTGTTCAGCAAAAATATGACCCTGAATGCAAATGGAGCTTAGGTCCCAAAAAATGCAGGTAGCTACTGGGAACAGAATATAAGTGAATTAACAACAACAGCCTAGGTATTGTAGGTATTCAGAAGACTACAAGTTCCGACACGGTAACCTTGCAACACAGTGATAGAGTTTAGCTCTGAATTATCAAAGTAAGGAACGTTGGCAATAATCAAACACAGTGTATGTAGCAAGTGGCAACTTCCAGTTGAGACCACCATTTCCATGCTAAACACTAATCAGCAGGCACTCTCCTGCTACAGCTAACCAAAATCTGCTAGCTGATTCTTAAATCAGACAGTTTGAGCACTACAATTCTCACAAGGTCTGCAATAGGCATTTACAATTAAAATGTTAGCCATTTGTAGGCATTTGTCATGTTAGGCATTTACTGAACATGTTTACTGAACATGTTAGGCATTTACAACTCATTTGTCTGTTTGATCACTACAATCAGACAGCTTTCTTGAACATGTTAGGCATTTGTCATGTCATAATCTTTGCCATTTACAATTAAAATGCACTTGTTTGTGTGGACTAATTTTGAAGCAGTTTGTAGAGTACTGTCAAAATTCAGAATGGTGACTGAATTTAACTGACAAACAAGAACCTAACGCGCATTCCCCAACTAATAAAACCAATCAAGAAGAAGCAGCAGCGGCACGACAGGGCGGAGGCGGCGAGCTCCTGCTCCTAACCCTAGGTCGCCGCCCCGTGGGGGCATGGGGATGAGCGGGGGAGAGAGGGAGGGAGGGACAGAGACTAATCGTCGTCGATGAGCAGCAGCTGCGCGGGGAGGCTTGCGCCGCCGTTGAGGAGCGCGTCCGACGAGGCTAGCCGCCGTCCTTCCGTCCGTCGAGGAGCCCGTTCATCGAGGAGCGCGGGGAGGCTTGCGCCGCCGTCCGTCTGAGGAGGTCGCGGGCTCGAGGGGGAGGAAGGGGAGAGGGAGGCGGCGGGGGCGCGTGGGCGGCTACGGTGCAGTGGGTCGGGGCAGCGGCGACGGCGGCGCGGTGGAGGGAGGGACGAGGGAAGGAGCGGCGCGGTGGATCGAGGGAGAGGGAACTGGCGAGGGGGAGAGGGAAGGGGGGATCGGGCGAAGGGGTACACACTATAGCAATGGCGCACCACACTCTGGTGCGCCATTAGTAGTTTTTTTTTCTGACAGCAATGGCGCACCCACCTAGGGTGCTCCATTAGTAATTCTTTTTTCATTATTTCTTGTTGCATCTAATAATTTGTTTTTTTTATCAAATTTATTATTTTCATGAGGACTAGAACAGAAGATATCATCAAATATCATCAATTTTTTTTTTGAAAATATCATCAATTTTTTTAATTGAAAATATCATCAAATTTGTTATTTGAAAATATCATCAAAAAGTGGGGGAGTGTGCGGGGTGTCGGCGGCGGCGGTGGAGCGGGCGAGGGTGCGGGGGGTGCTCGGCGGCGAGGGGGATCTGGCAGGGGGATCAGATAGCTATCGAGAGGGAGGGGGATCGAGATCGAGTGTCCTCATGAATATTCACTATTTTTTCATATTGAATATGAAAAAATATCATCAAATTTTAAAAAATATTCATGAATTCAAAAAGTGCCCATGAAAAATATACTAATGGCGCACTGTCTGTCTAGTGCGCCACTAGTATGTATGTAAAAATGAAAAAATAAATTTTATTACTAGTGGCGCACCGTTTTTCTGGTGCGCCATTAGTGTCTTCCACACTAATGGCACATCACTAACTAGTGCGCCATTAGTATATAGTAGTGGCGCACTACATCCCTGGTGCGCCATTAGTGTCAATCCTATCTATAGCCCTTTTCCTAGTAGTGAACAAGAGAGGTCGAGTTCATACCAGCTTTTCTCATCTCAGTCAGTCCATCATATATCTTCATAATTGCCTTTCACTTGCACGACCGAACGATGTGAATAATAATATGGGTGCACGTGCATTGGACTAACCTGGAGTGTGCGAGCATTCAATAAACAGGAGAAGACAAGGCAATACGGGCTCTTGGTTAAATCAACAATAATGCATATAAGAGCCACTTCAACAATTTAATTATGATCTTCTCCTATCGACCCCCAAAGAAAAGAAAAGGAATAAAAACTATGTACACAGGAAAGCTCCCAACAAGCAAAAGAAGAACATGAAATATTTTTGGGTTTTATTTTTTGATTATTACTACTACAACAAGAAAGTAAACTAACTAAAAGTTACTACTAATTTTTTTGTTTTTCTTAAAGTTTATCGAACACACAAGAAGAAAGCAGAAAAAAGAAAAGAAACTAACATGGATATTACCGTGAAAAAGTATGAATTTTTTTCAAAACTATCATGTTTTTTGTAGCAATTTCGGAAACTATAGTGTAGAATGAAAAAAGCATAAAACTAGTAGCCCGTCGGCCGAGTGGGCGAAAAGGAGTTTTCGCCAAGCCATGGCAAGTAGGCTTCGGCGCTTAATAAAACACGCTGTTGGCTGGGCCCGACCGAAAATAGTAACCCGACTCATTGGGCGGCCGAATGGGCGTTTGCTGCCCACCGGTGACCGAGCGAGCTTTTCGGCCAGGCTACGGCCGAAAAGGTGCGGATAAGCACCGTTCGCCCCTGCGAGCGCTCTGTTCTTCTTCGTTTCCCTTTCTCTCTCTCAGTTCTTCTCTGTACCTCGCCCCCCCGCGCCGATCTCCTCCATTTGCCACTCATTTGCAAATCCAACCCACAGAATCGGTAGATCATAGCAATCTCCACCGGCCTATGGTGTTATTTTTTGCTATGGGATAGTTTTTGATGTGTTTGGGGAGGAGCAGCCATGGTGGGGAGGAGGAGCCATGGTGGAGAGGAGGACGGGTAGTAGGTGGTGGTGACTAGTAGAAGCTGCTGCAGAGGAGGAGGTGGTGAGGAGGAGGAGCAGGTTAGGGGCTGACCGGAGTTGAACCTCCGGTCGTCGGGGGCGGCGTTGTCGTTCTCCGGTGGTGCAAGAAGCGTACACACACTTCGAAGGTATAATCACGTCGTCACAAATATTATGTAAATTGTATAGTTTAGTTAGTGTATATAAGTCATATTGTGAATTTTAGTGTCAATATATTTTTGGAGGCATTTTAGCGCATAGTTCGTGTAGCGGATAATATTAGTGTTCGTTGTGAATTTCAGTGTTAATATAATTTTGGAGGCATTTTAGCGCATAGTTCGTGTAGCGGATAATATTAGTGTATATTGTGAATTTTAGTGTTAATATATTTTTGGAGGCATTTTAGCGCATAGTCCGTGTAGCGGATAATATTAGTGTATATTGTGATTAATGAGAAGATGGCAATGTCGGCGGTGAAAATGTACGAATCATAAATCTGAATGTTTACTACGGCGCTGGTAATGTTCGATATAATGAGTTGGGGTTGATCTTAGCGAGTTTAAAAATGGCGTCATGACACTAGCTGACCCGGACAGGTGGACATTAGGCAGTTGAAGTCTTGGTTGACAACTAGTTTGATCGGATCCTCAAGTATGTTCTGTCGGTATTCATGCATTGTGGACCAAATCCTGTAAAAATGTCAAGTGGGAGTTGATGCGGTAGATAGGAGCCAGCATTGGTTGTCCTGTTAAGACGCTGTCGAGACCGAAGAATCCACCCATATGCACTTGTGCAACTTTGTGCCAAGGAGGAGAATACCGTAGAACTCCACGGGGTATGAACCCGCCAAGGCGGTGAAGTGGCTAACGAGATTGTTTTATTCGGGTCACAGCCACAAGATGTGGATGCTAGCCAACCCGAGAAAGAGTCGACTCACGCCACACAATGTTTGTGGTCCCGATCATTGGCGAGCAGCCGATCGATAATATTAGCTGGTTCAGGTTTTCTTGATGGGGATGAGGAAGGGATGAAATGCGAGGGTGATGGAGGAAGAGGACGAGGATGGATTGGTGGAGGAACTGGATTCTGAAAATTCGAGGATGAAGTTGAGGTACCGATTCCTACGCATGGGAGCAGGACATATCCACCGCCTTACGGTGAGCGATGGCCATGAGACTCCATGGCGGTATAATCTGAACCAAGTACAAATAGGGGCTATGTTTGATACAAAGAAAAATTGAAGTATGCGGTGATAAAGTGGGCTATGTCTATGCAGAGGGTTTTAAGACACACATATCAAGTCCAACAAACTATACCATGAAATGTGTTGAAAAAGGTTGTCCAGGGAAGGTGCACGGCGCGCGTCAAGCACGACATCCACCGGGTTGTCACCATTGTCATCCCACATAATTGTGTGAGGAAGAACCTGCTGGTGAAGCATCCGAACCTGACTTCAAGTCTCATTCGCAACTCATGTATACTGAGATAGTAGAGAAGAAACATATGGAAGCAAAACACATCCGGACAGCAGTGAAGGTCGATGGAAGTATGTCATTCCTTATGGGAAGGCTTGGAGGGCTAAGCAGAAGGCTATGGAGGAAAGGTTTGGGACGTTCTTCGACTCATATGATAATGTTGTCCGTCTCCTAGGCATACTGAAGGAGAGGAATCCCGGCACTTATGTGAACGTACAACACATGAGGTTGCTGAGTATACCAGATTTCAAGGTGTTGAAACGAGTGTTCTTCTCTTTTGGTATGTGCATCGAAGCTTTCCGGCATTGTCCTCCTGTTCTGTTTGTGGATGGTACATTCTGACGGTCAATATAGAGGGCAAATCCTGACTGCTATTGGTGTGGACGGAACAATCAAATCATCCCACTTGCCATGGCATTTGTGGAGGTGAGAACTTTCTCAGTTGGGTATGGTTCTTCCGCCAAGTGAAAATTGCCATTGTGAAGGACCGACCAAACGTGTGTGTCATTCATGACAGATATGCTGGTATATTGAAGGCCGTGAAGACACTTCGTAATCCAACAGATGACGAACGAACACCTTGGAGGGACTTGCAGAGCCGATGGTGCATGCCCCATCTTGGGGCTAATTTTTTCTCACAGTTCAAGAACAAGCGGTTGATGAACTTGTTCAAAAAATTATGCAAGCAGAGCTAGCAGCGCAAATACGAATTTATTTGGTCAAAACTAGATGAGTTTACTAAGAAGCAGGTCCGTGCGAGGAAGAAAATGGAAGAAGATCAAGTTAAATTAGCAGCACTCATCATGGAGCTAGAGGAGCCAGTGGGTCTTTGTGACTTGCGTGAATTGACCCTCCTAATACTACGAGAAAGAAGGGAAGGGCAATAAAGAATTTTTACGAGTGGATAGAGAAAGAGCCTCCAGTGAATTGGTCTTTGCTGCATGACACACATGGAGCTAGGTATGGCCACATGACAACCAATCTTGCAGAGGTGTATAACTTTGTCTTTGAGAGGAGCAGAGCATTGCCACTCACAGCTATTGTGGAGGCTGTATTCCATGGCACTTTGAGATATTTCAGAGAAAGGCACGAGTTAGCATGAAGCATATTGAAGATAATCGAACACACCTTATTGTAGCCGTGTCATGGAATACATGGCAAAGAAGATAGAGAAAGCAAAGAAGCACACCGGACTCATAGGGAATCAAGAAAGGAGGTATGAGGTTTAGCTTCCTACCGATGGTTTTGGTTCGGAAATGAGGTGAAGACACACGAGGTAAAAATTGGAACGGAATTTTATCCAACGTGTGAGTGTACATGCAACAAACGAAGTTGTTGCACCTACCTTGCTCTCATGTGTTGGCTGCTGTGGGCAGATTGAGTTGGATGCTATCTCCTTCGTGTCCCCATACTATTTAAAAGAGGCAGTGCTCAACACCGGACAGCGAGATGACAGGGTTTAGAGTCGTCGGCAATTTCAACAAGGTAAACGACGGTGAGAGTATATATCCGCATCCGGACCTTGGCGAACAAGTAGGGGCAGGCGGAAGGCCCGTCGCATCCGGAACGATATGGACGGTCGAAGCTGGTGGAGCAACCAGCCAATGTTTGTTATGCGCGGCTTATGGGCATAGGATGAAATATTGTCCCGACTGAACAAAGATTGTGCTTCAAGATCGATTTAGTGCTTCCACATCGACGGCTGCGACAACAAGAGGAAGAGGCGGACGTGGTCGTGGCGATCGAGGCGAAAGGGCGGACGAGAAAGAAATAACTCACAAGCTATATAATGTGTCGTAGTGGGTTTTAATATGTCGTGACTATGTTTTAATTTGTAATATGTCGGGACTATGTTTTAATTTGTAATATGTCGATCTATGTTTTAATTTGTAATATGTCGGGACTATGTTTTAATTTGTAATATGTCGGGACTATGTTTTAATATGTAAATCCTCATGGACTATGTTTTAATTGTACTATGTCGGGACTATGTTTTAATTTGTAATATGTCGATCTATGTTTTTATTTGCTTTGAGATTTGTTGTTTGAATTGCAGATATGTCTTTGTATCCGCTGCTTAATGGCAACATCGATAGAAAGCACCGGGCGCCCTATTGAAAGCGAGCAACAACTTAGACGTGTTGGTCACTCGTACCCCAAAGACTAACCTGGCTGATACACGATTCATGAGTTGATAGGTATGTGTGCATATAATGGAGTCCATATAATGACTTACTATGTTTTACATACTTTTATAGCCGCTAACAATCTTTTTATTTTGTAGGTTGTTGGGCTGGACTTCTACCCTTGGCACGGCTGGTTCAGGTACATTGGATGAGTGGATTGATGGTGGGACTTAGATGAGGCAGGTGAACCGGTCTGATTACACAAGAGGCAAGTGAAACGTTTCTCTTCGACAAGTCACTCCTTACCGCTTAGTAGATAGATGGAGGCCGAGAGACACACGTTTCACTTTCCATGGGGAGAGATGGCGCCTACTTTATAGGATGTGTCGACTTGTTGGGATTACCTCGGCGGTGCTGCCATAGGTCCCTTAGAGCAGAATCGGGGTGGCAAACAGACGCAGACCCATTTTTGGCTGCGGTCCCGACTGCTAGGGCCATAGACAACGATCCTCATGGACCTCTTTTTAGATGGTTGAGCCAGTTTCAGGTAACCATCACGGCCACTTAAACAAATGTTGTTTTTTAGTTGCCCGATTTTCATACAATTATTACGTTTCTATGTAGATTGTCTCGTTAGGACATCCCCATGTTGAGTTGTCGGAGGCACAGATTGACCGGTCCCTAGAGGCATATATTCTTTGGCTGTTCGGCAAGACGATGTTTACGGAGAACCACGTGACCACTGTCGATGCACGACTCATCGGTATTGCACGAGAGATAGGCGACGACGCTGTTCCCCGGATATTCTCTGGAGGAGTTTTGGTTCTCTTGTGTTAGCGGCTACGTATAGAGGCCTGTGCAAAGCTTGCTTGTTGAAGTCTAGAAAATCTGGTGTTGTTGGATGTCCATTATTGTTGCAGCTCGGTCATCGAGAGATTCCCTATTGGACGACCCTATGTCTACATTGATAAACCTTTTGGTTTGGAGGACTTAGCTGGGGCTTATGTGCTGCTATCGGCGACTTACCTACTATGGGTTCTGTTTGGGCACGGCGAGAGGTACTTTTATATTAAGTAACAATTAATTTAATTATTTTTGCCATTCATTAGTATTACTAATGCTTATTTGTTGTCATGCAGAGACAGTTTGCGCATAGTCGGGTTAGGGATGCTACCCGTCCTTCACGGCGCAGATTTGATAGTTTGCACGAGGATCAAGTTATCTGGGAGCCATACTGGCCGAGGCTATATCATCGAGGTACCCAGTTGGGATTTCTGGATTGTGCACTAGAGATCGGCATTTTGGATGACCAAGGCCAAGTTGGTGTTCGATGTGACGGTTGAGGAGATGTCTCTTCATAGAGTAATGAGACAGTTCGGTCTATATCAAGAGCCCGAGATTCCAAAAATTCCACAGTTGCGTGAGCACGTGCACAAGTAAGTACTAATACTATTTTAGTTGTCAGCTATACATTCATAATATACCTAATTATGTATCGCAGATGTCAATATCAGGGACGATCGCCTAGGAGGAAACAAGTCCATGGATTATTGGCTTAAGAGCATTACCCTTACGCTCACGAATGGACTACCGCTGCGACAAATACCGGGTGAGGGTCGGCCTTTAAGCGGCAAATGTTCGGGTTGTATCTGCAGCGTTACGGCATACAACAAGGATCTACTTGGTTCCATCAACTGCTCTGATCAGATCGAAGCCCCTCTCACCAGCGATATGTACCCAATCGCTCTGTTGTAGGGAACCGACACCACGCGTAAATGCCTTGGTTCTTATATGTTGAGTCTTTTGTTAATTTGGACATATTCGCTTGGGTGTCTATTCGTGGTGTCTATCATACAACGAGGATATAATTGGTTAACTCTTCATCTGCTGTGGTGACTTGACAAGACAGCGCGAGAGGAGGTTTCCGCTTTAATGCGGCGCTTTCGAGGGGAGAAACTATCCCACCGCGAGAGGGCGTCTCATGGTTGAGGCGTCTTGATGACAAGCTACGCGGATTTACGCTGCTATTACGTGTAGACGGTCTTGGATGTTGCACTTCCTCCTCCAAAGACATCGTCCGCCACGCCCCCTCATGACAAAGCATTCGTAACCACGACCCTCGTGCAACGCTCACAACCACGACCTTCATGCACCGTGCGTAACCTCATCCTTCACAGCCGTGGAGCTCTTCCGGGCATGAGCCACCTCCTTCACAACTGTGGAGCTCTTCCTGGCATGAGCCACCTCCTTCACAGCCAGGGAGCTCTTCTGGAATGAGCCACCTCCTTCACAGCCTGGGAGCTCTTCCGGGAATGAGCCACCTCCTTCACAGCCTGTGGAGTTCTTATCGCATCAGCCACCTCCTTCACAGCCAGGGAGCTCTTATCGCATCGGCAGATGGAACTAGGTAACCCTACTCACTACATTCTTTTGAACAGAGTAGTAATCGTTCATGCATTTGTATCAATTTTACAAGTTTTTACTTTACATGCAGCGGCAACCTGTCGCAACTGCTCATGCATTCAGAGCAGTCACCCATCCTTAGTGGTGGTGCTGATTACTTTGAGGGCGACCGCGAGGATGATGACCATGCTACAAACATTTATGGCTTCTCGCAGACACAGTGTTTCACACTCCACCACCACCACCGACGCAGGAGACACAGACCGTGATGCAGGCGAGGTTAACTATGGTCGTGGTTATCGCGAGCCTCGTCCACCGCCTCGGCGCTTATCGCCTTCGGTCCTCGCCGAGGAAGACCAGACTGTCGCTGTCCCCCCAGATGATATGCTTATTATCTATGTATGACTCATTATCTATGTTAGTTTCAGACTATTCGCATATGCGTGTCAAGATTTATGTACGAGACATGCTTCATGTATGTGTTACTATCGCACTTCCTTCTATCCGATCAGAGACATATATTGTTTTATGTATGCGAGAGACATATTACTATTAATTCGCATTCTTATTCCAGTTACATTTCCAAATAGATTACAACCGATAATTAAGATACAAGTACATCTGAATTAAACGGTGCGGCTGAACTTGTGCAATGCATCTTACATACTACAAAATGAAATTCAGATAGAACATAATGCCCTACAATAATACAATACAAACTGGAATACATCTTACATACTACATGAAGTCATCATCGTCATCCTCCGTTGATGCAGCCCTCTTTCCCTTCGACGATGCGGTCCTCTTGCCCTCCGTCGATGCAGAACTCTTGCCCTTGCTGGATGCGAACTCTTGCCCTTCGAGGATGCGAAGTCTTGCCTTTGGACGATGCGTAACTCTTGCCCTTCGACGATGCAGAACCCGGAAGCGGCGGCATGAAGATATCTTCGTCGTCCTCGCTCTCCTCAGTCCATAAAATGTATTCTTTGCTGCAGTCCTTCCGAAAGTTTCACTCTTCGCTCCACTACCTTCTTCCACCTTTCATGCAACCTAAGAAGTTCTTGACGCACCTCCTCATAGGTCCTTTCGGGCCACCCGGACCACGTAATTGGTGAGCCAACTCATTCATTATGGTGTCACTACCGGTGAGTTCGTCCCATGGAACTATCCTATTGTCCATCCTGAAATCGGTAACTAGACTCGAGGAGTGCTGCTCATCCCTGTGGTGAAAACTACGATCGAATGGATAATGGGACATCTCGACTACACTACACCGAATGCTTATCCACCTTCGCTCAAGGGGTTTTATAGATCAGAGGAGAAAATAAGGCGGGAAAGAGTTGGCGGAAACGGTGGCGGGAACATATGGCGGAAGGGGTTGGCGGAAACGGATGGCGGGAACATATGGCGGAAGGGGTTGGCGGAAACGGTGGCGGAAGGGGTTGGCGGAAACGGGTGGCGGGAAGGGTGGCGGAACATTTCAGCACGAGCCATGCAACCGGCCTACATGAGACCGAAGTAGTACTTTTCGGCCTAGACTTGACCAAAAAGTCTATTTCGGCCTAGCTTTGGCCGAAATGCTCTACTTCGGCCTAATGATGGCCAAAATCACCTACTTCGGCCTAGCTTTGGCGAAGCCCTACCTCGCCTAGCTTTGGCGAAAACTCCTCCTACCGGCCGGAAGATGGCCGACGGGCTACTAGTTGTGGTTTTTTTGCATTACGTCATATAGTTTCCGAAAATGCTATAAAATATATCACAGTTTTGAAAAAAATTCAAAAAGTATGAGCACTGACATCTAGCAATGAGTGTGTGTAAACATAAATGTAATGTCGGTGGGAAATACGTACTCCCCCAATCTTAGGCTTTTGGCCTAAGTTGGTTCATTGCCAAGGATGGCCTGGCGGATATCCGTAGGTGTAGCTGGGGTCGTACTGCGATGCAGCGGTTATCGCCTCCTGAGCTGCAGCGTGGCGGCGAGCTGCCTCCGCCCTCCTCTCGTACTCATCTTCCTCCTCTCTGGTAATAACATATCTTCCTTTTGCCTGATAATCAAAGAAGGCAGGAGCAGGGATAGTAATACGGACAACACGCTGTTTGTCAAAGATTAGTCGATACTGGAGAGGTGATTCATTCCTCTCGACAAACTGATGGTAGACCATAGAATTATAGTCTAAATAAGTAGGAGGCAACTCCATATCATCCTCACGAATGTCCACATCAAGAAAGTCAGCTAAGCGGGTTGCATAAATTCCTCCAAAGAAATCTCCATTAAATCTATTATGATGCAACCTACGTGCAACAATGGCTCCCAAATTATAAGATTGGTCTCCTAACACAGCACTCCTAAGAATGCTAAGGTCAGGCACACACATATGACATGCTTCATCTTTACCATTTATGCACCTTCCTATGAAGAGAGCAAAATAATGTATAGCAGGAAAGTGAATGCTCCCTATGGTAGCTTGTGCTATATCTCTAGATTCCCCTACGGTTATACCAACAAGAAAGTCTCTAAATTCAGATTTACGGGGATCACTAACACTACCCCATTGTGGAAGTTTGCAAGAAGAAGTAAAATCCTCTAAGTCCATGGTATAAGATTTTTCATAAAGATCAAACATGACCGTTGGGGAATTACGTGAAGATGAAAGTTCAAACCTCCTCACAAATGAGCTAGTGAGATGATGGTACTGGGGGCATTTGTCTGCCTCAAAGCTCACGAGATCAGCATTACACAAATATGCGTTAAAATTTTCCTTGATTCCCGCTCGATCCATAAAATTTTATGAAGGCCATTCACAGGGCCGCACAGGAGTGTCCCTTGGTGGCTCATCATCAGCATCACGCATTGCAAGCCTGGGTCCTTGCTTCCTTGAAGAACCACCTTGGAACATTTTCCTAAACATATTTCTTCCTCTGAAAAATTTCTGAAATTTTTAGTAACTTCAAAATAAAAGTGAACCAAGCTCAGCAAAATTGATAGCAACTACTCCTACAAGTGCCTAGAGACTATATCATGCATTAGAACTACTTAGAACCACATAAATTTGACATGGAAGCTCAAGAACATGGTCACCTAGGCAACACAAATTTGCACTGAATAAAGCACTAGAGCAAAAACTAATTGGACCAATGGAGGAGTCACATACCAAGGAACAATCTCCCCAAGCAGTTTTGTGAGATGTGCTTTGAGCAAGGAGATCGAAAATCACAGCAAAATGAGCTAGAACTCGTGCTTGAGCTGGATATTGGTGTTTATGGGAGGAAGAAGGAGTGTGTGGGTTGAGGAATAAGTGGAGGAGGGCCACTGTGGGCCCACGAGGTAGGGGGCGCGCCCCCGGGGGGTAGGGCGCGCCCTCCACCCTCGTGGCCAGGTGGTTGACCCCCCTGCTGTGTTCTCAGTTCCAAAAATCCTCAAATGTTCTAGAAAAAATCATATTTCATTTTCAGGGCATTTGGAGAACTTTTATTTTCAGGGTATTTTTATATTGCACGGATAAATCAGAAAACAGACAGAAAAATACTATTTTTTACTTTATTTCAACTAAATAACAGAAAGTAGAAAGAGGGTACAGAAGATTGTGCTTCTAGTTTCATCCATCTCATGCTCATCAAAAGGAATCCACTAACAAGGTTGATCATGTCTTGTTAACAAACTCATTCCGACAAACATGGAACCGGAGAAATTTCGAATAACACTATGTTACCTCAACGGGGATATGCACATCCCCAATAATAAGAATATGATATTTCTTTTTGACGGTAGGAAGAGGAAATTCAAAACCTCCAAATATAATCGATGGAATTTTTCCAATAGAGTTAATACTATGAACTTGAGGTTGTTTCCTTGGAAAGTGTACCATATGCTCATTACCATTAACATGAAAAGTGACATTGCCTTTGTTGCAATCAATAACAGCCCCTGCAGTATTCAGAAAGGGTCTTCCAAGAATAATAGACATACTATCATCCTCGGGAATATCAAGAATAACAAAGTCTGTTAAAATAGTAACATTTGCAACCACAACAGGCACATCCTCACAAATAACGACAGGTATAGTAGTTGATTTGTCAGCCATTTGCAGAGATATTTCAGTAGGTGTCAACTTATGCAAGTCAAGTCTACGATATAAAGAGAGAGGCATAACACTAACACCGGCTCCAAGATCACATAAAGCAGTTTCAACATAGTTTCTTTTAATGGAGCATGGTATAGTGGGTACTCCTGGATCTCCAAGTTTCTTAGGTATTCCACCTTTAAAAGTATAATTAGCAAGCATGGTGGAAATTTCAGCTTCTAGTATCTTTCTCTTATTTGTGACAATATCTTTCATATACTTAGCATAATGATTCATTTGGAGCATATCAGTCAAACGCATACGCAAAAAGATAGGTCTAATCATTTCAGCAAAGCACTCAAAATCCTCATCATCCTTCTTCTTGGATGGTTTGGGAGGAAAAGGCATAGGTTTTTGAACCCATGGTTCCCTTTCTTTACCATGTTTCCTAGCAACAAAGTCTCTCTTATCATAACATTGATTCTTTGATTGTGGGTTATCAAGATTAACAGCAGGTTCAATTTCTACATCATTGTCATTACTAGGTTGAGCATCATCATGAACATCATCATGAACATCATCATTAGCATATTCACTAGCTTCATGTTCATTACCAGATTGTGTTTCAACATCAGAAATAGAGATATCATTTGGATTCTCAGGTGGTTCAGCAATAGGTTCACTAGAAGCATGCAAATTCCTATCATTTTTCTTTTTCTTCCTTTTAGAAGGACTAGGTGCATCAATATTATTTCTCTAAGAATCTTGCTCAATTCTCTTAGGGTGGCCTTCAAGATGCAAAGGTTCCTGAGTCATTTTACCAGTTCTAGTAGCCACTCTAACAGCATAATCATTTTTCTTACTATTCATTTCATTGAGCAAATCATTTTGAGCTTTAAGTACTTGTTCTACTTGAGTGGTAACCATAGAAGCATGTTTGCTAACGAGTTTAAGTTCACCTTTAACATTAGCCATATAATCACCCAAGTGTTTAAGCATATCGGAATTGTATTTCAATTATCTACCAAAATAAGCATTGAAGTTTTCTTGTTTGACAAAAAATTATCAAACTCTTCTAAGCATTGTCTAGCAGACTTATAGTGAGGAATATCACCTTCATCAAATCTATAGAGAGAATTTAACTTTACTACCCGTGTCGGGGTATCAAGACCATGAGTTTCTTCAATAGGTAATGGATTAAGATCATATGTTTCTTCAACAGGCGGTAAATTAAGACCGTGTATTTCTTCAATAGGAGGTAAATTCTTAACATCTTCAGCTTTAATACCCTTTTCTTTCATAGATTTCTTTGCCTCTTGCATATCTTCAGGACTGAGAAATAGAACACCTCTCTTCTTCGGAGTTGGTTTAGGAATAGGCTCAGGAATTGGCTCAGGAGCTGGCTCAGGAAGTGTCCAATTATTTTAATTTGCCAACACATTATTCAATAGAATTTCAGCTTCATCCGGTGTTCTTTCCCTGAAAACAGAACCAACACAACTATCCAGGTAATCTCTGGAAGCATCGGTTAGTCCATTATAAAAGATATCAAGTATTTCATTTTTCTTAAGACGATGATCAGGCAAAGCATTAAGTAACTTGTGAAGCCTCCCCCAAGCTTGTGGGAGACTCTCTTCTTCAATTTGCACAAAGTTGTATATTTCCCTCAAAGCAGCTTGTTTCTTATGAGCAGGGAAATATTTAGCATAGAATTAATAAATAATATCCTGGGGACTACGCACACAACCAGGATCAAGAGAATTAAACCATATCTTAGCATCACCCTTTAATGAGAATGGAAATATTTTAAGGATATAAAAGTAGCGAGATCTCTCATCATTAGTGAACAGGGAGGCTATATCATTTAATTTAGTAAGATGTGCCACAACAGTTTCAGATTCATAACCATGAAAAGGATCAGATTCAACCAAAGTAATTATATCAGGATCAACAGAGAATTCATAATCCTTATCGGCAACACAGATAGGTGAAGTAGAAAAAGCAGGGTCAGGTCTCATTCTATCATTAAGAGATTGCTGATTCAATTTAACTAATAGCCTCTTGAGCTCAGATCAATCTTTGCAAGCTAAAATAGCTAAGGAAGCTTCTTTATCAAAAATATAACCCTCAGGAATAACACTCAAGTGTTCATCATCAATTTCATCAATACAATTAGTTTCAATAATTTCTTTCTCTCTAGCTCTAGCAATTTGTTCATCAACAAATTCACTAAGGGGCACAGTAGTGTCAAGCATAGAAGTTGTCTCATCATAAGTATCATGCATAGCAGAAGTGGCTTCATCAATAACATGCGACATATCAGAACGAATAGCAGAAGCAGGTTTAGGTGTCGCGAGCTTACTCAAAACAGAAGGTGAATCAAGTGCAGAGCTAGATGACAGTTCCTTACCTCCCCTCGTAGTTGAGGGATAAATTGTTGTCTTAGCGTCTTTCAAGTTCTTCATAGTAACCAGCAGATATAAATCCCAAGTGACTCAAAGAATAGAGCTACGCTCCCCGGCAACGGCGCCAGAAAATAGTCTTGATAACCCACAAGTATAGGGGATCGCAACAGTTTTCGAGGGTAGAGTATTCAACCCAAATTTATTGATTCGACACAAGGGGAGCCAAAGAATATTCTCAAGTATTAGCAACTGAGTTGTCAATTCAGCCACACCTGGATAACTTAATATCTGTAGCAAAGTATTTAGTAGCAAAGTAATATGATAGTAGTGGTAACGGTAACAAAAGTAACAGTAGCAAAAGTAATATTTTTGGTGTTTTGTAGTGATTGTAACAGTAGCATCGGAAAAGTAAATAAGCGGAGCACGGTATAGGAAAAGCTCGTAGGCATTGGATCGGTGATGGAGAATTATGCCGGATGCGGTTCATCATGTAACAGTCGTAACATAGGGTGACACAGAACTAGCTCCAATTCATCAATGTAATGTAGGCATGTATTCCGAATATAGTCATACGTGCTTATGGAAAAGAACTTGCATGACATCTTTTGTCCTACCCTCCCGTGGCAGCGGGGTCCTAATGGAAACTAAGGGATATTAAGGCCTCCTTTTAATAGAGTACCGGACCAAAGCATTAACACTTAGTGAATACATGAACTCCTCAAACTATGGTCATCACCGGAAGTGGTCCTGATTATTGTCACTTCGGGGTTGCCGGATCATAACACATAGTAGGTGACTACAGACTTGCAAGATAGGATCAAGAACACACATATATTCATGAAAACATAATAGGTTCAGATCTGAAATCATGGCACTCGGGCCCTAGTGACAAGCATTAAGCATAGCAAAGTCATAGCAACATCAATCTCAGAACATAGTGGATACTAGAGATCAAACCCTAACAAAACTAACTCGATTACATGATAGATCTCATCCAACCCATCACCGTCCAGCAAGCCTATGATGGAATTACTCACGCACGGCAGTGAGCATCATGAAATTGGTGATGGAGGATGGTTGATGATGACGATGACGACGAATCCCCCTCTCTGGAGCCCCGAACGGACTCTAGATCAGCCCTCCCGAGAGGTTTTAGGGCTTGGCGGCGGCTCCATATCGTAAAACGCGATGATTTCTTCTCCTTGATTTTTTTCTCCCCGAAAGCAAATATATTGAGTTGGAGTTGGCGTCGGAGGAGCTCCAGGGGGCCCACGAGGTAGGGGGGCATGCCCTAGGGAGGAGGGCGCGCCCCCACCCTCGTGGACAGGGTGTGAGCCCCCAGGTCTTCATCTTTTGCAATGATTTTTTATTATTTCCGAATAGACGTTCCGTGGAGTTTCAGGTCATTCCGAGAACTTCTGTTTCTGCACATAAATAACACCATGGAAAGTCTGCTGAAAACAACGTCAGTCCAGGTTAGTTCCATTCAAATCATGCAAGTTAGAGTCCAAAACAAGGGAAAAAGTGTTTGGAAAAGTAGATACGACGGAGATGTATCATAGTGCTTCTAGTTTGATGAACACCACCTATGACGAGACAATTTCAACTTGGCAGAGTGATATTTGTCGGCGTTCTGGGAACGGGGGTCCCCATACTTGCCTGCCTGCGGCCTGCGGCGTGGCTCAAAGTGGGGCCCATCACGGCCCATCTTCATCAACACGAGCTCAAGACCCTCGCGAGGGGCAAGCCTGCTGGGCGGGCGGCTGTGGTGCTTCCTCGAGCACGGCCTCGTGGCTGGCTCGCGAGGCGGAGAGATCAAGGCGGGTACCTCACGAGGTGCCCATGACGCAAGCCATGGCGACCAAGGGCGCCAAGGGCGCCAGCCAGCAGTGTCCTCCTTTCCTCTTTGGTGAAAAGGGAGCGAGCGCAGGCGAGAGCATCAAGCAAAAGCGCCCATTTCGTGCAACAAGACCAAGACCAGTCCAACGGCAGGAAGGAAGTCATTGTGGAGCCCAAGCCGGCGCCACCACGTGAGCCTTTGACAAAGCGAGGACCAACTTTAGTCAGGATAAGTGTACCAGATGTTCCCCTTCAAAATGGCCAATTGTTGGCGCCCTTCCTGCTCAATATTTGGGAAGAGGCCCAGGGCCTTTGCCTATAAATAGGACTAGCCACCCACAGGGTAGAGACATTCAGAAAGGCAGCAAGAGAACAAACGAGACAGATAGAGAGAAGCGACTGAACTCCCCCTAGCAGTTCATCGCACCAGCCAAGAACATACCCTCGCGAGGCTGTTCTTCCTTGTATTGTTCATCACCATCAGCCGAAGAGGCAATCCACCACACCACAAACTAGAGTAGGGTATTACACCACAATGGTGGCCCGAACTAGTATAAACCCTGTGTCTCTTGTGCTGTTCCTTTCGTAGTTTAGATCCTAGCAAGGCGGCGGGGTGCAGGTAGGTAGAGGGCGAGATTCCGCGCGCACCCCAGTGTTCGAACCTTAAGGGTCTGCCGAAACCCGAAATCCGACATTTGGCGCGCCAGCTAGGGTGCGCCAGAACTCGTCTTCGGCCGCCCTGTTCTCCGTCGACCACCGCATCCATGTCTGACGCTCATCGGGCCCGCGCTGAGCGCCGAGCCGCTCTCGCTTCCTGCGTCGCCCAGATGGCTCCCGTCGGCGGGCGCCCTCGTCGTTCCCGTCGCCGCCGTCAACGCCGCCATCGCCCGGCGGGAACGAGCAGCAAGCATCGCCCCAGATCCTCTCGTGAGGCAAGACGGCCGCACGGCTACCCCCTCACTCGCCCCGGCTGGTTCTTCATCTCGCACATTCCGTGCGCCCATGGAGGCTCGAGCTGCGCTCATCGCGGCAAACGAGCTCCTGTGCTACCATCCCGTCGACGACGTCTACGAAGAGTGTCTCGACTGCCGCCGATCTCTCGCGCGCCCGAAGGCTCCCCGCCGCCGTCGTCCCGCTGCACCGCACCCGCCCCGCGGGTGATGAAGCTCGGGCGCCGGCCGCCTCCCCCCTAGAAGGTGCCCTCGCCCCAAGGGGACAGAACCCGCTCCGTCCGGCGCCAGCGGCAAGAGCAGAGCTGTCGAGGTCCTCGCCGCAAGAAGCTGCCCGAGTGCTCCCGCTCCAGCTGTCGCGACCACGCCTCGCTCCAAAGACGTCAAGACCCGCGCTGCTCCCAGCTGCAGCGGCGCATGGGGACCCGCAAGACCAAGCTCTTCGTCATCCAAGGCCTCCTGTGGCCACAGCAGCTGCCGTGTTTTCACCCCGAGCTGCGCAGCGTCGCGTGGCCCCGCAAGTTCAAGCGGACTTGCCTCCTCGCTATGATGCACGGCCGACCCGCAGAGTTCCTCCAGCTCTGAGTTGGGCATCAAAGCCGCCAACGGAGACGAAGGTCATGGCGAACTGGTTTCCCATGGCGCCAAAGACGAGGCCCGCACTGCTCTGAACCTAGCCTCTGCACGATCTCCTCCTCGACGAGATGCGTACCGCTTCATCGCCAACTTCCAAGGTACTCGTGATCGGCCACCCGCCGGAGCGACATGCGCGCCGCATCAAGCAGCAGCCGGGGAGACCCGCAGAAATACATCCAGCGCTTCAACAACGCACACCTCAAGATTCCCAAGGTGACCGAGGAGGCCATCATCTCCGCCTTCTCCGACTGTGTGCGCGACGTCAAGATGAAGGAGGAGCTGGCGATGCATGAAGACTTTTGCACTTCCTTGGAGCTGTTCAACTTGGCGACCAAGTGCGCCAGGGCCGAGGAATGGTGTCTCTCCCTCCTCGAGCTGCCTGCCGCAGACCCAGAAGAGAAGAAATCCAAGGCCAAGGTCGTGAAGCGCAAGGGGGCTGCCGTGCTTTCATGGCGAATCGACACCAAGCGGGCGTAGATCAGCCCGAGTCTTCCAAGGGCAGCGGTATCTGCGGTACCACGCACCTCCACACCCACAACACCAGCGAATGTCAAGAACTCCGAGCCGTGCGAGAAGGGAGGATCGGCCGACGCCCCGACCGCAGCGACCGGGCTACGACCGAGGAGGAGGAAGGAACACAGATCTTTGGGAAGACCGCTGCCCTCGCAAGGATGGCGCGACCAACCTCGCGAGGATCGCTGGCAAGACCCGCCGCGAGGGAGGCTAGAGGATCAGCCTCGCGAGGATCGCCTGCAAGGCAACGCAGGCCTCCCTCCTCCGCCGCCGCAACCAAGGAGAAATGAAGACCATCATCAGACGAGGGGCTGGGGCTTCCGTGAGTCGCGCGATCGCCTGCATCCTGGGCGGAGCTCAAGCCCCAGCCTCTCAACGCATCTTCAAGCAGTTCTCCCGTGAAGTGAATGCAGTCCTCCCCAAGCTCGAAGCCACACGCCCCCTCAGGTGGTCGGCATGCACCATCACGTTCAGCTCAGCGGATCAGCTCAAGTGTGCGTCCACAGCTGGAGTCCTCCCGATGCTCTGTTCCCCAATCATCAGCAATGTGCTAGTCACCAAGACCCTCATCGATGGAGGGGCAGGGCTCAACGTCCTGTCCGTGGAAACGTTCAACAATATCCAAGTGCCTTAAAATCAGCTCCAGCCAACCAAGCCTTTCTCTGGGGTCACCGACGGCTCCACGGTCCCGATCGGGTAGGTTCGCCTCCCTGTCACCTTCGGCGCACGCGACAACTACCGCACCGAGATCATCGACTTCGACGTCGCCCACATTCGCCTGCCATACAACGCCATCCTCGGGTACCCAGCGCTGGCCAAGTTCATGGTCGTAACCCACCACGGCTACAACGTCCTCAAGATGCCAGGAAGTGGTGGAGTCATCACGGTGCCCTGCGAAGAGAAAGACGCGGTGTGCTCCCTGGAGCGAGCCTTTCAGGCCGCATCACTGGAGGACCCGGATCGCGGAAGCAGGAGGCTTCCCGAGACCGCTCCCAAGAAGAAGAAGACATCGTCCGGCCCGGCCCCTCAGGAGGCAGGCCCCTCAGGGTCCGCGCCTGCTCAGGGGGAACCTCCTTCTATCGCATAGGAAAGCGCGCCCGGCGCCCTCCTCAGGCAGGGCTCGGGGGCTCCCCCCTGGAGGGCCACCGACCTTGCTAAGGTCACGAGGGAGGCGCTTGGGCACCACTTGGAGGCGTGTTTCTATGCACGTTTCCCTCAAGAAGGAGCAAGGCAAGGAGGGCCAAACCCTTAGGAGTTTGTCAGCAAGATCGTTCAGGAGCTGCAAGAGTCAAGAGTCATGAGTGGCAGCCGCCGCTTACCTGTCGTGGCTCCCCATCCAGGCGAGGATGGTGGGCCACGCGTCTGCATCGACATACCAGGGCTCAACCGAGCCGCCACTCAGGAGCGCCTCTGGCCCTCTCACATGGGGCGCTGCGAAGGTCCACCCCATAGCTACGTTCGCATGCCTTACGGCCTGCCGAACGCGGCCACCACATACCAGCGCCTCATGAGGGACATCCTGGAGGCTCAAGAGGCCAGGCGTTCCGCAGCCCTGACGGAGATGGAGATGGTCCACGAGGAGCCACCAGCGCCTCCGGAGCCTCCCGAGGCCCCTAAGCCTGGGGGCTCGTGAGGATCGGCTCCCGCAGCCCACCGAGTCTGCTGCACCAACACCCTTTCGTCTTCAACGCTACCAGGTGACATCTTTCAAGTTTCATTTCCAGCTGGGAGCGCCCCCCTAGGGCTGCATTATTCCCATGCCACGTGGGTCCGTCCCTGCGGTGTGTATCCCTTTTGCTTCCTATTCCTAGCTTACCTTGTCGGGGGCGCCCCTCAGGCTGCATCATCCCCAAGTCGCTCGGGCCAGACCCGGCGACATGTATCCCTCTTGCGTTTATTTCGGGTCATGCGTTCGACCCATCATGCTTGTTATTTGATGCCAGTCCGTGGCACTTTCTCTTCGTTCATGTCGACCGCTTGCACGTTAAAGGGGGGGTACCTGAGCATCGCGACTCAGGGCTCCTACTGGCTCTCCAGACCTCACCCTATGGCCTTGTCCACGGCATCGCGACCTGGCATACCAGCGACGACTGAGACCAACTCGAGGGCCGGGACCCGAGGACGTAGAGCGCCGGCATCTAACCAAATCTGCAGGAACACATCACAAGATAAGGCCCAGTGCCAGGCGCAACCCACCTTGAGGTAGGGCCCCGTGAGTCCCGCGCTGGCTCACGGGTGCCCAGATACACCTCGTCAGGCCCTACTGTACCAGCCATGTGTCAGGGCGTGGCTATACACGCCCCGGGGGCTCCTCCCGGAGGGGAGCCCCCTCCCACGCACCAGTGGAAGCACCATGCTCCGTGCTGGCTGACGACACTGCTGAGGAGCGGCTATGCCCGTACACATACGGAAGCGCTATGCTCCGTGCTGGTGATAAACAACTGAGGGTGGCCCCCGGGCCGCATCAACCTGAGGGAGCCCAGAGCTCAGTGTCTGGCCTCATCGCAATGCCTCCCCTTGGGAGTGCCGCGCGAGGGGCTGAGCACGGGCTGCGCTGGGTCACGCCCAGGCGCACGCCACCCAGCCATGCCCCTCGCGCCTGGTTCGTCGCCGTCCCTCCCCGAGCGGAACCAAGGTACGAAGGCCGTTTGAGCGTCAAGGGGGACTCCTGAGCATCGCGACTCAGGAGCCTAACTGGTCACGTAGCGCCTCACTCCTTAGTTCCGAAAGGCTAACGGCGGTTGAGGTATGCACGGGGCCGGGCTCTGCAGACGTAGAACGGTAGATCCACCCACATCTCACCTCCCTACTTGTTGTTCATGCGCCAAGGGGGACTCCTGAGCATCGCGACTCAGGAGCCTAACTTGTCATGTAGCCCCTCACTCCTTGGTCCCGTCCTGGTTTTCGGTCGGGGCTAATGGCGGCTGAGGTATGCGCGGGGCCGGGCTCTGCCGGCGTAGAACATAAGCAAGTAGGAAGCGCAAATTTCAAGGAATTCAAAAGAAAATATTACGGTCCATAACTGTTATCACAACGCCAAATGCAAGTTTAAACGCCTCCCCGAGGCATGATACATGTGCAAGAATTAAAAGCAGAATAGGAGCCGCAATGGAGTCACTTGTCGGCGGTGGAGCTGCGCGGAGCGGGTTCGCCTTGTGGAGCCGCAGGGTTGGCCGCCCCCCGCTTCGGCTTGGTACTGAAGGCCCGGAACTTCCCCAGCAGAGCCTCCGCATGACCCTTCACGGCCTCAGCAGCGGCAGCGGCAAGCTCGCTGCTCGCTGGCTCCAGCAGGCTGTCGAGGTCGACGTTGGGATCACGAAGGTAGACGTGGGTGAGGACCCGCGTCAGCACTGCAGAAGACAAGACACGCGCCTCGTCCTCAGCCGTAGGGCCAAGGCCAAGGGCGACATCTTCAAGAGCGCAAACGAGGAAGGGAAGCAGCTTGGCGGGGCCGTCCTCTGCGCCAGCCAGCAGGCTCTCCAGGCCGTTATCATAAAGCTCCCTCAGCAAGGTGCAAGCCTTCACCTCCATATCTGTGAAGGCCACGCGATCCTTGGCAAGGACCCGTGCCTTGCCATCCAGCTCGACCTTCCTCGCCTCTAACTCTTGCTCCAGCACGCCTAGGCGTTCACAACGCTTCTTGAGCTTGGCTTCCCGATCGTTGACGGCCACCTCGCAAGCTTTCATGCCTTCCTCCTGCTCTTGGCGAAGGCGGGCCTCCTTGGCGAGCTGGTCCCGCAGTCCCTGCAGCTCGCTCTCCAGCGCCTTGCAGCAACCTCGGACCTCGGCTACCTCCCCCAAGGCGGCGTCGCGAGCAGCTTTCGCCCCAAGGACTGCTTGCTTCTCCTCGTCGCAAGCCGTCGAGGCTTGGACCAGCACCGCCCGGATTGAAGCGTCGGAGCGAATCCAACCAGAAGCCAACTCCAAGCGCCCGACCACCAGACGAGGGTCGGCGCCCAAAAGATCCTGCCGCAGCCGGTCCATTTCGGCGGTAGCACGATCCAGAACGGTAGGAGGAGTCGGAGAGACAGCAGCCGGTGGGATAGGAGGAGAAGGCGGCAGTGTAACCACGGTGTCCTGAGGCGGGACCTGCTGCGCCCCAACAGCTGTGGCGGTGGCATCAGGCAGGGACACCTCAGGAGTCGCTTGGGCCATGGGGGCTGAGCTCGCCCCAGCCAGCTCCACCAGGCCTCGCGAGGATGACCGGGCAGGAGAGGCTCGTGCATCATGGTCACCTTCTTTCAGGGGCGGAGGCGCTGCCCCAGACGGAACCTCAGGAGTTCCCCTCGGCTTCTTTGCCGCGGGCGCCAGCCTAGCCAAGAGATACAGACATCAAGTCTCAGCGACAAAACAAGAAATAAGAGAGGAATCGAGCACTTACTGGTCGTCACTCGCGAGCTCGAGCAACCTCCGGCCATAGTTGAAGCCGAGAGCCGGCTACTAGGATCAACCTCAAGGAGCTCGGGAGCAGGAGGCGCGCCTGTGGATCGCCTCGATGCCGGGGCAGACCCGCGAGGGACCAGCCCGGTCCTGTCCTTCTTCGGGATCAGGGGCAAGCTCCCATGGCCCTGCTCATCATCATCCTCGTCGTCATCGTCGCTTGGAGAGAGGCGGAGAACATGGGACTTGCACCGAGGGAGGGGAGCCCTCAACTCTCTGTCAATCGCCTCGGAGTCGAGCCCTCCTTCCCGCTCCCTTCTCCCTTCTCCACGCTGGAGTCGCCGGAGGACACATTCACCGTTCCTCGGGAGCTTCCGCGGGCACGGGCCCGTCCCCGTTGAAGACGGGCATGGACTGCACTACCTGCTCCCAGTCGTCGCGGAGGAACAGGGGCGTAGGAGCGCCCTCCAACCTCCCCACGTTGCCCCTAACCAAAGATTGGAGAACCGCAGCCAGGTCTTCGTCTACCAAGACTGCAGGGCTTGGGTGGGGCCTCCACATCGGAAGTGGGTACTAACGAAGCGGAGCCAGCTGGTGCTCCAGGAATTCCCTCAGCAGCGACGCGCCGGTTAGCTTCGCCGCCGCCATGCTGGCCGGCCTCAGATCCATGTCCATCCTCTCCAACACCGGCCTCGCGCGGGGATCCACGAGCTCCACTCGAGACGAGTCGTCGGAGTGTATGGGGTGCTCCGTGGGCAAGATTAGCCGAGGGTGGATGCGCCCAATATCCAGCAAGACCCACTTGCTCCTGAAGCCCTCAATCCTCTTCCCGGGGTTCGAAATGGCGATGGAGCTACCGTATGCGACGAAGCTCGCACACGCAGAGAAGGAACCATGAGAGTTCTGGAGGGAGAAATAGTGGCGTGGCAGGGCCACTGAGGGCTGCACCCCGACGTGAGCCTCACAATAGTAGGCGAAGATCGCCAGGAGGAGAACAGAGTTGGGGTGGAGGTGCAGAGCTTGTAGCTTGTAATGGCGGAGGACGGAGAAGAAGAACTCGGAAAAGGGAGGCATCCGACCGGCAACAATGGCACTTACAAAGAGCGGATAGAAGGTGCTCCCTTGGCCCTCAGGGAGGGCGGAGCCAGCCTTGAACGCCTTTCGTTCGCCAATGCCCTCGCCGCCGCCATCTGGCGCACTGGCAAGGCTCGGCCCGACACGCTCGGCGAGTCAGGCAGGCACGCACGAAGCTCCGCCGGGTTCGGCGAGGCGCCATGCCTTGCTAGGGCGCATCGAAGTGGATCTCAAGATTTCGGAGGCAGGAAGGAGAGGCGCAAGAAAGGGGATCCGAGCAAGAACAGAGAAAGCAAGGAGGCAAAGCTCAGCGACGCCGCTCTCTTATCAACTCGCGCGGTTGCTGAGGTGCCCACGTCCAATCAACCTCCACGCGGCGCCCAAGGCCGCAGGCTGTTAGGGCCCGCAGTGCTACACAATTGCCCCTTCGCCTCTCTGCTCAGCCAAGTCCAGGCGCACCTTGGGCCCGGGGGCTACTGTCGGCGTTATGGGAACGGGGGTCCCCAGACTTGCCTGCCTGCGGCCTGCGGCGTGGCTCAAAGGGGGGCCCATCACGGCCCATCTTCATCAACACGAGCTCAAGACCCTTGCGAGGGGCCAGATTGCTGGGCGGACGACGTGGAGCTTCCTCGTGCACGGCCTCGTCCAGCTGGCTCGCGAGGAGGCGGAGAGATCAAGGCGGGTACCTCACGAGGTGCCCATGACGCAAGCCATGATTTCACCAAGGCGCCAGGTGGGCGCCAGCCCACAGAGTGTCCTCCTTTCCTCTTTGGTGGAAAGGGACCGAGCGCAGCGAGAGCATCAAGCAAAAGCGCCCATTTTGTGTAACAAGACCAAGACCAATCCAACGGCAGGAAGGAAGTCATTGTGGAGCCCAAGCCAAGGCCACGTCACCAGAGCCTTTGACAAAGCGAGGACCAACTTTAGTCAGGATAAGTGTACCAGATGTTCCCTTCA
Source organism: Aegilops longissima (assembly GCA_021605205.1). NCBI lineage: Eukaryota > Viridiplantae > Streptophyta > Magnoliopsida > Poales > Poaceae > Aegilops > Aegilops longissima. Next base: position 246,443,422 of record CM038680.1, on the reverse strand, counting down.
AAATGGCCAATTGTTGGCACCCTTCCCGCTCAATATTTGGGAAGAGGCCTGGGGCCTTGCCTATAAATAGGACTAGCCACCCACAGGGTAGAGACATTGAAAGGCAGCAAGAGAACAAACGAGACAGATAGAGAGAAGCATCGAACTCCCCTAGCAGTTCATCGCACCAGCCAAGAATGACTCGCGAGGCTGTTCTTCCTTGTATTGTTCATCACCATCAGCCCAAGAGGCAATCCACCACACCACAAACTAGAGTAGGGTATTACACCACAATGGTGGCCCGAACTAGTATAAACCCTGTGTCTCTTGTGCTGTTCCTTTCGTAGTTTAGATCCTAGCGAGGCGGCGGGGTGCAGGTAGGTAGAGGGCGAGATTCCGCGCGCACCCCAGTGTTCGAACCTCAAGGGTCTGCCGGAACCCGAAATCCGACAATATTGATTGCACCTTCCATATGGTGTCTAGCTTGCAGTGCTTCTAATTTGTTGAAGTGCCTTCTTCTTAGTTACCACATCATAGGTCCGAATATGTCAAGCCGCCAGTTTTTCATACATATTCCATCCTCGTATCATTACTTTGCCGTTCATCAGAGTAGTGTTCATTCGTATCATGCATGAATGAGTTCTGAAGAGCGAATTTTACTCCTTTTTCTTGTCGGTTTGACCTCAAAATGCAAAATCAATAAAGCGGAAGAAAATTGGTAAGGCATTGGATAATGGTGGTCCTTCCGAGCAACTGAAACAGAGTCTCTATAGATTCAACTCCGCCATCCTCCCAACAAGATTTCGCAAGACAAAGCAGGACTAGAAAGTCAATGTAGTTGTGTAGATGATGAGCACATCTCCCCTACTCCACCGTCACAGGTGCTTGCTCTAACTTGCCACTATTATATGTGGTTGCATGTTGCGTATGATGTCTAGCTTGTATTGCTTCTAACTTTGTTCAACTGCATCTTCTTACTTTACACATAATGCCTGTGATATGACACGTGTTCCTGTTTCTAGAACATACTATATCTGATCACACCATGTTCTTACATCAGACTACTGTTCTTGCATATCCCGCATCAGTCACTTATGATAAGGCACCTTTAAGTCGCCACTGTGATATTGGTTGTTTCTTGCATATGATTTCTAGCATATACTGCTTCTAATTTGTTGAAACGCCAGACAGTTTGAAATTGGCAGAGTGATAACGCGACACTACGACCAGAGACCGTTCGACGAAACTATGTGCGATGCCATAATCGCAAACGGTGGTGTAAAATAACCGTCAAAAAAGGTGCAAAACATTTGCGACGGAGGATGCATCAAACACGGTTCAGATTTTAGTTGAGTGTGCGTTGCAGGGGATTCAATTCAGGTCAATTAACTGTTTGCGATGAGGAAGAAAAAAAGAAACGGGCAGCCAGATGAAGGTGTGCCGGTGTACAAAAGGAGGGGCACACTTTTTGTACCCCTTTACCTGTGCACGGGCAGTCGGAGCCGCGCCCACGGTCGCACCAAGCAGAACAGGGGAGGTGAGCCAAGGTAAGACCGAAGCCCAAGATAACCAGAACAACGCCAAGGCCAAGACCACAAAGAGCAGAGGGACTAAGCAGGTTCCCCCGGCAAGACCCTTGCCGGGGCAGCCTCAGCAGCCCCGACAAGATCCTTGCCGGGCAGCTCGCCCCACACCAACAGAGTGAGCCACCCTTGAGCCCACGGTCTCCAACATCACGTTGGGCCAGGGCTCGGGAGGCACCTCCATGGTGGCATGCAGATCTTTATGAAGACAAGGAACACTCAAGATCAGATGAGGATTAGAAGACGACGATCCTTGGCAGGATCCTTGCCGAGGAAGGCCACCGAGGACGACGATCCTTGGCAGGATCCTTGCCAGGGACGACAGCGCGCCACGACAAGACCCTTGCCAGGAAACCCGGCAAAGCCTTCACCGAGGACGCCAGCAGGGCCACTACCAGGCCCGCACCAACCAAGTCTCCACCACCGTTTGCATGCAGCTGCCAGCCCAACCAGCTGGGCGGGCACCTGCGTGGCAACATGCAGCTCCCAGGCCAACTCATCAAGCGCCTGTGTGGCGGCATGCAGATCTTCGTGGAGGCTCCACCATCGCGCCACCTCAGCTGCCTGCTCGCCACGCGGACGCCACACGCGCCGCTAGCTGTATGCGCTTTCAAGCAAGGAGGAGCGGCGACAGACGGGACGGGCCTTGCCCCTGTCCCCGATAAAGCAAGGGGACACCTAAGCTACGCATTAAATGCGTCTTGTCCTATAATACGAGCGATAAGCTCATTGCACTGTGCGACTTCCCACCTCCTGTGTGCCATTGTGGCAGCCCCTTTCGACTATAAAAGGAGGCCCATGGCATACTGGAGAAGGATTCGGCTCTTTCGAACCACACACTCACCACAGCTAGTTCGAGAGCTCAAGAACTCTCTGAAATACACCCACCAAAGAAGGACTAAGGTTTTACGCATCCTTGCGGCCCGAACCTGGGTAAACGATCCTCGTGCTGGTTACTAATCCTGCTCTTCTCGTAACCCCGCGCCCGGACAACCATAGCAGGGATTCTTGTGGTCCCATAGGTGTCGTTCCACACCGACATCTTTGGCGCGCCAGGTAGGGGGCGCAATTGTGAGAATCTGGTCTAGTAGCTAGCCTAGTGTTTCTTCGTCGCCATGGCTCCCAAGAAGAAGACGGCAACGGCGATCGGTTCGTTGGGAGCCGAACGACCCGTGCCAGTGTGGGTGAGCAGTGGGCCGGTCGCGGACAGGACCTGGGTCGTGGACCGCGAACAACAGCATCGCCCTGGCAGTCAGATCCTGGTGAGCGGCGTCGTTTGCGCGCCAGACGACCGGCCGCACGTCGCCAGATCCAAAGACGGAGCTGGACCCCCCACAGGCGGGCGGGGCCCTACAGGAATGTCGTTGTGCCACCTCCGGGCGGCGCAGCGACCTCCAACATGCCCACGCCGGCGACCACTGCGCGCTCTTCCCATGGTGTGCGCGACGAGCAGCATCACCACGCCGGTGACCCTAGGCACCCCCGTGGGAAGAGCCATGTGCGTCGTCCATGGGATGAAGGAGTTCGGCATGCCCGCCGAAGTGCTGGCGAAAATGGCACGCAGCCGCTGGATCGTAACGGAGCTCCTTCTAACGTGGTTAGAAGTCGAAGTGCGCCGCGATCCACGCAGCTGTCACCGCCGCCCATGCCAGCAGAAGCTTTGGCGCGTGCGTAGCTGCTCCTCGACTTCCCTCCTGCTGCAGAGAAGCTCGACGAGTGGAGGGCCACCATCCGGAGCCTCGTCGCCATCGCCAACAAAGACGATCTGCGGCCAGCGAGGACCTCGGGATGGCGCTCCACCGAGCCACCACACGCTGGCATTGGGGGACCGGCGGAGCTGCGGCCACGGTGCACTCTCCTCCTCCTCGCCGGCCGCCGCGGGCGTCGGCCCGTCGTGACGACGCTTGTGATAACATCTCCATAGCGTCGTCCGACCCGCGGACCCTCCGCGACCAGCGCCGGGTTCTTCGGGAATGAGCTCAGAAGACGCTCGGACCACCATCGAACGCCGGCGCGACCAGTCGGACAAATGGGCGGGACCCGCTATGGACCACCCAGCACCGGGGGGCTCCGGCGGCCTACCTTATGAGGTGGGCTGCCCGGCCTTCACCCGTGAGCTGCGGCAGTTCCAGTGGCCGTCCCACCGCACGTTCAAGCCCGACGTCGGCGAGAAGTACACTAGCAAAACCCATCCGTCCGAGTTCCTCAACATCTACGCCATCGCGACGCAAGCTGCTGGAGCTCGTGACGACAAGGTGCTTGCCAACTATTTCCCGCTGGCACTGAAGCCCAATGTTATGTCTTGGTTGATGCACTTACCGGAAGGATTGTGGAATGGGCCTTGGAGTTGTCAAGTTTTAGTTTGAAGTTTGAAAGTACCTCGACGATCTAGAGCAGAGTCTTGGCGGAGTTCATTGCAAAATGGACCTCAACGCCTGACGAAGAAAACCAGGAGGCCGCTCTCCCCGGCAAGGAAGCAGACCGTGACTGGATCATGTACTTTGATGGGGATTTCTTGCCGCAAGGCGCTGGTGCTGGCATGCTACTCGTCGCGCCCACCAGAGAGCACCTCAAGTACGTGGTCCAGATGCACTTTCCTAGGGAGATGTCCACCCACAACACTGCGGAATACGAAGGGCTGCTTGCTGGTCTCAGCATCGCGGCAGACCTTGGGGTTAAGAAGCTCATCGTCAGGGGTGACTCGTAGCTCGTTGTCAGACAGGTCAACAAGGATTATCAAAGCCCATTGATGGAGGCTTACGTAGATGAGGTGAGGAAGTTGGAGGAACGCTTTGACGGTATCCAAGCGGAGCACGTCCCCCGAATGGAGAACGACATTGCCGATTACCTGTCAAAGCATGCTGCATTTAAGCTACCTGTGGAACCAGGTACCTTTTTGCTCCGGTTAACTCAACCATCCTTCGAACCATCAACGGGGCAGAACAAGCGAAGGAAGTTAGGTCCCGGCAAGTACTTTCCTACCGAGCCCCCCGGGGTTGCTGGCAAGGGTGCTGCCGCGGATGCTGAGCCTGCCAAAGGGCAACTTGCTCCGGCAGGGCGTCAAGCCCTGGCCATGGAGACAGCCACGCCCATGGCTGAGGAAATGCCTTTGGTCCTTGCCGTCGAGCCCCAGGCTCCGGCATGGGCACAACATACTGTCCGATTCCTCCAAATAGGGGAACTTCCTGAGGAGCAAGAGGAAGCGGAAAAAGTAGCCCGTCGGTCTGCCCTGTACCAGTTCGTCGACGACGTCCTATACAGGAGAAGGCCGAACGGCGTGAAATTGAAATGCATCCCCCGTGAGGAAGGACTGGAGCTGTTGGCAGAGATACATGGAGCCATATGTAGCTCCCACATAGGGTCGAGGGCCCTTGCCGGAAAGGCGTTCCGGCAAGGTTTCTTCTGGCCCACCGCCCTCCAGGATGCGACGTCACTAGTAACCAAGTGTGAAGCGTGTCAGTTCCATTCAAAGAAGCTTCATCAACCAGCTCAAGCCCTTCAAACAATCCCTCTCTCCCCGCCATTCTCGGTCCTGGGGCTCGATAATGGGCCCTTTCCCTCATGGCTGTCGGGGCTTTGAGTACTTGTACGTTGCAATCGACAAGTTCACAAAGTGGCCGGAGGTGGAAGCAGTGAGAAAGGTGACTGCTCAGTCAGCTATCAAATTTTTCAAGGGACTGGTCTGCCGTTTTGGTGTGCCAAACAGAGTCATCACCGACAATGACACGCAGTTCAGAAGCCACACCTTCATGCAATACATTCAAGACCTCGGCAGCAAGGTCTGTTTTGCTTCCGTGGCACACCCACGGAGCAACGGCCAGGCGGAGAGGGCAAATGCTGAAGTGTTGCGAGGCCTAAGAACAAAGACTTTTGACAAGCTGCGCAAGAGCGGAAGGAGCTGGATTGATGAATTGCCTGTGGTTCTTTGGTCGATCAGGACGATGCCGAATCGAGCCACCAGCCAGACACCTTTTGCCCTGGTATACGGGGCAGAAGCAGTTCTCCCCATGGAACTCATATACGGGTCACCTCGAGTGCTCGCTTATGATGAGCTTGAGCAAGAGCAGTTGCGCCAAGATGACGCGACACTCCTTGAGGAAGATCGTCTTCGGGCGGCTGTGAGAGCAACACGCTACTAGCAAGCCTTGCGCCACTACCATAGCTGCAAGGTTCATGCCCGAAGCTTTGAGGAAGGCGACCTTGTTCTTCGGCGCGTTCAATCGGCCAAGAATTCCAACAAGTTGACGCCAAAGTGGGAAGGCCCTTATCGAGTAATGCGAGTCACCAGGCCCGGCGCAGTCCGCCTAGAGACCAAAGATGCTGTCCCAGTGAGCAACTCCTGGGACATCGAGCATCTTCGCAAGTTTTACCCGTAAGGCGCGGCTTGCCGGGCCTCCCGGCAAGCCACCTTTTGTACAATCTTTGCCGACAAGGCATGTAACCCTTCATACGAAGCCAGGCGCAGACCCTGAGCATAAATAAATGAAGCGCTGGTGCCCTAAGTTATAGCATGCATGCTAGGTCCAGTCTCTTCCTTGGTTAGTGTTGATAGTGCTTAGCGGCGACTAACCCCTAACCTAGAGGTCGATTGCACATCTATCTGTTTCTTTTCTGCCCTCTTTTGGTTCGCAGGGCACATGAGCACTTCTGCTGAGGTACTTGGAAGAAAGGAAACGGACCGCGTTCCGACCCCGACAAACCAGAGTTGCAGATCCAGATAAATCTTCCATCCTCTATCATGCATTTCGGAACGGAACTGGGATATTCGAAACCTCGTTTTATTTCTAGGCCACCGTGCTAGCCTTTTCTATACCCAAGGATTATCTCCTGGGCCTGGATTAGGTTGTAGTCACGGTGGCAAGGAAGTAGAACGAGGAGCCTAAGCCCGCTTCATCCCTGCCTCCGACAAGGGCGTGAGAATGGTCGAGCGAAGTGGGGGGAAGGAAAGGCCTGTTGCCGGGTGAAAACATTTATTTTAAATTGTAACAAGGATTCGCTCCTTGTCGCGGGGTCTACCCACGAACGAAAAACCCGGCAAACATCCCTTTTTCATTAAAAGCATCCCACATGTGTACAAATCCGTGCATGTAATGAAAAACAAGAACAAGGGGATTACAAGCTTTAAATTTAACAAGGCCCAAGGCTTACATATTAAAAAGAGATAAGATGCTCGGATCCCTTTCTTGTCCCTCTCCTCGTGAGGCAGGTCAAGGAGGCGAAGGGCAAAGGGGCGCCTAGGCGAAGCCACGAGCAGCGTAAAGCACCAAGAGAAGACTCGTGGACGCCCACGGTGGGCCAAAGGATGATGGTGTCGGAAAGGAGCTGGAAGACGAGGCGGCAGGACCGGCAATACGCTGAGCAAAGGCATCGGTGCTCACAGATTCGAAGTTGACGGCCTTGCCGCCCGCCCTCTTCCTCTTCTCGCAACCTCCCAACGCCACCGCCCAAGGAGACGGCCCCGAGAAGTTCAAGGAGTTGGCCCCACCCCGCAAAACTCTCACGAGGAGCGGCCAGGTAAAGATGCTGCTGCTGCCGCACCCGCCCAGGCGCGGGGCGTCCGACACCTAGTCGGACTCATCCCCGTCATCTGCTCCGCTGTCCTCCTCATCACTTTCGCTCGAGGAAGAGCTTCCATCGTCGAAATCTCCGTCGGAGGAGTTTCACGCAGCACTTCAAAGCAGTCCCGAAGTCTCCGAAGACCTTTACGGAGAGCAGGCCGTCCTCCATTAATTTGAAATAGAGGAGGAGCCCCGCCGTCAGGCTGTGCATGCGAGCGAACGTCTTCCATCCACGACGGAGGTACATGACCCGAGGAGTTGGGAAGTCGACGTCGACCCGCGTGCCCCCATTCCCACAGCCCCTTATGTGCAATCTAAGGGACTAGGGCGGGTCACGCTCCATCTCCCGAGCAAACGGGGTAGGAAGACGAAGACGGCAACGCGGGGGCCGGCGCAGCCTGATGAAGAACTCGCGGGGTTGGTCTCCAACATGGCCTTCCATCGGAAAAGGCATCATTGGCGGGGGCGAAGACGGCACGCCACCCCGCCCTCCTCTTCCCCAAGCACCACGACTAATGCCCCGGCCTCGCCCACGGCCTCGCCCCCTCCCCCTTCCCCTTGCAGCCGGCTCCACCACCGCGGGCTCAGGAGGAGGAGGGACGCGCTGTCGAGCGGCGACCCTCGCTGCCTCCGTCGAGGGACCAGGATTCCCTTTCTCCATGGCGAGTGAAAGGAAGAAGAGGAAGACGAGCGGAGGCTTCCGAGATTGGGATTGCGTGAAGGGTAAAAGGAACAGTGCGCCCACGGTTTCCCCTTTTTATGGGGAAGGTGCGGGTTATGCTGCCCATTTACTATGATGTGATGCATGCATGCAGGAACCGACCCACGCATACCGCCCATGTCACGCGCACCCCTCCACGATACGCCACGCTGCGCGCGGTCGTGGGAAGCGCAGCGCGCGAAAAGTTTTACCACGGTAAAAACCGCCCCGCCTGCCCGCGCACGGTTTTGGGTCTGGCCCAACAACGTGTAGCGCTTATGTGTGGCCCAGGCCCGGGAGCTCCTGTCGCTGTTCAAAAGGAGGGGCGCACTTTTTGTACCCCTTTATCTGTGCACGGGCTGTCGGAGCCGCGCCCACTGTCGCACCAAGCAGAACAGGGAAGGTGAGCCAAGGTAAGACCGAAGCCCGAGATAACCAGAACAACGCCAAGGCCAAGACCACAAAGAGGAGAGGGATGAAGCAGGTTCCCCCGGCACGGCAAGACCCTTGCCGAGGCAGCTTGCCCCACACCAACAGACCGAGCCACCCTTGTGCCCACGGTCTCCAACATCACGTTGGGCCAGGGCTCGGGAGGCACCTCCATGGTGGCATGCAGATCTTTGTGAAGACAAGGAACACTCAAGATCAGATGGGGATTAGAAGACGACGATCCTCGGCAGGATCCTTGCCGAGGAAGGCCACCGGACCCCCGGCAGGATCCTTGCCGGGGACGACAGCGCGCCACGACAAGACCCTTGCCGGGCCACCCTTCAAGGCCCTCACCGAGGACGCCAGCAGGGCCACTACCAGGCCCGCACCAACCAAGTCTCCGCCACCGTTCGCATGCAGCTGCCAGCCCAACCAGCTGGGCGGCACCTGCATGGCAACATGTAGCTCCCAGGCCAACTCATCAAGCGCCTACGTGGCGGCATGCAGATCTTCGTGGAGGCTCCACCACCGTGCCACCTCAGCTGCCTGCCTGCCTACGTGGCGCCGCATGCGTCACTAGCTAGGGCACGTGTCAAAGCAAGGAGGAGCGGCGACGGACGGGACAGGCCTCGCCCCCGTCCCCGATAAAGCAAGGGGACACCTATGCTACGCATTAAATGCGTCTTGTCCTATAATACGAGTGATAAGCTCATAGCATCAGGCGCTTTTCCACCTCCCTGTGTGCCACTGTGGCAGCCCTTTCGACTATAAAAGGAGGCCCATGGCATACTGGAGAAGGATTCTGCTCTTTCGAACCACACACTCACCACAGCTAGTTCGATAGCTCAAGAATATCTAAAATACACCCACCAAAGTAGGACTAGGGTTTTACGCATCCTTGCGGCCTTAACCTGGGTAAACGATCCTCGTGCTGGTTACTAATCCTGCTCTTCTCGCAACCCCGCACCCCGGCAACCGTTAGTAGGGATTCTTGTGATCCCATAGGTGTCGTTCCACACCGACAAGGTGTGTGCGATGTACAACATACGGTTCACTCGGATGAACTGTTTGTGATTAGGAAACACAAAAGAAACGGTCAGCCAGATCAAAGGTGTGTGCGATATACGACATGCGGTTCACTCGGATAAACTATTTGCATTGAGACATGAGAACATAAATGATTCAAATGAACAAGATGTGTGTGATATGAGGCAAACAGGTCTGTAAACGGAAACGTGTGCGAAGACCGATAACAACACAGACGATTACTGCTAACAAGCCGTGTGTGTTGTGAGCAAACGATTGCTGGTATATAATTGTGAGTGATTGATGAAAACATCACTGACGGGTTCCATTGTTTAGTCCGTGTGCGATGTGATTTTATTTGTCCGCACAACATATATGCTCTGTCTACAGAGCATCAACATATATACTTAAAAAGACAGCATTGCATAACAAAATTAAGCATACAATTACACAAGTGACTACACACATAACATTTTCACACACCAAAGAAAGCAATTACATGCATACTAAAGTAGGAGAAACAAGGATCTAATCATCTACTTATTGTTGCGACGACGCTTTCCATTGCTCTGCTTCTGGCTGGATCCCTGGCCGTTTTGGGGAAGGAGGGACTTCCTCATGTCAACGATCCTCCTGTACATTTTGTAGCTCGTGTATGCCTCCTTGGCCGTGTACACGACGTGAGCTTTGTCGAGTTTCTCCGTCCAGGCGAAGTGCCAGGCACGCTTGTCCTTGTTGCATGAATCCTTCATGTCTCTGTAGTAGGGGTCGATGATGGCCTCGGCGAGGTGAACTAGTGAGTCCTTCTCATGCTCCTTGCTGCCCCTGATCTTGTATTGGCCCTGGATGTCGACAAGATTCTGGCAAGCGATGCCCGAATTCTTGAGCGCCTTTACATCGTTTGTGATGTACACCATAGCGGACATGTAGTGGGGGTTGTTGACAAACCTGGCGAAACGCTCACAAGGCCTTGTGGCCAGGCTGTAGTGGTAGACGAGGACGTGGTGGCGCATGCACATCTGGGCGACGTCGACCTTGGGACGAGACCCGGCACGAGCGCGGGTGTGCTCGAGGTCGAACCCGACCACCTTGTACTTCTCCTCGGCAAGCAATAGCTCCGTGATGTGGATGGAGTGCTCGCCTAGACCGGTCGTTGGTGTACACCACCGAGAGGTCCATGAACCTTCAGGTGTCCACCATGGCACGCATGGTGAACTGCTGCGTCGTCCGCGGCAGCCGCTCGAAGCGCCATTGAGCTGCGCAGGATACCTCTAAGAATTTCTCATGGTGGGTGGGCTTTTTGCAATGGTGGGGCGGATCGAAAGGTTGAAGAGACACAAGGGTAGGTTAAATGGTCAGCTGTAATAAATGGGGCCGGTCGGCCTATAATCGCCACGCCTTGTCACAGCTGTTCATAGCGGAGGATTCCGTAATCCAAAGGCACGCTGACATCACCGCACCCCAGGCGTGGGCTCGAAGAGGCCACATATGTATCGTCGGTGAGCCTGTTCCCGCGCTACCGTGCTGTTTACCGTGCAAGCTTCCCGCCCGACTAGTTTGGCCCCGCGTCGGTGAGAAGAGGGACAAATCATGGGCGTTTATTGGCAAAAAGCTTTGTAAAAACGAAGGGTGTGGAATGACTTCGGTCATAAGTTTACCCTTGGGTGATGAGGTCAAAGTTACACAGAAGGGTGATGATGGACACTCGAGTGTGATAATTAATTCTGCGCTCTACAGTGCACACGATGGAAGAAACCAACTGTGTGCAATAATGTTGAAGATCGTAGTCGAGTTAGCTATACAAATCGTGTGTTGTGAGATCGACAAGGTAAACTGATTCGAGAATGGTTAATAAAATCTAAGACCATGAAAGGATCGAGAAGAGGTGTCTAGAGGGGGGTGAATAGACTCTTAACAAGAAAAAGTTGCAGTTTTTATCTTCTTCAAGTTAAGGTAGAGTTTTAGCACAAGTTTAAACATTCATAATACATATCAAGCAAGCATGACAAGAGTATATGGGCAGCGGAAAGTAAAGCATGCAATTTGCAAGAATGTAAAGGGATGGGATTGGACTGAGCAAACGCAATGTAGACACGGAGATTTTTGGCGTGGTTCCGATAGGTGGTGCTATCGTACATCCACATTGATGGAGACTTCAACCCATGAAGGGTAATGGTTGCGCGAGTCCACGGAGGGCTCCATCCACGAAGGGTCCACGAAGAAGCAACCTTGTCTATCCCACCATGGCCATCGCCCACGAAGGACTTGCCTCACTTGGGTATATCTTCACGAAGTAGGCGATCTCCCTGCCCTTACAAACTCCTTGGTTCAACTCCACAATCTTGACGGAGGTTCCCAAGTGACACCTAACCAATCTAGGAGACACCACTCTCCAAAAGGTAATAGATGGTGTGTTGATGATGAACTCCTTGCTCTTGTGCTTCAAATGATATTCTCCCCAACACTCAACTCTCTCTCACAGATTTGGATTTGGTGGAAAGATGATTCGAGTGGAAAGCAACTTGGAGAAGGCTAGAGATCAAGATTCATATGGTTGGAATGGAATATCTTGACCTCAACACATGAGTAGGTGGTTCTCTCTTAGAAAATGTATGATGGAACTGTAGGCATGTTCTGATGGCTCTCTCAACGAATGAAGAGTGGGTGGAGGGGTATATATAGCCTCCACACAAAATCTAACCGTTACACACAAATCACCAAACTCGGTGGGACCGAATCAGATAACTCGGTCGGACCGATTCAATTCATAATGTGACCGTTAGGCATTTCAGTGGGACCGATATGATCAACTTGGTGGGACCGATGTGCTAGGGTTAGGGCATAACATAATCTCGGTGAGGCCGATTACACAAACTCGATGGGACCGATTTTGGTAATAAGCTAACTAGAGAGGTGGTCAGGCAAACTCTATGGGACCGATTCGCTCATCTCGGTGAGACCGAAACGTTACGAAAGGGAAGCAGAGAGTTTGCATTGCGAAGTCGGTGGGACCGATCGCTCATCTCGGTTGGACCAAAATGTTACGAAGGGAAAAAGAGAGTTTGCAATCCCATCTCGGTGAGACCGAGATCCCTATCGGTAAGACCGAAGTGACTAGGGTTTTGTGGCAGTGGCTATGTCAACTGAACTCGGTGGCGCCGGATAGAAAGTTTCGGTGGGGCCGAGTTTGACTTTTGGTTTGGGACATATGTGGATATGAGAAAGTGGTTGAGGGTTTTGGAGCATATCACTAAGCACTTTGAGCAAGAAAGCCATTAAGTAACACCTCATCCCCTTTTAATAGTATTGGCTTTCCTATGGACTCAATGCGATCTTGGATCACTAAAAGTAAAATGTAGAGTCTTGAGCTTTTGAGCTTGAGCCAATCCTTTATCCTTAGCAACTTGAAGGGGCTCCATATCCTCTTTTTCACGCCACTCCATCTGTTGAACTTGTCTGAAATATACTAGATGAAAACATTAGTCCAACAAGAGATATGTTGACATTAATTACCAAAACCACCCAGGGAGCACTTGTGCTTTCAGACCATTGCATATTAAGGTCAAAATAGTGCTAGCAATATACGAGTCTCATACGATGCCATTTCAACGATTGAACCCCAAAAGCTCAAAATGTTACAAGGTTCAAATTCCAGAGTTATATGGCTCAAATTCGAAGATTACAAGGTTCAAAGTGATATTAGAAACGAAATTCAGCCCTTCTGCTGCAAATGCTCGCGCTGTTGCACTGAAAATGGATATCAGAGAGGTTCAAACTAATATCACTGCTTCTAAGTCTGGCTTCGAAACCTCACAATTTTTGCACAGGGCTCAGCCACTGAGAATTCATGTATGGGGTTGACCCGATGACTTCCGATTACTCTGTCATCTGAAGTTCCAAAATGAAATTCAACATTTTTGGAGCCTACTCCATTCTACCACAGGCGCGACGCTGATCAACAGACCGTTCATTTTTGCAAAAAAAATGTAGGGCAAACCTCATTTCCTTCATCACCCTTTCTCTCAAAACAAAGAACCTGGCGAATATAATCTCCGGTAAGGTCCCTAGGTAGGAGTTCAAAGTAATTTCTGACAGATGCAGATCTAGGCAGTCGTTGTGCAAAAGTAGGGGTCCCTTTTTGCACCCCTTTACTTGTGCGCGGGCAGTCGCAGCCCCATGCCCCTGGCCACGCTTGGCAGGGCAGAGGAAGCAAAGGCACAAGACGACTAGATCAACGCCAAGATGGAAACACAAAGAGCAGAAGGGCGAGGTGGACTCCCCCGGCAAGGCCCCTACCGGGGCGGCCTCCATAGCCCCGGTGATGTAGGGCAGAACCCTAGGTTGACGATCTTTCACGCTTGGAGAGAATCCCTACGAGGAACAAGAAGAACGAGCGGAAGAACACGAGGGAAAACACGGGGAGAACGAGAGAGAGATCACTCAACCGACAAGAAAACGATCACACAAGTGCTAGATTATCAAACACATAGAGTGGCACAAGATTCAAGGACAACAAAGGGTAGGATACAAGGGTAGCCGTTCTTCTCCGAGAGGAGGTCTTGAGGGGTCCACCCTAGGAGGGGTCTTGAACCGCTTGGGGATCTTTCTCCAGAGGTCTTGATCTCAAGGAGAAGTAGCCAAGTGGATGAGCAAAGGCTCTCACACCAAATATGAGCAAATCCAAAGCTAACCCTAGAAAGGACGAGGGAGGGTCTATTTATAGTCTAGGTTCTCAAGGGGTAAGTTGGGGCGAAAGAGTACATGGGCCTCGCCCAAACGCTGCACGCAGCAGGGCGGTAGTACTGTTGTTTCATGGCGGTAGTACCGCTTTCAGCGGTAGTACTGCTTAGGGCGGTAGTACCGCTTTCAGCGGTAGTACCGCTTATCTTGAGCGGTAGTACCGCCCGACGCCTGCTCGATTCCTGGAGTGTGTCGGGTTTTATGGAAGTAGGTCGGATGGAGAGCGGTAGTACCGCTTGGCTCCCATCGGTAGTACCGCTTGGCTTGAGCGGTAGTACCGCCTCCCCGGACTGCAGTTCTTCCTCTTGCTCTTGGTGTCCATCCTGAGCTGTAGCTTCTCCTAGGTTGGTTCCTTGGTACCTAAGCATGCACAACATTCGGATTGAGGTAGTAGCCATGTCTCGAGAGGGTCATATGATATTTCACTAAGGAGAGAAGTCACCTCGGTCTCGAGAGCTTGAGCTCGTGCTCTAGTCATGGGTCCTCTTGGCTCTTGATGAGACGGTTGTGGATGCATGGGGATGATCGGATGCTCCGCATCATCTCCCCCTTGGGAGAGATCCGACCTCGGATCAAAAGCTTCATCTCCATGGAAAGGTGCGAGGTCCTTGACGTTGAAGATGTCGCCACGTTGTACTTGTCGCGAGGTATGTCGATCTTGTAAGCGTTGTCGCTAGTAGCGTGCTAGTACCTTGAAAGGTCCATCGGCTCGAGGGAGAAGTTTGACTATGCTCTTTGGGGAAGCGGTCCTTGCGAAGGTGTAGCCATACTAGATCACCAATGTTGAAGACGATGGGTTGCTTATTGGCGTTGAGCTTGTTTGCTTGGCGTTGTACTTGGCGCCGATGGTGTGCCTTGTGTCTTCGTGCATCTTCTTGATGTAGCTTGCTCGCTCACTTGCATCCATGTTGGTGCGCCTTGGAGAGGAAGTGGTAGAATGTCCAATGGGGACAACGGGTTGAAACCGTGAGACGACCTCAAGGGGACTTGCCGGTAGTTGAATGTCTTGCACGATTGTAGGCGACTCGGTGATGGGTAGACATGCTTCCCACTCCTTGATGTTCTTCTTGATCAAGACACGAAGTAGAGTGGATAGTGTGCGGTTCGTCACCTCCGCTTGGCCGTCGGTTTGAGGATGGTATGCCGAGGAGAACAAGAGCTTGATTCCGAGCTTGGCACATAGGGTCTTCCAAAAGTAACTCAAGAACTTGACGCCACGATCGGAGACGATTGTCTTTGGTACGCCATGGAGTCGCAAGATTTCCTACAAAAGAGATTTGCAACATGTGAAGCATCGCTCATCTTGTTGCAAGGAATGAAATGTGCCATTTTAGAAAATCTATCCACAACAACAAAGACGGAATCCTTGCCATTTTGAGTCCTAGGCAAACCAAGTACAAAATCCATACTAATGTCTTCCCATGGTTGATATGGAATAGGAAGAGGCATGTAAAGACCATGAGATTGAGCTTTAGACTTAGCTTTATGACATGTGTAGCATCGGTTGGTGAAGCGTGAGACGTCATGAACATCTTGGGCCAAAAGTAGTTGTTGGAGAGTGCGGCGAATGTCTTGTCGCATCCAAAGTGTCCCATGAGGCCGCCTCCATGAGCCTCTTGCAAAAGGAGCAAACGAAGAGAAGACTCTGGAATGCAAAGTTTGTTAGCTCTCATAAGGTAACCATCCTTGATGTAATATTGTTCCCAAGACGTATCGCCAAACACTTAGCATAAGGAGAAGCAAAAGATGGATCATGCTCATACAAGTCTTTTATATGCTCAAAACCAATAACATTCAACTCAAGTTGAGTGACAAGCATGTTTATGCGTGAAAGCGCCGGCAACTACATTTTCTTTACCCTTAATGTACTTGATCACATAAGGAAAAGATTCAATGAATTCACTCCATTTGGCATGGCGCTTGTTCAATTTAGTTTGACCTTTGAGGTACTTAAGCGCTTCATGATCGGTATGGATGACAAACTCATGCGGTCTAAGGTAATGTTCCCAAACATGTAGCACACGACTAAAGCATACAATTCTTTGTCATAGATGGATAATTGTTGAGCACCGGAGAGTTTTTCACTAAAATAAGCAATGGCTCGTTTTTCTTGCATCAAAACTCCGCCAATTCCTGTACCACTTGCATCACAATGAACCTCAAAAGTTTTGTCAAAATTGGGCAAAGCAAGAATCGGAGCATGAGTAAGCAAAGACTTGAGCTCATCAAAAGCGGTTGATTGCAAAGTTCCCCAAACAAAGGGAGTATTCTTCTTGCTCAAAGCATGCAAAGGAGCGCAATTGTGCTAAAATCTTCACAAAGCGATTTATAGAAACCCGCAAGACCAAGAAAACTTCAGACTTGTTGCAAATTGGTGGGTTAGCCAAGTTTTAATTGCTTCAATTTTAGTTTCATCAACATGAACACCTTTTGAAGAGACAACAAATCCCAAGAAAACCACTTTGTCAACGCCAAAAGTGCATTTTTCAAGTTTGCATAAAGGCTTTCCTTGTAAGAGTTTGCAACACAGATTTAACATGGTTAATATGCTCTTTCATGGTTTTGCTAAACACAAGAATATCATCAAAGTAAACCACAACAAAGACTCCAATATAAGGACGAAGCACATGATGCATAAGACGCACAAAAGTACCGGAGCTTCCTAAAGACCCATAGGCATCACTAACCACTCATATAAACCAAATTTGGTTTTGAAAGCAGTTTTCCATTCATCACCCTCTTGTATGCGATTTGATAATAGCCACTTTTAAGATCAATTTTGAGAAAAGTTGGCTCCACTAAGTTCATCAAGCATGTCATCTAAGCGAGGAATGGGATGCCTATATCGAACGGTAATAGCATTGATAGGTCTACAATCGAACACAAGCGGAAACTTCCATCGGGCTTAGGCACAAGAATAACCGAACGGCACAAGGGCTTAGGCTTTCGCACATGACCGTTGTCGATGAGTTGTTGTACTTGCTGCTGAATCTCCTTGGTTTCTTCCGGATTGACTCGGTATGGAGCTTTGTTTGGTAGCGCGCCCGGGATGAGGTCGATTCGATGCTCAATGCCTCAAGAGGAGGTAGACCCGAGGTAGCTCATCGGGAAAACATCTTGAAATTCCTGCAAAAGAGATTGAAACACCAAAGGTAGCTCGTGAATGGTGTTAGTTTTGTTTCTCCATCCTTGCACACAAGGACAAAGTGCATCACACTCGATGGGTGCTCGCACACTTCTCTCATCTCACTTTTGGTGGCAAATAGAATGAGGTTTTTCTCTAGGCTAAGAGTCTCTCAAATTTGGCTTGTGGCTCTCACTCACTTTTGGGTGGATCACTTTCTCACTCTTTTCTCTATGATGTGTGGCTTGCTTGTCGGCTATCACTTGACTAGGAGACATAGGTCGAGCACATACTCCTTCCCTTTCATCTTGAAGCTATAGTGATTGGTTCGCCCATTGTGGATGACACCACGGTCGAATTGCCATGGTCGACCAAGAAGGAGGTGGCAAACGGTCATTGGGACCACATCACACTCCAAAGTGTCTTCATAAGCACCAATTTTGAAGGAGACTTGGACCGTATGCTCGACTCAGATAGTGCCGGAGTCACTTAGCCATTGAACCTTGTAGGGTGTGGGTGCTTCCTCTTGACCAATTGTAGCTTGGAGCATAGTTCTTCACTTGCCAAGTTGTGGCAACTACCTCCATCGATGATGACCTTGATGGACCGCCCATTGATGCCGGCTTTTGTGTGGAAGATGTGGCATCGCTGGTCTTCTTCTTGTTGATGTTGAAGAATCAAGACCTTGAGACAACGAGAGCGGGCTCAATCCTCATCACAAAAGACTTGATCATCTTCATCTTCATTCACTTGCCGGTGCATGGCCACTTGCTCAAGGGCTTCCATTTCCTCTTCACTCATAGAGTCATATGTGCCATCGTCGTTGAGGATCATGGTTCGCTTGTTGGTGCATTCATATGACTTGTGGCCTCGGCAGCCGCAAGTGAAACACTTGAAGGAGCTTGTTTTGATGGTCTCATCGGTCGGAGTAGAGGATGAAGCACGCGGCTTAAGGTTGTTTGAAGTAGGAGGAGGACGACTTGAACTTGTCGATGTCTTCTTGTAACTTGACTTGTCGTCGTTTCTTGAAGGAAGCTTGGTTGGTGTAGATGTTGGAGGAGTCGTTGAAGCTTGGTTGTTGGAGAAGCCGTGAGGTCTTGGATGAGTACTTGGCATGCATTTGAAGTCATCTTGTACTTGGCGCCCGCCTTTGTAGCTTGATGTACGAGCTCAATGAGGGATGAGTATGGTTGGAAGTCGGCGATCTTCTTGATGGGATGATTGAGTCCGTTCAAGAAACGTGCCATAGTTTGCTCATCATCTTCCTTGACATTGGCTCGAATCATGGCTATCTCCATCTCCTTGTAGTATTCTTCAACGCTCTTTGTTCCTTGCTTGAGTAGTTGGAGTTTCTTGAAGAGGTCGCGGTTGTAGTAGGTTGGCACAAAACGTGCTCGCATGACATCCTTCATTTGAGCCCAAGTGGTGATTGGAGGTTCACCTCTTGCTTGTCGTCGCCAATGATTTGTTCCCACCATATTAGCACATAATCTTGGAACTCAAGTGATGCCATAGCGATTTTCTTCGCTTCATCGTAGTTGTGCAAACGGAAGATTTTGTCAACCTTCAATGCCCATGAGAGGTAGTCTTCGGGGTCATTGCTTCCATTGAACTTGGGCATGGTGAATTTTAGCTTGTCAGAAGCGTTGCTCTTCATTGTGTTGTTGGCGATGTTGATGATGACGCCCTTGACGTGGAATGTACTCGCCTTCATGTTGCTCTTGGCGCGAGGAAGACCATGATCAACTTGCTCTTGTTGAATTTGATGTTGAGGTGGAGCTTGACGAGCTTGTGGAGGAGCTTGAGGAACTTGACGTTGTACATGAGGTTGGTAGTTCCTCTCTTGGATTTCTTCTCAAGGGCTTCCTCTTGATTGCGCCTGTTCGCGATTGCGGTTGGCGAAGGCT
Source organism: Aegilops longissima (assembly GCA_021605205.1). NCBI lineage: Eukaryota > Viridiplantae > Streptophyta > Magnoliopsida > Poales > Poaceae > Aegilops > Aegilops longissima. The sequence goes on along the minus strand of CM038680.1, from coordinate 246,424,376 downwards.
CGACTTGATTCTTGAAGGGCACGTTATGCCTCAAGAGCTTGCGCTTCACGTTGTTGTTGTTGAAGACGTTGAGCCTTGGCGCCTTGTTCGCCTTGGTGACGACGCGCTCTTTCTTCCTCTTGTTGGCGCATTTAAGACGTTGTCGTTCTTGGGCTTGAGCAAAAGCCTCTTGGTTTGATTGAGGACGAGGAACTTGATCATCAACTTGCTCTTGTGAATGCTTGTCATGTAGCGGTTGCGAGATGCATGACGGTCTTGGCGCTGCTCGTCAAGAGTGTTCGGCGACGGTGTACTTGAGTCGAGAAGGTGTCGCCGGATGTCGACTCGAGCGGTCCGCCTTGATGATGAAGAAGTGGAATGATGTCGTGTTCTCATCAACGCGGATCTCGCCCATTCTTGCATCATTCTCTTCCTTGTGAGCCTCGAACTTGTTGTCGAAGTAGTCTCTCGTGACGTTGTTCGGAGAGTCGCAAGTCGGTGGCGAGGTTGTCGATGCGGTCGCCATTGCTTGTTGTTCTTGGTGCAACGCCACAGCACCAAAGAGGTGGCTCTTGGTGATGTATGAGGACATGTCGTCGCCTTGCTCGATGAAGAGTGGGTTGGTAGAAGAACTTGGCCTATCCATCATTCCAAACAAGATGTGAGTGGTAGAACGAAAAGAACTTATACCAATGTACCTTTGACCGATGTTGAAAATGAATCAAGTTCACTCAAATGCGGACAATGAAATAGCACTCTTGGTACCGATTCTTGTCGGTTCTCACACCTACACAAATAAAAGCTTATGGTGGAGCTCGGTTAGGATGGTGGCACAAAATTTGATGCAATTGTAAGTGAGACTCAATAAAGTTGAAAAGATTCGCAAATTCGCAAATGTAACAAGTAGACCAAGCAAGTAGTGGTACACGGAAACACACACGCAAATAGATAAGTGGGATTGTGCAAACCAAAAGTGAGCCAAAATGTGGAAACCACGAGAATGCTCTTGTTGCACAATACTAGAGAGACGCTAGCACGATTGCACAAAAGGCGGATACGCGAACTTGTGCACAACCTATTAGGCAAAAATGCAACGATCTCTATCCCAAGTATGCTATATGTATGATATTTCGGTGCTATGATCCAAGATGATCGGATATGACAATCTTAATGTTGTATGATGCTATGGTTCTTGCTTATAAGCTCTTTTCTTATCTTTCCTCTTTGCTTAAAAGCTTGGGTGGCTCTTTCACTTTTGAGCTCTTTTCTTATGCAAACTTCACTAACCAAGATAGCAATTGTGTATGCTATGACAACATTGTGACACACAAGTTGATCTCAAGATATGCACCACTATGGTATGCTATGTATGCTATGGAGTATGATCACTAAGGTGCACAAGTCACGCTGCGGCAATACTCAATGGCTAGTCTCGATGGGTAAGCAACGCAAAAGTAAGGCTATGTGGTTATCAATGCAATTGCGAGACATAACAAAGATGTCGCCGAGGTTACCGCCCTGACGATGATGAGTCCTTGTCAAGATGAGCGGTGGTGATGTTGACGCCGAACCGCACCTATATAGCGAAACACAATAGGACACGGAACCACAACTCAAATTCTCAAAGACCAAAAGCACAATGTGGTAGCGGAAAGTGGAGGTGGTATAGCGGATGATGTGGTTTAAGCCCTAGGCAAAGATGCCGATGTTCGGAAAATTTGATGGTGCCAAAAGGTGGTGAAACCAAGGTGAGGACTTGGCACGCCGATAGCTTCAAACGAGCCAAAGAACACTCAAATCGGAGTTCGAGTGAAAAGTTATGATGAAAATGGTGAAAGTCGGAAGGCTGAATCGCCAGTGGCGGTAGTACTGCTGGAGAGGGCGGTAGTACCGCCGTGTCGGGATTTTTCGACTATTTCGCTGAACGGGGCTGGCGGTAGTGCCGTACTCAACGGTAGTACCGCTTAGAGGGCGGTAGTACCGCCGGTCGGGATTTTCTCGATTGTTCAACCGCTATGCCGATTTTGGGGCGGAAATGGGTGATTTCGGGTCAAAATTGATGGATTTTGTGGATGGAAAGAGGTGAAACTTGGAGAGATGCTAGATCGACGAAACCAAGCAAATCCACGGATCAAAATCAACAAAATTTCATCACACTAACAAATCACAAAAAAAATTGGGGCTATTTTTGTGGGGAATTTTCGAATTAGGACAAAACGACAAAATCAAGCTAGAAAAAGAGGGTAGGGACTCCAATAACGTGATCAACGTGGCTCATGATACCATGATGATGTAGGGCAGAACCCTAGGTTGACGATCTTTCACGCTTGAGAGAATCCTCACGAGGAACAAGAAGAACGAGCGGAAGAACACGAGGGAAAACACGGGAGAACGAGAGAGATCACTCAACCGACAAGAAAACGGTCACACAAGTGCTAGATTATCAAACACATAGAGTGGCACAAGATTCAAGGACAACAAAGGGTAGGATACAAGGGTAGCCGTTCTTCTCCGAGAGGAGGTCTTGAGGGTCCACCCTAGGAGGGGTCTTGAATCCGCTTGGGGATCTTCTCCAGAGGTCCTGATCTCAAGGAGAAGTAGCCAAGTGGATGAGCAAAGGCTCTCCCACCAAATATGAGCAAATCCAAAGCTAACCCTAGAAAGGACGAGGGAGGGTCTATTTATAGTCTAGGTTCCCAAGGGGTAAGTTGGGGCGAAAAAAGAGTACATGGGCCTCGCCCAAACGCAGCACGCAGCAGGGCGGTAGTACCGCTGCTTCATGGCGGTAGTACCGCCAGCGGTAGTACTGCTTTCAGCGGTAGTACCGCTTATCTTGAGCGGTAGTACCGCCCGACGCTGCTCGATTCCTCGGAGTGTGTCGGGTTTTATGGAAGTAGGTCGGATGGAGAGCGGTAGTACCGCTTGGCTCCCATGGTAGTACCGCTTGGCTTGAGCGGTAGTACCGTCCCCTGGACTCTGCAGTTCTTCCTCTTGCTCTTGGTGTCCATCTTGAGCTGTAGCTTCTCCTAGGTTGGTTCCTTGGTACCTAAGCATGCACAACATTCCGGATTGAGGTAGTAGCCATGTCTCGAGAGGGTCATATGATATTTCACTAAGGAGAGAAGTCACCTCGGTCTCGAGAGCTCGAGCTCGTGCTCTAGTCATGGGTCCTCTTGGCTCTTGATGAGACGGTTGTGGATGCATGGGGATGATCGTGGGATGCTCCGCATCACCCGGCAAGAGCCTTGCCGGGGCAACTTGCCCAGCACCAGCAGGGCTGCCATCCTCGAGCCTAAGAGTCCCGATGCCCTCAACCACATTGGAACCAAAGCTCAGGAGGCGCCTCCCTGGTGGCATGCAGATCTTTGTGAAAACCAGAAGCATACAGAATCAGATGACAATCAGAAGACGACGATCCTCGACAAGATCCTTGCTGAGGATACCCACGAGACCCCCGGCAAGCCCCTTGCCAGGGACGACCACGATGCCACGGCAAGACCCTTGTCGGGACCCCGGAAAGCCTCTCGCCAAAGACATCCGCGGGGCCGCAGCCAGGCCCACATCCGCCAAAGCTCCGCCGCCGTTCCCATGCAGCTGCCAGCCCATCAACTAGGCGAACACCTGCGTGGTGACGTGAGGCCTCTAGGAAAACTCAGCAAGCACCTATGTGGTGGCATGCAGATCTTCATGAAGACCCTACCACCATGCCAACTCAGCAGCCAGCCAGCCTACGTGGCGCTGCATGCCTCGTTGGCCTGGACACGTGCCGGAGCAAGGCGGAGCAGCGACGGACGGGACGGACCTCGTTACCGCCCCTCGATAAAGCAAGTGGACACCTAAGTAGCGCATTTAATGCACTTTGTCCTGTAATAACAGGCGATACGCTTGTGCACTATATAACTTTCCACCTCCTGTGTGCCACTGTGGCAGCCCCTTTGCCTATAAAAGGAGGCCCACGACGTACTTGGAGAGGATTCAGATCTTTTGGACGACGCACGCATTGTAGCAAGTTCAAAATCTCCAGAACACTCAAATATACACCAAAGCAGGACTAGGGTATTATGCATCCTCGCGGCCCGAACCTGGGTAAACGATCTTTGTGCTGGCTCCTAGACCCGCTCTTTGCAAAACCCCGCGCCCGCCAACCGTAGAAGGAATTTCAGTGATTGTTATATTGTATCAAATTATCTACCACTGGGCCTAATATTATCTGCAAAAGAAGAAAATGTGTTAGTGCCTACACGCAGTTTTGAACATTACTACGGGCCTAGCTATTTGGTTTGCAGGATTTGTAAAATGCACCAACATGCCATCTTTGATCTGACATGATTAACATGGGCATTTGATTACATTATAGAACAATGTATCCTTCTTCACAAGAGGTTGGAGTGGATGAAAAGTTCCCTAAGAAAACTAGTACAGATGAATCCAAAGGAGAAATCCTTATTGAATGTAACCATATGGATGAAGCAAGCAATATGGGGGGGCATGTATGTAATGAAATCCTCCAAAGGAACCTTCAGAAATCGTAGTACATTGTCATTGTAAACTTGGAAAAAGTTGTCACAAAATTGAACTCCCTTATGGTTAACAGTTAATAAGAAAGGAACATCACCTCGATATATAGCTTCTCCAGGCACGGAAAGCATCTTAGGAAACTGACAACTTGCTCCAGGTTGGGCAAGATAGATTCTAGTGCCAAGACCTTCACTGTGCGCAATTTCGGGGTCAAGCTTGTCAGAATCATTTTCTGAAAGACAGACGAAGAAACATCTTCAAAATTAGAAATAATGTTAATTTGTAGAAGGAGAGGTAGAAGGCGGCTATTGTACCTGAACGGGTGTGGATCAAATAACAAGTTCGGAGTATTTGTCAAACGAGTAGCCCACCACACAGAAATGACATTGATTATTGTTGGACCTTCTTGATCAACTACAAGTAATCTCTGAAGTGCAAGTGTGTCTTGGATGACCATACCATGGTCCACCTTTTGTGATGTCTTCCTGCCGCACCAGCAACACACATAAATAGTCCGGAGAGGTATGGAGGTGATGTGGAAGGTACTCAGCCCATTGATAGCCTTAAGACAAAGGTACTCGAGTGCAGTACAGCCACGGAGCAGGCTCTCCATGTCACCCTTTGAGAGACAGACGACGACGAGCTCGAGGTGCTTCAGTCATGGTAGAATAAGAGCAGGAGCGTCATTAAAGGGAAGGAAATGGCAGTTACTGAACTTGGCGACGCGTAGCATGGGGCGAGGTGGAGTGCAGATGTTGGCAGCGTCCGCATACGCCCATCATCAAAACTGGGCTCCTCGAGCTGATCTAAGGCGGGGGATCGCAACCAGTCCTCAAGCTTGGCTCGGCCCTTGCCGTTGGAACGGAATTTGCCCATTCTAAGGCCTTTGGTTGGGCCAAGGTGACTGTCGAGGATCTTGGAGAACGCATCCAAGCTTTTGCGATAGCCATGGCAGAGCTCGTGGGTGTCGATGATGTCGAGAGGGCTGGAGTTCCATAGGGGGCGCCACCGCCGGGAAAGGAGGGTTGTCCGCGCCCCATATTTGATTGGGAGGAGGGAGATGATGACTCTCAACATATCATCGGGGAGGCTTCTGATTACGTCTAGGCCTGCTGGAGTCGCTTGCGGTTCTAGCTCGCCCCGCCTCCGCTTGTTGGCAGCCCCATTCTCCACCTCTGGAGTCTCCTTGTCAGCGGCGCTTTCTGATAGAAATGGGAGTACAGTGAATATTTAGTTAAAATAGGGCAATAGAAAAGTGTATTGGTAACTAGAAGTTATTAGGTAGGAATATAGTAAGAAAAGGGAATAACAATTGGTTGCTTAAATACTACTCAATTCATTTGACATTGCTGGGTAAGTCAACATATGCAGATAGTTGAAAAGAAAACTTACTTCGAAAAAAGTCTGGACGGATGATTTTGTCGGGGAAGTTAGCATATATCTCATGACCAGGCCCTTCTATGTGCAGTGCAATTTTAGTGCCAGCTTTCAGTACATAAAACTTTGCAATTTCATTCCAAAAGCCAGTGCCAAAATAGGAGTCACCACGTTCATCAAGTCTTACAATAGCAATGATTGTAAATCCATGGTTTGTGTGGAGTATGACATTCGTGGAGCCTTGATGTATGTAAAGGGAAAAATTGTGCACTACATAATGTGTTGCATATCGAGGGATGTCCTGCAGAAAATGGTAGGATTGTTAAAGAAAATATGGTAACATGCAAATATGGGTCCAAATTGAAAGAACTATACATCAGGTGAAATCGAAGGACAAAAGTCTATAATTAAACAGATGGGGTAAATATGATGTCATGGAAATATGAGAGTAATGGAAATATGAGAGTAATGGAAATATGAGAGTAATGGAAAAATGAGAGTAATCGAAAAAATCCCCTTTGACGTATATGGTGCATGTGGCACCTTTTATCCAAATGTAGCAATATTTAGAATATGTTCAGGAAAGTAGGCCATGCCAACCGATTTAGGGTGAGATTGAACATACTGCGCACATCCTCTAGTTATCTGGTATGATGAGATGGAATATCTGGCAGCGGTCGCCAAGTCCTGAAGTGTCGGTGCACTGTACATTCTATGAATAAAAGAAACCCTCAAATCAGCTCGAATAAAAATGAATTCACGGCAATTTCCGCTGGGTGATTAAAGGAGGCAAATGAACTGGGATAAGAGATGAGATAATATCTTGTTAAATTAGTTACCTTGTCGTCCAAGAGAAAGAACCCTCAGTACGGCAGATTCGGCAACCGAGTGGAGCTGGGTCGATCGTGAACAGCGTCGAGAAAGTCGATGGCGATAGGCGGCGGCAAGCGGATGTGGCGAAATGTGGTGGGCTTTGCCGGCAGCCTGGCGGCGGTAGCAGGCATCGAGCTAAGTCTTTACCGCCGCGATAGGCGGTGCCATGGCATAGGCGCGAAGGTGCTTGTGCAGGTGTGAATGGGGAACATACCGGAGGGGCCGAGGGGGTGGCGGGCGGGGTGAGGGTTTTTGTGACGTGGGGATGGTGAGGTTTTTTTTTGAATTGGGTAGTGAGGGTTTTCTGTCCCACAAAGAATTTTGGGGGCGGCGGTTTTCTAGAATGAACCGTGTGTGATTGACGGAGCAGGCAAAATGAAAGTCATTGCACATAGTTCCAATTTTGGGAACCGTGTGTGATTGACGTACTACCTCCGTCCTAGTTTATTGGTCCCCCGTTGTAATTTTTACCAAAATTTGGCAAACTATTTAACATACTCAGACACAGATAATAAGCGTACACGTACACAAGCATAGTTCAACCATAAGTACATAGTTCAACCGTCATTAAGCATACTCAAGCGTACATAGTTCGATCCATCCCACATCTCATCTCACATGCGGCCGACACGATCCTGAAGCTTCTCCAGTTACTCGGCGTACGTGTCGTGCGCCACCCTGCGAGAATACTTCTACTTGAAGGAGCCAACGGCCCGTCCTCTTGCATGCGCCAGAATACTTAGATACGCGTCATGAATCTTGTGGTTGCAAAATGGGCACCCATAGCCATCGTTCCAGGTCCTAATACGCCTGTTATGCATTCCCGCATAAAGCTCCCTCAGGATTCGCCTCTTGTACCTCCTCTCGGCATCTTCATCCTCGCTGTCCACATCGTCAGACAACACCTATACAAATAGTAAAACAAATTTGGAATCAAATCATTGATTACATGCCATGAAGTAGGATTAGGAATTTATGGCTATTTATTTATACATATCCAGAGATTATGGTTCGATTTTAAGCACAGTCGTCTATGTACAGACCAATCTTGAAGAAAATAACAACACAAACATATGTAGGTCATTCAAAATAAATTGTCAAGTCCTGGCTAGGAATTATTAGCACGAACACTAACCCTAGTCGGATTACTAGCAGAAATCATTTGCAAAGATGAAACAACTAATCACTTATCACCTGTACCATTCAAACAATCAATATACTACACGGATCTAATGAAACTTACTCAGATTTCATGGATTGGGAGAACATAACCACATGATTTCTATTCCAAAAAGGGGGAGGCAGGAGTAACCAGAGAAACCCTATGATCTATTTGACACATAAATGGATATAGATGACTAACCAGCTGTCTGTTGTCGTCGGAGTCATCGCTCGAGTGGTCGTCGGAGTCGATGTGGAACTACGCCTTCGGCTGTGGAAGCTCGACGTCGTCGACTACATCAGGGTGCAGCACTAAATCGCCGGCGGTGACGACAACCTCTGTCTCCATCTCCATGCTGTGCTCCAGAGCTTTAGCAGCCCAGACATCGCCACTCACTCCGATGGGGCGCTTCGGCGGCATCCTCATACACTGACGGCTTTGAGGACTGAGAGCGGCGTCGAGGATGCAAGCGTAGAGAGAGGATTGTGTGTGCGTAGCGAGGAGGGGGGGTGCGGCCGCTCGGGCGCACAATTAATATGGAGTAGTGGGAGTTGTGGGAGAGAGGCGGGCGGCGGTCAAACCGATGGCTCGCCTCCCGGTGAGCCTGCGCACCGGACTGGTGGCATGCCTACCAAAGTTTCACACATCTATTCGCACGCCTCCCGATGACACTGTGCAGCGAGCACGCCTCCGTCAATTCACACACCTGCACGCACGCCTCCCCGTCTGCCTGTGCGGTGGACTGCTCGCATGCGTCCCGTCAACTCACGCCTGCTCGCATGCCACACAGTCGTGCGGCGAGACACATATTGTTTTTCTGTTTGGATGATTAATGTTGCCGCTTTATTGCTTAACCGAAGCATGCCACACATCCATTGTTGGTTTAACGCTCACGATTCGAATAAATAATCCGTTTGGGGTATTGGTTCCCAATTATTAATAATCTCCCGTCTGTAATTAGATAAAGTTTACACCAAAACTGGTCTCAAATTTGACAAAAAAAGTACAATGCCACTTTGTATTTGTGTACATATGGCAACACATAAGTTTCATGAACTTCACATAAGTTTTGGATGTACTAGAATTTAAAAATCAAGATTCTCAATGTTTGAAATTTGTTGCACGGGGAGTAAACATGCACCCTGTGAGACACATGTGTTTTCGCAATCCATTTAGGTGCACTGTCACGTGTGCACGTAGATCAAATTTGATTTTTGCACATTATACCCATAGAAAATCAATGGATCAATGTACTAAAACGTCTTAATGATCTCTGTGATTTTTTTGAAATTAAAACGTCCCTCCTTTGGCAACATGTATTTTCATCATGGGATAATTAATTTAACATGCATCGTAGATGCGGTGGATTCGCGGTTTGTGTGTGTGTGTGTGTGTGGGTGTGTGCGTCTGGGGGTGGCGGGTGGCTCACAGTACACTACGAGTTGTGAGCCACCGTGTGGGTTGGCCATTTTGTTAGGCAGGCTGGTGCCACATCAGAGTCGTGAAATCGTTATTTAAAACATTACACAACCCTTTCATACATAAATGTTTTGGCCCCATGCAGTCGATGGTTGTCCTACACGACACTCGATACTCATGTGTGACGCTTTCTGTGGGCCCGTGAGGTCGTCGTCCATCACTTTGACGAACAGCCGGCAGTCAGGTTAATTTGACCAGCAAGGTAGAATATTTTTTGTTTGTGTTATGGTGGTATATGTTACGCGTCGAAGAGGTGGGAGGGGACTAGCATATATACTATACGTATGCGTCCGTGAACAAGTACACCTCACTCAGTGTCGGGACTTTTTGGTTACTGAGGCACGTACCACATCAAAATTGTGAAATTGGTTATTCAAACATCACACAACACCTTTTTGGGGCACATTCATATATATATCCTAGCCAGGACACTCACGTGTGACGCTTCCATCTGTGGGCCCACGAGGCCATCGTCGATGCATGCATGCATGCATGCATCACTTTAACCTACATCAGGAGAGGTTAATTAATTTCACCATCGATGAGGATTATTTTGGGTTGTACATATATTACGGCAGGAGCATATAGTATGCGGTGAAGAGGGGGGAAGGGGACCATCATATATAATACGCTTGATATGAACCTCACTCTGTGTGGGTGCATGGTTTACGGTTTTTGAGGCATGTGGCACATCAAAGTTGTGCATTTTGGGTATTCAACAAATATATGTTTGGCCCACATGCAAAAGCGGTGGTGGTTGTCCTCTCGCACCCACTTAAGCGGTTATCAGCGATATCGATGCTTTCCATCTATGGGCCCGCTTGGTCCATCACTTCTTTTTGCCTGACAACAAGACAGATTAATTTGACTTAGGAGGGATTATTATTTTTGCTCTGGGATGACATGCATGATACACTTTGAGCACACACACATGCATGTGTACGCATGGATCCCTCCCATCGAGTCGAAGTGGTTAGTACAACGACATCATCATGAACCGACCTTGCTCTGTGTGGGGAGCTAGTGTACGATTTTTGACACACGCGCCAGATCAATGTTGTGTATTCAAACATGCATGCACGCATCACCTCCATACATATGCATGTGGTGGTTGCCTTCGAACGATACACTCCCTCGTGTGGTTATCGACGACAAACCTATATATTCATGGGCCCGCGTGGACATCCATGATCACCTTCTCCAACAACAAGATATGTTACCATGGCGGATTCTTCATTTCGTTCGTGTTATCGTAGTATAGGTCATGGTGAGATTCAGACCTAATTAAGTTTGAGCACATATACTATGCACACATGCATGCATATATGAATCCCCGTCGTTGGCTTGAAGTGTGGTGTAACATACATATGCATCGTCAACCTAACCCTCACTCAGTGTGGGGATTTCTAGTTCGAAATCACGGTGCCACATCAAAGTTGTTCCATTGTTACTAAAAACACACCTCTCCATACATATGTTTGGGCCACATGCATGCAGTGGTTGTCTCGGGACTAGCTACTTGCATGATTATTGGTGAGCTAGCCCATCTCCGGGGTCGCATGGATGGCCATCACTTTGACCAACAACAAGAGAGAGGTTGTACGACCAATGTGGATTATTCTTGGCCCGCTTTATGATCCATCTTGGTGAGATATATGCCTCTATGGCCCACTGACTGAAAGTGTGTGTGTGTGTGTGTGGGGGGGCTACATCACACTTTGATAGGTGAACCTCAGTTGGGGGGCATGCATTCATAGGTTAATTAGGATTCCTTCTGGCGGCACGAGGGGGTGGGGGCTGCTAGCTACTTCGACTTTGCTAGGTGAACCTCGGTTGGGAGGAGGGGGCATGCTCATAACTTAGGATTTCCTTCAGGCTGACACGAGGGGGGCTGCTAGCTACTTCAGACTTTGCTAGGTGAACCTCGGTTGGGGGGCATATGCATTCATAGCTTAGGATTCCCTTCGTGCCGACCACGAGGGAGGGATGGCTGCTAGCTACTTCACACTTTGCTAGGGTGAACCTCCGTTGGGGTGGAGGCATGCATTCATAGCTTAGGATTTCCTTCATGTCGGCACGAGTGTCGGTGTACTAGAGTAGGGTACCCTAGTATCCCGAACTCGCGTGCAGGCAGTTGCAGCACCCCCATGGCGTGGCTTGCCTAGTGACCGCCAGTCCTCCGCGCTCCTTTGGAGCCATTCAAGAACGGAATATTCAAGGCCCCGGCAAGAGGAGCTTGCCGGGAAGGCCACTCAAGGCACGCAGAAGACAAGACCCCGGCAAGAGGAGCTTGCGGGAAGGCTCGATGAGCGACAAGCTCCCCGAAAAGCGATAAGGATTCAGCCGCGCAAGGTGCTTGTCGCGCAGCAACCTCTCTTCATCTCCGCTCCAGCTCATCCACCAACGTGTCGCCATGGGGCCATTCCAGCGCAGGCGGTCAAGAGGTCTGTGCAGCCAGCGGAGAGCAGCGGTAAGCGGCACGACAGAGTGCCATCGTGGCGAAGCGGTGACGCCTCTAACGGTCCCTTTCGCACTGCTTAGGCGACATGGACGGAATTTATTGCTCTTGTCCCTTGCCGTCGAGTTAGGTAGAGTATACCGTGCAAGTCGGTGTACCAACTACTGTTTTTCCATTTGTACCCTCATCTATGTTGCCACCTGTCGGAGACCCTTGAGCCTATAAAAGGAGGCCCATGTGCAACGAGAAAGGGTTCGGTTCGGCTCGATTAGGATTCAACTCATTCGAGACCGTGAGACACTCAAGCTAGGTTTTGTAGCTCTCATTGCTCCCTAGCAAGAACACAATACAATCAACCAAGCAGCGAGGGAGTATTATCTCTCCGGAGAGCTCCGGCTGGGTAAACCGCGCGTGTGCATCGCCGATCTGCTCTTCGTGCAATCTCCGCCCCCTCCGAACCAAAGGGACTCGGTCCGCCAAGTCCCGTAGGTGTTCGTGGGTCACGATCGAGCTTCCCGACATCTTTGGCGCGCCGGTAGAGGCGTCGAGGCTGTGTGAACCTGATCCGCGCTCACACGAGCAACATCTTCATCAATCTTCATCAACATGCCACCAAGAAGAAGGCTTCGTGGCAGCGGAGCCGTCTGCGTCAAACCCACCACCACCGGAGCCGACAGTGGTGGGAAGATGTCGGCGGAGGAACCGCGTCGCCGAGGGAACCCACGACGCTGCCAAGTCCAAGGACAAGGCGGCGCAGACTCGGCGTCCGGCACGTACCGCGTCCATCTCGGGAGGCGCGAGACCGACAACGCCATGGTGCTCGCAGCGCCATACGCCGCTGGATCAAGGCCAAGCCGAGGATCCGGCCCTCGAGACCAGCATGTACGCCAACATGCTGGTACGAAGCGAGTACGATCGCTGGACGGGATGCTGCTCCTTCTAACTTGGTTAGAAGTCGAGCATATCCCGCCTCGCACCGCACGCCATTGCCACCCACCACTCCAGCAGAAGCCTTGGCGAGAGCTCAATCGCTTAGACTACCCTCCAACGGCCGGCAAGGTCGGCGTAATGGAGGCCACCATCCGTAGTCTAATCGGCTTTGCTAACGGCGATACTCGCGGCAACCAATCGCATCCTTGCCGCGGCGTAGACGACAAGGCACGAGCGGTGGCGACTTAAACATGCGGGGTGCAACTACCATGCACTCTCCATCCCGGCGGTTAAGATTGCCGACTCGTCGGATCCATCTCGACAGCGACTCCACCGCCGTCGGATCCACGAGCTCGCCGTGATCAGCGCCAAGTTCTTCAAGAACGGCAACAAGAAGACGCTCGAACTCGCATCGAGCGCCGAAGAGAAGCGCGGCGTCAATCCGACCAGCGCGCTGGGCCCGCTGTCGACATGCAAGCGCCAGGGGAACCAGGTGACTTGTCGTACGCGGTAGGTTGCCCTGCGTTCACTCGTGAGCTGCGGCAAGTCCAGTGGCCCGACAAGAAAAATTTCAAGCCAGATGTGCCAGAGAAGTATGATGGCAGGACGCATCCATCGGAGTTCCTCAGCATCTACACCATCGCGGTGCAAGCTGCAGGGGGACGAGACGACAAGATCCTCGCCAACTACTTCCCGCTGGTACTCAAGCCAAATGTCAGATCTTGGCTCATGCACTTGCCGGACAGTTTCATATCTTCTTGGGCAGATCTATGCCATCAGTTCGTCGGTGCCTTCACAGGCGGCCACAAACCTCATGGCCAAGAGAGCGACCTTCACCTGCTCGCCCAGAAGGAAGGAGAGTCCCTACGCAAGTTCATTCAGAGATTCAGCCGTGTGCATTACAACATCCCAGATGTCCACCCTGCCGCGGTGATCAGCGCGTTTCATCAGAACGTGCGGAACCGCAGGATGAGGGAGGAGATGTCGATGTGTAAAGTCAAGGACGTCAGTGAGCTGTATGCCTTGGCGACAAGTGTGCGCGCTGAAGAAGGAGAAGACTCCTGTGAGAGAATGCGGAAGCAGGATCTCGACAGATGAGGAGACCGCCCGGCAAAGAAGAGCCGGCGGCGGAACAACCGAAGGAAGAAAAGCAAAGAAGTACTAGTTGTCTAGCAGTCCGGCAACGGAGGTGGCGCCAAGAAGGCCAAGGTTGGTGGCTCCGGCAAGGAAGTTGCCGCTGACCGACCGCCAAGCTGGGGCGCGCCGACAAGCGGTGACAGCTCCAACAAACAAGATCGCAAGATTCACCGCACCAAGGGCCATGACCTCCAGAGCTGCAAGAAAGTCGAGCAGCTTGTTGAACTATGAAGGCTGAGTACGAAGCGGCGAGACAAGGAGAAGGCCAGGAAGGTTTGGGGCAGCTAGCAAGAAGCGACCGGCCGGGAGGACGCTGCGGCAAGGCCAAGCAGCGGCAAGGAGACAGACCTCCCCGCGGCCGCGACAAGGATGAAGACGACGATGACGATGAAGACATGGAGGATGATGAAGCTGATGAGCAGGAGTTTCAGAAAGCCACGGAGGTCCTCTGCGTTGACGGCGGTGCTTCTCTGCATACCTCACACCGCCAGCTCAAGCAATGGATGCGGGAGGTTAATGCAGCAGAACCATCCGTAGAGTCACGCAGGCCTCTGAAGTGGTCCAGCACGCCTATCATCTTTGATATTGAGGACCACCCTGATCGCATAACAGCGGTCGGGTGCTTGCCGATGTTGGTCTCACCAACTATCCGCAACCTCAAGGTCACCAAGATGCTAGTTGACGACGGGGCCGGCTTAAACCTGATCTCATCCGCAGTGCTCCAGAAGCTTCAGATCCCTGACAGCGAGCTCGAGGAGACTGGCACTTTTCAAGGAATCAACCCAGGAAGGAGCAAGCCGAAAGGGAAGATCACGTTGCCGGTAACATTTGGCAGCGAGGTAAACTTCAGGACTGAGAGAGTCACATTCGACGTCGCTGATTTCCCATTACCCTACAATGGGATACTTGGCCGTCCAGCACTTGCCAAGTTCATGGCGGCCTCTCATTATGCATACAACTTGTTCAAGATGCCCGGCCCGATAAGTGTCATTTCTGTTCATGGCGACAAGAAAGATGCTCTTATCTGCACCGACAAGATTTACCGGGAAGCAGCAGCTGCAACGTAAAGCAAGTCACTTCTTGCTGAAGCTCCGGGGAAGAAGAAGACCAAGTCCGGCAAGAGCTCGATGCTCACTCCGCAAGCGCACCTCTTGAGTGCTGCGCTACCGCCGAGGACGCACCATCGAGCTCCACCGGCAAGTGCAAGAAGATGATGGCAGCTCCGCGAAGGCCAAGAAAGTGCCCGCCAAGGAGGACGACATCGGTGGTACCTTCACCATCGCTGCCACTCTCGACCCTAAATAGGAAGGCGAGCTCGTTGCTTTCTGCGGGCGAATGTCGATGTGTTTGCATGGCAACCGTCGACATCCCCGTGTTCCCTGAAAGTAATTGAGCACCACTTAGCTGTCTGTCCTCATCGCGCCCGTCAAGCGAGAAAGTCGGAAGCAGCAATGGCGCCAAGAATTCATTGCGAAGAGATCAAGAAGTTGGAAGCAGCGGGCCTTGTCGAGGAGTGCTCCATCCCACGTGGTTGGCCAATCCGGTAGTTGTCTGAAAGGCAAATGGGAAATGGAGACTTTGTATTGACTTCACGGATGTTAATAAAGCTTGTCCCAAAGACCCATTTCCTTGCCACGTATCGACCAGATTGTTGACTCCACGGCTGGATGTGATTTGCTTTCATTTCTTGATGCATACTCAGGATATCACCAGATCTTCATGGCAGAAGAAGATGAAGAGAAAACCGCATTCATTACACCATGTGGCACATACTGTTTCATACGGATGCCTTTCGGTTTGAAGAATGCTGGTTCAACGTTTGCAAGAGTGGTCCTTGACGCTTTTGAGCCGCAAATGCACAGAAATGTAAAATCCTACATGGATGACATAGTGGTCAAGAGCAAAGACAAAGCAACTCTGGTTCAAGATTTAGATGAGACCTTTGCAAACCCGCGCAAGATCAACCTCAAGCTCAATCCCGAGAAGTGCGTGTTCGGAGTTCCCTCCGGCAAGCTTCTCGGGTTCTTCGTGTCTCAGCGGGGAATTGAAGCCAATCCCGACAAGATCAAGGCCATTGAGCAGATTGAAGCACCAAAGCGCGTCAAGGATGTACGAAGACTTGCCGGTTGCGTGGCTACTCTCAGCAGGTTTATCTCTAGGTCTGCTTTGGCGCGCCTGCCATTTTCAAGATTTTGAAAAAGGCAGGTCAATGAAATGGACTCGAAGCGGAGGCTGCGCTGCAGAGACTTAAAGAGGTACCTGTCCTCCACTCCGATACTTGTCACACCTAGGCCACAAGAGAAGTTGCTGCTGTATATAGCGGCAACCAATCAAGTGGTTAGTGCTGCGTTAGTAGCGGAAAGGGAGGCAGATGATGAGCCGGCAACCGAGGCGAGATGCATCTAGCGACAAGCGGGGCTTCACCGACAAGCTCTGGTCCCGACAAGGACGGATCTGCAGGATTGCAAGAAGATGCGTAAAAGGATGGTGCAGTGCCAGATCTACTTTGTCGGTTCCCTTCTGCGGGGGCTAGGTCAAGGTACTCGGTGTGCAGAAATTGCTTTTCGGCCTTCTCATGGCCTCGAGAAAGCTGCGCCATTACTTCCAAGCACATGAGATAACAGTCGTCACTCGCTTTCCGCTGAAGAGGATATTGCAAAATCTAGAAGCAACAGGTAGGATTGTCGAGTGGGCCTTTGGAACTATCAAGCTTTGGCCTCAAGTTTGAAAGCACTTCAACTATCCAGAAGCGAGCATTGGCAGAATTTATAGCAGAGTGGGCCGGCATAAGATGAAGAAATTCGAGAGCGAGCATCCCGTCAAGGAGGCAAGTAAAGAGTGGCTGATGTATTTTGATGGTGCCTTCTCGCTGCAAAGGCGCCGGTGCGGCGTGTTGCTTATCGCACCCACGGAGAGCACCTCAAATACATAGTTCAAATGCACTTTCCCAAGGAGCAAGCAACAAATAATCTGCAGAGTATGAAGGTTTGCTTGCTGGTCTCAGAATTGCAGTAGACCTTGGGATCAAGAAGCTCATTGTCAGGGGTGACTCGCAGCTTGTCGTCCGCCAAGTAAACAAAGACTATCAGAGTCCATTGATGGAAGCCTACGTTGATGAAGTGAGAAAGCTAGAAGAACACTTTGACGGCCTAGAAATGGAACATGTTCCAAGAGCTCAGAATGATATTGCTGATGGCCTGTGAAAGTGCGCCGCACTCAAGTTACCTGTGGAACCAGAAATTTTTGTGCTCAAGCTGACTCAACCAACTGTAACGCCATCAACTGGACAGAATAAGAAGAGGAAGTTGATTTCTGGTGACTATTTTTCGGCAGAGCTACCCGAAGCCGGCGCCGCAAAGGTCCCCAAGATCAACACCAACAGTGCTAAGGGGCAGTCTGCTCCGACAAGCCCCAATGTTTATTTCGTTGAAGCAGACGCCCCCGACAAGTTTTTCTCCGGCAAGCTTGCCGGGGAACATCAAGCTCCGGCCGAGCAGCAGTTTCTTGCCGTAGAAGCTGATGTTCCCGCAGCAGCAATTGTGCCTTTAGTCCTTGTTGTCGAGCCGCAAGCTCCAACATGGGCACAGTAGATCGTTCATTTCCTTCAGACAGGAGAACTTCCCGAAGAGCAAGAAGAAGCGGAGAGAGTAGCCCGACAGTCGAGTATGTACCAGTTTGTCGACAGCACACTGTACAGAAGAAGACTCAATGGTGTGAAATTGAAGTGTATTCACCGGAAAGATGGACAGAAGCTGTTGGCGAGAGATACACGGGGCATATGTGGTCACCACATTGGCGCAAAACACTTGCCGCAAAGCTTTCCGGCAAGGTTTCTTCGGCCGACAGCCCTCCGAGGATGCAACTGCACAAGTAACCAAGTGTGAAGCGTGCGAGTTCCATTCAAAGCGAGATACACCAGCCAGCTCAAGCTCTCCGGGCGATCCCTTTATCCTGGCCATTTTGATGCAGGGGCTCGACATCCTCGGCCCCTTTCCCGAGCTGTCGGGGCTTTGATACTTATGCGTTGCAATCGACAAGTTCACAAAGTGGCGGAAGTGGAAGCGATGAGAAGGTGACAAGACGATCGCGATCAAGTTCTTGGTCAATTGTTTGCCGTTTTGGGATTCCTAACGGGATCATCACCGACAACGGCACACAATTCACGATCGCACCTTCATGCAATATGTCCAAGATCTTGGCGCCAAGGTCTGCTTTATACATTGCTCATCCGAGAAGCAAGCGGTCAGCGAGAAGGCAAGCGCTGAAGTCTGCAAGGACTCAAGACCAGAACTTTCGACGAGCTGCGCAAGTGTGGAAGAAGCTGGATTGAGGAGCTGCGGTGGTTCTTTGGTCGATCGGGCGACGCCAAATCGAGCCAGCGGCGGACACCTTTCGCTCTAGTCTATGGGCAGAGGCAGTTCTCCCCCGGAACTTCGTATCTGGGTCACCTCGAGTGCTCGCTTATGATGAGCTTGAGCAAGAGCGATTTGCGACAAGATGATCGCTGCTCCTTGAGGAGGATCGTCTTGAGGCTGCTTTCACGAGCTGCTCGTTACCGACAAGCTTTGCCGCTACCATAAGCGCAAAGTTAGGGCCAGAAGTTTGAGGAAGGTGACCTTGTTCTTGGTAGCGTTCAGTCCGCCAAGAATTCCAACAAGTTGGCGCTGAAGTGGGAAGGCCCTTATCGGGTGAAAGCGAGTCACTAGGCTGGCGCTGTCCGCCTTTGAGACCGAAGATGGCGTTCGGTGAGCAACTCTGGAATATAGAGCATCTTCGTAAGTTTTACCCATAGGCGTGGTTGCGGAACCGTTCAAGCAACCACACCCTGTACAAGTCTTGCCGATGTTGCATAGTCCTTTGTACAAAGACGGGTGCAGACCCCGTGCATCAGTAAAGCTCATGTGTTGCGCGCAAATTGTCAATTTCATGCTTTCATAATTTTGTTGCATGCTTTGTCTGACGCTTTGTGCAGCGTCGACACTCGGTAAGCTATAACGAGCCACTAGGCTCCATGACTTTATTTTCTCTTCTTTCTCTTTCTCAAAGAAAGGAAGGTTCATCCACCCACAAGTTAGCCGGGGGGGAAGGAGAAGATAATGGTGTGGACCACCAAGTGTCGCTCGAGGAAGTATCGCCTTGCCGGGAAACAAACGACAGAAAAGCTAAGTTGCCAAAGTTTGAGCAGTCCGTTTAAAATTTTTAAGTTATCTTCCTCGAACGATAGTACTTTATATGGAAAACCTGTGCGCGGAGGAACCAACTCGTAGCTAGTTTGCGCCCTTACTTTGTTTGAGTCCGCTCAACAACTTAAGTGAGCTGCAACTAGTTGCGACAAGGTTGCTTGTCGGAGGTAGCACCTTGACGAGCTCTTGAAGTTCCGCACTCGGCGCTTCGCAACAAAGGTGCCAGCGGCAAGTTCCCTAAAAGCGTGGGGCTCAAACATATAAAGGAAGAAATCAAGTAAAGGAAATAACATTGCAATCGTTTGCCTAAGATAGAGTATATTACAAAATAACATGTCATGAGATCTAATAAATTGTTCTCTGAACATGGTGCTGCGGCGACAAAGGAAAGATAAATTTGGCGGCCTAGTCCCATGATCGCCATCAACCCTCTTGACTCCGCTCACCTGTCACAATGGGTGCGACAAGGGCCTTAGCGCTTCAACGTCAGCGATCGTGGCGAGGGACTTGAGGGCGTTGGCGAAAGTGGCCTTTGGATTGCGGAAGGCCACCTTCATCGGCACCTTCGAAGAGCCCCTGCAGATTTGGCGCGACTCGTCGGCCAGCTGCTGGGATCTCCTCCGGAGCCATTGGAGGGCCGTCTGCGCCCTTGAGGAACAGGCTGAGCTTGGCGCTAGGTTGGAGATGCTCGTCGGTGGGTACCGAGATCCACCATCCCCATCTCCATCAGCTCCTTGTCAATGGCGGCGGCAGTATCCACAAGACCCTCCGTCCAGTGCATCACATTCTCTTTGAAGGTATTATGGGCGTTCGTGGCATTCGCCAGCAGCTCCTCGTTGGCCTTGATCTTCTCCAACAAACCCACTTCCCGCTCCTTGGCGCCGTCCAGCGTCTCCGTCAGGGTGGACAGCTTCAGCTCAAGATCTGCCTTGGAGTCCTTGGCGGCGTCGAGCTCTTTGATCTTCTCGGCAAGATGGCCTGCAACTTCGCCAAGAGTGTGGCGTCCTTCTCGCTTCGTGCTTCAGCGCGGTGACCTCCTCGCCGCTCTTCTGGAGGGTGGCCTCCAGCTGCGTCACCCCCGTCTCCAACTCCTTCTTGGTAGCCTCGGCAGCTGCGGCAACATCCTTTGCCTCCTTGAGAGCTCCGCCAAGTGATTGCTCACGCGCGGCGAGATCTTCCTCGCAGCTGTCAAGGTTGATCTTCCGCTGCGCCAGCTCGCCTTCTTGCGCAGATAGCTTCTCGCCGGCAAGCCTTTGCTGCTCCTCGACCTCGGCCTTCTCCAGGATGAAGGCCGTGCGCTCCTCAGCGAGTTGCTCTCGCGCTTCTGCTACGTCCCGAAGAGTTTCCTGGTTGGCGCGCCGGAGCTCTTCTGCACGTTTCTCCATGTCCGCTCCCGCCCTCGCGACGAGTGCTTCCCGGGACTCCAGCTTAGCTTGTCGGGCGCGGTAGAGCGGCAGCAGCTTCTTCAGCAACTGCTCCTCCTCAGAATCGCCACTGCTGCTGCTTGGCGCGTCAACCAGCGACAGCCCAGCGGAGGCGAGCAGCTCTTCGTCGAAGGTCTCTCCCTCGACCGGCGCCCTGGAGCTCGACGCCCATGGGAGCTTGATGAAGATGCCGTCGCCGGCCTTCAGATAGGCGCCGGGCTGGGGCTCTTCGGAGCCTGGTGCTGCATCGGTGGCGGAGGGATCGGCGGTCGGTGTAGCGCCTAGCGCTCCTGCGGCCTCAGGGTCATCAGTACGATCGCCAGAACCCTCCCCGGCCTTTGCGGCAGCAGCCTTGGCGGCCTCCTCGCTGGCGGACCCATCGGCGCCGGCCTCCTCCTCCATGTTGGTGGTGTCGTCATTGTTGCCGCGCACGTCCTCCTCGCCGGCAACCTCAGTCTCCATTGGCTCTCCGGCAGATGGATCTGACGATCAGAATAAGAGAGAACAGTCAAGCAAATGTTCGAAAAGAAGAAAAAAAAGGAACACAAGGGAAATTTTCATGCAAGGAGATTACCTGCGATGGGATCTGTGGCCGCGGTCTCCACCACCGGAGGATCGCCGGCGCCGCCCCTTGTCGGAGAAACTTCCCTTGTCGGAGAAGCCTCCTTGGGAGGCTCTCCTTGCGGAGGATTCTCCTTGGCGGCGTAGTTGAAGCAGACAGAATTTGGGGCGACTTACAGGCCCTCTGATGAAGCTGCTCTGCTCCTACACAAATCAACAAGTCAGATGTCGATGAAGAAGGAGCACCCATGCACACCTAACCGTAAGAAATAAAACAATTACTTCTGGCTGGGGGCTGTCTTTGAGGGCTGCTCTGAAAAGATTGCGGGTCCGGCAAGGGGGTCTCGAGCGCACCTCCTCGCCCGCAGGGGATCGTCTTGATGACAACCACGGGTCTTTGCTCTCTTGATGCCCTCTGAGCAGCGTCCTGAAAAGGAAGAGTTCAAAATGAAGCAAATCAGATACAAGACAAAGCAGCAAATTGAAGGATTACAAATGCAATGACAAGATCTTACTCTTCTTCTTCTTCCTCGGGCTGAGGCGGAGAAGTGGTCCGCTCCGCCTCCGGTGCGGCAGCTGGGAGAGTAGGCTCCCTCGGACGCTTGGCGGGTGCGGGAGCCGTGGTCCCGAAGGCCCGCTCCGATTCTTTGCGGCGTGAGGCGCTCCAGCGACAATGAGCTTGCCTGATGGAAGCGCGTCGCGTGGCGCGACGGCTGTTAGCCCGTCTGCCGCCCGCCACTTCCAGTCTTCTGGGCGCCTTCTTGGTGGAGCTGCGGGCTCCTCCGCGTCAAGTTATCTCGAAGGTGGAGGGCGCCCCGGCAGCCTCGTTCGGCTCAGCATCAGCTCGGCCTGCTCCTCCGCGCGGCAAGCTCCTCTCGGTCGGCAAGGCTTGCCACCTCGGCTGCCTCCGCCTGCGTCCACGGTGAACCGAATTCACCGGCGGCAGCAGCTTCCGCCGCCTCCTCCAGCCTGGTGGCGTCGCTGCTGCAGCTTCGGCGTCGGTGGTGTCGCGGGTGAGCCACTTCTGCTTCGTCGGCGCGGATCGGCACTTCTTCCAAGCTGTCGAAGAACTGCTGCACGATGTCGTCGGCGGGCTCTTGCCAAGTTGGAGCGATCCCATGGGAATCGCACAATGGCATCATCGCATGGATGTGGTCAGCGAAGAGTTTTGCACAAAGAGATGCCCCCTCGGCAACATGAACCACTCGGGGTGATGCAGGTGGGTGCTTGAACAGCTCCGGCAGCATCGCATCCAGCTCCAAGGCGGTGAAGTTCGAGTTCAGGCCAGGCGCAGCCTCATGATGTCCGCCGCATTTTGGAACTCCCAAGCAGGTCTCCTCCTCTCCTGCAAGGGAAGCGATCGCGGCGAAGAAAATCGCGCCAACAGCACCTCTGATGAGCCCGGCATGCCGGGGGCGCAAGATCCGGGTCACGGTAATCTTCAACCTAGCATCCTCCGGTGCCAAGTTACTCCAATCATTGCCGCGCACTATGGGATTTTGGCGCTGGGCAGTGAAGGGCTGCGGGTTCTCCTCAATGATCCAACACCAATCGGCTCTCCACTCCTCCCACTTGCTCGGAGCTCTCCTTCGAGATCGCTTCTTTCTTGCCGATCCTGGAGATCCAAGCAATCCCTCCGACAGCGGCTCTCCTCTCTCAGCGGGGCATGAAGAAGTGGCAGAAGAGGGCTACGTTTGGGTGGACTCCGACAAAGTTTTCGCAAAGGTGTGCGAAAACTGCCATGAATAGAACAGCGTTGGGGGTGAAATCAGGAGGCGGAGGCCGTAGGTGTTCATGATGTCGCAAAAGAATTCGGAAAAGGCGGCGAGCCCGCGATAGAAAGCGCGAAGAAGGATACCAGCGAAACCTTCTCGGATCGGCGGCGGAGATCACCCTCGTCTGGCGGAGTGCGCCGCATCTCCGTCGACCGAAGAGGTAGTACCCCTCCGCAGCTCCTTTGCGTCGGCGAGGGGTCGAAGGTGGCCGCTCCTTCCATGGCGCCCGCGAGCCGCTGCGCCTCGGCCGACTTCCGCCTTTCCCTTGTCGGCTTTGGAGCCATGGCGGAGGTGGTGGAGGAGTCGATGGCGTTGATGGCGCCGGTGGCAATGGGGCGGGCGTCGCTCTCTTGGACTTGAGAAGAAGGGGCGGCGGTGGTTTTGATGTGACAGCAATGAAAAGGTGGGCGTCTTGCCCTGTTTCCCCTGCTTATAAGGAGGGAGAGGCGGGCGTTCGCTTTTCGATTAAAAACCCCGATCTCTCCCACGACGCCAAAAGTCGGCAGCGTGCTGTTAAGTGGGAGGCGTGGTGGGTCGGAGCGATAACGGCGTGATCTAGGCGTGCGTGCCCGTGCCACTGTTTTGGGCCTGGCCCATGAGCTTCGGCGCCGTGCATAGCCCGAGCCGAGGCTCTGTCGGTGTACTAGAGTAGAGGTACCCTAGTATCCCGAACTTCGTGCGGGCAGTTGCAGCACCCAGCGGCAGGGCTAGCCTAGTGACCGCCCGAGGGTCCTCAGCGGCTCCTTTGGAGCCATTCAAAACGGAATATTCAAGGCCCGGCAAGAGGAGCTTGCGGAAGAATACTCAAGGCACGCAGAAGACAGGACCCGGCAAGAGGAGCTTGCGGGAAGGCTCGATGGCGACAAGCTCCGAGTGCGACAAGAGATTCAGCAGCGGCAAGGTGCTTGCAGCGGCAACCTCTCTTCATCTCGCTCAGCTCATCCACCAACGTGTCACCATGGGGCCATTCTGGCGTGCGTGTCAAGAGGCTGTGCAGCCAGCGGAGAGCAGCGTGGCGCTGACAGGAGTGCCTTCGTGGCGGCGGTGGCGCCCCTAACGGTCCCTTTACTGCCTTTGTTTAGGCAACATGGGCGGGCATTTATTGCTCTTGTCCCTTGCCGTCGAGTTAGGTAGAGTATATCTTGTGCAAGTCGGTGTACCAACTACTGTTTTTCCATTTGTACCCTCATCTCGTTGCCACTGTCGGAGACCCTTGAGCCTATAAAGGAGGCCCATGTGCAGCGTAGAAAGGGTTGATTCGACTCGTTAGGATTCAACTCATTGAGACCAGAGACACTCAAGCTAGGTTTGTAGCTCTCATTGCTCCCTAGCAAGAACACAATACAATCAACCAAGCAGCAGTAGGAGTATTATCTCTCCGGAGAGCTCCGAAGCTGGGTAAACTGCTCGTGTGCATCGCCTCGATCTGCTCTTCGTGCAATCTCCGCCCCCCTCCGAACCAAAAGGGACTCGGTCCGCCAAGTCCCGTAGGTGTTCGTGGGTCGCGATCAGCTTCCCCCGACAACGAGGAAGGGGGTCTGCTAGCTACTTCGCACTTTGCTAGGTGAACCTCGGTTGGGGGGGGGGGGGCATGTGCATTCATAGCTTAGGATTCCCTTCGTGCCGACACGAGGGAGGGGTGGCTACTAGCTACTTCCGCACTTTGCTAGGGTGAACCTCGGTTGGGGGGAGGGCATGCATTCATAGCTTAGCTAAGTTCCCTTCGTGCCGACACGAGGGAGGGGGATGCTAGCTACTTCACACTTTGCTAGGTGAACCTTGGTTGGGGGGCATGCATTCATAGCTTAGGAATCCTTCGTGCCGACCACGAGGGGGGCTCTGGCTCTACTTCACACTTTGCTAGGTGAACCTCGGTTGGGGGGCATGCATTCATAGCTTAGGATTCCTTCATGCCAACACGAGGGAGGAGGGGCTGCTAGCTACTTCACACTTTTCTAGGGAACCTCGGTTGAGGGGAGAGCGCATGCATTCATAGCTTAGGATTCCCTTCGTGCCGATAAGAGGGGGGGGGGTGGGGGCAAGCAATACCATGCGCTTTGCGAGAGAGGGGCCACACCGAAGTTTGCATTTGGTATTTGAAAAATCAAACCACCCTTTTGATACATAAATTTGGTCCACATGCAAGTGTGTTTGTGTTCTGACCCTCTCCCGCGTCATTTTTCACCAAATTTATGAACATCAGACAAGTCGGATGACGCAACAGACACGGTTCACTCAAACTAACCGTGTGCCACTCCGGTGCACCTGTCATGCACACATCCGCATAGTACATTGGGCTCCACAAGGCTCCCCGTCTCAAAAATATCTGCCCGCCTCGAGGGTTTTTCTGTTTCATAACACACGATTGTTATCTCCGGACCGTGTGTGATGCACTATCATCAAAATTTTCAGTAGCCCGGCATTTCACTCCCTCGTTTGACTCCCGCGTAGTAAAAAATTTAGTACCCGCGCCATTTCCTCAAACTTAGCTAGAGGTTAGAGTTAGTTTCTAGCTCATTACTAACCCTGAACTAACTCCATCCAAAGAGTTGTTTGGATGGCAGGGTTAGATTGACAATAAATGCACTATGAGAACAAGCTCCAATTAGCACCTCTTGGGTTGAATACTAGTTTTTTGGGTGGGTTATAGATGCAACTAGCTCAAACTAGCCCTCATGTTTAGATATACTTTAGGGCTATTTGAGCCCGAACTAGCTCAAAATAACTGTAACCCATGGATACAGCAGCAGATAATTTCTAAGAATGAACTAAACTCCTTCCGGCCCATAATATAAGATGTTAATTCACTAATATGTGAGTATATTGGATGTTATAAGATACTCCCTCCGTTCCTAAATATTTGTCTTTTTAGAGATTTCAAATGGACTACCACATACGGATGTGTATAGACATATTATAAAAGAGTGTTGTACTACATCATTGTGCAACTACTGTTTAGCTTCTAATATCAACTTGGTGCTTTTAGGTACATATGTCATTGGTAAAGATCTGCGTTTCGACCCTTTCTGCGTATGGGGCAATGAGACATCGATGAACCAGCATCAAGTGAGGAAGCTGATAAAGATTGTTAGTAAAATGGGCCCAAAGATGGCAATTAAACTATTTGTTTACACTTTATCCAAGACAACAGCGAACTGTAGGATGGTAAGTAAGAACTCTGCAGCCTTCTTTTTAGTGCCCATAATGAGTTGTGTTAGATGAAAATGTATGAATCTTTTTCCTTTGCAGTGGTTGCCAAAGCAGTTTACTCAAGATTACGTCTCAAACTATATGATTGGTGGGCATGCAAAGGTTAAAGTATTTCTACCAGAACACGATGATTATCTAGATGTTTTCATGATGACCGTGAAGGATGGGCGGTTGGCCATCACAAGGGGTTGGACTAGATTCGTGCGTGCCTTCTGCATGGAGGAGGGCACAATATGGGCATTCCGCTTCACCTTGTTCAGCAACCAGAATATATTTCGCCTCTTTCTTTACCGTCTTTGATAGTACAAGTATACAACTATGGTTCATCATTCTTTATTTGGTTCTTATGTAATTCTTGAACATATGTACCTACGAATCGAACAATGCATTGGTTGTTTGACCCTGATGGATATGAATAAAGATGTAGCATACATTAAAATTTAAACCCAAATCCGGTACAATTTGGAAAAGCAACAATTAAATTACGGTGAAATTACGCTCTCCAGGTTGTTACGGCACACACGGTTGGTAAAACACAAACGTTTGCGATATGCACCATAATCGGAGATGGTTCACAGAGAGGAAACATGTGGAAGCATGCACACAGGTGCCGTTTGCAAAGCGTGTGCGATGTCAGACAATATCACAAACGGTGCGGGCAAACTAAACATTTGTGTTAGTTGCCTTATCGTACACGATTCACAACCATGAACTGTTTCTGAGGAATTATGCATCATAAACGTTGCACCACAGAATAGCGTGTGTGATAGTTGTCGTGTACGACGATGTTACGACGGTCCAACGTTTCATAATCCTGTCCGACGCTCGTACGATGATTAGCTTATCTTCTTAACAGTGAAACGTTTGTGATGGGCCGCGCATCATACACGTTCTATAATAGTGAACCGTTTGTGATGGGCCGCGCATCGTAAACGTAGCACCAAAGAATACCGACTGCGATGGCAATGCAAGCGAAAGCAGTAGGAGTCTTTGTAGGGGCCCTATCACTGACGATTTCTGGGTCGTGTGGGAAGGACCCCCCTATCGCCCACACTCACTTGGCGACGGTTCCAAATGCCGTCGCGGAAAGGGGTAAAAAACCGTTTGTTTAGGACTGACGCGCACTAGTGTTGGTTGCACCTTCATATGGTGTCTAGCTTGCAGTGCTTCTAATTTGTTGAAATGCCTTCTGCTTCGTTAGCACATCATAGGTGTGAATATGTCACGCCTTCCTGTTTTTCATACATATTCCATCCTCGTATCATGTGTTTGCCTTTCATCCGAGTAGTGTTCGTTAGTATCATGCATGAATGAGTTCTAACGAGCGAATTTTATTCCTTTTTCTTATTGGTTTGACTCCACAATGCAAAATCAATACAGCTGAAGGAAATTAGTCCAGCAGTGGATGATGGTGGTCCTTTGGAGCAACTCAAACAGAGAGTCTCTACAGATTCTACTCTGTCATCCTCCCAACAAGATTCGCAAGACAACACAAGGCTGGACAGTCAACGTAGCTGTAGATGATGAACACATCTCCCCTACTCCACCATCATAGGTGCTTGCTCTAACTTGGCACTATTATATGTGGTTTCATGTTGCGTATGATGTCTAGCTTGTATTGCTTCTAACTTTGTTGAATTGCATCTGCTTACTTTACACATAATGCCTGTGAATATGACACATGTTCCTGTTTCTAGAACATACGTGTTGATGATGAGCACATCTCCGCTACTCCACCATCACGGGTGCTTGCTCTAACTTGGAACTGTTATATGTGGTTGCGTGTTTCGTATGATGTCTAGTTTGTATTGCTTTTGATTTTGTTGAATTGCATCGATCACTTACCCATAAGACACATTTAACTTGGGAGTGTGATATAGGTTGCATCTGGCATTGTCTTCTAGCTTGTACTGCTTCTAATTTCTTGAAATGCCACTTACGACGATACACATTTTACCTCATAGAGTGATATTGGCTGCATGTTCATATGGTGCCTAGCTTTCATTTCTTCTAATTTTGTTGAAATGCCTTCTGCTTACTGTTTTTCATACATATTCCATCCTCCTATCGTACGTGTGAATATGTAATGCTGTCTTTTTTTGTATATATTCCATCCTCCTATCCTGCGCTTGCCTTACATCAAAGTAGTGTTCATCTGTATCATGCATGAACCAGTTATGCAGAGCTAATTTTATTCATCTTCTTGTGGTTTTGACTTAATAAGGCAATATCAGAAAATAGGAAGGAAAATAGTAAGTTAGGGGCTGTTGGTGGTCCTCCGGACCGACGCAAACAGAGACTCTCTAGATTTTCCACTGCTACTGCTAATGAAGTTGAACTCCCAAGCCTACATGATGAGTTCATCTCCCGTACTCCACCATCGCAGGTGCTTGCTCTAAGTTGACAGTGTGATAATTGGTTTCATGTTGCATATGTTGTCTAGCCTGTATTTCTTCTATTTTGATTAAATTGCACATGCTGAATTTATACGTTATACATGTGCATATGACATACCTTTCTGTGTCTAGAATACACTACATCTATCTATCATATCATGTTCTTACATCAAAGTACTGCTGTTGTGTATCCCGCATCAGTCACTCATGATTGGATGCTTTTAACATGGCCGTTTGATAGTGGTTGCATCTTGCATTGATTTCTATGTTGTATTGATTCTAATTTTTCGAAATGCCACTTATGTCAAGACACTTTTAACTTGGCAGAGTGATATTGGTTGCATCTTTCATATGGTGTCTACCTTGCATTACTTCTATTTTCTTGAAAATCCTTCTGCTTAGTTTACACATCGTAGCTGTGAATATGTCACGCCGTCCTATTTTTCTTACATATTCCATCCTCATACGGTTGTCTTACATCAAAGTTTTGCTTGTCTGTATCATGCATCAATGAGTTCTGAAGAGCGATTTTATTCTTTTATGTTGTGGGTATGGCTTGACATAGTAAAGTCAAAAAAGAGCAAGAAAAAGAATATAGTAGGGAATGGTGTTACTCGTCGGGTGAAACGGAGAAGGATCTGCCCTCGAGATTCTGTTGGTACTTATAGTGCAGTAGAAGGTCCAAGTCCATCGGCTAAATCTACAAACACAGTATCAACTGCTCCACCAGCTGCAGCATCCGCTTCAACTGTACCAGCGTCTCAACGAGTTACTCATTAGTTTGCTGAGGCGGCAGTTCCCAAGCTGCCTTCACACCTAACACTACTTACAAAAGCACTTGCGACACTGAGGACTTGGCAAGATCAGATGAACCTCATGAGCATCAACGCCAAGATGGTACCTGACCGAGTCAAGTTGCAGCTGCATGCTCCTTTATATGTACACTCACAATTCGATGTGCACTAACACTTTCCATATTCGTTGTTGAACTAGCACCACGGCGCAAGCGGAAGCAGACATCAGGGATAATGCTTGACAGATCAACAAAATCTAAAGGAGGAAGAATGGAGATCCATTTTGAGGCAGGTTTAAAAAGGCCACGTGATGCTACAGAGTCAGCCAAGTTAGTATCGGAGGCAGCCGTTGCCGTTGGGTGTCATGCACGTATCCTCCCAACGTGGATCCAATACAATGAGAAATACAATACCCAGTTTATCACCTTCCCTGACCATTTATCCGTAAGTAATGTTATTCATCGCAATTTGTAATATTGTCTTGCTCTGTCCCATGCTTTCTAGCTCCTCCTAATAAGACTCACATTCTTTTTTCAACAGATGAGGTTCAAGTTGGATCCGAAAGATGATGCAACTAAACAATCATGCACTCATGTTTCTGATGCTGCTTTCTGCGGCGATGTCGGTACCACCTTAGAAAATCTCACTTTGAAGGCAAGGCTAACAATGAAATCGCCCAAACATCTCTAGTGGAATATATTACAGATGAAGACTCGACAACCCTTGTTAAACACTAGTCTGATCCAAAGTAGGTAGGGTATATGTATTTGATCAGACCACATATTAAACTTGTATTTATGTATGTGCCTTACAAGTGTATCTTCTTCCAGGCTAACTGTTTGAAGAACAAGACCAACCGTTCTAAAGTGAAATTCCAACAGACAACATGATCTCGTCACTATATTGCACACTGCGAGGATCTTGTAAATAGCTGCTAGTTCCTTCTTTTTTCTGTGCCATATTATTGTATCTATATTGACTTGTTCCAAATCCAGAGGAAAGCCTGTGCAGACCAAGAAGAACGTGAACCGAATGCGGTGCAAATCTTCAAGGATTGCCACACCAGCAAGATGAAGGGCATGAGCACACTAGTTCAAGCCGCTATTGTAAGTCCTTACTCTTCCTGCCTTTGAACTAATTGGTACTGTGATGTGTTCATTTAACTGCTTGGTTTGCAGCTAATGTCAGTTACTTTGTTCACTTTCATACACAGCTGTCTTAACGTATCATTTCACCTTACATGGTTTAAAAGAGATGAAGGATATTCTTTTGGTCTTTATCTGTAATCTAGTTGTGATGTTCACGTGCGCACACAATGATACAATAGCTTGTTTGTTTTATATCTATTTGACCATGATATGAATGATGTCAAACTATGTTCATCCTACTTTAAACCATGTCTCTTTATCCTTAGATGTCAACGAATGTGAGGAAATAGACAATACAGTAGGCATGCTACATGGACATATGTTCCGAATGTGATTTTATTATGTAGTTGGCACTACAATACATGCCAATGTATTACACTAGTTCACCAAAATAAGTTATGTATAAACGTGAAACCTACTTTGTGTGTGTTTGTCTCATTAGTAACTTATCTGGTACACTAATCTACAAGTTCAAACTTTCAGCAAGCTATGGAACAAATGATTGAACAGCTAGGCACAACTACCTCAAGGTGACGAGGCTACCACAGGCACAATGTCACCTCTTGCTGCAGTGTGTCAGTATCTCTCTACTAACAGTGCAAAAAGCACGTTCCTGCGTAATTCTGGGTTGGTTGTCAAGGTGGCGAGGAGTCTGGATTAGGGGTATCCGGACAGCGGATTTGTGTACATCGTCCGGACTATTGAGCGTGAAGATACAAGACTCAAGACTTCGACCCGTGTCCGGATGGGACTTTCCTTGGCGTGGAAGGCAAGCTTGGCGATCCGGATATTATATTTCCTTCCTTGTAACCGACTCCATGTAAACCCTAGCTCTCTCCGATGTCTATATAAACTGGAGAGGTTGGCCCTTAGAAGGCCGATCACAATCACAATCATACCATCATAGGCTAGCTTCTAGGGTTTAGCCTCTATGATCTCGTGGTAGATCTACTCTTGTACTACCCATATCTTCAATATTAATCAAGCAGGAAGTAGGGTTTTACCTCCGTCGAGAGGGCCCGAACCTGGGTAAACATCTGTGTCCCTTGCTTCCTGTTACCATCAGCCTAGATGCACATATTGGGACCCCCTACCCGAGATCCTCCGGTTTTGACACCGACATTGGTGCTTTCATTGAGAGTTCCTCTGTGTCGTCGCTACAGGGCTTGATGGCTCCTCCAGTCATCATCAACAACACGATCCCGGGTGAGACCTTTCTCCCCGGACAGATCTTCGTGTTCGGCGGCTTTGCCCTGCGGGCCAACTCACTTGGCCATCTGGAGCAGATCGACAGCTACGCCCCTGGCCACCAGATCAGGTTCGGAAACCTGAACTACATGGCGGACATTCGTGGAGACTTGATCTTCGACAGATTCGGGCCTATGCCAGGAGCACCGGACAGTCACGACGAGCACGGCTTAGACCTGCTGTCGGACAAAGTTCGGGGTATCACCCCGCGATAGCCCGGACCTAAATCCGGGCAGGCTGCGCTGCCCTAAGGCGGAGGATGGACCCGCCCCAGGTCGCGCACTCATCGGCGATGGAGCGAACACGGTCTTACCTCTGTGGTGACCTATGACTCCAGACCTGGATTCAGATCGGGCGTGGGTTCGATCCGCGCACTCGAGCCAGCCGAGCCAGTTGGGCTCCGGTAATGGAGTTCACCGCTGCGGATATCTTCCAGCACTCGCCCTTTGGCGACATGCTGGACTCATTAAAGTCTCTCTCTTTGTCAGGAGGCTCGGGGCCGAACTATGTCCGGCTCGAGTGGGAGGCAGGCGATGAAGGAATTCGTTGCCCACCCACCACCCACTTCATTGCCACGGTCGATGATTTAACCGAATCTTGAACCGACTCCGAAGACATCGGACGGTATGGGCGACGATGCAGGAGAAGAACATGAACCACCGCTCACTGGGCGGTGGACAGCCGCCTATCCCTATGATATATATGGCGGACACTCCGAAGGAAACCAATGGCGATGAGGCAGCGGAGGATAATCCCTCAGGGAGAAAAGCAAATCATGGGCGTCGTCGGCACCGCTCCAAGCCCCGCCACAGGAATACCGGCCCAGAAGACGAAAACAATCCGGATGGCGCCAAAGATGAATATAACCCTAGTCGGCTTGCCTTTCAGAAGGCCGGACTGGCCACTATAGGATACTTGGAGAGGGACAACTATACGCCCCCTCCGAGGACGAGGCAAGCCTCGGCAATGACGAATTGGGCATGCCTGAAGATCCAGTGGAACAAGCTCGCTTCGAGCGACGGCTCATGGCCACGGCAAAGAACCTGCAAAGGAAGCAACAGCAGCTTAAAGCTAACCAAGATTTGATGGTGGACAGATGGACCAAGGTCCTGGCCACCGAAAGACGGACCCGACCGCCCCGACAAAGGGCACACAGGGCACAACCAACCACCCCAACCTAAGCAGGAGAACCCATGGCACATGCCCCGACGTCAACACACCACTACAGTCCAAAACAATACGAAGTACACAAGAAGAAACATCCTCAAGCCTCGGCACAATGGTCATAAGAGTCAAGTCAGGAAAGCTGGTGCTAATTCCAGCAACTCCCAGTCCGGTCAGCGGACAAAGAACAGCTCAGACCTATCCGACCCGAGCCACACACTCGATCAACCATGTGAAATTCATGGTACTCCTAGAAGGACGGCAAAGCATACCAATAGAGAATGCTGGATCCTCAAAACAAAGCGGTTGGTCGTGTGCCGGAAACAATGAAGGGAGGCGTCTGGTCAAGAGCCCCCCCCCATAGCATAAAAGTACGGCCGATTGCCCCCGACCGCATTAACCACAACAATTCAATTGCAATATCTCTGGACATTGCAAACCGGGGGCTCCATAACACATAAAACCCCCGCAGGTGTGAAGTCACAAACAACATCTCCTAAAAGATGCCAGGGGCAAAGGCCAAGTTCTTCTGGCCCATCGCCCTAAACGGTTGTCTTCGGATCACCAAAAAATGCTACGCCAAAGAATAAATCTTCGGCACCTTCCCACCATGTGTTAATTTACCGTATGCTAACGGGACGAACCATGTGGGGACGATCCTGACTGAAGCAACGTTCGAGTCAATGGATGGGAGCACCTAAGTTTCAAAAAGTGGGGAGGTTTTCTCATGCACAAGTCTTTACCATAGGCTAGCTTCTAGGTTTTAGTCTCTCTGATCTCGTGGTAGATCCACTCTTGTTCTACCCATATCATCAATATTAATCAAGCAGGAGTAGAGTTTTACCTCCATCGAGAGGCCCGAACCTGGGTAAAAACATCGTGTCCCTTGTCTCCTGTTACCATCCGCCTAGGCGCTTGAGTTCGGGACCCCCTACCGAGATCCGCGGTTTGACACCGACATTGGTGCTTTCATTGAGAGTTCGCTGTGTGTTCGGCAAAAGGTCGATGGCTCACTGCAGATCAAGCTGCGACTTGGCATCTTCGTCACCAGCTCATTGGTCACCTTAGTTCGACCAAGGACTGCGCCCTACCTCCGATCGTCATGTTGGATGGGGCCTTCATCAACATCAGCTCTGATCTCTATCAAGATCATGGAGGAATCATCCAGGGAGCCCGGGGGCTCAACGTCAACATTGCCCTCGGGCGACCGTGCTGTTTTTTTGGATAGCGAACTTGTATCCGCCGTCACCGCCTCCTCGAGCATCGGTTTGATGATTGCTTCGATGGAATTGTGCGGAATTGAGTCTACAACAACCCTGGAAAATTTCGTCGAGTTCCGATGGAGGAATCTCTGGCAATCTCCGATATATCGGAGCCGCATTGAATCTGGACGAGAATCCGGACGAGTTTAGGGCGTGGTGTCCAGCTTCTAGCTCGGACCTCCTTTGGAAGATCCAACCATTGATCGACTGCGGAATTCCTATATCTACCACCCCTCAAAATTTCAGCTCGATCCGACCGTCCAAACTCCGGGAACCTTCCGATTAGTGCATCACTTTTCGGATCTGTTTTCTGCGAAAACAAATCCGACCCGAGTTAAATCCTTTTACGAGCGGGATTTCGGACATCCTTTTTGAAGGAAGTTTTGTATGGGGTATTGTGTTTTGTTCCCGAACACATACCACTAACTTTAAAATCTTTTGAACATGATCTTCAATATCTTGCTGGTGTCAAACCAGTCCGGCAATATTGCTCCACGGCTGCCGACCTACGCTAGACACGTCGTCACTTTGTTGAGCCGAGCTCAACTTCTTTGGATCATCATCTCGGCAAGCCGAACAAGAGTCCGGCATCACGAAGGATAAATCATCACCAACATCGCCGCCCCACGGATTACGGGCGGGCATACGGCATCGCCGCACGGTCGCTTCATCAAGCCGGCATCGACCATGTCACGACCTGCATCGGCAGGGCCGCACTATTGCTTCTTCAAGCTGGTGTCCATCACGCCGACATACTTCGACATCTCGGCTGGACCGGGGGCTTCGCCATCTCTTCATCAACCTACTCTGGACGCTTCGGCGTCGCTAGCCGACCAGCTCCGTCACGTTAGCTGGACCGAGGGCTTTGCCTCGGCGAGCCAACCTTTGCCAGCATTGTCATGCTGTCGTTTTATCGCCTATCAGGCAATGGGCGCACGGATCGAGTCCCAATTTTGGGAATCACCTTCCTTCGGATTGCTACAACAAATAAACCAGGTGCTATTAATCCCAGTATTTTTTGCTTGTTTGGGTGCATTTTTCCCAAGGAATTATTACTCTGGTTTGTCCATCATATGTACACAGGTCTATCAAATGATGTCCGCGTGCGACGATCGCATGGTGGTTGGTCGGTTTCGTACATAGTCCGTGACGCCGCATCCGGAGCTCGGACCGACCTGTGAATTCAGGCTTTGCCACGCCTTTACCGCATCACGCCGACGCCCTGCATTGACATTGACTTTGGCGCTAGGCTATATTTCTTTTATTACGCACTTTGCATAAATTATTTATTATGCAACAATTTTTTTTAATTATCATTATTACTATCATCTCCGGTTTGCACTATTTTTTGTGCACAGTAAAATGATCCAGCCGGACTATATCCTTTGGCGTCACCTCGGCTGGACGGGGGGCTTCGTCAACACTTCATTACCCCATGCCGATGACCTCAGCATCACTCTGCCGGCTTGCATTGACCGTGCTATGTCACTACTTCGGAGTGCCGAGCTCTTTGCTCCGCCACCTCGGGACCAGCTTGGGGGATGGAACCTCATCCCCTATCAAGCTCGGAGCGCGTCATCAATACCGAACACATTAACCAGCTAAGTCGCTTTCATGCTCAAAGTTTTAAATTTTTAACTTGTGTTCGGCTCGACCAAGCATTATACTTTTTTGGGAAAAAGTTGCTTGTAAAATTTTTCCTTGTACAAACTTTGTTTGTGACGTGCAAATTCAAATACCCAATTCATTTGGGGGCTTCCATCATGAAGCTTTTCCTCTTGCATATGATTATACTTGTACGGCTTCATTCCTTTTTCGTGTATTACGCCACAATATGCACCATATTGACTTAACCGATTTGCAAGCTGGGTTGCCTCGCTCCTGTGTTTACCCCTACGTTCCCGATTGTTCGGCTAGGGAGTGAAGGGAGCACCTCTGCGATTGTCACGATCGGGTCACCCGAGCCGGACCTCATACTGGGTGAAGCCGAAAGCTAGCGCTCTTACTGTTTTCAATAATGGTCGGCACACAACGGAACTCATGAGTACAAAAAATCTATTGCACAAGTCTCATAATAACAATGAGCACCGAAGAAAGGTATCGGTGGGGGTACTATTTTCTTCGAAGATGCTTCTTACACTTTGCAGTAATATAGCATAAGTTCCCTGAGCGCGCTTTGTCTGTTACGGCCTTATGACTTGATTGCCTGGTTATTGGAAACACCGTCGATATTCTCAACAGATGGAGTACATAACACTTTTCGGTCCTTGACCGAAGAGGGAGAAGCCGACGGTCGGTTAAGACGCGTTTAAAGTTCGGTTGAACATAGATATGATATAAGTGAAGGAAATATGCCCTAGAGGCAATAATAAAGTTATTATTTATTTCCTTATATCATGATAAATGTTTATTATTCATGCTAGAATTGTATTAACCGGAAACATAATACATGTGTGAATACATAGACAAACAGATAGTCACTAGTATGCCTCTACTAGACTAGCTCATTAATCAAAGATGGTTATGTTTCCTAACCATAGACATGTGTTGTCATTTGATTAATGGGATCACACCATTAGGAGAATGATGTGATTGACATGACCCATTCCGTTAACAGCACTTGATCGTTTAGTATATTGCTATTGCTTTCTTCATGACCTATACATGTTCACTGTAACTATGAGATTATGCAACTCCGTTTACGGAGGAACACTTTGGGTACTACCAAGCGTCACAGCGTAATCTGGGTGATTATAAAGGAGTACTACAGGTGTCTCCAAAGGTACTTGTTGGGTTGGCGTATTTGAGATTAGGTTTTGTCCTCCGATTGTCGGAGAGGTATCTCGGGCCTTCTCGGTAATACACATCACATAAGCCTTGCAAGCATTACAACTAATGAGTTAGTTGTGAGATGATGTATTACTGAACGAGTAAAGAGACTTACCGGTAACAAGATTGAACTAGGTATTGGATACCGACGATCGAATCTCGGGTAAGTAACATACCGATGACAAAAGGAACAACGTATATCGTTATGCGG
Source organism: Aegilops longissima (assembly GCA_021605205.1). Classification (NCBI taxonomy): domain Eukaryota; kingdom Viridiplantae; phylum Streptophyta; class Magnoliopsida; order Poales; family Poaceae; genus Aegilops; species Aegilops longissima. The sequence continues at coordinate 246,387,258 of CM038680.1, read as the reverse complement.
TTTGACCGATAAAGATCTTCAGTAGAATATGTAGGAACCAATATGGGCATCCAGGTTCCGCTATTGGTTATTGACCGAGAATGGTTCTAGGTCATGTCTACATAGTTCTCGAACCCGTAGGGTCCATACGCTTAACGTTTGATGATGAGTTCATTATGAGTTTATAAGTTTTGATGTACGAAGGTTGTTCGAGTCCCGGATGTGATCACGGACATGACGAGGAGTCTCGAAATGGTCGAGACATAAAGATTGATATATTGGAAGCCTATGTTTGGACTTGGAAGGTTCGGATGAAAACAGGAAGTTACGGAACACCGGGGTTACGGAACCCCGGGTGGTCAATGGGCCTTGATGGGCCATAGGGAGAAGAGGAAGGGCCGGCCGGGGCAGGCGCGCCCCCTCCCCTCTAGTCCGAATAGGACAAGGAGAGGCGGCGCCTCTTCCCTCTTCCCTCCTCCAATCTAATCCAACTAAGGGGGAGTCCTACTCGGTGGGAGTAGGACTCCTCCAAGCCCCCTTGGGCTGGCCGCACCCCTTGCTCCTTTATATACGGGGCAGGGGCACCCAAGACACACAAGTTGATCTACGGATCGTTCCTTAGCCGTGTCGGTGCCCCCTCCACCATATTCCACTTCGGTCATATCGTCGCGGAGCTTAGCGAAGCCCTGCGCGGAGAAGTCATATCGTCGCGGAGCTTAAGCGAAGCCCTGCGTCGTGGAGCATCATCATCGTCCTGCGCCGTCGTCTTGTGGAACTCATTCCGACACTTTGCTGGATCGGAGTCCGGGATCGTCATCGAGCTGAGCGTGTGCAGAACTTCGGAGGTGCCGTCGTTCGGTGCTTGGATCGGTCGGATCGTGAAGGCGTCGACTACATCAACAGCGTTGTTATAGCGCTTCGCTTTCGGTCTCACAGTGCGTGGACAGACACTCTCCCCTCTCGTTGCTATGCCATCACCATGGTCTTGCGTGTGCGTAGGAAATTTTTGAAATTACTCGTTCCCCAATGATGGCATCCGAGCCTGGTTTTATGCGTTGATGTCATATGCGAGTAGAACACAAGTGAGTTGTGGGCGATATAAGTCATCTGCTTACCAGCATGTCATACTTTGGTTGGCGGTATTGTGAGATGAAGCGGCCCGGACCGACATTACGCGTACGCTTACGCGAGACTGGTTTCACCGCTTTGAGCACTAGTTGCTTAAAGGTGACCGGCGGGTGTCAGTTTCTCTCACTTTAGTTGAACCGAGTGTGGCTATGCCCGGTCCTTGCGAAGGTTAAAACAGCACCAACTTGACAAACTATCGTTGTGGTTTTGATGCGTAGGTAAGAACGGTTCTTGCTCAGCCCGTAGCAGCCACGTAAAACTTGCAACAACAAAGTAGAGGACGTCTAACTTGTTTTTGCAGGGCATGTTGTGATGTGATGTGGTCAAGACGTGATGCTATATTTTATTGTATGAGATGATCATGTTTTGTAACCGAGTTATCGACAATGGCGAGGAGCCATATGGTTGTCGCTTTATTGTGTGAAATGCAAAAGCCATGTAATTGCTTTACTTTATCACTAAGCGATAGCGATAGTCGTAGAAGCAATAGTTGGCGAGGCGACAACGATGCTCGATGGAGATCAAGGTGTCGCGCCGGTGGCGATGGTGATCATGGCGGTGCTTGGCGATGGAATCACAAGCACAAGATGATGATGACCATATCATATCACTTATATTGATTGCATGTGATGTTTATCCTTTATGCATCTTATCTTGCTTTGATTGACGGTAGCATTATAAGATGATCTCTCACTAAAATTATCAAGAAGTGTTCTCCACGAGTATGCACCGTTGCGAAAGTTCTTCGGCTGAGACACCGCGTGATGATCGGGTGTGATAGGCTCTCGTTCAAATACAGCGGGTGCAAAACAGTTGCATGCACGCGAATACTCAGAGTTAAACTTGGCGAGCCTAGCATATAACATATATGGCCTCGGAACACGGAGACCGAAAGGTCGGCGTGAATCATATAGTAGATATGATCAACATAGTGATGTTCACCATTGAAACTACTCCATCTCACGTGATGATCGGACATGGTTTAGTTGATTTGGATCACGTAATCACTTAGATGACTAGAGATGTCTGTCTAAGTGGGAGGTTTTAATATGATTAATTAAACTTAAATTTATCATGAACTTAGTACCGATAGTATTTTGCTTGTCTATGTTTCTGTAGATAGATGGCTCGTCTTTGTTGTTCCGTTGAATTTTAATGCATTCCTTGAGAAAGCAAAGTTGAAAGATGATGGTAGCAATTACACGGATGGGTCCGTAACTTGAGGATTATCCTCATTGCTGCACGGAAGAATTACGTCTGGAAGCACCGCTGGGTGCCATGCTGCTGCAGAACAGCGCCGAAGTTGTGAGCGTCTGGCGAGCAAAGCTGATGACTACTCGATAGTTCAGTGTGCCATGCTTTACGGCTTAGAACCGGGTCTTCAATGGCGTTTTGAGCGTCATGGAGCATATGAGATGTTCAGGAGTTGAAGTTAATATTTCAAGCAAATGCCGGATTGAGAGATATGAAGTCTCCAATAAGTTCTATAGCTGCAAGATGGAGGAGAATAGTTACGTCGGTGAACATATACTCAAAATGTCTGGGTATAATAATCACTTGATTCAAGCTGGGAGTTACTCTTCCGGATGATAGTGTCATTGACAGAATTCTCCAATCACGCCACCAAGCTACAAGAGCTTCGTGATGAACTATAATATGCAAGGGATGACCAAAACAATTCCGAGCTCTTCGCAATGCTAAAAGCCGCGGAGGTAGAAATCAAGAAAGAGCATCAAGTGTTGATGGTCAACAAGACCACTAGTTTCAAGAAAAATGGCAAAGGAAAGAAGAAGGGGAACTTCAAAAAGAACAGCAAGAAAGTTGCTGCTCAAGAGAAGAAACCCAAGTCTGGACCTAAGCTGAAGGCGAGTGTTTTTACTTGCAAACAAACTGGACCTTTGGAAGCGGAACTGCCCCAAGTATTTGGCGGATAAGAAGGATGGCAAGGTGATCAAAGGTATATGTGATATACATGTTATTGATGTGTACCTTACTAATACTCGTAGTAGTACACTGGTATTTGATCTGGTTACATTGCTAATATTTGCAACTCGAAGCAGGAACTACGGATTAGCGAAGATTGGCTAAGGGCGAGGTGACAATGCGGCGTGGGAAATGGTTCCAAAGTCGATGTGATCGCGGTCGGCACGCTACCTCTACATCTACCATCGGGATTAGTTTTAGACCTAAATAATTGTTATTTGGTGCCGCGTTAAGCATGAACATTATATCTGGATCTTGTTTGATGCGAGGCGGTTATTCATTTAAGACAGAGAATAATGGTTGTTCTATTTATATGAATAATATCTTTTATGGTCATGCACCCTTGAAGAGTGGTCTATTTTATTGAATCTCGATAGTAGTAATACACATATTCATAGTGTTGAAACCAAAAGATGCAGAGTTGATAATGATAATGCAACTTATTTGTGGCACTTGCCGTTTGGGTCATATCGATTGTAAACGCATGAAGAAACTCCATCTTGATGGGCTTACGGAATCACTTGATTATGAATCACTTGGTACTTGCGAACCGTGCCTCATGGGCAAGATGACTAAAACGCCGTTCTCCGGAACTATGGGCGAGCAACTGATTTGTTGGAAATCATACATACCGATGTTTGTGGTCCAATGAATGTTGAGGCCTTGGCGGTATCGTTATTTTCTCACCTTCATAGATGATTTGAGCAGATATGGGTATATCTACTTAATGAAACACAAATCTGAAACATTTGAAAAGTTCAAAGAATTTGAGTGAAGTGGAAAATCATCGTAACAAGAAAATAAAGTTTCTACGATCTGATCGTGGAGGAGAATATTTGAGTTACGAGTTTGGTTTACATTTGAAACAATGTGGAATAGTTTGCAACTCACGCCACCGGAACACCACGGAGAAATGGTGTGTCGAGCGTCGTGTCGTACTTTACTTGATATGGTGCGATCTATGATGTCTCTTACTGATTTACCGCTATCGTTTTGGGGATATGCTTTAGAGGCGGCCGCATTCACGTTAAATTCACCATCTAAATCCGTTGAGGCGACACCGTATGAACTGTGGTTTGGCAAGAAACCAAAGTTGTCGTTTCTTAAAGTTTGGGGCTGCGATGCTTATGTGAAGAAACTTCAACCGATAAGCTCGAACCCAAATCGAATGTGTCTTCATAGGATACCCAAAGGAGACTGTTGGGTACACCTTCTATCACAGATCTGAAGGCAAGATTTTCGTTGCTAAATTCGGATCCTTTCTAGAGAAGGAGTTTCTCTCGAAAGAAGTGAGTGGGAGGAAAGTAGAACTTGATGAGATAAGCAGTATCTGCTCCCTTATTGGAAGGTAGTTCATCACAAGAAACGGTTCTGTGACAACTACACCAATTAGTGAGGAAACTAATGATGTTGATCATGAAACTTCAGATCAAGTTACTCTTGAACTTCGTGAGGTCAACCAGAGTAAAATACGCACGAGTGGTGCGGTAATCCTATTACGGAGGTCATGTTACTTGACCATGGCGAACCTACAAACTATGAAGAAGCGATGGTGAGCCCAGATTCATGAAATGGCTGGAAGCCATGAAATCTGAGATGGGATCCATGTATGAAAACAAAGTATGGACTTTGGTTGACTTGCCCGATGATCGGCAAGCCATTGAGAATAAATGGATCTTTAAGAAGAAGAAGGCGCCGATGGTAATGTAGCTGTCTATAAAGCTCGACTTGTTGCAAAAGGTTTTCGACAAGTTCAAGGGGTTGACTACAATGAGACTTTCTCACCCATAGCGATGCTTAAGTCTGTCCGAATCATGTTAGCAATTGCGCATTTTATGATTATGAAATTTGGCAAATGGATGTAAAACTGCATTCTTGAATGGATTTCTAGAAGGAGAGTTGTATATGATGAAACCAGAAGGTTTTGTTGATCCAAAGGGCGCTAACAAAGTGTGCAAGCTCCAGCGATCAATTTATGGTGCAGTGCAAGCCTCTCGGAGTTGGAATAAGCGCTTTGATAGTGTGATCAAAGCATATGGTTTTATCTGAGACTTTTGGAGAAGCTTGTATTTACAAGAAAGTGAGTGGGAGCTCTGTAGCATTTACGATATTATATGTGGACGACATATTATTGATTGGAAATGATATAGAATTTCTGGATAGCATAAAGGATACTTGAATAAAAGTTTTTCAATGAAAGACCTCGGTGAAGCTGCTTACATATTGGGCATCAAGATCTATAGAGATAGATCAAGGCGCTTAATTGGACTTTCACAAAGCACATACCTTGATAAAGTTTTGAAGAAGTTCAAAATGGATCGAGGCAAAGAAAGGGTTTTACCAGTATTACAAGGTGTAAGATTGAGTCGACTCAATGCCCGACCACAATGAGAAGATAGAGAGAAAATCAAAGATGTTCCTATGCTTCAGCCATAGGCTCTATCATGTATGCAATCTGTGTACCGACACTGACGTATGCTTAGCTGTAAGCTTGGCAGGAAGGTACCAAAGTAATCCAGAGTGGATCATGGACAGCGGTCAAGAACATCTGAAATACCGAAAAGGACTAAGGATATGTTTCTCGTATATGGAGGTGACAAAGAGCTAGTCGTAAATGGTTACGTCGATGCAAGCTTTGACACTCGATCCGGACGATTCTAAATCGCAAACCGGATCGTGTTTTTATTAAGCGGTGGAGCTGTCGGTTGGTGCAGTTCTAAACAAAGCGTCGTGGCGGGATCTACATGTGAAGCGGAGTACATAGCTGCTTGGAAGCAGCAAATGAAGAGTCTGGATGAAAGAGTTCATTTCGATCTAGGTGTCATACCTAGTGCATCGGGACCGATGAAGATCTTCGTGACAATCTTGGTGCAATTGCCTTGGCAAAGGAATCCAGATTTCACAAGAGGACCAAGCATATCAAGAGGCGCTTCAATTCCATTGGGACCAAGTCCAAGTGGGAGACATAGAGATTTGCAAAATACATACGGATCTGAATGTTGCGAGACCCGTTGACTAAGCCTCTTCCACGAGCAAAACATGATCAGCACCAAGACTCCATGGGTGTTAGAATCATTCTTGTGTAATCTAGATTATTGACTCTAGTGCAAGTGGGAGGCTGAAGGAAATATGCCCTAGAGGCAATAATAAAGTTATTATTTATTTCCTTATATCATGATAAATGTTTATTATTCATGCTAGAATTGTATTAACCGGAAACATAATACATGTGTGAATACATAGACAAGCAGATAGTCACTAGTATGCCTCTACTAGACTAGCTCATTAATCAAAGATGGTTATGTTTCCTAACCATAGACATGTGTTGTCATTTGATTAATGGGATCACACCATTAGGAGAATGATGTGATTGACATGACCCATTCCGTTAGCTTAGCACTTGATCGTTTAGTATATTGCTATTGCTTTCTTCATGACCTATACATGTTCCGTAACTATGAGATTATGCAACTCCGTTTACGGAGGAACACTTTGGTACTACCAAGCGTCCTGGCGAAGCGGGTGATTATAAAGGAGTACTACAGGTGTCTCCAAAGGTACTTGTTGGGTTGGCGTATTTGAGATTAGGTTTTGTCACTCCGATTATCGGAGAGGTATCTCTAGGCCTTCTCGGTAATACACATCACATAAGCCTTGCAAGCATTACAACTAATGAGTTAGTTGTGAGATGATGTATTACGGAGCGAGTAAAGAGACTTACGATGAACGAGATTGAACTAGGTATTGGATACCGACGATCGAATCTCGGGTAAGTAACATACCGATGACAAAGGAACAACGTATATCGTTATGCGGTTTGACCGATAAAGATCTTAAGTAGAATATGTAGGAACCAATATGGGCATCCAGGTTCCGCTATTGGTTATTGACCGAGAATGGTTCTAGGTCATGTCTACATAGTTCTCGAACCCGTAGGGTCCGCACGCTTAACAACGTTCGATGACAGTTCATTATGAGTTTATAAGTTTTGATGTACGAAGGTTGTTGAGTCCGGATGTGATCACGGACATGACGAGGAGTCTCGAAATGGTCGAGACATAAAGATTGATATATTGGAAGCCTATGTTTGGACTTGGAAGGTTCGGATGAAAACAGGAAGTTACGGAACACCGGGGTTCGGAACCCCGGGGTCAATGGGCCTTGATGGGCCATAGGGAGAAGAGGAAGGGCCGGCCAGGGCAGGGCGCGCCCCCCCCCTCTAGTCCGAATAGGACAGGAGAGGGGGCGCCTCCCTCTTCCCTCCTCCAATCCTAATCCAACTAGGAGGGGGAGTCCTACTCGGTGGGAGTAGGACTCCTCGGCCCCTTGGGCTGGCCGCACCCCCCCTTGCTCCTTTATATATCTGAGGGCAGGGGGCACCCCAGACACACAAGTTGATCTCGGATCGTTCCTTAGCCGTGTCGTTGCCCCCTCCACCATATTCCACTTGGTCATATCGTCGCGGAGCTTAAGCGAAGCCTGCGCGGAGAAGTCATATCGTCGCGGAGCTTAAGCGAAGCCCTGCGTCGGTGGAGCATCATCATCGTCACCACACCGTCGTCTTGTGGAACTCATCCCGACACTTTGCTGGATCGAGTCAGGGGATCGTCATCGAGCTGAGCGTGTGCGAGAACTTCGGAGGTGCCGTGACGTTCGGTGCTTGGATCGGCGGATCGTGAAGGCGTCGACTACATCAACCACGTTGTTATAACGCTTCCGCTTCGGTCTCACAGTGCGTGGACAGACACTCTCCCCTCTCGTTGCTATGCCATCACCATGGTCTTGCGTGTGCGTAGGAAATTTTTTGAAATTACTACGTTCCCCAACAATAAGTACTTCGGTACATACAATCATTCTTTTACCCAAGTCACTTGGGGGCTCTTATGTTTATTTGAGCCGTTTTATAATAAGTGTTTTTCTTCTTAGTCGTTGCAAAGTTTTTATTATTATTTATCACTCCTTTTTTCGACACGAGTGTGCGGTCACTAGCCGAGGAGCCTAATTTCTCTCTCAAAACCGCTAGAGTTTAGTTTTCTAAACTGGCCTAATGAGAAGTACTCCGCCTTCGGGATGGGAGACTGAAGCCGTAGGCTAACCCGCTTGAAGTCTTGAGATAGGATGTGTCATGTTAAAGCACGACAGAAGCACTTTTTTTTCTTTCTAAAGTCCAATTTTTGGATTGGCACCGAACACTTGATCTTGTTCGGACGTCATGTTTTTACTGACGTTTTCTGGTTTTCCAAGCTTTTGGCACTTTTAAACTATTTGTGTGTTTTCAGCACAAGTCTCGCAGTGCAACGTCGGACACCTTTAGAGATTCGGCAAAAAAATTCTCGGATATTGCTATATATTCATCGGTTTCGAATTGTGTCTTCGGTCAATAGTTGGGTTGCCCGGCTGCTGCGCTTGCCTCCTACGTTCCGCTTTGTTCGGCTAGGTGTGCAAAGGGAGAACCACTGCGATTGTGCTTCCAGCTCGCATGGTCAAGCACCTCGATGGAGAAAGCCAAAACTGCTGTCACAATAGGTGTAAACTGGTCAGCGATCCGATGACTATATTAAATGACGGGCCATTCATAACATTGGCCGAAGTGTTTCCGGCTTGACCTCGACTGTCCCCGAACACTACCGGGGGCGAGTAACTGGCCTCCCAAACTAAATCCTCAATATTTTGGTCTTACATTAGAGCTGAGGTTTCATGATCATGCTTAGCATGACAACCCAAAGAAAGGAACCGATAGCGGGACTATTTTCTTTGGAAGACATTTCTTCTGTTAAACAGTAATATAACATATCTCTCAGCGTACCTTTGTTTATAAAACCAAATGGCCAGATTGCCTTGTTTGTTGTAAATCTTTGCCCTCATAAAGGCTTTATAAAGTAGGACAAACACTCCTCGGCTACTGGCCGAGGAGGTTGAAGCCGATGGTCGGTCAACAAAGTTTTGTACAATGCGGACCCGAGCATTAATGACATAAAGAACTTGGATACATTGAGTCATTACACATAATTTGTGATTTTACTATGGATATCGATCCTTAATTTGGCCACCCGTGCCGCATTAAGGCTCGGGGCTACTGGGCTTGGGCTTATTATTTACAAATATTAAAGGGCACATCGATCCCCGATCTGGTGTTGCCACCCGACCGATGTCTCGGGGCTCTTGCATTGCACGTGCAATGCAGAAAATTTTAAGTGTAATACAGTCTCGAGGAGATTTTGATCCTCGGGTTGGTCGGCCGCACCCAACTTTGAGTCTTGAGGACGAGCACGCCGCTTTTGTGTCCCAAAGTATTCTGCCGAGCTAGGACTTGATCCTCGGATCGATTTTGCAAATCAACCTGAGTCTCGGTGACTCTGAGGATCAGCGGTCTTATGTCATCCTTCATGTGCATCTCGGGTTTTAGACCGATACCCACCTTGAGAGCTCTGGCTATGTATCTCGACAGAGAATAAATTGCACCAATCAAAATATTGACAAAATCAGCCCACATTGGGTGGTGCACCACCTCGAAGCAGTCCGAGCATAAAGCTCGGCGCTAGTGGCTGGCTCCATAGAGGGCATTTCCGGCATTAAGCTCAGCTAAACTCCTTCAAACTTCTTTGAACCAAGGTGATTTACGACACCTCGGATACAGTCCGGCGTTGGAGCTCGGATACATAGTCCGGCGTTGGAGCTCGGATACAGTCCGGCGTTGGAGGTCAGATACATAGTCCGGCGTTGGAGCTCGGATACATTCCGGTGTTAGAGCTGGGAAGCGGTCCGGCGTCGGTGCTCGGCTGCAAAAGATACCTCGAATGCAGTCCGGCGTTGGAGCCCGGATGCAAGAGGACGATGCCGCCCGGGAACAACTTCAAACCCGAGGTGTGGCATAAAAATAAAGAGGCATTGATAAAGGCCGAAAACTTAAAGGGGCTCCTTGGATACCCGACGTGTAAAATCGTCGAATGCATTTCAGCGATCCTCAAGATCGAAGATGAGAAGATTTGTTGAACCAGTTTTCAAGACCGACGACCGAAGATGAAGAATAGTTCGGAAGAATCGAGGAGCGTCCCCAACTTGAAGATCGGTTCAGGGGGCTACTGACGGTGTCCTGGACTAGGGGGTACTCACCACATCATCTCCCGATCAGTTGGATTGGGCCGAGGATCCCCATGGCCGTATACTCATTGGCCAGTCCGGACAGTTGCCGCACACAAGGAAAATTCCACAAGACTTGGCGATCAAGACAAGGACTCCTCCCCCACCGGCGTATTCGGCTAGGACTCTTGTTATCCTAGGCCTCTAGTGCATTATATAAACCGAGGCCAGGCTAGTCGATAGAGGAACAACAATCATACCATAGGCTAGCTTCTAGGTTTTAGCCTCTCTGATCTCGTGGTAGATCCACTCTTGTACTACCCATATCATCAATATTAATCAAGCAGGAGTAGGGTTTACCTCCATCGAGAGGGGCCGAAACCTGGTAAAAACATCGTGTCCCTTGTCTCCTGTTACCATCCGCCTAGACGCACAGTTCGGGACCCCCTACCCGAGATCCGCCAGTTTTGACACCGACACCTCCATTTTCCATTAGCCTTGTGAATGACTACTAGGTTTTCTAACCATGTTGGATGCAGTACTCCTCTGACCGGACCAACTGCCTCAAGCTTCTTAATCTCTTTGGCAATGAACTACTGCCTTTCCATGGCCTGCTTTCGAACCTTATGCTTGACAGGTCGGGCATGTGGGCAGGCAGTAAGGTGGTGCTCGATTACCTCCATGAGAACACCGGGGATATCACATGGTTGCTAGGCAAACACATCAATATTCGCCCGCAGGAAGGCAACAAGCGCGCTTTCCTATTTTCCATCACGGGTGGCGCTGATAGTAAAGGTACCATCAACGCCAGCCAACCCTGCCGGGACCTTTTTCACATGTGGTGCAGCAGCCTTGGATATCTTTCTATTAGAACTTTCCGGCAAGTCATCAACAAGCGTAGCACACTCCGAAGAGGTACGCTTCCTAGATTCCTTGCTCGTGTCCCTGCTATCCTTCTTCTTTCCTTTGCTTTCCTTGGTGGGGACTGTTGCTGCCGTGGCCTCTGTCGTGACTGCGTCCCAATACATCTTATCCACGCAAATGATTGCGTCTTTCTAGTCTGATGGAATGGAATTGAATCCTACTAGCCCTGGCGTCTTCAAAGTGTTGTAGGCATAGTGGGATGCTGTCACGACCGGTTTTCCGGGTATTAATTTCCAGAAAATGGCCCTTGTGCTCACCAGCCCAGGATTACTGTTAGCTGATGAGGCACTAACATGATACAGAAAATTCCAAGCAAAACACAAAATATGTAGTACAAGACCATTCTGGTCTGTGAGTACAACAAATGGTTTCTAGTGGTTGATGGCGGAAGCGGTTTGTGGATCATCAGCGTCGATGGGATTCCATTTCCCACAGGAACAGTGACCAGGTTAACTCCTATCTTCGTGAGGCTGCTATCACCATTGCGTAGGTACCGGGGCTGTCATCGCAACGCTCCTCTCCACGCAAGAAATCTGGCCAAGACAATAGCCAGGGACAAGCCAGTGAGTACTTTGAATGTACTCGCAAACATTATGAACACAGGTATAATATAACAACCGATAATCATGCTCTGAAAATATTCTATGATCACAACGTCAGTCATAAAAATAATATCCTTGATGCATGCAAGCAGGTTATGAATATGTAACAATGAATATGTAATGACAGAGTAGGAATAAAATGCACCATTCGGATGTCTGAAGTGACGTCTCAAATTGATGGTAAATAACATACATGCCTCAGTCGGCGTCTGAGCGACACCACCTAAAGGGCTTATAACGTAGATAAGTAACAAGCATGCCACAGTCGGGCGTCTCAGCGACACCACATAAAGGGCTTATAAAGTAAATGAATAACAAGCATGCCACAGTCGGGCGTCTCAGCGACACCACATAAAGGGCTTATAAAGTAAATAAATAACAACCATGCCACAGTCGGGCGTCTCAGCGACACCACATAAAGGGCTTATAAATATTCACAGTGAATACCCAGGAGGTAGAATCATCCCAGGGATACTCGATAATTCAAATAATATAACAGGTTAGTCCATAACAAAGTAATAATCATGGTTCTCACAAGTCACAAGTCGGAATCCAAGTTCTGGTTTAGCAGTTTCTCCTCCGAAGACCGACACTAAGACCAACCCTTGACCCATCCTAGACTGTAATCCTTGACCATGAACACGGCTATTCGAATAGGTTTATTCTCTGCAGAGGGTGTACTCTTTACCCACGAGTAACAGATTCCTTTAGTCCATCGGGAATAATTCCGTCTACGGCCTTTTAGTTGAGAACACACCTAACTTGCACACACCAGCCTAACTTACCGGTGTCTGGAAACACCCACGACACTTGTTAAGCAAAACTCTAAGTGGGGAGGCTACAACCTCGCGTAGCATGGGATCAAGTTTATATCGCGCGCTCTAAGGGGTGGCCTCCCCTCTCGGTCTCAACCGGAAACACCCATGCCCCCGGACCAGGTGGCCTGCCTACCAGCTACAACCGGTATCTTCCACTATGGCCTCTCCATGCGGTGTGTGCTAGAAAGGGTTGACGACTTACTGAACCGTACCCTACTTGTTGTAGAGACAAGTGGTAGTAAGAAACAAGTATGGGGGTTACTGGAACAAGACTCGATCTATGGTCGACTCAGGAGGTTTAAGTATTCCCTGCATGATTAGCATAAAGAATATATTTCATCCAACAGACAGAATCACCACTCATCATACCACGCATGCCATGCCGGACACACTCGTCTCGTTGAGGAACTAGGGACAAGCTCGGGTCTACCCAAGGCAGAGACTTTCCCGTTTTCCTTCCGGTAGGCACGAAAGGCATACGAGGATGATCATTATCACAAGCATGTCCATTTCCAACAGCGGGGAAGTTTCAAATAAGAATTTATGCAAACGATCACATCACCACATAAAATAACGAGTTCCACGTATTGAGGTGGTGTCATAATCGTGTCAAACAATGCATGCAAAATATTATGCCAGGGTTCAGAATGCTTGCCTTCAAGTTGTGGGGGAGGCAAGGTGCACTCCAAAACTTTTGAAAGCTTTCTCCTCTCTCCAAAAATCCTATTAAAAAATATTTTTGAATCAATATATAGTTTCAAAAACAGTACCAAAAAGTTGTCTGAAATTTTCCGAAATAAATCTTAAAATAAACTAGACAATATTTAAGAGGGGTAGGAAAAAGAATCAATTCATTTGGAGTTATATTTAAAAAGTTATAGGCAGTCAAAGTTGTGGTCAAAATCTGTTTTTTTAAATAAAACAAAAAAAAGAAAACGCTTTGAACAGGTATACGTCGAATCGTACTTTGCCCTTCGCCTTCACTTAACCCGTGGACGGTGTGGTGGGTCATCGACAGTGGGCCCTTTGCCCTTGGTCAGGTTTGACTATTCTCTCCTCCTCCTCTTCCTCTGCCCGAGAGGGCGGGACTCGGCGATGCTCTCGGCGTGACGGCGGCACCGTTCGAAAACCGAGGCCATCCACGGGCTAAGGGGTCGAGTGGTTACTCGGTGGTCGCTTTGGTCTGGGGTGGGACGGAGCTGCGTGGCGGCGAAGCTCCTTGGCCGGACGGTGGTCGTCAGGCAGAGTGGGCTTTTGATTCCGGCGGTTCCTGACCAAAATCGGGCATGGGGATGGACTCATGGGTGCTGCAGGATGTTGTTGGTACAGTGAGTGGAGAGGGGGAGGCCCTTGTGGCGCCGGGATGGCCGGGATAGTGGCGGCGGCTGCGGTTGCCGGAGATGGGGAAGAAGACCTCCCCGGGTCGATTGGCTACCACGGGGGAACTAGGGGAGTGTTTTGGGGCTGCCTGGGGAACAGGACATGCTCGGGGGCCTCTTATATAGCGTGGCCATGTCGGTTCGCGGCGGCCGCGAATAGGATCGCCGGCGAACCGCCCCTCTGTTGCTGCAGGAGGACGTGGCGGCGACGAGCGCTTGCAGACGAGCGAGGGGATAGGCTTGGACTGCTCGGAGGTAGGTGGCGAGCGCTAGCGACTCGGGCGGCGCCGACCAGTGCAGGGGCTGTCGGGCGGCAGTGGAGGCTAGCTGCTGGCTTGCCGGAGACGTGGCGAGGGCTGCAGTGCTAGTGGGGTGCAGAAGGAGACGTGGTGTGCAAGTTGCGGTTGGCCAAGGGCCAGAACGGGTGCGGGGCGAGACGCGGCGGCTCGGTCACGGCACGTGCAAAACGCGCGCTCTGGGCGCACCCCGAGCCCGCACGGGACGTGCTCGACAAAATGCCAGGGCATGCTAGATGTCTCGGGTGAGGTTGGGGTTTAACAGGCCTAGGTTAAAGTCATCTAGAGGCTTAGTGGACAGGTTAGTTTTCCTAGAGGTGCAAGGTCACAGTGCAATGACAAAAGTCATGTCAAAGCTGTTCATGCACTCAAGGTGTTTGACAAAATGCCACAGGCACCTAGGCAGTTCTTGGAGTGGCCATAATTTCCAGATTAGTGCCTCTTTGGGTGGAAAAGAGAGTGGTAAGGTCATTTGGGCAAAAGAAGAAACTTGCTAGTGCAAGTTTTGCAAATCTTCAGATTTGGACATAAAGAACAGGGCAAGATTGCAAGAACTAGAATTGCTCCAATGAGTCCAACCTCCTGTTCTTAAGGGTATTGCAGGATGGGTTATAAGTAGGAAAAGGAATCACAACAAAAGGAGCAAGTTAAAATATAGTTGTGGTACAAATCATCAAGTTGGACCAGAATGGAAATGAGGATGGTACACTCAAATTTTCCAAAGAACAAAGCTGGGTTTTTGCATAAAGTTGAATAATATGCTCCTACTGACATCCCAAAATTTTGGTAGAAGTTTTAAATAAATATTTAAATAGGCTGTAGTGCAAAACTGCCTACTGGACCAGATTTGAAAATTAGGTGTAGAACTCAAAATATTCAATGAATGAAATATATATTTGCATAAAAGAGATTTAGAAACATCACATGACATCTCCAAATTTTGGTTGGAATTTTAGTTAAATTTATCAAATGGTTGTAGTTCAAAAAGAGCTCCAAAACTAATGGAAGTCATTTTAAGGAATAAAAAATCAGAGATAAATAATTAAGTAAATAAATCTACTGATTAAGAATTGTTATAATGAGAGAGCATAGAAGTCTAATACATTTTTGGAAAGTTCCCACTAGGGTAAAACTCCTCAATATTAAAAGGGTTCTGAAATCAACAGAAAATCCAGAAAGCAAAAAATTTTAAACTCCTGGCAAAATTTTAATAATCAAAACCTGGTTAAATTTTTGGGGTGTTACAATACTAACCCCCTTAAGAAAAATCTCGTCCTCGAGATTTGCTAAGGATTGCTTTTGAAAATAATACTTTTACCAGGTCAAAACAATTACTTTACTTAAGCGGTAAAATGCGGCTACAGTGAGAGGGCAATAAGTGGTGTAAAAATACAGTGTGGGACACTGGCGCTGTGTGGAGAAATCCACATTTTAGGGAAAAATGAGCGATTTCTATGTTGGACGTAGTAAATTTAGAATAAATTCTAAAATACGCTGGTCGTACCCGAGAGTACAGTGCTCCCTCTGGCTGACAGGTGGACCCAGGGCCTACTGTCAGTCTCTCCTCCTTTCTCCGGCCCTTTCTTCTTCCTCTCTCCCGCGCGCTTCCCCGCGCTTTCTCCATCGGCAACTTCTAGCTCGTAGCGCATCTAGGCCGTACTGCGGTAGTGCGCGGCGTGCTTGCTGCCGGTGCAGCATGCACTCACCTCGCGGGCCAGTGCGCTGTCGGCACTGCTCGCGGATTCGCCTCCGAACACCGGCGATCGGGCGACGAGCGGCGCTGGTGGACTTCGCCCACCGTACACCGGTCTCGAGCTATAAAATGAACGCGGTGCTCCTTCTTCTTCTTCGCACCTGGCCTCGCTTCTCCGCCTCCTTCTCCTCCATTACTGCTTACAGGAGCTCGAGACGAGGCTGTAATGGCGGAGATGGTGCCGGACTGGTACGTGATCCTGGTGTGCGGAGGACTGGCGGCAGTGTTGGGGCTCTCCGTGCTCCTGTGCGAGATAATCCTCGATGGTCGCCGTGATGCTGCTGCTCGGGTGCTGGCTCTCCGCGGTGGCGGTGATCACGAGGACTAGGTGTGATGCCGGGTGTTAACTGTTGTCGGTGTGCCGGAGGTGATTAGTATACGGATGATTATCCGCTAATCTCTCCTTTGGAGGCTGTGGTGCGCTTAGGGAGGGGTCGGTGAGATGCAACATGGTTACGTGTATTTGTAAGCAGTGTAAGAGTCCGAGTGGTTGTGGGTCAGCTGCCATGGTGTTGCGTGAATAAAAATAATCCATGTCGTGAGAAGATAAATGATGCAGCAACCCAGGGAAAAGAAATCTCACTCCAGGATTTTTTTTGCGGGGAACAAAGGTTCACTTAAAAAAATCACAAAAAAAACTACTCATATTAGTAGAAACCAAATAATCGACTCGTCGCACAAACTCAGGGTACCATGCATAAGTTACAACATATAATTAAATGTAGCCATGAAAAATTACAGCAGTGACGTCTAAAATGAAAATGGTAACTGGACGGGGTCCCGCGAAAATGTCTCTGGTACTGGGACACACTCTTCTTCTATTGGAGGGAGTGCATTGACCAGTCGATGTATGTGTCTCTCCTGGTCGGACCTCAGTGGTCTGCCGATGGCAATCTGAGGATTCAAATCAGCGAGACTCTGGAGATAACCTATAACTCACTGGTTCAACCGTTCTTGAGCGATGACGTACTGGACAAGGTTGGCCAGTACTGGGTCTCTCTCAAATCATCCACCGGGAAAAGATATTACTTCTCCGGGTGCTGCACGGCTCGGAAAGTAATAATACCCTCGTTCGCTGGCATAGGGTACCGCGAATCGAAGACGAGCAATCGCTTCATACGCAGCAGCTTCTATGGCCATATGTGGGGTCGGCATAGATTTCCCTACGAAGGAGACCTCCGTTGGGTCTTGGTTGGAGTCTACGGGAGGGATGTGTACTGCTGCCCAATATTTCGAGGTGGATGGGGTGATTCTTGATTTGAACAACTCGTACTGGGGTGGCTGGGTAGAACCCATGGTACTGCAGGTAAAGTCCCACAATATCTTGACAAAGCTACCCGGGGTTTCATCTGGGGTTCTTAGATAAATACTAGGGCTCGGCATGGCAAGAAAATGGTTGTGAGGGGGGTGCACGAGGTGAGGGGTGCTTGGCAAGGTCACGAGCCTTCTTATATAGCATCTGGGCTGGGTTATTTACCGAGGTGAAAGGTAATAAATTTGCCAGTTTAGCTTCAAGGGTCGGGGTCAAAGCCACAGATACACATATCTCACAAAAGGGACGTGTTACTGTGGGTGTCGTCGGGGTTGGTTGTTGGCAGCTGTGCCTGGAATAAAAATGCAACTGCAGGCTGACACAATTATGTAAGGTTACTATTAAACAGAGGCACAACAAAAGGCTGCGTTTATTTACAAGGTCACACAATTACAAAGCGAGGATACACTGAGACTCGGCACTACTCGGGGTGACTTAGTCTACCTCGTTTATATCCAAACGGGCGTGCCTTGTGGAAGTCGAGGCTTCTCCGCGGGTCTCACCGTCGGGATGAGCTGGAGGTGGTTGAGGGGCTGCAGTGTCGGGGTGGCGATGATGACCATCGCGGGGATTGTTGGCCACAATCCCGTTGGAGTGTGCTCCCAAAAGCGACAAGCACTACAGGGTCATCAAAGCACCTTGGTTGATGGTGAGGCTGACCTCGGGGTCTCGATCGGTGTCCGAACAGCACGATCGGGTTGTCGGCGTCGGGCTCGTCTTCCCCGCTTGCCGGGCTCGGCGAACCAGCTCTCCACGAGCTGCGATCAGATCAATGGTGATTTGATCGAACAGTGCCTCTAGTGCACCTATATAGCGCACTAGGTGCAACAATGCAGGATATGTCTCGTGATCTCCGTTGGCAACTTGGGGTGGTCTACCATACCCTTCACGCCTGGGGTAGTAGTAGAGCGGCGACGATTAACTCTGGCGACAAGCGCGAAGTTGAACTATAGCCTCTCGAGCAGCTAATTTGGATGGCTTGTGGCTTGAAGGAAGTTGTCCTTCCGGTGAACTGTAGAGGCGTTACGGCGACATGCCCCTACCGTAGATGTGCACAATGGCCCGAATTGTGGCTCTCACCGCTCATGGGTCCTTGGTACACAACATATTGCGGGGCTCTTCTAGCGATAGGCACGACGGGTGAGGTTTGCAGTATGGTCACAAAACCTCCAAGGTTGGTTCTCTGTGGTCTCATTGTGCATGAAGGGCGGGCATTATGGCTGGGTTTGGGGTAGAGGCTGTCTTTGTCTTTGGGTTAGGCGGCGTGCCTTTTTATAGAAAAGGGGCGAAGTCTTCCTTCATGCGCTATGAATGAGACATTATAGGTGTCGGTCTTTGGCGCGTGATCGACAGGCTAGGTTGATAGGTTGGGCACCGACTGCCAAAAGTGTCGGGGTCACTGTGTGGCTGTCTTGCACGAGAAGCTTGGCGGGGTTTAGGTTAAGGTCTGGTGGGTTGGTTTACCTAGGTTTTTCGACCTGGCTAAGATAGGATTAGCCAATGGTCAGCCTAGCTCTGATACCAAGTTTGTCACGACCGGTTTTTCGGGTATTAATTTCCAGAAAATGGCCCTTGTGCTCGGCAGCCCGGGATTCTTGTTAGTGATGAGGCACCAACTTGATCTGAAAATTCCAAGCAAAACACAAAATATGTAGTACAAGACCATTCTGGTCTGTGAGTACAACAAATGGTTTCTAGTGGTTGATGGCGGAAGCGGTTTGTGGATCATCAGCGTCGATGGGACTCCATTTCCCACAGGAACAGCTGACCAGGTTAACTCCTATCTTTGCGAGGCTGCTATCACCATTGCGTAGGTTCCGGGGCTGTCATCACAACGCTCCTCTCCACGCAAGAAATCTGGCCAAGACAATAGCCAGGGACAAGCCAATGAGTACTTTGAATGTACTCGCAAACATTATGAACACAGGTATAATATAACAACCGATAATCTTGCTCTGAAAGTATTCTATGATCACAACGTCAGTCATAAAAATAATATCCTTGATGCATGCAAGCAGGTTATGAATATGTAACAATGAATATGTAATGACAGAGTAGGAATAAAATGCACCATTCGGATGTCTGAAGTGACATCTCGAATTGATGGTAAATAACATACATGCCTCAGTCGGGCGTCTGAGAGACACCACCTAAAGGGCTTATAAAGTAGATAAGTAACAAGCATGCCATAGTCGGGCATCTCAGCGACACCGCATAAAGGGCTTATAAAGTAAATGAATAACAAGCATGCCACAGTCGGGCGTCTCAGCGAAACCACATAAAGGGCTTATGAAGTAAATAAATAACAAGCATGCCACAGTTGGGCGTCTCAGCGACACCACATAAAGGGCTTATAAAGTAAATGAATAACAAGCATGCCATCATCCGAGGCGTCTCGTGACACCACATAAAGGGCTTATAAATAATCACAGTGAATACCGGGAGGTAGAAACATCCGAGGATACTCGATAATTCAAATAATATAACGGGTTAGTCCATAACAAAGTAATAATCATGGTTCTCACAAGTCACAAGTCGGAATCCAAGTTACGGTTTAGCGGTTTCTCCTCCAAGACCGACACTAAGACCAACCCTTGACCCATCGGTGTAATCCTTAACCATGAACACGGCTATTGAATAGGTTTATTCTCTGCAGAGGGTGTACTCTTTACCCACGAGTAGCAGTTCCTTTAGTCCATCGGACTAATTCCGTCTACGGCCTTTTAGTTGAGAACACACCTAACTTGCACACACCAGCTTAACTTACCGGTGTCTGGAATCACCCACGACACTTGTTAAGCAAAACTCTAAATGGGGAGGCTACAACCTCGCGTAGCATGGCATCAAATTTATATCGCGCGCTCTAAGGGGTGGCCTCCCCTCTCGGTCTCAACCGGAAACACCCATGCCCCTGGACCAGGTGGCCTGCCTACCAGCTACAACTGATATCTTCCACTATGGCCTCTTTGTATGGTGTGTGCTAGAAAGGGGTTGACGACTTACAGAACCGTACCCTACTTCTTGTAGAGACAAGTGGTAGTACGAAACAAGTATGGGGGTTACTGGAACAAGACTCGATCTATGGTCGACTCGGGAGGTTTAAGTATTCCCTGCATGATTAGCATAACGAATATATTTCATCCAACAGACAGAATCACCACTCATCATACCCCTCATGCCATGCCGGATACACTCGTCTCGACGAGGAACTAGGGACAATCTCGGGTCTACCCAAGGCAGAGACTTTCCCGTTTTCCTTCCGGTAGGCACGAAAGGCATACGAGGATGATCATTATCACAAGCATGTCCATTTCCAATAGCGGGGAAGTTTCAAATAAGCATTTATGCAAACGATCACATCACCACATAAAATAACGAGTTCCACGTATTGAGGTGGTGTCAGAATCGTGTCAAACAATGCATGCAAAATATTATGCCAGGGTTCAGAATGCTTGCCTTCAAGTTGTGGGGGAGGCAAGGTGCACTCCAAAACTTTTGAAAGCTTTCTCCTCTCTCCAAAAATCCTATTAAAAATATTTTTGAATCAATATATAGTTTCAAAAACAGTACCAAAAAGTTGTCTTAAAGTTTTTGAAATAAATCTTAAAATAAACTAGAAAATATTTGACAGGGGTAGGAAAAAGAATCAATTCATTTGGAGTTATATTTAAAAAGTTATAGGCAGTCAAAGTTGTGGTCAAAATATTTTTTTAAAAATAAAACAGAAAAAAGAAAACGCTTTGAACAGGTATACGTCGAATATGTACTTTGCCCTTTACGCCTTCACTTAACCCATGTGGACCAGTGCGGTGGGTCACTGGCAGTGGGCCCGCCTGGCCCACAGGTCAGGTTTGACTATTCTCTCTTCCCTCCTCTTCCTCTGCCCTAGAGGGGGCGGGACTCCGGCGATGCTCGCCGTCGAACGACAGCACCGTTCGGGAAACCGAGGCCATCCGCGGGCTCAGGGGGTCGAGGTGGTTACTCCTATGGTCGCTTTCGTCTCTGGGTGGACGGAGCTACCGGCGGCGAGCTCCGCAGCGGATGGTGGTCGTCGGGCAGAGTGGGCTTTTGACTCCGGCGGTTCCTGACCAAAATCGGGCATGGGGATGGACTCGTGGGTGCTGCAGGATGTTGTTGGTGCAGTGAGTGGAGAGGGGGAGGCCCTAGTGGCGCCGGAATGGCCGGGACAGTGGCGGCGGCTACGGTTGCGGAGATGGGGAAGAAGACCTCCCGGGTCGATTGGCTGCCACGGGGAACTAGGGGCGTTTTGGGGCTGCACGGGAGCAGGGCGTGCTCGGGGCCTCTTATATAAGCGTGGCCATGTCGGTTCGCGGCGGCCGCGGATAGGATCGCCGGCGAACCGCCTCTCTGTTGCTGCAGGAGGACGTGGCGGTGACGGCGCTGCGACGGCGAGGATAGGCTTGGACTGCTCGGAGGGTAGGTAGCGGCGCTAAGCGACTCGGCGGCGCCGACGGTGCGAGGGGCTGTCGGGCGGTAGTGGCGGCTAGTTGTTGGCTTGACGGAGACGTGGCGAGGGCTGCGGTGCTCATGGGGTGCAGAAGGAGACGTGGCGTGCTGGCTGCAGTTGGCCAAGGGCCAGAACGGGTGCGGGGCGAGACGCGGCGGCTCGGTCGCGGCAAGTGCAAAACGCGCGCTCTGGGCACACCCAGAGCACGCACAGGGCATGCTCGACAAAATGCCAGGGCATGCTAGAGGTCTAGGGTGAGGTTGGGGTTTAACAGGCCTAGGTTAAAGTCATCTAGAGGCTTAGTGGACAGGTTAGTTTTCCCAGAGGTGCAAGGTCACAGTGCAATGACAAAAGTCATGTCAAAGTTGTTCATGCACTCAAGGTGTTTGACAAAATGCCATAGGTACCTAGGCAGTTCTTGGAGTGGTCATAATTTCCAGATTAGTGCCTCTTTGGGTGCAAAAGAGAGTGGTAAGGTCATTTGGGCAAAAGAAGAAACTTGCTAGTGCAAGTTTTGCAAATCTTCAGATTTGGACAGAAAGAACAGGGCAAGATTGCAAGAACTAGAATTGCTCCAATGAGTCCAACCTCCTGGACTTAAGGGTATTGCAGGATGGGTTATAAGTAAGAAAAGGAATCACAGCAAAAGGAGCAAGTTAAAATATAGTTGTAGTACAAATCATCAAGTTGGACCAGAATGGAAATGAGGATGATTCACTCAAATTTTCCAAAGAACAAAGCTGGGTTTTTGCATAAAGTTGAATAATATGCTCCTACTGACATCCCAAAATTTTGGTAGAAGTTTTACAGAAATATTTAAATAGGCTGTAGTGTAAAACTGCCTACTGGACCAGATTTGAAAATTAGGTGTAGAACTCAAAATATTCAACGAATGAAATATATATTTGCATAAAAGAGATTTAGAAACATCACATGACATCTCCAAATTTTGGTTGTAATTTTAGTTAAATTTATCAAATGGTTGTAGTTCAAAAAGAGCTCCAAAACTAATGGAAGTCATTTTAAGGAATAAAAAATCAGAGAGAAATAATTAAATAAATAAATCTACTGATTAAGAATTGTTATAATGAGAGAGCATAGAAGTCTAATACATTTTTGGAAAGTTCCCATTAGGGTAAAACTCCTCAATATTAAAAGGAAGGGTTCTGAAATCAACAGAAAATCCAGAAAGCAAAAAAATTTAAACTCCTGGCAAAATTTTAATAATCAAAACCTGGTTAAATTTTTGGGGTGTTACAGATGCCGCCATGAACTTTGCTAGTGCTGGGCGTCCAAGGATTCCATTGTACGGCAGGGGGAGGTCGACCACTTTAAGTGCATCTAGTGCCCCTTAGTGATTTTGGTGTATTGAAGACTTATAGTTTAAGGGACCAATGCGTTTGTGAGTGTACATATGTCTATAAGTCCATGAGGAGTTTGATATTTACAAAGAAAGTCGACTCCTAAAAATGAATGTCTTCAACTAAATACTTTGGCTTTCTGAAGACTTTGAAAGTGAAGAAATTGGTGTGACTGTGAAGACTTGGTATTCATGCTAGCAATATGAAGCGTGAAGACTTTTGTTTCCGTAGTTTCATTTTCTATTTCTTGAGTCATAGGAAACACCATACTGTTAAAGGGGGTCGAGGTAAAACTAAGGAAAAGTTTCCAAGTGATGCTCATCTCAAAATCCTACAACTACCTGAAAACACACGTACTCCCTGGGTGGTTTTAATAATTAATGTTAACATATCTCTTGTTGGACTAATGTTTTCATCTAGTATATTTCAGACAAGTTCAACAGATGGAGTGGCGTGGACAAGAGGATATGGAACCCCTTCAAGTTTCTAAGGATAAAGGATTGGCTCAAGATCAAAAGCTCAAGACCCTACATTTTACTTTTAGTGATCCAAGATAACATTGAGTCCATAGGAAAGCCAATACTATTAAAAGGGGATGAGGTGTTGCTTAATGGCTTGCTTGCTCAAAGTGCTTAGTGATATGCTTCAAAACCCTCAACCACTTTCTCATATCCACATATGTTCCAAACCAAAAGTCAAACTCGGCCCCACCAAAACTTTCTATCCAGCGCCACCGAGTTCAGTTGACATAGTCACTGCCACAAACCCTAATCAATTTGGTCTCACCGATGGGATCCCGGACTCACCGAGATGGGCTTGCAAACTCTCTGGATCTTGTTGCATTAGATTCGGTCTTATCGAGTTTTGTAATCGGTCCCACCGAGTTTGCCTGCCAACTCTCCGGTTAGCTTGTTACCAAAATTGGTCCCACTGAGTTTGTGTAATCGGTCGAACCGACATGAGGTTATACCCTAACCCTAGGACATCGGTCCCACCGATTTGATCATATCGGTCCCACCGAAATGCCTAACGGTCACATTATGAACTGAATCGGTCCGACCGAGTTTTCTGATTCGGTCCCACCGAGTTTGGTGATTTGTGTGTAACGGTTAGATTTTGTGTGGAGGCTATATATACCCTTCCTGCCATTCTTCATTCGTGAGGAGAGCCATCAAAACATGCCTACACTTCCAGCATACATTTTCTGAGAAAGAACCACCTACTCATGTGTTGAGGTTAAGATATTTAATTCCAACCACATAAATCTTGATCTCTAGCCTTCTCCAACTTGCTTTCCACTCGAATCTATTTTCCACCAAATCCAAATCTATGAGAGAGAGTTGAGTGTTGGGGAGACTATCATTTTAAGCACAAGAGCAAGGAGTTCATTATGAACACACCATCTATTACCTTTTGGAGAGTGATGTCTCCTAGATTGGTTAGGTGTCACTTGGGAGCCTCCGTCAAGATTGTGGAGTTGAACCAATGAGTTTGTACGGGCAAGGCGATCGCCTATTTCCTGAAGATCTACCCTAGTGAGGCAAGTCCTTCATGGGCGATGGCCATGGTGGGATAGACAAGGTTGCTTCTTCGTGGACCCTTAATGGGTGGAGCCCTTCGTGGACTCGCGCAACCTTTACCCTTTGTGGGTTGAAGTCTCCATCAACGTGGATGTACGATAGCACCACCTATCGGAACCACGCCAAAAACCTCCATGTCTCCAATTGTGTTTGCACACTCCAATCCCATCCCTTTACATTCATGCAAATTGCATGCTCTACTTTCCGCTGCTCATATACTCTTGTCACGCTTGCTTGATATGTATTGTGAATGTTTAAACTTGTGCTAAAACTCTACCTTAACTTGAAGAAAAAAACTGCAACTTTTTCTTGTTAAGGGTCTATTCACCCCTTCTCTATCCTTTCAATTCGTATCAGAGCATTAGTCTTCAATGCTTTGGTTTAAACACCTTTGGAGGAAGATGGATGTGCCTATTCTTGATGGAGAGTACTTTCATGAGTGGAAAAATGAGATGCTTGAGATTTTCAATGAATATCACTTGAACAAGTACATTATTAGTCCTTGTGTCGGTGTGGAACGACACCTATGGGATCACAAGAATCCCTACGCGGTTGCCGGGGCATAGGGTTGTGAGAGGAGCAGGATTAGCAGTCAACACAAGGTTCGTTTACCTAGGTTCGGGCCGCGAGGATGCGTAATACCCTAGTCCTGCTTTGGTGGCTATATGTCAGAGAGTTCTTAAGCTCTCGAACTAGCTATGGTGGATGTGTGGTTTCAAAGAACCGAATCCCTCTCCAGTATGCCATGGGCCTCCTTTTATAGTCGAAAGGGGCTGCCACAGTGGCACATAGGAGGTGGAAAGGCCTACAGTGTCGCAAGCTTATCGCTCGTACTACAGGAAAAGACGCATTGAATGCATCGCTTAGGTGTCCCCTTGCTTTATTGGGGACGGGAACGAGGCCCGTGCCGTCCGTCACCGCTCCTCCTTGCTTCGACACGCGCCCTGGCCAGCGATGCATGCGGTGCCATGTAGACAGGCAGGCAGGTGAGGTGGCGCGGTGGTAGGGTCTTCATGAAGATCTACATGCCGCCACGCAGGCGCTAGCTGAGTTGGCCTGGGAGCTGCATGTTGCCACGCAGGTGCCTGCCCAGCTGGTTGGGCTAGTAGCTGCATGCGAACGGCTGTGGAGACTTGGCTGGTGCGGGCCTGGAAGTGGCCCTGCTGGCGTCCTTGGTGAGGGCCTTGCCGGGCGGCCCGACAAGGGGCTTGCCGTGGTGTGCTGTCGTCCCCGGCAAGGATCTTGCCGGGGGTCTTGTGGCTCTCTTCGGCGAGGATCTTGCCGAGGATCGTTGTATTTTAATCCTCATCTGATCTTGAATATTCCTTGTCTTCACAAAGATCTGATGCTACCACGGAGGTGCCTCCCGAGCCCTAGTTCCAACTTGATTGGTTGAGTTGGAACCCATGGGCTCAAGGGTGGCTCACTCTGTTGGTGGGGACGAGACGCCCCGGCAAGGGTCTTGCCAGGGCCGCTGAGGCTGCCCCCGGCAAGGATCTTGCCGGGGGAACCTGCTTCGCCTCTCTGCTTCTTTGCGTTCTTGGCCCTGGCGTTGCCTTGGTTGTCTTGTACTTCGGCTTTTCTCCGGCTTCCCTCCTTTGCCCTGCTATGTGTGGCCATGGCGCACGGCTCTGACTGCCCGTGCACAAGTAAATAGGTCAAAAGGAGAGCCCCTACTTTTGTACACGACAGGAGCCCCCGGGCATGGGTCACACATAAGCGCGACACATTGTTGGGCCAGGCCCAGAACGGTGCGCGGGCAGGCGGGGCGGATTTTAACGCAGTAACTCTTCATCCGCTGCGCTTCCCCACGACCCGCGTTGAATGCACGACATGGAGGGGTGCGCGTGTGACGTGGGGGGCATGCGTGGGGCGGTTCCTGCACGCATGCGTCACATCATGGTTAATGGGAAAGGAGGCAGCCCGCGCCTTCCCCGTAAAATGGAATAACCGCGGACGCGCTGCTCACTTTACCCCCTCCCCCCCCCCCCATGCCTTCTCCAATCTTAGAGCCGCCGCCCCCTTCTCCTTCCTCCCTAAGCTTCATTTTTGCTTGATGCCGTTGTGTCTCCGCTGCCCTCTGTCTCTCGCTCCCCCCAGCCACAATGGCGCCAAAATCCACCAAGGGCAAGGGAGTGGCCAAGGACGCCGGATTGGCGAAGCCGCCGGAGAGTGCGCTGGTGATGCAGCGGACGCAGCTCGCATACTTCCCCTCGACGGTTGACGTGTTCGAGCTCCGGGACGCCTTCAAGCCCTTGTGGGGGGTGAAGATGGGGGAGAGAAGACGGGGCATCCAGCCATGCGCGTCATCCCCTCTAATTGCGCCAAGGTTGCCCCAAATCGGTACCCTTTCTTTGTCGACTATTTCTCCTGCGGGCTTTGTCCTCCTTTCTCCGATTTCTTCACTGACATCATGCACACCTTTGGCTTCCACCACTTGGATTTTACCCCGAATGCTGTGGCGTGTATGGCCCTTTTCGCGCACCTCTGCGAAGGTTTCGCCGGGGTGCACCCCAACACGGCGCTGTTCCGCCAATATTTCTTCCCTCGGATCCAAACGGGGGGGCGCCATTTTCGGTTGCATCACCTGGATCCTAAGGTCCAAGAGGGCGTACCCGGAGGGCGCCATGAAGGAGAGGTGGGAAGAATGGCGGGGCCGGTGGTGCTGGATTCAAGAGAAGGACCCGCCGGCGTTCTGCGAGGTTCGCCGGGCGCCGTCGGTCTGTAGAAGCGATTGGAGTGACGTCGATGCCGATGACGAGAAGCTCACGATCGCCACCACCAGGATCCTTCGGCTCACTAAGGCCAGGCTCACCCTTGACATGATCAGGGCGGACTTCATCCAGGGAAGGCCAGCCTGGCTTTTCACGAATGCCGCTGACATCATGCGGCTTTTCCCCGACCTCGACCACAATTTCATAGTGATGGGGCATGCCTATTTCTGCCAACAACTCTTCCAGCTCGATGTGGGCCGCGACGGCGAGGTCGAGCGGACCGGCAAGGTCGCGAGGGCCGCCGCGAAGGCTGGCAAGATCGTCAAGGGGCCTTTGTTTAAGTTGCCGGCAGGAGTGGTCCTGCTATGCAATAATTAGCGCCGGACCGACATCATCGCCATGATGCTAGACAGCAACGCGCATGGCCCTGACCCGAGCTGGGTCGAGCCGGAGGACATCCAGGTGCAACAGTTCTTTGATACTCTGCACGAGGGATACGTCAACACCGACGCCGAGCGGCAGCTCATCCAGGACACCTCCCAGGCAGAGCTGGACTACATCGCTACCAGGGCGATGGAGGCGCAGCTTGCCGAGGAGGCCGGCAGCTCTAATGGTGTGGAGGTAAAGGCTGCAACGGCCGCAGAGGAGGAGCTCGCCCGGTGGGCGACGGCCGCTGGGGGGGCCAGTAGCGCCGGCACCGAGGCTCCTCTGGTTGAGGATGCGGCCGACGAGTCATCGGAGGAGGAGGCCGGGGTTGTTGACCCTCCGGCCATGGGGAGAGGGCGAGTCCTGCGGCGGGCCACTTCTAGCGAGCCGGTACGGCCCGTCAAGGCTGCACGGCGGCCAAAGTCTCCAGAGGAGTTCGCGCGTCAGACGAGGCCGCGGCGGCGAACAAAGTGGTGAAGGCCGCAGTGGAGAAGAAGAGAGCATCTGCCTCCTCTTCGTCCAAGAGCGCCTAGACTTCACCCTCCTCCCCTCCTCCGGCGGACGCCGACGCGGAGGTCACCTTCAACTTCGGGTCACTCAGCCCCAGAAGGAAGAGGAAGGCAACAGAGGAGGATGTGGACGACGAGTGAGTGCCCTGTTCCTCTCTGTCATCTCCGTCTCCTCAATCTGCACTGCTTATCTTGACTTGCTTTCATCTTTGAAGGGACGCGGAGACGCTAGACCAGAGGGTGAAGAGGGCCAAGGCCTCGATGGGCGGCCAGCCCCCGGCTGGTACTTCAAGGGCACCACTGGTGGTGTTGAGCAACCCGGACAGCAGCCCCCGGCGCAGCCCCCAGCGTAAGTTCCTCACTCACCCCTCGTCGACATGTGTCATGGGTATGATGCTTTGGTGCTGACCTTGCCATGTATGCAGGAGGAGAGCAACAGCAGGAGGAGCCACAGAGGGCTACTCCCAACACGCCTCCCCCATCGACCACGCCGCCCCGAGGGGCGTCCCCTGCAAGGGCGCCAAGCACCGAGCCCACGCGCATGGAGGAGGAGGAGGAGAACTTGGGCGCTGGTGGCTTCGCCTTGGCGCCAAATGTTGGCGAAGAGGGGACCTCTGCTTCCCAGCCTGGCACGGGTACGCCGCTCGCCTTTCATCTCTGTTCTTTTTGTTTTCTTGCTGATTCTTGGTCTTGGCTTTGCCTCATCCCCTCCTTGGTGCCCAGATTGTCCATCGGCGGACCAGGAGGACATAGACGCCATCATTGAGGATGCCGCGGCAAAAGCCGAGAAGGTCGCTGCTGAGGAGTCCGCCAAGGGTGCTGCGGAGGACGCCGCCAACGGGCCTGCCAGGGAGTCCGGCAAGGCTACTTCCGAGGAGACCGGCAAGGGGACTGCCGGAGACTCCGGCAAGGCCGCCGCCGAGGACGAGGTGGTCGATGACCAGCCTTCCTCCTCCGCTGCCTCCGGATCTGGCAAGTACCTGAGGGTGGGCGACAATCTGTTCGTCCACCTTCCGGGCGCGTCGAGCACCAGGGCGCCCGTCGAGGGAGAGGTGTTTGACAACGAAGTGCTTGCCGCCGTCGGGCTTGAGGTCGTCGACGAGCCGGGCGCTGGTGGCGACGGCTCTCAGGAGGAGTGGCTCCTCCAGGCCATGGGTGCCAGCTACCGGAAGCTTCAGGCGTTCCACCGCGCCCTCCTGGACAAGGCCAAGTCCAGGATGGCAGTGGCAGAGAAGCCGGAGGCGGACCTCAAGGCGCGCGTCGCTGAGACGCAAACCTGGTTCCGCCAAGCCTGTGAAGAGCTGAAGACCGCCCAGGGTGAGCTGGCCAAGAGCGAGGTGGACCTCACCATGTAGCGGGCCGACATCGAGAAGGCCCAAGAGACGGCGAAGAACTTGGCCGCCGCCACCGAGGCCGCTCGGACCAAGCATGAGGCCGCGCTGAACTCCCAGGAGGAGGATCTCGCCAAGCGCGAGGCGGACATCAGTGCCAAACTCCGCGCCAAGAATGAGGAGGTGGAGAAACTTGTCAAGCAGCGGACCCAAGAGCTGGAGCAGAGGCACAGGGAGGTGCTCGATGCCTAGGCTCTAGTTCACGGCGGCAAGGTGAAGGAGCTGGAGGTGGAGCGGGACGGGCTGAAAGACCAAGCCCTGAAGCTGACCCAGGAGAAGGACATGCTCAACGGCGCCCCGACGGAGGCGCAGGGCGCGGCCGTCAGCAGGGCCAGGGAACCCTCCGAGGCCAACAAATCCATCAAGGACTTCAAGCTGAAGCTGGAGGGCCTCGAGGGAACGCTCACTGAGGCCAAGGCCCGGGAAGGGACCCTGGCCAAGGAGCTGGAGACCGAGAAGCAGCTGCGGAAGAACGAGGCCGCCGAGCAAAAGGATTCCGCGGAGGGTGTGAACCGATGGATCGGCCTTCTCGAGGACGTCACCGGCAGGATCACCGTGCAGCTAGCCTCTATGGGGATGCCAAATGTGAGGTACGCCCCAGAGCGCAGCGGGACCACCAACGCCAAGCTGACCCTATTCTTTGAGTGTGTTCTCGGGGCCCTGGAGCAGTTTCACTCCAACAGGGCGTCTTCTTTGGCCGACGAGAACCGAAGGCTCTGCCGGGGCGCCATGACCAAGGTCCTCACCAAGGTGGCGTACTGGAACCCCACCCTTGACTTTGACGCCGCGCTGGAGAGCTTGCCGGAGGGTACTGACCTCGCGCCGCTTAGGGAGCGTATCAAGCCCATCGTCAGCCTCATCGACGGAATTCAAAGGGTGGAGGGCCAGCGCCGGGACTAGGCACCCCGTTCCTTACTGCCGTTGTAGGTTCATGACCAAGACAATTTCCATATTTAGTTAGAACCGCAGCAACAATTCGATGTAATATAACTTTCTAGTAACTTTAGACATTATGCATGTTATTTTCCTGTTCGATTTTCCTTTGTATGTCCACCCTACGTAACTAGGTAGGCTTGCCGGCGCGTAAACCCAGGGCGGCGTCTTGAGGACGGATCCCCATTGGCCTGCTAGGTGCGCTTGCTGCCGGGCGAACCACCTTACCGCCCTTAGTGCGGCCGCCCGAACTATCGAGCTTGACTCGAATCAGAATAGAGAGCGTTGCTGAAAGTGCAATCACGCCCTTAATCTATTTTGATGTTGATGACAACATGCATTTTGGGACTAATCATGTTGATCGAGTATTTCTCAGGATTATGTCTCAAAGGGCTATGTGTGTGTGGATCATAACTACGGACATAAAGCATATATATATATATACTTATATCACTCAAGAGCAGAGACACAAGACAAAGATAAAAAGCTTCAGCTCCTTATTTTCAGGTTGTTCTTGAGTATAGGGATCACACACTATTAAGAGGGGATCGTTGGATTTTGCGAAAGGACTTTCTCAAACCCACAAAATTCCCTCTTATACCATCTCAAGTTTCTTCATCTAACCTATGCACAAATGGTAGTATGCTTCTTAGCTATTTGGTCCTACTACCACCGGACGTCCGAAGTCTACGGACGTCCGGTCCCTCCTGACCTACCGGACATCTGACCCTCTCCGGTCGTCCGGTATATCTGCACAGAATGAATATTAGCTGAAGACCGATCACACCGGATGTCCGGTCACCGGACGTCCGCTCATCTCCGGATATCCGGTGCACTTCAACAGAACTGATATTAACGGATTACTGAGAAATACCGGACGTCCGGGCTCCGGACGATCGGCGCCTTCCGGACGTCCTCCGCCTGTGCGTCCCACTACACACCTGTATCTGTGGTTGGTGTTCCAGCCACCGGACGACCGGCCGCCTACCGGACGTCCGGTCCTCTGCGTGTCACCGGTCGTCCGGTAGCCACCCGACGTCCGTCAACATTAAGTGGCCCAATGGTCTATTTTGTTCCCACACTATATATATCCTTCTCCCTCCTCCGGGAGTTGGTTGACCATTTACTTTGAGCTTGCCAAGAACACTCTTCACTCTCTCACTCAATCCTCTACACCAAATCCTAGATCCCCAAGTGACTTGGGAACATTTGACAGAAGTTCTCCAATCAAGTGATAGATCCACTACTTCCCTTTCATTGCACCGAAGGAATTCGTGATTTGAGCAAGTCTTGAGCTTTTCCCATCGATCTTGTTACTCTTGGAGGTTGGAGACTCCTAGGCGGTAGGAGTCTTTCGGTGAGGAATCAACCTTTTTGATTACCCCCGGAAAAGTTTGTGAGGGTTTGGAGACCACCCCAAGGTCTACCACTAGTGGTTGAGAAACGCCTCCGTGGTGTTGTCTCAAAGGGAGAATAGGGTGAGCCTTTGTGGCATTGGTGTGCCTTCGTGGTAACATCCACCTCTCTAACAGTGACGTAGCTTCCCTCCAAGGAAGCGAACATCGGCATACATCCTCGTCTCCCGGAGTTGCGGTTATTCCTAACCCTAACTTTCTACGTGTGGTTACTTTTCTCTTAGCACTTACGTTTATCATATTGTGTTTGCCTATTTACATACTTGCTTTACTTGCTTATCACTTAGTACTACTCTTGCAATTGTTAGGCTCGCTTTCACATTCCGCATTATTGCCTAAAATTGCTAAGTCATAAGTAAAATTTGTAATTGTACCTATTCACCCCCCCTCTAGGTCCATCTCGATCCTTTCAATTGGTATCAGAGCCTCGTGCTCTATTCTTGTTGCTTAACCGCCCTAGAGCGAGATGAACCCCGATGGGACTCCCCTTGTTGTAGATCCAAAGGATAAAGGTGAGGCTTATTCTGAAGTCAAGTCCTTTACTTCTGAGGATCTGGAACGGGCCCTTGCTAAGAAAAAAGAGGAACATGATGTTTCTCTTGAGGCCTTGGTCCAAATGAGACTAGCCACGTTGTCCACGGTGCTTGCACCACTTTCAGGTGTAGCTGCTTCAAGGCCAACTGTGCCTACTCCGTCACTTGGTCAACATCCTCCTAGCAACGAACACTCCAGTGTTCCTTGGCTTTATGCAAGACCCCAAGTTGAGAAACCTAAATATAACCCTCAAGGAAAACCTCATTTACTTGATGCCACTTCCAATTTTGCCTTGTGGAGAGTTCCTATGCAGGATCATCTTCGATATGGAAACGATGAGATGCTATAGATTTTGGAGTATGGTTGCCATGTGGTTGATCCAAAGAATCCTACACCAAGAGAAATTTATGACAAGAATCTCAATGACACTGCAATCATGTGTATAAGGAGAGGTATGGTTGAAAAGCAAAGGAGACCTTCCATACACATCACAAGTGCCAAGGAACTATGGGAAAGTATTATAAGATCCAAGACCGGTACCTCCACCCTCCGGAGTGCTCAATATGAAATTGCCAAGGGGCAATTGCAAAACTTTTTCATGGAAAATGGTGAAACTCCCAATCAACTCCTTGAGCGTTTCATGACTCTCACCGCTGATATTGAGTCGTGTGAGTGTGACAAGACACAAGATGCATTCAACATGACTAAGTGATTCCTTGTGGACAAGTTGCTCCATGCTCTTGCTCCATATCACCATCAAATGGTATGGGACATAAGACAACACCATGCCTTCAAGGAAATGACTACAGATGACATCATATCCACTTTCCAACTATTTGAAGAGTCAAAGGCAAATGCTACAAAACATCTTGCCATGCATGGTACTCAATCGTCAAAGATCAATCTTTCATTGAAGGCCAAGCATGTGTGTGAAGATGAGCAAAGTGAAGAAGAAGAAGAATATGATGATGATGATGATGATGGTGATGAGGGTGAATCCGATGAGGGCCCTTCATATGAAGACATGGCTCTCTTTGTCAAGAAGTTTAGCGCGGGAAAATTCAAGGGAAGATTTCAAAAGAAGAAAGTAAGAAAATGCTACAACTGTGAATAAACCAACCACTTCTCCAATGAGTGCCCTTATGAGAAGAGAGAATATAAACCAAGGTTTCCCAAGATCTTTCCCAAGAAGAAGTTGCCAAATCCTTTGAACTCCAATCTCAAGAAGAGAGATGGGAAAGCAATGGTTGCTCAAGAAGAATCTGATCCGGATGATGTTAGTGGTGTTGCCCGAGTTGCTCAAGATTCTCAAAACACAATGAGGCTAGTCAACAAGAGTGGTGATGTTGTCACCTACAACTACATGAAGTACTACAAGGGCAACGCTCACAAGTGCCTCATGGCGAAGGCCATGGTAGAAGATGGAGAGGACCAACACTCTCCTGACAAGGTCAAGGTAACCCCACGATCAAACCCTCCTCTTTTCACTCCTTCTACTCCTAGTGATGAGTATCTTAATGCGGAGGATAATTATGAGGATGATGATATAAATGATCCTATGCTTGCTAAACTAAATAAGTTCATGTGCTCCCTTAAAGGAAAGAAGCTCACTATGTTTCGTATGCTTATGGAGATGGTGAGCAAGCACACCATTTCCATTAAGGAACTCGAAACCCTCGTCACCGAGGAAAAGGAAAAGTATGAAATCCCTGAGTGGAAAGTCCAATATGAGGAAGCACGCAATGATGAGCTATGCTTAAAAATTGGTGCAAACATTGATATTCATACTAGAGATCTTGCCTCCTTGAAAAAGGCTATTTGACTCTTGCGAAGAGTTGATGAATGATAAAAGTAAGCTTGTGAAGTCTAATGCTTCTCTCTCTAAGGATTGTGAGCTCCTATCTGTGTCCCTCGAGACTAAGGAAAAAGAGCTCACCCTTCTTACAAAGAGTTTTGAGACACTCAAGCTTACTTATCTTGAAACTCTAGCCAAGGCTTACTCTTCTCCTATTATCAATGTTGATGCTTGTACTACTAACGCTAGTAGTGATCTAGCATCTATTCTTGAGGAGAATCGCTTACTCAAAGCTCAAATCGAGAAAGGGCTCATGACATGTGCTCAAGGGCAAAAGAACCTTGATGAGGTGTTGAGCCAACACAATGAGGTTTTTGCCAAAGAGGGACTCGGGTTTGACCCAAGCACAAGCAAGTAGAAGACATCCTCTCAAAAGTGCACCACCCCTCTAAAAGAAACTTCTGTACGAGAAGGGCACAAGGAGAATGGTAAGGTTGCAGTGGGAAGGCCACAAGGGGCATGCCCACTCTCAACAAGCCAAAAGAGTTCATGCCTCCATCCTATGTACTTCGTAAGACTAAGGATGGAGAAGTTTATGCAAATTTTGTTGGTCCTCGAAATGCATTTCGGTTTTATGCTATTTGGGTCCCTAAGACCCTTGTGACTAACTTGAGAGGTCCCATTGCAAAATGGGTGCCTCTAACCAAGTAATAATTGTGTGTAGGTTGCCTTCTCCGGTGGAGTAAAATGGGTGATTGATAGTGGATGTACCAATCATATGACCGGAGCAAATTGCTCTATGATTTCATGGAAGCTATTCAACCATTTATGAGCATTATGTTTGGTGGAGGATGAAAAGGACAGGTACTCGGTTTGGGTAAGGTGGCTATCACAAATGACATGTCTCTTGCAAATGTCATGCTTGTCCAATCCCTTAAATATCATTTGCTTTCTGTTCGCCAATTGGCTTCTGTTGGTTATGATACACTATTTGGACTAACGGATGTGAAAGTCTTTAAGAGAGATACTCTCGAAGTGGCCTTTGTTGGAGAGTTGGATGGCAACCTTTACACGGTTGATTTCTCGAAAGAGAGCACATTCCAAGCAACTTGTCTAATGGCCAAGGCCGACAAGGGGTGGCTATGGCATCGCCGGCTAGCCCATGTTGGCATGAGAAATCTTCAAGATCTCTTAAAGGGAAATCACATCCTTGGATTAACAAATGTCTCTTTTGAGAAAGATCGTGTGTGTAGTGCATGCATAGCCAGGAAGCAACATCAATCAAAGCACCCACCCAAGAATATTGTGTCTACTTCAAGGCCCTTGGAGCTACTTCATGTGGATCTCTTTGGGCCTCCTTCATGGGATAGTCTTGGTGGGAAAAAGTATGGGCTTGTCATTGTGGATGATTACTCAAGGCATACATGGGTCTTCTTCCTCAAATCCAAGGACGAGACGAAGATCACCTTCATTGATTTTGCCAAGCAAGCACAACGCAAGTTTGACAAAGAAATTCTGGCAATAAGAAGTGATAATGGATCTGAGTTCAAGAACTACACCTTGGAAGAGTTCCTTAGTGATGAAGGGATTGAGCATCAATATTCAGCTCCATACACTCCCCAACAAAATGGTGTAGCAGAAAGGAAGAACCGCACACTTGTGGAGATGGCAAGGTCCATGTTGGATGAATACAAGTCACCACATAGTTATTGGGCTGAGGCCGTCAACACTGCATGTCATGCATCGAACCGGCTCTTCCTCCACATGTGTAACATCCCAAATTTCCTATCTGGAATGTTTTACAATTATAGCTAAGCATCTATGCATTCTGTTTGAATTTGAGTGGCATTTGAAGTTTCAGAAGTTTTGGAGTTGTTGGAATTTGAATTCAAAATTTTGGCAGTGGAAATCATTTCAAAAACTATGCCTGATAAATACTTGAGAAAAAGTATGAGAGGAGTAAACATGACACTCCAAAAATATCAGAGGAAAAACATTGCCAAAAGGTTTGAATTCAAATTTGAATTTTATTTGGATTTTTTTTAAAAAATGAATTTTTATAAAGTTTGGATTTTGTCCCTGGAAAAATGTTCAAATGATAGGGAATATTCCCCTGATCATTTTGATATATATATGTCCTATATAAAATATTTATATATCATATATATTTTCTCTGTTTTTATTTTTCAAAAAATAAAATAGAAAAAAAAAAAGCCCTCAGGCGTGGCGGCCAGCCAACCGCCCAGCCAACACCCCAGGCTGACCAGCGCCTTGACCAGCGGCCCAATGAGCTGGCCTTGACCCTCGCCCGAACCCGGCTCGGTCGGCTGACCGACCAAACCTCCTCCCCTCACTCGTGACGGTGGACCCGCCCCTTCTTCCCCTCGCGCCGCCCCCGCCGCCGCCGCCACGGATCCGCGGATCCGGATTCATGTGAATCCCTCCCCGATTGCCCCTCGTCCAAGTCGAGGACCCCGCCTATAAATACCCCTCACCCCATTCCCCCTCGCCCCTCCCGACGCCTCCTCCTCCCATAAACCATGGGAGCCGAGAGCGCCGCCGCCATTTACTCCGCCGACGCCTGCCCACCCCGACCTCGCCTGACTCCATCAAACCGACCCCTCGCCCGTCCGCACCGCTGGAGCTCCCGCCGTCGCCCCGACCACAGGAGTCGCCGAGCACTCGCCGCTTGAGCCGCCGTCGCCGTCGCCGACCGGTGAAGTCGCGGACCCCTCCTGCCGTCCGATCTAATCTCAACGGCGTAGATTAGAACCCCCGAAGGGGTATGGTTTATTAGGTTTTGGTTTAGTGAACCGGTTTTAGTTCTGGTTTATTTTTACTTAGGGTTTTTATTTAAACCGGCCGATTCGTTTTTAACCCTAGGGCCGTTTTAGTTATATTACGCCGAAGCGTTATATAGGCCCATTAGTCGTTTTTCTTTATTTTTCATTTTCTGTTTTAACAGAATAGTTTCAGATTTGAAAAATTCATATCTTTTAATCTACTTAATATTTTTAAGTGATTCTTTTTTTTGTTGGTTTGCAAATTTCTTATAATTTCCGTAGAAAATATAATTAGCCATGCTAAAACTATTTAAAATTGCTTTATTTTAGATTTACACAGAATAGTAATTCTGCCATAAAAGGAGCTAGGAATATTATTTTTTAATGATTCTTTTTGTCACAACTTTGTTTTGACATTGCCTGACCGTAGGAATTTATTTAGGCATTTTAGGATTAATAAAAAATAGTTTTAATGAGAATCATGTTATTCTTAATTAATTAACTAGCTACTATTTCCTATTGTTTTACTTAGCAAATTAATTTATTTTTCATGAGAGATAGTTTATTCTTGATTAGTTTCTGTAACTTTAGAGCTTGAACTTTTATTTATAATAAATAAAACTTTTATTTTATTTTTCCTACTAGAATTTGCTTTAGGCCTAATAGGAGTTTTATAATAGATTTTAAGGTGATTCTTTTTGCTACTAGTTGCTTGATGAATTCTTTTCTGTTAGGTAGCATAAACCCATGCTTAGGTTCTGTTAAGAAGAATTTTGTTATGTAAAACTATTTTTAGTTGTTGCTTGAAGTAGGAAAACATTGAGTTGGATTTCTTCGAGTTTTCCTTTGGGTTTTGATTCGTTTGTTTGGTGTGTTATGTTAGCATGCTATTATGTTAAGTGATCATATGCTATATGCTTATTATGATTGTTGTTTGCCTCGGTAGAATTTCCGGAGTGCGAAGCTTGCTACCACGAGTCCTTAGTTTTCGAAGATTGTCAGCAAGGCAAGTTCACTTTGACCATGCTTTCGTACCTATGTTTTATTGCATTTAGTGGCATCCTTGCAACCATCCTCCAGTAGTGTTATTGATTCTTGTAGTTGAGTAGTATGCATGAGGTTGGAACCCATCACCCTATTACCAAGCCCGGGACGTCATTTATGTTAATGCTACGCCATAGTAGACGGGTTTGGTATGAGTGCAACACGCTGGTGTGAAGAAGGAGGACTCTCGTCGATGATGACAACTCCATGATGGCATCTGCAAGGACTGCATCTTCAAGGCCTCAAGACTTCAAGACTCGAGACAAGAATTCAATACACACTCTTGGGTGAAGGATGGTTGATGGGCACCTGGAGAATCCGGTGGTTGGCGGGATGCATGGAGAAGCGCCATGACATCTTGCGGAAAGCTTCACCCAGACTCAAAGAGACGGAAGAATACTTCATGCCGGAAGCTTACCTGCAACCGCAAGTCACTATGGGCTCTGGCTTGGTTGACCTTAGTTGTGACTCTGGCTGGGGCGGTGCTAGCAGATGTAGAACTACGGTAGGATTGGATGAGCACCGGACGGTGGTCGAGGAACTCTTGGAAGACCATGTTTGGTCATCTTGTTCTCAAACACCACGAAGTGCGAGAGCGTAAAAGAGGATCGAATCTTGCGGGTAAAGTGTACAAACCTCTGCGGAGGGTTAAAACCTAATCGATTAGCCGTGTCCCGATTACGGACAATTTGAGCATCTGGACTTGGATCTATCTCGGAACTCTCAACACGGATTGATAACTTAATTGTGGGCAACTTATGATGATTTTGGGCTATGAGACATCGGTTGGCAGAACCATGTCATGATAGAAAAACTCCATAGTATAGACTCCATTTATTCCTTTGATGTAGGAAAATAAAATCAGCTTTTACATAAACAAAACTCGAGATCTGAGCCACAAAGCCAAATTGCATATAGTATAGTTTTTACCATCTGTTTATTCATGTTGTGATCTTGCGGTACATTCAATGTCTTGACCTACACGGCTGCAACGTATCATGTTGCAGGATTTTCTTCGATGAGTAAGAGTTACGATACAGGTTACGGTCTACACTCAACCTGCCGATGGCGTTGATGGGACTCCATACCCGACTATTTGTTTCAGCTGTGACTTATGAGGTATATATCAGTTTTACGTTAACTATACATGTGATTGCACTTTGATATATACATTGATGTCTTGTGTAAAGCAAAGATACTTGATCCGAGGATGGTATAGAAACACGAGGCTTGACCGTCTCGAGGTCGGGTCGCTACAACATGATATTGGAAAAGACTCCATATGAGATCCTAACCGGGAACAAGCCAAATGTCAAGTACTTTCGTGTATTTGGGTGAAAATGTTTCATCCTCAACAAAAGAGAGCGGTTAGGAAAATTTCAATCTAAAACAACTGAGGGTATATTTGTTGGCTATGGATCAAACTCTCACGCCTATAGAGTCTACAACAAATCCAATGGATGTGTTGTAGAAACTTGTGACGTGGTGTTTGATGAATTTAATGGCTCCCATGGGGAGCAAGTTGATCTAAGTGATGTAGGTGAAGAAGATTCTTCTCAAGATATCTTGACCATGGGTGTTAACGCACTTCTCCCAATGGAACAAGAACCTCATGATGATGAAGAAGAAGATGGAAGCTTCGCACATCATCAAACTACGTCAACACCCATACCACCACAAGCTCCTATTTCTCAACCAATGCCCGTAGACCAAGTACAAGATGGTGATCAAGTTCCCCTTCATAGTAATCATCAAGAGCAAGATCATCCTCAAGGGCAAGAACAAGAAAGTGCAATCATTGATAATGAACCTCAACAAATGCAATATGAAGAAGAAGATCTTCCACCACACATTAATGATCCATATGTTGAGGACATGGATGATGGACATGAAGTTGAACCTCGTGAAACACTTACTTCCATCATGCCTCGAGTGGTCAATCGTGTTGATATTGATAAAATCCTCACCAGCATATCGGAAGGTAGAGTCACTCGTAAACAATTGACAAACTTTTGTGCTCACTTCTTGTTTGTGTCTAGTGTTGAGCCTCTCAAGGTACAAGAAGCTTTGATGGAAAACGATTGGCTCATTGCTATGCAAGAAGATTTGAATAGTTTTGAGCGCAACCAAGTGTGGTAATTAGTCAAGAGGCCACGAACCTATCAACTAAGAAGATCCAGTCTCGGACGAACTTCAACTTTGACGAACCGACCCAAGATTTTGAGGAAAACTCTATGCTTCTGACAGAAGAGCGTTAATGAAGGAACTATTGTAAGATATGTGAAGAGACATACATTGTCGGCACTCCAGAGGAAGTATCTGAGTTTATCGGAACCGTAACCTTGTTTTAAGTGTGGTAGCACCCCTGACCTTCCGACCAAACATTTGCTAGCAGACCCCAACCCCTAACCCTTTCTTGCTAGCCTCTTCGAATCTCGAGGACGAGATTCATTTTAAGTGTGGTAGATTTGTAACATCCCAAATTTCCTATTTGGAATGTTTTACAATTATAGCTAAGCATCTATGCATTCTGTTTGAATTTGAGTGGCATTTGAAGTTTCAGAAGTTTTGGAGTTGTTGGAATTTGAATTCAAAATTTTGGCAGTGGAAATCATTTCAAAAACTATGCCTGATAAATACTTGAGAAAAAGTATGAGAGGAGTAAACATGACACTCCAAAAATATCAGAGGAAACACATTGCCAAAAGGTTTGAATTCAAATTTGAATTTTATTTGGATTTAAAAAAAAATGAATTTTTATAAAGTTTGGATTTTGTCCCTGGAAAAATGTTCAAATGATAGGGAATATTCCCCTGATCATTTTGATATATATATGTCCTATATAAAATATTTATATATCATATATATTTTCTCTGTTTTTATTTTCAAAAAATAAAATAGAAAAGAAAAAGCCCACAGGCGCCGGCCAGCCAACTGCCCAGCCAACACCCAGCGGCCCACCAGCGCCACCAGGCGGCCCAATGAGCTGCCGACCCCCTCGCCTGAACCGGCTCGGGTCGGCTGACCGACCAAACCTCCCCTCCCCCTCACTCTACTGACGGTGGACCCCCCTTCTTCCCCTCGCGCACGCCACCCGCCCGCGCCGCCTCGCCGGATCCGCGGATCCGGGATTATGTGAATCCTCCCCGATTGCCCCTCGTCCAAGTCGAGGACCCCGCCTATAAATACCCCCTCACCCCATTCGCCCCTCACCCGACGCCTCCTCCCATAAAACCGCTGAGCCGAGAGCGCCGCCGCCGCCATTTACTCCGTCATGACGCCTGCCCACCCGACCTCGCCCGACTCCACCAAACCGACCCCCTCGCCCGTCCGCACCCGACGGAGCTCCCCGCCGTCGCCCCCGACCACCGGATTCGCCGGAGCACTCGCCGCCCGAGCCGCCGTCGCCGTCGCCGACCGGTAAGTCGCCGGACCCCTCCCCGTCGATCTAATCTCAGCGCGAGATTAGAACCCGAAGGGTATGGTTTATTAGGTTTAGGTTTAGTGAACCGGTTTTAGTTCTGGTTTATTTTTAGTTAGGGTTTTTATTTAAACCGGCCGATTCGTTTTTAACCCTAGGGCCGTTTTAGTTATATTACGCCGAAGCGTTATATAGGCCATTAGTCGTTTTTCTTTATTTTTCATTTTCTGTTTTAATGTAATAGTTTCAGATTTGAAAAATTCATATCTTTTAATCTACTTAATATTTTTAAGTGATTCTTTTTTTTGTTGGTTTGCAAATTTCTTATAATTTCCGTAGAAAATATAATTAGCCATGCTAAAACTATTTAAAATTGCTTTATTTTAGATTTACACAGAATAGTAATTCTGCCATAAAAGGAGCTAGGAATATTATTTTTAATGATTCTTTTGTCACAACTTTGTTTTGACATTGCCTGACCGTAGGAATTTATTTAGGCATTTTAGGATTAATAAAAAATAGTTTTAATCAGAATCATGTTATTCTTAATTAATTAACTAGCTACTATTTCCCTATTGTTTTACTTAGCAAATTAATTTATTTTTCATGAGAGATAGTTTATTCTTGATTAGTTTCGTAACTTTAGAGCATGAACTTTTATTTATAATAAATAAAACTTTTATTTTATTTTTCCTACTAGAATTTGCTTTAGGCCTAATAGGAGTTTTATAATAGATTTTAAGGTGATTCTTTTTGCTACTAGTTGCTTGATGAATTCTTTTCTGTTAGGTAGCATAAACCCATGCTTAGGTTCTGTTAAGAAGAATTTTGTTATGTAAAACTATTTTAGTTGTTGCTTGAAGTAGGAAAACATTGAGTTGGATTTCTTGAGTTTTCCTTTGGGTTTTGATTCGTTTGTTTGGTGTGTTATGTTAGCATGCTATTATGTTAAGTGATCATATGCTATATGCTTATTATGATTGTTGTTTGCCTCGGTAGAATTTCCGGTCTGAAGCTTGCTACCACGAGTCCTTAGTTTTCGAAGATTGTCAGCAAGGCAAGTTCACTTTGACCATGCTTTCGTACCTATGTTTTATTGCATTTAGTGGCATCCTTGCAACCATCCTCCAGTAGTGTTATTGATTCTTGTAGTTGAGTAGTATGCATGAGGTTGGAACCCATCACCTGTTACCAAGCCGGGGCGTCATTTATGTTAATGCTACGCCATAGTAGGCGGGTTTGGTATGAGTGCCTGACGATTGGTGTGAAGAAGGAGGACTCTCGTCGATGATGACAACTCCATGATGGCATATGCAAGGATCTGCATCTTCAAGGCCTCAAGACTTCAAGACTCGAGACAAGAATTCAATACACACTCTTTGGGTGAAGGATGGTTGACGGCACCTGGAGAATCCATGGTTGGCGGGATGCATGGAGAAGCGCCATGACATCTTGCGGAAAGCTTCACCCAGACTCAAAGAGACGGAAGAATACTTCATGCCCGAAGCTTACGTGCAACCGCAAGTCACTATGGGCTCGGCTTGGTTGACCTTAGTTGTGACTCTGGCTGGGACGGTGCTAGCAGATGTAGAACTACGGTAGGATTGGATGAGCACCGACGGTGGTCGAGGAACTCTTCGGAAGACCATGTTTCGGTCATCTTGTTCTCAAACACCCTGAAGTGCGAGAACGTAAAAAGAGGGATCGAATCTTGCGGGTAAAGTGTACAAACCTCTGCAGAGGGTTAAAAACCTAATCGATTAGCCGTGTCCCCGGTTACGGACAATTTGAGCATCTGGACTTGGATCTATCTCGGAACTCTCAACACCGGATTGATAACTTAATTGTGGGCAACTTATGATGATTTTGGGCTATGAGACATCGGTTGGCAGAACCATGTCATGACAGAAAAACTCCATAGTATAGACTCCATTTATTCCTTTGATGTAGGGAAAATAAAATCAGCTTTTACGCAAACAAAACTCAGATACAGAGCCACAAAGCCAAATTGCATATAGTATAGTTTTTACCATCTGTTTATTCATGTTGTGATCTTGCCGGTACATTCAATGTACTGACCTACACGGCTGCAACGTATCATGTTGCAGGATTTTCTTCGATGAGTAAGAGTTACGATACAGGGTTACGGTCTACACTCAACCTGCCGATGGCGTTGATGGGACTCCATACCCGACTATTTGTTTCCGCTGTGACTTATGAGGTATATATCAGTTTTACGTTAACTATACATGTGATTGCACTTTGATATATACATTGATGTACTGTGTGTGCCAGCATACTGATCCAGGGATGGTATAGAAACACAGAGGCTTGACCGTCTGAGGTCGGGTCGCTACAACATGATATTGGAAAAGACTCCATATGAGATCCTAACCGGGAACAAGCCAAATGTCAAGTACTTTCGTGTATTTGGGTGCAAATGTTTCATCCTCAACAAAAGA
Source organism: Aegilops longissima (assembly GCA_021605205.1). Taxonomy (NCBI): domain Eukaryota; kingdom Viridiplantae; phylum Streptophyta; class Magnoliopsida; order Poales; family Poaceae; genus Aegilops; species Aegilops longissima. The sequence goes on along the minus strand of CM038680.1, from coordinate 246,343,168 downwards.
GAGCGGTTAGGAAAATTTCAATCTAAAACAACTGAGGGTATATTTGTTGGCTATGGATCAAACTCTCACGCCTATAGAGTCTACAACAAATCCAATGGATGTGTTGTAGAAACTTGTGACGTGGTGTTTGATGAATTTAATGGCTCCCATGGGGAGCAAGTTGATCTAAGTGATGTAGGTGAAGAAGATTCTTCTCAAGATATCTTGACCATGGGTGTTAACGCACTTCTCCCAATGGAACAAGAACCTCATGATGATGAAGAAGAAGATGGAAGCTTAGACATCATCAAACTAAATCAACACCCATACCACCACAAGCTCCTATTTCTCAACCAATGCCCGTAGACCAAGTACAAGATGGTGATCAAGTTCCCTTCATAGTAATCATCAAGAGCAAGATCATCCTCAAGGGCAAGAACAAGAAAGTGCAATCATTGATAATGAACCTCAACAAATGCAATATGAAGAAGAAGATCTTCCACCACACATTAATGATCCATATGTTGAGGACATGGATGATGGACATGAAGTTGAACCTCGTGAAACACTTACTTCCATCATGCCTCGAGTGGTCGATCGTGTTGATATTGATAAAATCCTCACCAGCATATCGGAAGGTAGAGTCACTCGTAAACAATTGACAAACTTTTGTGCTCACTTCTTGTTTGTGTCTAGTGTTGAGCCTCTCAAGGTACAAGAAGCTTTGATGGAAAACGATTGGCTCATTGCTATGCAAGAAGATTTGAATAGTTTTGAGCGCAACCAAGTGTGGTAATTAGTCAAGAGGCCAACTACGGAACACAATGTCATTGGAACAAAATGGGTTTTCAAGAACAAGGAAGATGAGAATGGTGTAATCATCCGCAACAAGGCAAGGTTAGGGGCACAAGGGTACTCACAAGTTGAAGGTTTGGACTTCCGTGAGACCTTTGCCCCCGTTGCCCGTCTTGAATCCATTCACATCTTACTTGCTTATGCTGCTTCCAATGGTTTTAAATTACATCAAATGGATGTGAAGAGTGCTTTCCTTAACGGTCCACTACAAGAAGAAGTATATGTATCACAACCACCTGGGTTCGTTGATCCCCATCACAAAGACTATGTGTATAAACTTCATAAGGCTTTGTATGGCCTCAAACAAGCACCTCGTGCTTGGTATGATCATCTTAAGAAGTTTTTACTCGATGATGGTTTTATGAGAGGGGTGATCGATCTGACTCTTTTTACTAAGAGGGACAAAGGTGATTTGATCTTATGCAAAATCTATGTAGATGATATCATTTTTGGTTCTCCTAACATTCATTTGTGTAAGAAGTTTGCGGCTTCAATGACCAAGAATTTTGAAATGTCACTCAATGCGGATTTGAAGTTCTTCCTCGGATTTCAAATTCAACAATTTCAAGAAGGAATTTTCTTGTCTCAAGAAAAATACCTCAAGGATATCCTAGAAAAAATTGGCATGACTGATGCTAGTGCACGTAAGACACCCATGCCAACCAAAATTGTACTCACTGAAGACTCAAACGGTATCCCCTTCGACCCATCTAAATACCGCTCTATGATTGGTTCATTGCTTTATCTTTGTGCATCTAGACCAGACATCATGTTTAGTGTATGCATGTGTGCTAGATTTCAAGCTTCGCCTAAGGAAAGCCATCATAAGGCGGTTAAGCATATTCTTAAATACCTTGTTCACACCCCAAAGTTAGGACTATGGTACCCCAAGGATGCTAAGTTTGATCTCATTGGGTACACGGATGCGGATTGGGCCGGAGACAAAGTGGATCGTAAGTCCACCTCCGGTGCATGTCAATTTCTTGGACGCTCCTTGGTAAGTTGGTCCTCGAAGAAACAAAATTGTGTTGCCCTCTCCACCGCAGAAGCTGAATACATTGCAACCGCCAACTGTGCAACTCAATTACCATGGATGAGGCAAACTTTGAAGGATTATGGTATCACCTATAGACATGTGCCTCTTTTATGTGATAATGAAAGTGCCATTAATATTGCTGAGAACCCCAAAGATCATACCCGCACAAAGCACATTGATATTAGGTATCACTTCTTGAGAAATCATGTGGAAAAGGGGGATATTGATATTGCTCATGTTGGCACAGATACGCAACTTGCAGATATTTTCACAAAGCCATTGGATGAGGCAAGATTTTGTCAACTTAGGCGTGAACTTGGTATCTTGGAGCTTGACAACATTATGTGAAAACTAGTACTCATGCATGCACTGTCATAATGTCTTGTCTCTATGTAGGCATATATTTAGGGGGAGACACTCAACTCATGCATTCTCTCACCCTATGAAATGCGTAAAAAGAACAAACACTCTCAAAGCTACCATGTTATTATAACTATGGTGCTTTCAATGATGGAGTAGTGATTATGGACCCAAAGTTCAAATCTTAGCAGAGTCATGTCACATATACTCATACATGGTGGCATTAGTCACCGCTCTTATCATTAGAACAACATATGAGCAGTATGTGCGTTTATTATTGTTGGCATGAGAAACTCATTGCTTAATATAGGATGTCCTTGCATCCTACTACATATTTCACTCATCATCTCCCCGTCATTGTCATAAGCACCAACTATGGCATAAGAACTTCCGGTCGTCCGCTCTATACCGGACGTCCGTCAAATCCTTTCTGGTGCTATAAAACCGGTCGTCCGCTGTGACCGGATATCCGTTAATTTTTGCTCTGTCTAAACGCGCCGGACGTCCGTTTTCGCGGGTCGTCCGCTACCTGCCGTATCAGGTTGCCCTCTCAGGCCCCGGACATCCGGTTCTCACCGGTCGTCCGGTCAATTTTTCGCCCACATATATATACTGCGACGTGCGGTTCGTTCAGTTCTAAACCTAATCTCCCCCCACTCCTCATATCGTCTCCGCCGCCACCGCTCACTCTCCTCGCTGGGGGTGCACGCTGGCCGTGGTCATCGCCGTCTTTGCACGGGTTGCTGCCGTCGGGACTCCGCCCGTCCTTCTCTCGTTCCGGCTGGCGTCGGGGAAACTTGTTCTTCTCCGTCGCATCTTCTCCTCGCCCTCCCAAGGTAGCAAATGTTCTCCCCCCCCCCCCCATTTTTCGATTCCTTGATCTCTGGCAGTGGTTAAGAAAATTGGGGCCTCCTGCTTCTCTAGGTCGCAATGCCAAAGACCAAACACTCCGCGCGCAAGCAGGTCACCGGTGGACCGGTCCGTCCGCCTTGTCGTGGTGGCTCCGACGATTCTCAAGAGCGGGTCCGCCCCCGGAAGCGTGCCGCCCTCCATCACAGCTCGGCTAGCGACTCCTCATCGGAGGGATTCGACTTCGAGGAAGAAATGGCGGATTTTGAGGAGCCCGCCTATGTCGGTGTTCGCATCTCCGCTCCTAAACCGGGAACACGTCGGCCCATGTTCAAGCCTCCTCTGCCCCGGTACAACCTCAAGGTGATGCCCTTTGCATCTCTCTTGAACCTCCACTCTCGCACGATCGCATCATTAAACGGTTCAATGAGGTTCCCATAGGTTCATACCTTAAGCTTCGTCGTGACATAGATCAATTCACCATTGTTAGCGACTCACAAGATGCTCGTTTTCGCACTAATGTCCAAGCCGACATTTTTACCACTATCATCATTCCTAAAGGTCTATCTCTCCATTTTTGCATTGACTTAGAGCATATCCGTACTCATCCGGAAAAATATCTGGGAGCTTTTGAGCTCATTGAGTCATCCAATCTTGCTGCACCATTCGCATTTCAGCATGATTTCAACCAAGCTGCAATCCACCAATTCTATGCCACGTGTTATTTTGGTCCAAATAAAACTGTCATGGATGACCTCCGACACCATGCTCACGGCATCCTATGCTCAATTTGTTGCTGCACTTGGTTTTCCTGACACAGGCTTAAAAATCCATAAGGATGACCCTAACCATAGGCCCAAGGGCATAGAAGTATGCATGGATCTTCTAAAGCCCATCGGTCAAATGACTGATGAGGAGAAACACAAGAGCCTGAACCAAGTCTCGATTTGGCGCTCTCCTTTCTACATCATCTTTTAGTGTGTCATTCGCACCATTTATCCCAAGATGGGTGACAAGGGGTCATGTAACAGTTATTGCATTGATCTCATGCATCGCGTTTATGTGTCTCCAAAAGGGAAGATCAATGTCCCTCACTTTCTGTGGCATGAAATCTGTCTTGCTTGTCTTCAACACAAGCGAGCCTTTCCTCATGCCCCCTTTCTTCAGGCATTTATCGAGAGTGTTGCTCCATTTCCCATTGCCCGCATGCACTTGCATGAACGGTGGGTCATTCCACCTCACATGGCGGATGATTGGGTTCCCAAGGACTCTTCTGCTACTGCTCGCCGCACTCCGGCTAGTGTTCCTCCTCCTACTGTTAGGTCTACTTCCTTCGGCTCTGCACCTTTTGGTCCCATTTCTCGTTTCCTTGGCAAGGCTCACTCTGCCATGATGAAGATGTTTACCTTTCATTGCTCCCAAAATCACGACATTGTCACACGCTTGGTCACCTCCAAGAATGCTCTGAAGGCTCGTCTGAGAGATTCTGGAGTGTATGATGTGAGTGACAATGAACGTGTTCCTAAAGATCCACCTTCTGATTTCGGTTTTCCTTCGGGTCCTGAGTGGGCTCATTTCTTTGATGAGGCTGGTGGTAGTGGTGCCCATGATGATGATGATGATGATGACGATGAGGCTCTTTGATGCTGTTATGACCTCCCCCTCTTTTGGGTATTTGCTACCAAGGGGGAGTATGTGATATGATGCACTATGTTCTTAGCTTTGTTATCGAACTCATTCTATGATTGTACCGACTTATGTTGAAACTTATGCTATGATTGTACCGACTAATGTTATATGCTATGAGTGTTGAATCTTTGTGGAGCTTATTCTAAATCTGATGTTATCTTGATTATATTGTGTATAAGTTTTGATTGTGTTGCCATCATATTGAGGGGGAGCTCCAGAAATATATTCTTTCAATATTCAAAGCTTTATTCTATATAGTGCATGTATGTTGTCATCAACTACCAAAAAGGGGGAGATTGAAAGTGCGATCATGCCCTTAATCTATTTTGATGTTGATGACAACATGCATTTTGGGACTAATCATGTTTATCGAGTATTTCTCAGGATTATGTCTCAAAGGGCTATGTGTGTGTGTGGATCATAACTACGGACATAAAGCATATATATATATATATATACTTATATCACTCAAGAGCAGAGACACAAGACAAAGATAAAAAGCTTCAGCTCCTTATTTTCAGGTTGTTCTTGAGTATAGGGATCCCACACTATTAAGAGGGGATCGTTGGATTTCGCGAAAGGACTTTCTCAAACCCACAAAATTCCCTCTTATACCATCTCAAGTTTCTTCCTCTAACCTCTGCACAAATGGTAGTATGCTTCTTAGCTATTTGGTCCTACTACCACCGGACGTCCGAAGTCTACGCACGTTCGGTCCCTCCTGACCTACCGGACATCCGACCCTCTCCGGTCGTCCGGTATATCTTCACAGAATGAATATTAGCGGAAGAACGATCAGCCGGACGTCCGCTCATCTCCGGATATCCGAAGCACTTCAACAGAACTGACATTAACGGATTTCCGACAAACACCGGACGTCCGGGCTCCGGACGACCGGCGCCTTCCGGACGTCCGCCGCCTGTGCGTCCCACTACACACCTGTATCTGTGGTTGGTGTTCCAGCCACCGGACGACCGGCCGCCTGCCCGACGTCCGGTCCTCTGCATGTCACCGATCGTCTGGTAGCCACCGGACGTCCGTCAGCATTAAATGGTCCAACGGTCTGTTTTGTTCCCACACTATATATATACTTCTCCCTCCTCAGGGAGTTGGTTGACCATTCACTTTGAGCTTGCGAAGAACACTCTTCACTCTCTCACTCAATCCTCTACACCAAATCCTAGATCCCCAAGTTATTTGGGAACATTTGAGAGAAGTTCTCCAATCAAGTGATAGATCCACTACTTCCCTTTCATTGCACCAAACGAATTCGTGATTTGAGCAAGTCTTGAGCTTTTCCCATCGATCTTGTTACTCTTGGAGGTTGGATACTCCTAGGCGGTAGGAGTCTTTCGGTGAGGAATCAACCTTTGTGATTACACCTGGAAAAGTTTGTGAGGGTTTGGAGACCACCCCAAGGTCTACCACTAGTGGTTGAGAAACGCCTCCATGGTGTTGTCTCAAAGGGAGAATAGGGTGAGCCTTCGTGGCGTTGGTGTGCCTTCATGGCGTTGTAATTGTACCTATTCACCCCCCCCTCTAGGTCCATCTCGATCCTTTCAGTTGCCAAGTGCGGAAGGCTACCCTGCTACTCTCAACGCGGCCGCTAGAGCTGTTGAGCGGACTCGAAATAGAACAAGGGCGTTGCCAATTGCCGGAGGGCCCCTTTGCGTGCAGGTTTTTCATACATAGGCAAGATCTACGAGGACGATAACCTTATGTATAAAAGGAAATAACTCAAGGCTCTGAATGACTTAGCTTTTCTGTTGCCGCGCTGGCGTCCTTCGCATTCGCAGGCGGCGCCCTTTTCTCCTGGCCATCTCCTTCTTAGGAGCCATGGCGATGAAGAACTGCTAGGCCTACTACTAGACCATATTCTCACAATTGCGCCCCCTACCTGGCGCGCCAAAGATGTCGGTGTGGAATGACACCTATGGGATCACAAGAATCCCTACTGCGGTTGCCAGGGCGCAGGGTTGTGAGAGGAGCAGGAGTAGCAGTCAACACAAGGTTCGTTTACCCAGGTTCGGGCCGCGAGGATGCGTAATACCCTAGTCCTGCTTTGGTGGCTGTATTTCAGAGAGTTCTTAAGCTCTCAAACTAGCTATGGTGGATGTGTGGTTTCAAAGAGCCGAATCCCTCTCCATTATGCCATGGGCCTCATTTTATAGTCGAAAGGGGTTGGCACAGTGGCACACAGTAGGTGGAAAGGCCTATAGTGCCACGAGCTTATCGCTCGTACTTTATTGGGGACGGGAACGAGGCCCGTCCCGTCCGTCGCCGCTCCTCCTTGCTTCGACATGCGCCCTGGCCAGGATGTATGCGGTGCCATGTAGGCAGGCAGGCAGCTGAGGTGGCGCGGTGGTAGGGTCTTCACGAAGATCTGCATGCCACCACGCAGGCGCTTGCTGAGTTGGCCTGGTAGCTGCATGTTGCCACGTAGGTGCCTGACCAGCTGGTTGGGCTGGCAGCTGCATGCGAACGACAGTGGAGACTTGGCTGGTGCGGGCCTGGAAGTGGCCTTGCTGGCGTCCTTGATGAGGGCCTTGCCGGGCGGCCCGACAGGGGTCTTGCCGTGGCGTGCTGTCGTCCCCGGCAAGGATCTTGCCGGGGGTCTTGTGGCTCTCCTCGGCAAGGATCTTGCCGAGGATCATTGTCTTTTAATCCTCATGTGATCTTGAATATTCCTTGTCTTCACAAAGATCTGCATGCTACTACGGAGGTGCCTCCCGAGCCCTAGTTCCAGCATGATTGGTTGAGTTGGAACCCATGGGCTCAAGGGTGGCTCACTCTGTCGGTGGGATTTAGGCGCCCGGCAAGGGTCTTGCCGGGCTCTTGAGGCTGCCCTGCAAGGATCTTGCCGGGGGAACCTGCTTCGCCTCTCTGCTTCTTTGTGTTCTTGGCCCTGGCATTGCCTTGGTTGTCTTGTACTTCGGCTTTTCTCCGGCTTCCCTCCTTTTCCCTGCTACGTGTGGTCGTGGCGCGCGGCTCTGACTGCCTGTGCACAAGTAAAGGGTCAAAAGGAGAGCCCCTACTTTTGTACACCGACACCTTGCATTCCCCCTAGTGATCCTTTGCATCCCACTCCCGATGAGGATCTTGACATGATTCGCAATCTTAGAACTGTTAATCATATCACTAGAGGTCTTCCTAGAAACTTGATTGGTTGCTTGCCTACTCTTTATTGTGCCTACACTATATGGATGTTCCTTGAGGAACATTTTCCAAACTATTCCCTAAAAAACTTAGATGAGATCCTTCATAAGTCTATTGCGTTGAGTAAGATGAATTCCAATGATCCTAAGTTTTGTGATTGTTTATTTGAGCTTACTAACCTCATGCGTGCCAAAGGAGATGTTGGAATCATTAGCAACATCATCTCCGAAGTCTTTAGAATCCATAAAGTTGCACATTGTCATGGTCATAAATCTAATGAATCACTCTCTCTAGGAAGTGATCAACTACAAGACGATGCTGAACATGGATACTATGATGAGGATGATGATGGTGACTTTGATGTCGATGAGTCTATGAGACACTTTGGTCTTATGGCTAATCTTCACGGCTATATGGCTGGAGGAAAGGAAAGGGTCCTTGATAGTGGATGTACTGATCATATGACCGGAGATAAGGATATGTTTCGTGAGCTTGCTAAAAACGACGGCCCTCGGAAGTATGTCACTTTTGGTGATAACTCAAAGGGTAAGGTGGTTGGCCTTGGTAAGCTGGCCATCTCACATGATAGCTCCATAAAAAAAATTATGCTTGTTGAATCTCTTGGCTAAAATTTACTTTACGTATCTAGACTTGCTGACTTTGGTTTCAATGTCCTATTCACTGAAGTAGATTGCCAAGTGTTCGTAGAGATAATCATAAAATGGTCATTACCAGTATACGTAGAGGTGATCTTTACATTGTTGACTACACTAAAAAAGGATCAACCTAGAACTTGTTTAATTGCAAAATCTTCAAAAGGTTGGTTGTGGCATAGAAGGTTAGGTCATGTGGGCATGCGAAATCTTGATAAGCTTCTTAAAGGTGATCATATCCTTGGAGTAAAAGATGTTATATTTGACAAGGATAGATTGTGCAGTGCTTGTCAAGCAGGAAAACAAGTAGGAGGAAGTCACCCCATGAAGAACATCATGACCACAAGAAGACCGCTCGAGCTACTTCACATGGATCTTTTTGGTAACAATGCCTACAAAAGTCTCGGTGGTAACTCATTTGGTCTACTCATAGTCGGTGATTTTTCAAGATTTATGTGGGTGTTCTTTCTTGATGATAAATCACAGGTCCAAAAGATCTTCAAGAACTTCGCTAGGAAGGCCCAAAATCAATTTGAAGTGAAGATCAAGAAGGTTCGCAGCGACAACGGAACAGAGTTCAAGAACGCAAATGTGGATACCTTTCTTGACGAAGAAGGGATTTCACACGAGTTCTTGTCTACGTACACGCCTCAACAAAATGGAGTTGTTGAGAGGAAGAACCAAACTCTTATCCAAATGGCGAGAACGATGCTTGATGAGTACAAGACTCCAAAACACTTTTGGGCAGAAGCGGTTGAGACAGCATGTCATGCCGCTTGTATCTTCACAAGCTACTCAGCAAGACGACATACGAGCTCCTCACCGGTAACAAACCCCAAGTTGGATACTTTCGAGTATTTGGCTCAAAGTGTTACATTCTTGATAAGCATCGTCGTTCTAAATTTGCTCCTAAATCTCATGAGGGTTTCCTACTTGGTTATGGCTCAAACTCTCACGCTTACCGTGTCTACAACAATTTCACCTGAAAGGTTGAAGAGACGGTGGATGTGAAGTATGATGAATCTAATGGATCGCAAGTAGAGCAATTGCCAATTGATGTAGGAGACAAAGACCCTTCAGAAGCAATCCAAGACTTGTCTATTGGCAAGATTTGTCCAACGGAGGTGAAGGAAAGTACCTCGTCCGTCCGAGTGGAAGCTTCTACCTCACGACAAGGTGAACCAAGAGTTGACATGGAAGCATCCACAAGTGGGACACATCAAGATGAAGAAAACGAGGAAGTACACCAAGATGAACCTCATCAACCTCCTTCTCCACCATGATGAGAGAACGACAACGTCAACAATGAAGAAGGCCAAGAAGAAGAAAAAGATGATGAAGAACATGTTCCGCCCCGACCCAAGCAAAAGCTCTCACGAGTTCGAGCAAGAGTCTCAAGAGACCATCCCGTCGAACAAATCTTCAATGATATCCAAACCGGTAGAATTACTCGCTCTAAAACTCGTTTGGCTAATTTTTTTGAACATTATTCATTCATCTCTAGCATTGAACCTATGAAGGTTGAAGAAGCATTGGAAGATCCGAATTGGATAAATGCTATGCATGAAGAGCTATACAACTTTGAGAGAAATCAAGTGTGGACATTGGTCGAGAAGCCCGACAACAACCACAACATCATCGGTACCAAATGGGTGTTTTGCAACAAGCAAGACGAAGATGGTCAAGTTGTCCGCAACAAAGCACGTCTCATCGCCCAAGTCTACACTCAAGTCGAAGATATGGACTACGGTGAGACATATGCCCCCGTTGCTCAGACTTGAGTCCATCCGCATCTTACTTGCCTATGCTAATCACCATGATATCACATTGTACCAAATGGATATTAAAAGTGCTTTTCTAAATGGTGAAATTGAGGAGGAAGTTTATGTTAAACAACCTCCCGGCTTTGTCAATCCTAAGAAACCCGATCATGTTTACAAACTTCACAAAGCTCTTTATGGTCTTAAACAAGCTCCTAGAGCGTGGTATAAATGCTTGACCAAGTTCCTTATTGAGAAAGGCTTTGAGATTGGAAAAATAGATTCTACTCGTTTTACTAAAAGGGTTAATGGTGAATTATTTGTGTGCCAAATTTATGTTGACGATATCATATTTGGTTCGACTAACCCTCATTTTAGTGAAAAGTTTGGAAAGCTAATGTCGAAGAAGTTCGAGATGTCTATGATGAGTGAACTCAAGTTCTTTCTTGGTTTGCAAATCAAGTGAACTAAGGAAGGCACCTTTGTTTCTCAAACAAAGTACACCAAGGACTTATTCAAGAAGTTCAACATGCAAGAAAGCAAAGGTATGAAAACTCCCATGCCTACTAGTGGACATATTGACTTGACCAAGGATGGCAAATCGGTTGACCAAAAGGTTTACTAATTTATGATTGGTTCATTGTTATATCTATGTGCCTCTCGTCCCGACATTATGCTAAGTGTGTGCATGTGTGCACGATATCAAGCGGCCCCCAAAGAATGTCATCTTAAGGCTGTGAAAAGGATAGTGAGATACTTAATACATACACCAAATTTTGGCATTTGGTATCCTAAGAGGTCCTCTTTTGATCTTGTTGGCTATTCCGATTCAGACTTTGCCGGAGACAAGGTTGATAGAAAGTACACTTCGGGTGCTTGTCAATTTCTTGGTAGATCTCTTGTGTCTTGGTCCTCCAAGAAACAAAACTCGGTATCCTTATCCACCGCTGAAGCGGAATACATTGCCGCCGGTTCATGTTGTGCTCAATTAATTTGGATGACCCAAACTCTTAAGGATTATGGGATCTATGTGAAACATGTTCCATTGCTTTGTGACAATGAGAGTGCTATTTTAAGATGAAGATAGTCAGAGTTGGGATTCGAAGCCGGATCGATTTTCCTTAGACGTAATCAAGTCGTAGTATCGAGTCATGGAATCGAGGATTCTAATAGATTTACTCAAATAAGATATTTTGTATCCACGACAGAAATTTGTATGGGTTCTATAGAGTTTTACACTAAATATATACCAAAAATGTACACATCAATGCTAGCTTACATTTATGGAACATATATGGGAGGGAAATATATAGAACATTTAAATTTCAACATACGAAATTTACTTAGGACGTTTATTAGAGTATGGGAATGGCCGATCACTTGTATAGCTGACATGTAGTGTTGAACCTTGAAGGGTCGTGTTCTCATTCTCCAATCAATATTGACGCATCCTCCTTCTCACGTCAATTCCATCCGTCGACAAGCCTGATCCTCAATATCGATCTAGGGTTTCAGAGAGCCAGATCAAAGGTGTCAACGGCTGAGCGTTTGGGCTTGGGAGGGGAATAAAGGGTCATCAGTCATGTGAAAAGGGATCTGGATAATGGCATAGATTGTGTTACAACTAAACATATGGCTTAGATAAATTAGTAGAATCCGATATAGTCCATAGCATAATCGGGATTCTACAATTTTCTACAGGATTCTATGATTTGGATCGCGACTCAACATGGATTATACCTGATCCGGATTCATAGTGGGACTTGGATCGACATGCTTCCATAGGGTCGTGAAGTCGTAGGATTCTAGCAGTCAAGTCGGGATTCTGACTACCTTGATTAAGATTGCTCAAAATCCCATGCAACATTCTCGAACTAAGCATATTGAAGTTCGTCATCATTTCATTCGAGACCATGTTGCTAAAGGGGACATTGATCTTAAGCATGTTCGTACGGATAAGCAATTGGCGGATATATTCACCAAACCGCCTGATGAGAAAGTATTTTTCCGTTTGAGAGGTGAATTGAACATCATTGATGCTTCAAACTTGGAGTAGGAATTCCTTGTGGATACGTGCAAGGCATGAGCGTATGACTAATCCTTGACTTTTTCTCTTATGATGATAATCATATGTCTTGGATACATTTGTACCCTTGCATGCTATCTAACCCTTGTAGGTACCACTACAAAAAAATACACTTCCGTGATGATACGTGTTTGTCACAGTAGGTCGCGTTTTTGGTCATGCATGTACATCCATGACAAATTTATGACAGAACCAAGATATTCATACCTGTGTTGTCATAGAAGTGTTTCATGAAATTACCAAAATTATCATCACGGAAGTGTCCACTTCCATGACGATAAATCGCGCGTCACAGAAGTGCTTTCGTCAAGGGTGACCGACACGTGGCATCCACCGTAATGGAACACCGTTAAGCTATCGGGTTGGGTTTTGGATCCAATAACCCGTTAACAGCCCTGACCAATGGGGATTTTCCACGTGTAAAATCATCATTGGCTGGAGGAGACACGTGTCAGGTCCGCGTTGGCACAGGTGTCACTCATCCAATGGGCCGGCTAAAGGCCCATGATATTTTGCGGACCATAATGGGCTGGCCCAGCTAAAGGCCCATGATATTTTGCGGACCATAATGGGCTGGCCCAGCTAAAGGCCCACAAGATTTTGCGGGCCATAATGGGCTGGCCCAGGTAAAAGCCCATAAGATTTTTGTGTGCCATAATGGGCCGGCCCAGGTAAAGGCCCACAAGATTCTTGCGGATCATAGTGGGCCGGCCCGACTAAAGGCCCACGAGATTTTGCCGACATTAATGGGCGGCCCATTGTGTAGGCCCACAAGATTTTGAGGACCCTAGTAGGCGGCCCATTAGCGGCTGCCATGATTTGGGCCAAATGCGGCCCATATTTGATCCGGTCCATTAATGGCTGCCACGCCGGGCCTAATAGTGGCCCATATAAGATCCGCCCGTTAAAGCCTACCATGTTCAGGCTAAATTACGGCCCAGATCAGGTCCGGCCCTTTAAGAGGCTTTGGGCTCAATTATGGCCCATATCGATTTGGCCCGTCAGCTGGACACTATGCTTTTGGGCCCACTTGCTAAAGGCCCACTTAGTAATTCGTCCCGATATTAGTTTTGGCCTGTTAAGGGCCGTTTAACATTTCGCCCTATATTAATTTCAGCTGTTAAAGCCCGTCATATAGTTGGGCCTAACTACGGCCGGTTTGCATCCGCCTGCTCGCATGGCCGATATCCGATTGGGCCAAACAAGGGCAGAGACAATTTTGGCTGTTAAAGCCCGTGATTTGATTCACACAATCATGTGTCGGGGTTCATTTCGGGCTGCTGCCGGCCCGTGAGCTGTTCGGCACGTTTCAGGCCCAACCTACATCGTGATTGCAAGACGGCCCGATTATGTACCGTAATTTTACGGTTTGGCGGTTTATGCGAAGACATGATATATATCTGATAAAATAACTGCAGCATCGTGAATAAGAAAAAACATAGACTATACAATAAAGAAATTACAGCATATTACATCCACTGGGCATCAAAGTTCGCCACTACGATAATAAAGCACAAGCAGATAGCAGATTACATACACTGGGCATCAAAGTTCGCCACCAGTGCAAATAAACACACCGACAAAATAATATACAAAACTGACAGACACTTCAATAGAGTTCAAGAAAGGTTAGCCTATTTGGGAGCTGCAGCGCAAGCAGCTGAGCAAGATGATGAGACTGCGCTTGTTCAACACTTATATCTTCCTCACTCTGGAAGATAAACAAGCAGACAGATGACAGGTTTGGCACATAAAAGTACCAGTGCTGACAATTCATCACATTTCTTACTGACGAATAAAGTGACACCGTTTAAAATTGCATTAACACAATATGGTATTGTTCAGGTCAAGAGATGGCAGGAAATGACATTGTGAAGGAGTTGGCAGCTTCACGACACCACTGAATTACACATCAAGAACTCAATAGTATCAATGGTTAGTGTGCTGTCAATTTATACCATTTTAGATTGGCAAATAAAGAGATGGTTTAAATAATAGTAGAATGATATGGCATTGTTCATAGTTAAGACATTGCAGAATATGACATTGTGCTGTAGTGGGTAGGTTCACCACACCACTGGATTACGGATGAAGAACAGAAGCATACATGCAGTGCAAAAGAAGATCACTTGCTCTGTATAGTTTAATTTACATGGTATGAAGAACGAACTTAGTTGTACAACTGAAAACTTAAATTGAGAAAGGACAAACTTTTGTTTATGAACTACATAATAAACTTTAAACAAGCAATTTTATGCAAACACCAAAAATAAACAGCTGTTGCAGTCATGCCTAACCAAATATATACAACAAAGTTTGAAGGCTTGAGATGGACAAACTTACATTATTGGTGAAGACAGGCTCTATAAAGGCCTTGTCCATGCTGATGGGGGGGGGGGCAATTCAAGAAGTTTACCAAAGAATCTTCTTCAAAAGCATTGCTTTTATTCTACATTTTGTTAAGAGTAAATATAGATGTGATAATATACAAAAAATGGAGAATATTTAAGATAAGATGAAGAGTGATGCTACATAACCAAGTAGCTATAAATGTAAGTGCAGCTATATAGGCAAAAGGTAGAGCCAAGAGCAATGCACAACTAAACTTCTTGATACCAACCTTATGGTAAGAGTAAATATAGATATGATGTGTAGAAAATGGAGGCAAAGGAAAATAAGCTGCGAGTGATGGTACATGAACAACTACTGTCATTATAAGTACAGCGATAAAGGACAGCATGTACTTATAAGAACAATGCGAGCTAAAAACATTGGCATTGGATATATTCTACACTAATGTAACCATTCATACAGATCAGATAATTTGGGCGAACAATTGATAAGCAAGCTATCATGCATACTCTTGTCACATAATGAACGGTATGTATGCAAGTACAGTGATACAGGACAACAGGTACTAACAAGAGCAAAGCAGCGGGCAGCATATTTGCGATATCCCATCGTTCTTGTCAAACCGAATTCTTCTTGAGCAGATTTCCTGCAAAAAGATCCGTAAGGCACATGCGGAAAAGTAGAAGTTCAAATTGTCATGTGATTTCATAGACGATACCTCATCCAGGAATGAGACCGATTGCATAACAAGGTTTTTCCATTCAATGTCTTCTAAATTTAGCACAGGAGACTTCACGAAAATTCGTTTATAGACTTGCCATCAAAGTGTGATTTCCTCGGGTAACACCGATCTCGCTGCAATGCTTCCTTGAAAAGCACAAGCAAGCTTTGCTCGTCATGAGTATCCAGATTGACCTCGCCTAGTTACAACAATGTAATGTAAATCATTGATGTGTTCAATCTGCGAGAAAAAGGAAAATAATAACCATGAATAATAGCACTTACACGTAAGTTGGACGGGAAGATGTGAAAATGGTGTTTGTCTTCACAATAATCTTCCCATGATGGGAATATATGCACGTAGTCCGTAACAACATTGAAAGCATTGTCTTTTAAACTGGGAATAAATGGAATTTGGTTCCAATCTGCAGGAATTGGCCGTCTCTGTAGTTGGGATAGGTCTTTGGCGGTGGACTTGCTGTACTTTTTCTTTGGAGTGGGATTTTTACGTGGTACAAGCTGGTGCTATGGCAAATGAAATTGGTATACCTTTTCTTTGGAGTGCAGGTCCGTGTGGTGGGGCTAGTGGTGTGGCGGTGAAGTATGGGTGCAGATCTGCTGGAGTCGGTCCTACGTTTTGTGTCACTTTGGTTGTACAACCAATATAAGTGGGGTGTTATCTGATTTCTCCGGCACCACCACGTTTTCAAGGACTTTCTTTGGTGCTCCTTCAGGTTCGCAATCACCCTCTTCCTTTTGATGTCGATGCACAAGAACAACATTTGAGTGGAAAAACATGGTATGATGACAGATGGAATATGTATTGATAATGGATGGGCATGGCATCTCGACATATATGATGAGTAAACTAAGCAGATGGCGGTGCAACAAAGTAGAAGAAATGCAAGACAACATATGCAAGATACCCGCAATCAATAAAACATTGCCAAATTAGAAAAGGCACCTTGATGGGTGAACAGGACAGGCGATCTGCCTTTGACTCCTCGAGGTTAGAATAGTCATTAGGATCATATTCTGAACAAGAATCAATAGGTGGGGAGCATATGAGTTCCATTGCATCCAGAATGGCACTCAATGCCTTGGTGCCAATTTTGTAAGTCATTGCAGTGTTTAGCTTCAAGAGTGGACTGCTGCTAGTGCGACACAAAGCAACTACACAGATCATAGTGTAGATATAACGGGAAAACCTTAAGCATCATAGTAAAATCAGCAAAGTGGAACTTGCTGGAATATATGTGCTAGTATTGCCGGTACAACTAGAAAGGCTTTGGATACCAGTTCTCTTCAAGTGAAGGTGCGGTACTATTAATATCAGTGTAACTCTCAAAGGCAACACAGCTCCCCGCATTTCCTTGCTATTCTTATAGGATTCAAGTGGGCAGGCCACTACAAATCCTATTCCTATGTTTACAAGATCCTACGAATCAAAGAGGCTCAAAGTATCCATCACAACCGACCGTATAGACCTCTACACTGCAAATGTCCCTGCTCATCTTTAGTACAAGGAACATACTATACTACTATCATACTCCCTCTATTCCAAAATATAAATCTTGGTAGAGATTTACACTATGGATCACATACAGATGTATCCAGATACATTTTAGAGTGTAGATTCACTCATTTTTCTCCATATGTAGTCCATGGTGGAATCTATACAAAGACTTGTATTTAGGAACGGAGAGAGTACATATTAAAGAAGAACAGAAGAGGAACATGGTAAAGAAGAGCAAGCAGATTTTGGATAATAAAATGTTGGTTGCGCACTGCCCACAGATGATGAACCAAAGCGCATTAAGAATGCAACTCCCAGCTGTCTCTCGACCATTTCAGGCGGTTGGATGAAGATCCTACGTCTCCTAACCCTTCTTCTTCCTCGTCTCGATTCTACCCATCTGAGAACACCAAGACGGGTCGCCGGCGGACCACCGCCCCCATCGCTGTGTTCCTCCGCCAACCCCACCCCCCCCCCCCCCAACCCCCACTCGCGTCGAGTTTTCTTCGTTCGGCAAGGCCCCACAACCACCGAGCCCCTTGATCGCACCGCAAACTCCGTGAGCTCTGAAAAATCGGTGACCCAATTTTGAAATTTAGTCTCTGTGATTTAACTAGTGTGGAATATAAAGGGAAAACCATAAGCATTGGGAGTATAGTGTTGGCGTGCCATGGCGGATCTGAAGGTGCAAACCGGACAAGGCAACCGCAACCAAGACAAGAAATCGAGTAAAGCGGTGGCGATCTATTTTGTTGCTGCGATAAATAAGTTGAGCGAATCTGAAAGAGTACCGCCTACAGTGCGGAGCCGATGTCGATCTGCTCGAGAATTTGACGGTGCTCTTGGTAGCGATGGCTGTCGGCGGCGTGGAAGCAGATCTAGGAGGGTAGACGGTGGCGGCAGGGCGCGGTGGACGAGACGGTCATAGGAGCGGCGCGAGCAAGGTGGACGACGGCGGGGATGAAGCGAGAGGACGGGATGCAAGGATCCCGGTCCAAAGCCGTGGATGAGAGAGGTCGATCTCTTGAAATGGACGGCGGCGTTGGGCTATCAGCTCCGACATGGTGGAGGAGGATGGCGGTGGATGGGGTGGCGGACAGCGGCGGACGGAGGAGGGTGGGGTGGAGAGGGTGTTTTGGCGCCCACGGAGTATGAATGGGGAAAAGGGAGGTAGAGATGAAGGGGGGAACCATGTATTCAGGGCGCACTTGTCTCAAATGTGAGGAAATTTACAAACTTAGCCCCCGTTTCAAATTTCTACTACATCATAGCAACATTAGTCGGTTGGGGATAGGACGGTAATCTCGCATACACCGAATATTTGCCGACGAGAGTTTGTTTTTGGCGCCCATCGTGTATGAATATGAATCGGGAGGAGTCGATTTGGCCGAGGACACCTTGTGTTTTGGCGCCCACCGTGTATGAATCCGGGTGAGGCGGTTACGTCACGTTTGGCTGAAATTACAAACCTACCCTATCGGAACCTATAGAAATCCAGCAGATAGGCTTTCGTGGCGAGGATAGGCGTAGTGATTTCCATCTCGCAGATTTTGGTTTGAGTGATTCTTTGCGACTTTCCCGCTTCGTTCAAATTTTGCGAGTGCATGTTTACCGTGCCAACTCAATTCAAATCCCGTTTGTATTCTATTTTTTTCGAGCGGGATCCATTTTCAATTGGAATTACATTCTATATACATCATTTTTATATATACTTTCAAAAGCACAACAAAAATTCTTCTCCTTTATATGTATAATAAGATTTACAAATACAACGATATCAAAATCTTAAGGTTGAATTCAAATTAATTAACCAAATTATGTTCTACTAAAATGTATGGATCAGTAATATCTACATATTAAATAACATAGATGTGCGTGAATTCATATGAGTATGCATGTTTGATAGATCAATTTTGGTTCGAGTATGGATTACATGTATCATCATCTTGAATTCAAATATTTGAATCACTTTTTGTTCACTCCTTTCACTCCCATCTCTCTCTCTCTCTCTCGCATGCATGCTCCTTCAGGTAGCTATCACTCTCTTTTCTCCAGCTCACCCGCACGCTCACTTCATGTTTCTCCTATCCTCGCAAACATGGTCTCTCGACGTCTCCCTTGAGAAGTGTCACACTCTCCCTATCATTATACATTACACGGTTTTCATTATCTCTCACGTCTCTCTGTTCTCTGGTATCACTTTCGGTACCTAAGCTTTCTTTTCACCGCCACACACACAGTCTCCACTCGTCTTTCACTTTGTCTTTCTCTCTGGGATTTCTCACACACCCTATATGTCTCTACATATGACTCATACCACTAAAATTACTCTCTCTCTCTCTCTTCTGTAGACACAACATTTGTTACGGTCTCCTTTTCGTCTCCATCCCAGACTGACATTATTCATTTGTTTACCAATCAGACAACCCCGACTACCGTCTCCTCTCTCTCTCTCACAGACACACACACACAACTCCTGCTTCCACTCCCCTTCCCGACTACCGTCTCTCTCTCACACACAAAACTCTCGCTTTTGCACCCCGACTCGTATTTCTCTCACAAACATTTATCGACTAGCTAGCCTCTAGATAGGTTTATACACCCGCACACTCGTGCTTCCACCATCGCATACATGTCTCTCTCCCGGTCCTTGTATCTATGTAGATTTTTCTTCCCTTCTTGAGACACGCCCTCTCGATCGTGCACACACACTATCGCCTCATTTTAAGCTGATACCTATCGCACACACACTCCTTGTGTCTTTGTCACACATGCACTCCGTCCTCCTCCACTCTCCCTCTCTCTCACACACACATGGGCTTTTTGCAACAACTAGCAAGATGCCCATGCGTTGCATGGAACATCAAGATGCATTTGTATGAGTAGTTTATCTTGTGGGGGAAAAGGATGAACGAGGGAAGGCGTTATTTGCAAATGTGGAGAGGGGTGTGGCTATCTTTTTGCAAAATTGCCATAGTTTCCTTCCTATCCGTCAGATATAGATTGGACGACCTATATTGCAGGATGGCAGGCACACGATCATCAGCGACAATGCTTTTTATAAGAGTAGGGATAAAAGATAGAGTTGGTGATGATGGTGGGCCTGCCATCCTGCAATGTAGGTCGTCCGATTTATATCTGACGGATAGGAAGGAAAATATGGCAATTTACCCGCACTCTTCATCGCATTTGTAGATAAGGCCTTCCCTCGTTCATCCTTCTCTCCCACAAGATCTTGATGTTCCGTGCAACGCACGTGCATCTTGCTAGTAAGAGTAGAAATTAGACATATACCACTTCTCGAATCTTGAAACCAACAACATTCCTCCCTTATCTCATCAAAACTGCCAAAGGAATATATTTTGAGTGAAACATAACATATTTTTAGTGATATACGTATTTCAAAACTAGAATTTTTTTCTATCAAATCGGTGAATATGTATTAATCTACTTTGATGGTGTGGCAATGCATTGGCACATTGCTAGTAGTTATTATAATTTTTTGGACACCAGACAAACGGTGGAGTACATATACGAAGAGAAGAGGCGCACACACGCAGCCGGCCTCTCGCTGTCTCGCACACATGAGTGTTACGTAAAGGCGACGTTAACAAATAAACCCTGAAACCCTAGGTGCATGATTGCTGCATTCGCGGTTACCGGGTACGTGGTGGAGCACCTTTGTAGGAATAGTCAGCTCGCGTGATAATTTGATCCATAGGAGTTGATGGTCGGGACCACAGGTGAACGACTTGGAGCGCGGTGGCTCGCCAGTTGCCACAGATCGAGTAGCCACGTTTAAAATATCGTTTTTTTAGTGGGGTTAAGAGTTCCGATTTTCAATGGCGTGTTATAAGTAGTAAGTAGTTTTTAGAACGATTGGTATGGAGCGAAAATGGAATTCATAGTACTACGTACCTCCTTGGCATATGGTTGCATGTTTTTTTTTGCGATGGAGGTTGTATGGGTTTATGTTGCGAGATGTTGAACCTGGTAGTTCTAGGGCAAATACAATGGTTTAGATTTAGATGCTGGTTTTGATAATGAAAATCGGAGGGGAAACCCTTCTTTGATTAAAAAACTACTACCTCCATTTTGGTTTACTAGTCCCCATCGTACTTTGGGTCAAAGTTTGTCCACAATTTTACTTGTAAAATGTGAATGGAAAACGAGATTTTGTTATACCCAAACAAAAAGGACTGGAGGGAGTGATTGCTCGACACAGACGTGACCTCTCATAAGCGCAGGCATTGAACGGTAGCGCCGACCAAGAGGGCCTTTTCGCTGCAGAGCCGGATGAGCACGCCTCCTCGCCGCGTGCAACCAGGTTAAGACTGCCCCGCCTGCCTTCATTGAATCCGCGTGTGTGCTTGCAACACGTCCTTCCGCGAGCCAGCAGGCATTTTAGAACACAAAAAATGACTAAAATATAATTAATTTACGCATGGTCTTGACTTGTTGTGCTCGCACTGGTAGCAGGAACTAGTAGAGGATTTTCTTTATTTATAACTCTCCTCACATTTTTTTGGCTTTGAAGTGAATCATGGTTGTGGAAATTATGTATGAATGTGCAGATATCTGTGAACATGAGTTTGATGTGGAAGTTGAACTTGGAATGTCGGGCTTATGCGTGAACTATACCATGTCCAATGCTTAAATGCATTATTGTTTGGAAAGTAATTGTTGTTATTACATGACCCAAAAAACATTTTGTGCCACATCGGTAGATGCACGGACATCACAACAGGCATCTTGACTAGATAAACATTTGAACCTAGCTATTATGAAGGAAATTTTGTATTGACAACAGTTTTAGATAGCAGGAGGCGCCTAGCCTGCTCTGCCTCTGCTAGCTTATTTCTGGCTTCTTCCATCTCTTCTTTGTCTTGGGTGAAGAGAGCATCGATTGCTCTTTTCGCTTCTTCAGAACTCAGCTACATTCTCAAGGGCTGCTGCGCTTTCTTTCATCCTTTACTAATGCCACGAGGACATGAATAGCCGGCGACTCCACGGCTTGTGTGTAATCCAACATCATCGGGAATTTGCACCTTGTGTCTAATCCAACATCATTAGGAGGCGGCACCTTGTGTGTAATCCAGCCTCATTTTGGAAACATGATCTCGAGGTTGACCATACTTCCTCCTCGCAGGAACTGCATCCTGACATGAAGTTAGTTCTTTTTTAGATCAATACTCAGAGCAACCTAGATCCATTTAGTAGAAGCCAGATAAACAGAACTCGGAGAAGTGAATTCAAAAGGAAAAAAAATAAAAACAGACTACAAGGTGAGAACACCCACTTCCTACATCAAGCTAAAAACGAAAGCATTAGGACGATTAAGACTCTTCTTATTACACATCAAAGAACACCACGCTTAAGAGAAACAGAAACTACAACATATACACATCGAAGAACACAAGGCTACACGAAAGTAATTGAAAGGGTATTACTTACCAAAGCTCATTTTACAGGTTCGGTGCAGCTCCTCTTTAACTTGCCACGCTCCTTGAAGATGTCCCGAATATCCCGTGTTTGGTCTTCATTGCTCCTCTGCATGTTCACACTCGTGGTTTTAAAATCTCAACATGGCAAGAAAAATATACTACTAGTAATACTCGCGCATCTTGTGGGCAACATTAAAGCACTAAATCGCCATGTTAGAGCATCTCCAACAGAATGCATACGCAGCGGGCGCTTTAAAATGCGTTTACAGTGCTGAGATCGAGAAGTGGATACTAGAGAGTAGAGGATAGTTCTCAGCATAGACAGATAAAGAAAAGATAATTCAACTACTCCTCGTCGTCCGACTCCTCCTCGGTTGGACAATGGAGGCTATAACCAATTACTTTTACGGGAACAATAGCACCCAGGAAATTTGAAGGTTAGGTATGAACAAAGTTGGAACTGCACATGTACTGCTAAGTGATTCAATACACACATTACCAATCGAGGAGGAGAACGATGGTCGCGGCGGCCTCTGTGAGTCATGGTCGGCAACGGGAGTCAGTTCATTGTCCACGACGGTGGTACTTCTGCGCTTGGCGTCGGCTTCTGGGAAGGAGAACCGAGACCGTGGAAGACAATGCCGGGGAAGAGGCTCCGTGTATGACGACGACGGTGGACCGGCTCCAGTGCGGCATACGAGGTCGTCGATGAGGCAGATGCGCTGAGGTGGACGAGTGCGCTGATGTAAAGGGGAGGAGCACGAAGGCTACAGTGTCGTGGAGAAGTCTATTTTGCGGTGGGGATATAAAATGGGGAGTATTCAGGTGTACTACTCTAGGTGCCGGGGTGGGGTTGGCTGGGTAGGGTGAACCTGAAGTTACCAAAACATCCCCCTACCAAGCGTCATCCGTAGGCCTGTTCTGAAGGCTATGATGGTAACTTCCCACTGCTCGGAGATTTTCCCGCCGACCTCAAAATTTTGTGACACTGGACTCCCCGTGTGGCGTGTTGAGTGATTCGGCTAAGCAACTAGCAAGTAGTAGTAGTAAACTCTGCTTATTAGGTTTGACCAAAGTCAAACTTCCTAAAGTTTGACCAAGTTTATAGAAAAATATAAACATTTACCATAACAGATATGATGTGAAAGTACATTCAATAATGAATCTAATGGTATTTACTTGTTATTGTATATGTTAATATTTTTTGTTATAAGCTTTCTGAGAGTTTACAAAACTTGACTTTGACCAATGCTAATGCGCGGACTTAAATAAAAACAGAGGGAGTACACATTTGTTTTCTTAGTTTGTAGTGAACTAATCATTTGTTGAAATTGTGAAATAAATATATTAGGCTATTGACTTCGAATGTAATGGTCTATACAATTCAATAGTTACAATCATTGTCAAATCCCAAGATGTATACAAGGTCTATAGTACTTCACAACATGCTCAAACTCACATAATCCCAGTCAAATGAGAGTCTAAATGCATTTCATAGTTATTACTCTGTAGGATGCAACAAAAACAACCATAACCCTACATCAGCCATTATAAAAGCAACATTTTGACATATCCCAATGTGTGAATGAAACATGCAGAGAGAGGTTTTAAAGATGGAGCAGATAGGGCAGGAAAGATTGTATGTATGTGGACGAGAGAGTAGGAGACAAACCTAACGAGACAGAGAGAGAGAGATAGAGAGAGAGAGAGAGAGGAAGAAGTTAGGTCTGTGAGAAAGATGGATACATGTAATATACATGAGATGCGTGTGCATCTGGATTCTGTATACGTGAAAGGAGAAGAGACAACATGTTTGATGAGAGAGTTGGAAAAACAAGGACGAGAGGGGAAGGATCTCGTGGGTTGAGGGATTGACAATTTTGTGCGGGGGAGAGAGGGATTAGTAATTTTGTGCAAGAGAGAGAGAGAGAGGGTGGGGGGAGGAGTCAGTCAGCCGTCGTCACATCACCCTGCTTCCAAATGACCCCGCATTCTCTAGCGCAGTGTGGTCGCCGTCTTCGATCTGCTCGATGCCCTCTTTGAAGATTGAGGTGTTGTGCATGTTGGGGTGCAAAGAAGCACAAGCGAGAGTGGTCGCCGTATAACCTTGGATGGGGATGAATTGTGTGCTCGGGGGAGTGTGTGTGTGTGTGTGTTTTGTGCTGCTGTGTGTCTCTGTGTGTGTGTGTGTGTGTGTGTGTGTGTGTGTGTGTGTGTGTGTCATATATTGAGAGAAAACAAACCTAAGGAGAGAAATGGGTATTCACGAAGAGATTGTGCGGGCCTTGAGGTGGGCAGGGGCCGGGTGAGGGTGTCAAAATGTGCGCATTGATGCATGTGTTGCATGCGACTGTGCAAGGGATGGACGAATCGAGAGAGATGGTTGTTGTGTTACAGATGATCCTCTCTCTGTCTCTCTCACTTCCTCTCTCTCTCTCACACACACACACACACAAGTAAACTAGAAGACCGTTCTCTCATGTATACACAACGTATCGGCATCTGTCTATGTCTCACTCATGCATGATCATTTGCACATTCACACCTCTCTATGTCTGTATCACACGCACACCATCTCCACATTGCCCTTCCGCCACAACACACATATGGACACATACACACGTTATCTCTCAGTCACACACACAAAATCAGTATTAAAAAAAACTAGGGAGCACCTAAAACGTCCAAATCCAAATAAACACGAACTGGAGCTAAATTCAAACATATGGAAATATTGCACCGTCAAGAACTTTCACAGGAAAAAAAGTTGAGTAATATTCGAGGATTTTTTTCACACACACAAAAAAAGGTTTGGTGGATGTCCTTCGAGCGCGACACGGTGACGCACCGTTCGATCGACCGCGCGGTCGCGGTTCACGCGCTTGCACTGGATTCCGTATCGTGGTTGTGGTACTAACTAATAAAAGCGCTGCCTAAGTCTAATGTTTACATGTACTAGTACGGTTTTCTTTTAAGTTTGACCAACCTTATATATAAAACTAAAGTAAGCTCCCACACGCGCACTCATCAATATGCCGCCGCCGCCGTTGCGCATGCCGGCACCCGCCTGCTCCGACCAACAATTTCTCGCCCATCACCGTCGTGTCGCCGCCATCCCTGTGCCATGAAGCCGAAGGCTCGCCCGCTCACGTCGTCTGCAGTCCCTCCTCGCAACACCGCCACGCTGCCAAGCACGCGAGTAGCTGGTGGAGCCGCGTCTATGCATGCAGCGTACGAAAGAGGAGGACGAGCGCGTGCTCCAGCACGCCGGCGAGGAGGAACTAGCGTGTCATTGTCGTCACCACCCGCGCGGAGGAGGCGCGCATTGTGGATGTCGCGGCGGAAGCCGGTCGCGCGCGCGTCAAGCCCGCAAACCGGGTGCGGACGCGGAATCTATCTTCGAGACCTGGAATGCCACGTGGATCCTACAATCTGAAGGAGCAATTTGGGTCAGTTGACTCATGTGAGCCATTTGATGCAACATGGATGGCTAGAAGGGCTTCTTCCACCTCTTCTACCATCTTCTTCCTTCGCTCCATCGAACTTCTTTTACAAATCGACTGACCCAAATTATACTACTAGTACGAACGTATTAAGTACAGTAGGAACACGAAGATACGAGCAGTAGTACCAACTGCAAGAAGAACAGTAGTAATACATAGTACTAGTACTACTGTACGTACTAAAGAGTTCAAATAACGAGAAAGAACATAAACATAGTTCTGCTGGGGCCTCAGCACAACACACCCTTGAAAATAAACTAAGCAACTTGTCCGCTTGACACTGCAATAGAACCAGCATGAGCGACGACACTGCCACCTACTCGGAGTCCGAGTCCACGTCCTTGACTTCGTCCTCGTCCCTCTTCCTCTTCCTCTTCGCCGACGCTTCTTTGCTTGAACCGGACACTGGGCTCTGCTTCTTCATCCAACCCTTGTAGATATTTAAACAAAGGTAGGCATCCATTGCTGCGTACAGGATGTGATCTTCATCTAATGTCTTCGACTCCCATGCATGATGAAACTCGTGGTGAGGTTTCTTCAGTTTAGCGTACGAACGATCACTCATGGCTGCTGCCAGGGTCAGCATTGAAGGCTGAGAGGAGGACACCAGGCTTGCCTTCTGGAGATCGAAGGGCTGGCCTACAACGAGGCCTATCGGACCTAGGATTTCCTTGTCGTTCCTAAAGTCTACAGTAACGAATTTGACTCGGCCGCCCTTGAGGAACTTCTTAAATTCCTCGCACTCAATATCAACATGGCATATGTGGTAGACCAAGCATAAGTCATGCACGCAAACCTAGATCACGGCGGGCTTCTTCTTCTCTGCCTCCTTTAGTTTCTTCTCGCTTCCCAGGACTGTGGTGTACTCAACATCTAGCCCAGCGACCCACTCATCATTTGAGTTTTCGAACATGCGTTTGAAGCGAGCAAGGCATTCTTTCACCGTTGCGGAAGAACGGGTGTAGATGACGTCGAACTCAACGCCGGTGATGGTTCTAACATTGTACTCACCGCCGATCATGGAGATTTGGGACGCCATGGATTTGGGAGGAGGGTTAGGATTAGTGGAACTGCCGTAATGTGAAAGGACGGGACGACTGGGAGCGAACTGTTGTAAGGTAGTGTACTACTAGTAGAAGACGGGGACGACTAGGGCGTGCGAACAGCGTGGGGTTGCTGGCTTGCCCGGTGGATTAACGGCTGCAAGCCCCCAAAGAGTTCTCGAGAACTATGCGGGAGCCACTAGATGTCATGTCTACTAGACCCATATTGTAGGCCTGACGGTATAGCTTCTGCCTGTTCGCACGCCATGCCGGTGCGTGGATGTAACTTCACTTAATTCGGTCAAATGTCGCGCCTCCCACGACCTTCGCCTCCCTCGCACGTTCGCGCCCTTTGAGACTTCAACCGGCTATAAATGAGCAATTTTTTTTGCCTTTTTTTAGACAAGCAATTTTTTTGCCTACTCCGCATGCATGATACTCCCTCTGGTCCTTTTTACTCCCGTTAACCGTTTGCAAAGTGTTTGACCAAATTTATACTTTTTTTGAACACCACCTTATATTAATTAACCAGCCACACCAAGTACACTCATTCGATACAATATTCACCCACAGGTGATACGTTATTTACAAGAATACCATCTAATCTATTGTCAAAGCTATACTTAGCGATTAAGTGTGCCACCTTATTGGCCGAACAGCTAATCTTTGATAATTGAAGATTGTTGATCAACTTCGAGATGCTCAACACTTTCATCTTCAGGTCGCGCATAGCAGACCTGTCATAGTCCCCCGATGCAAGAGACGCTACCACAAAAGCGCAATCAGTCTCTAAAATTACAGGATTATGAAGAGAAATACCTATGTAGAGACCGACAATGCAAGCCCTAAGCTCCGCTTCCTCCACGCTTTGACAGGCATCAATGAAATCCCACGACCAAATTTATACTAAAAATATCAATATCTACAATACTGATTATAATGAGTATAAGAACTACGTTTTATAATGAGTGTAAAAATATTGATTTGATATTGTGAATGTTGACACATTTTTCTATAAGTCTGGTGAAAGTAGAGGTACATTGGCTTCAGACAAAACTTAAATGCACAATGCAGACTAGTTCCTCCGTCCAGGTCGTGCCATGTCCTATGTTGTCATCACAACAAGGTTAGCTATTAGAGTACCACTACCTCCCTTCTAGTTTAAAGGGCTCGATTCAAAAATTTCACCTACTCTTAGCAAGATAGTAGGCGGTGGAATAGTTTTTGAAGTCTACAAAAGTACTCAACTAGTCTTTGTCGTTCTTCACAAAAATGTGTTTACCAATGCATGCATGAACACTAGTTACTCTAACCCCCTTACTTCTTTAATTCTTTGCCACATCAAGCATGTTTGCTATTCCGTGTGCATGATACCAGCTAAGATACCACCATTATGGCCAGCCTTAATCATCGCATGAAATAATTTAGTGCACCTTGAAATATGAACATGTGTGGGGCGTGTATGTTTTTAATGACTTGAGACTATACCTAGCCCGACATGCAAGATGACTTATTATGCACCGTTCCCCATACCTGCAGGAAGCCCGTTCGTCTCCAAATCTTTTCCTCTCCATGTGTGGAAACAATATGCCTGCTAAACTCTCCTTCTCCCTCCGGCGGTCCCATCACTCCACTCCATGTGAAAAAATCTGCATGCATGACTCTCCTCCCCCCACGCTCGTCCAATCCGTTGTGACCAGCAATATTTCCACACCTTCACTCCCCCGTAATTTACTCCAACAAATATGCCCACATAGATGTTACTTAACTGCAGGTGCATTGGGTCACTGACATATGGGCCCAACAGGGTCCGCCCACATGTCGCTGGCATAATCGAACCTGCAGATTAATCGATGCAGCTTCAGTCCAAGGTGTGCCATTGCTCTCTATAAATACTGCGCCTCCAACGACATCGCTATCTCCTCCCCCTCATGTTCACGTTCATCGCTATCTCCTCCCCCTCCCTCTCACGTCGACCACCATGGCATCGCCCCTCCCAAGCCCTAGGAGCCCCTCGCTGCACCACGCGGACGGTCACGCATCGCCGTTCCGTTCCTCGCCGCCACTAGTCGAGGAGGACGCGTCGGTGTTCCGTTCCTCGCCGCTACGCGACACGTCGCCGTTCCGTTCCTCGCCACCACTAGTCGAGGAGGACGCGTCGGTGTTCCGCTCCTCGCCGCGACGCGACGCGTCGCCGTTCCGTTCCTCGCCGCCACTAGTCGAGGAGGACGCGTCGGTGTTCCGCTCCTTGCCGCGATGCGTCGAGGTGGACGCGTCGGCGTTCCCAATCTCGCCAGCACGTGCGCCGGAGGACGCGTCGGCTCCCCGCTATGAGGAGAATGCTGCGCCACCCGTCGAGCCCCCCAGCCTTGAGGAGCTTTGGAAAGAAATGGATATCGCCTTGTGGGAGGCTTTGCTCCAGCAGAGCGCGCCAAAATAGAGGCGGAGAAGAAGGCCGAGGAAGAGAAGCGCACCATGGAACAAGCTGCCTGGGAGGCCTATGTCGCGTCCGAGAGAGTCGGGCAATTGGCTCTTTGGCAGAAGGCTCGTGCGAGGGCCGTGAGGGTGGCGGAGGACGCCCGTGCCGACGCCCTGAGTGTAGTCGGGTCCAAGCGCCTCATCTACGCTTGGTGGTACGTGGACCGGGTGCACGCTTCCAGCGAGGAGGACTACCACACCGATGAGATCGTGCTCGCCCACCGGCAAGCCGCCAATCAGCACCTCACGAGTTGCGAGGCTGAGGAAGAGGCGTTGTGTCGGCGTGCTGGGAAACGGCCGCGCACTAGGGCACTCGTGGCGCGCCGCAAGCGCTCCTGCGAGCGCCGTGGCTTTTAGGAGGAGTATAATTTTTGTTTCGTAAGGCGATCTCATTAGTTTTGGGACGCAAATGATAAATCGAGCGTTCAGGAATTTTTAGCGTCCTTAATTAAGTATGTAAAAGGAAAGTTTGGAAACCTTGTGTATTAAATGACGCATTTTGCAAATGCGTGCATATAGCACAAACTTTACTATATACTATCGCACTACATGTCTCTCTCGATTTATGCTTGCAGATGTGCTACTTCCTCCGTCCAGGTCAATAAGTCATCTTTGGTTGTGCACCGTGACCAAGAAGGAGGAAGACTTATACACCTAGACGGAGGGAGTACTACTATTACTTATGTGCGTGCAAATGCACGTTTAACATTACGATGCGGTTTTTGTAAAAGTAGAAAAACAGCACTAGTCAAGCTTGTGAAACGATTCAATGCAAAACAAATGCAAAAATGCTTGTTTGATTGTTTACTTTTAGCTTCCTTCTCTGTGGTTATTTCTCTGTCGTACTTTGTACGGAGTATCTCACTGGTTGGAAAGGCATGCAAATTCCCAAACCGCCTCGCCGTCGTCCACTGCCCTGGTGCTCTCGGTGCGGCCTGGTCAACATGGTCAACGACCGACATGCATATGAAGTAGACTATACGTGGAGAGGCCGACGGCTGGGTCCACGGCCGCACGCAAGGAAATGCCTCCTTATTACGTGCAAAATAATGATTCCTCCACCTGACATCAGGGACCCACCGAAAGGGCCTCTGTATTTCGCGAAAAAAACATTACCGCCACTGACAGCTCGGACCCACCAGCTATATCTTCGCACTCAAGGAAGTGCCTCCTTGTTACACACAAAAAAATGAATACTCCCCCTGTTAGCTGGGACCCAGTATAGTGGCAGGCTGACTAGTGGGCCTACTATGTTGACGGAGACGGAGGGCTTTGTCAACTTAGTCAATATGCACGATTCTAGTTCCAGTGACCGTACGATGTCCATCCAACGACCGTAGTGCTTCTTCAACCTCTGGTCTTCTTGATCCAGCCGCCCAAACCAGCGCCGGTCGTGCCTCGTGCTCCTGCCTCTTGTGGCCGGCCGCGATGCGACGGAGGCCTCACCGCCCCTTCTACTGCAGACTTGCTGGCAGGCCATCCTCTACTCACCCACACCCCTGTTATTCTGCGGCGACGGCAGCCTCACACCGCAGCGAACCGGTGAACCTCGTACTCCTCTATCGTGGGCATCCACTGCCGCGTCTTCCCCGGCTCCGCGTCGTCCCCTTCCTAGGTCTCGCCGTCGTCGACCACCACGGTGCTCTCGGCGCGGCGTGGTCAACGTGGTCAAGGGCGGCTTCCATCGGGCGTGGGTATGCGTGGAGAGGCTGACAGCTGGGTCCACGGCCGCAGCAAGGAAGTGCCTCCTTATTACGCGCAAAACAATTATTCCTCCACCTGACAGTGGGGACCCACCGGATGGGCCATCGTATTTCGTGAAAAAAACATTTCCCCCTGACTGCTGGGACCCACCAGCTACATCTTCGCACGCAAGGAAGTGCGTCCGCAAAAAACGATTCGCCCCGACTGCTGGGACCCACCAGCTACATCTTGTGAGTAAGGAAGTGCCGACAGCTCCGCCTTCCGCGTGTCTCTCGCTTCCGGTCCTCCCAAGGCTGACCCTAGCTGCAGGCTTTCAGGCTTCAAGTTTGGCTGGAGGCTGCTTGAGTCCGGGGACGACGACCAGTAAATGTTCGATCCGTGTTTTGCTTTGCTTCTGCCGCCGAGGCTTGACGTCTGTACTCTCTTGGCCAGGTCGGCACCTGCAGCAAAAAGGCCAAAGGGGGCTTCTGCGGCCCTGCTTGAGGCGGGTTCGCCTGCCGGGGCTGCGGCTCCGTCTGCGGGGAAAGGAGGCAGCGAAGCTCGCGCCCCCCCTGCCCGGTCATCCTCGCGAGCCCAGCAGGGGCACTCTGGCGACGAGTCAGCCCCCGTGGCCCCGCTGACTCTAGAGGTGCCTGCGCTTGACGTTGTCGCTGAGGTGCCCAAGGCCTAGGGGGCTCCTCCTTCCCAAGCCGTGATCACGCTGCCGTCTTCTACACGTGCTCCACCGGCTCCAGTCCCTTCTGATCCCTCGGCCATCCTGGACCAGGCCGCCAGCGAACTGAGCCGGCTGCAAGAGGATCTCTGGAATGCTGATCCCCATCTGGTGGCCGGGCGCCTGGAGCTGGCTTTTGGCTGGGCCCGCTCTGCTGCCTCCGTCCGAGCGGCGCTGAGCCAAGCCGCGTCGGCCTCCGATGGGGAGAAGCAAGCCGCCTGCCAGGCCAGGGCCGCTCGCGATGCTGCCCAGGGCGACGCCGCGGATGCCCGAGACCGCTGCAAGGCGCTGGAGGTCGAGCTGCAAGGCCTGCGCGACGAGCTCGCCAAGGAGGTCCACGGCCGCCAGGAGAAGGAGAAGGAGATGGAGGCTCGGGAGGCCGCCGTCAGGGACCGGGACGCCGAGCTTGATGACTGTCGCGGCCGGTTGGAGATGCTGGAACAGTCGCTGAAAGCGGAGAGGATCGAGCTAGACAGGAAGGCAAAGATCCTGGCTGAGGATCGGGTGGCCTTCGCCAGGTTGGAGGAGAAGGCTCGCACCGCGTTGAAGATGCTCTACGAGGGTGGCCTGGAGAATCCATTGGCTGGTGCAGAGGACGGCCCCGCGGAGCTGCTTCCTTTCTTGGTTTGAGCACTTGAAGATGTCGCGGATGGCCTTGGCCCCACGGCCGAGGCAGAGGCGCGCGCCCTGTCTTCTGCAGCGCTCACGCGTATCCTCAGCCACGTCTACCTTCGCGACCCCAGCGTCAACCTTGACAGCCTGCTGGAGCCTGTGAGCGGCGACCTTGCCGCTGCCGCTGCTGATGCCATGAAAGGCCGAGCCGAGGCCCTGCTGGGGAAGTTTCACGCCTTCAGCACCTTGCCTGGGCGTGGTGCCGCCAGCTCCGCGGCCTCGGGATGTGGGGGCGCCACAGGAGAGTCATCCCTTCGCAGCTTCCGCTCTGTTTTAATTCCTGCAACATGCACCATGCCTCGTGGAGGCGTTTAAACTTGTGTTTGGCGTTGTGAAACGACTTATGGCTTGTAATATTTGCTTTGAATTGCATTCTTCCTCCTACTTGCATGTGTTCTCGTCGGCGGGGCCGACCCAAGCATACCTCAACCGCCGTTAGCCCCGACCGGAGACCTAGGATGGGACCAAGGAGTGAGGGGCTACATGGCAAGTTAGGCTCCTGAGTCGCGATGCTCAGGAGTCCCCCTTGACGCGCGGATAGCAAGTAGGGACACGAGGCATAGGAGTTGATTGGTCGTTCTACGTCGGCAGGGCCCGGCCCCGCGCATACCTCAATCGCCGTTAGCCCCGACCGGAGACCAGGACGGGACCAAGGAGTGAGGGGCTACGTGACCAGTTAGGCTCCTGAGTCGCGATGCTCAGGAGTCTCCCTTGACGTTCAAACGAATTTTCATACCATGGTTCCGCTCGGGGAGGCGCGCGATGACCAGGTCCGAGGGACCTGGCTGGGTGGTGTACGTTCGGGCGTGGCCTATGCGCAGCCCCCATGTCCAGCCCCCTCGCGCGGCACTCCCGAGGGGAGGCGTTGCGATGGCGCCAGACACTGAGCTCTGGGCTCCCTGAGGTTGATACGGTTGTGAGCCGCCCTCAGTTGTTTATCACCAGCGTGGAGCATAGCGCTTCCGTATGTGTACGGGCATAGCCGCTCCTCGGCAGTGTCGTCAGCCAGCGCAGAGCATGGTGCTTCCACTGGTTCGTGGGAGGGGCTCCTCACGGGAGGAGCCCGGCGTCTCTAACCCATACGACACGTGGCCCGCACGGTAGGGCTAGGAGAGGTGTATCTGGGCACCCGTGAGCCAGTAGCGGGACTCACGAGGCCCTACCTCGAGGCGGGTTGCGCTGGCTCAGGCCTTTATCAATGGTGTGTTCTGCGGGGTTAGAATGCAAATGCTCTCGTCCTCGTGTCCGGCCCTCGGCGAGCTCAGCCCGCCGCTGGTATGACAGTCGCGATGCCGTGGGTCAAGGCCGAGGGTGAGGGCTGGAGAGCCGAGAAGAGCCCATGAGTCGCGATGCTCAGGTACCCCCTTTTGACGTGTAAGCGCTTTGCATTAGGGCGGAGAGGCCCGCGACAGGTAGTAGACAATAATTGCACGAATCAGGTTAAGCGCGAAGGAGCAAATCCATCTAGATAGGTGCGGAGAAAGCATACGCCACTGGGTCTGGCCCGAGCAGCTCGGGGATAATGCAACCCAAGGGGCGCCCCCAACAAGGTAAGTAAAGAACAAAAGCAAAACGGATACATGCCGCAGGGACGGACCCACGCAGCCTGGGGATGATGCAGCCTGAGGGGCGCTCCAAGCTGAAAAGGAAACTTGGAAACGTGACACCTGATATGGTCGGAGATGGCAAGATGTTGAGGTAGTGGACGACGCGTGATGAGGACGCCGGCCCTCACGAGTCCTCCGGACCTGGAGCCTCGGGAGGCTCCTGGGGCACGGGGGGTTCCTCGAGAGCCATCTCCATCTCTGCCAGGATCGCGCGCTGCTTGACCTTTTGAGCCTCCAGAGCGCACCTCAGCAGGCGCTGATGGGCGGCGACCGCGTTCGGCAGGCCGAAAGGCATGCGAACATAGTTGTGAGGTGGACCCTCGCAACGTCCCACGCGTGAGGGCCAGAGGCGCTCCTGAGACGCGGCCCGGTTAAGCCCTGGTATGTCGATGCAGATTCGCAGCCCAGCATCCTCGCCTAGATGTGGGGCCACGGCGGGCAAGCGGTGACAGCCGCGCATGACTCTTGACTCATGTAGCTCCTGGGTGTTTCTCGTGATGAATTCCTGAGGGTTTGGCCCTCCTTGCATCATACCTTCCTGAGGGAAACGTGCCTCGAAGCACACCTCCAAGTGGTGCCCGAGCGCCTCCCTCGTGACCCTGGCTAGGTCGGTGGCTCGCCATGAAAGAGCCCCCGAGCCTCGCCTGAGGAGGGCGCCGGGCGCGCCTTCCTATGCGACAGAGGGTGGCGCACCTTGAACGGGTGCGGGTCCTGTTGCCAAGCCTCCGGAGGTGCCTATCCCATGAGGGCTTGGACTAGGTGAAGCCTTCTTCTTCTTGGGGATCGCCTCGGGAAGTCTCCCGCTCCTGTGATCTGGGTCTTCGACTGCTGCGGCTTGGAAGGCACGCTCAAGAGAGCACACCGCGTCCCTCTCCTCACAAGGCACTATGATGACTCCTCCGCTTCCTGGCATCTTGAGGACATTGTAGCCATGGTGAGTCACCGCCATGAACTGGCCAAAGCTGGGTACCCGAGGATGGCATGTATGGCAGACGAATGTGGGCGACGTCGAAGTCGATGAGCTCGGTGAGGTAGTTGTTGCGCTGTCCGAAGGTCACGGGAAGACGAACTTGCCCTATCGGGACGGTGGAGCCATCGGTAACTCCTGAGAAAGGCTTGGTCGGCTGAAGCTGATCATATGGCACTTGGAGATTGTTGAATGTCTCAACAGATAGGACGTTGAGTCCTGCTCCGCCGTCTATGAGGGTCCTGGTGACTTGCACGTTGCTGATGACTGGTGAACAAAGCATGGGGAGGACTCCGGCCGTTGCCGCGCACTTGAGCTGATCCGCTGAACTGAACATGATAGCGCACGACGACCACCTAAGAGGGCGAGTGGCCTCTGGCTTGGGTAGTACTGCATTCACCTCGCGAGCAAACTTCTTGAAGACGCGCTAAGAGGCTAGGGCCTGAGCACCACCCAGGATGCAAGCGATCGCGCGTGGCTCCTGGAAGCCCCCAGCCCCGTCGTCCTGATGATTGTCTTCGTACCTCCTTGGCGGCTGCGGTAGAGGTGGGAGCCCTGCTTGCCTTGAGGGCGGTCCTCACGAGGCTGGTCTCTCCAACCTCCCTCACGAGGCTGGTCCTGCCAGCGGTCCTCGCGAGGTCTGTCACGCCATCCTTGGCGAGGTCCACGGTCTTCCCAGCATCCTGCGCCTCTTTCTCCTCCTCGGCCGTTGCCCCGATCATTGTGCTCGGGGCGTCGGCCGATACGCCCTTCTCGCACGGCCCTGAGCTCCTGACATTCGTTGGTGTTGTGGGTGTGGAGATCGTGGTATATGCAGTACCGGCTGCCCTTGGATGACTCGGGCTGATCCCTGCCTCGCTTGGTGTCTGGTTCTGCCGCGAGCACGGCAGCCCCCTTGCGCTTCACGTCCTTGGCCTTGGGCTTCTTCTCTTCTGGATCGGCAGGCGGAAGCTCAAGGAGGGAGAGGCACCCTTCCTCAGCCCTGGCGCATTTGGTCGCCAAGTTGAACAGCTCCAGGGATGTGCAGAGGTCTTCATGCATTGCTAGCTCCTCCTTCATCTTGACGTCACGCACGCCATCGAAGAAGGCTGAGATGATGGCTTCCTCGGTCACCTTGGGGATTTTGAGGCGGGCGTTGTTGAAGTGCTGGATGTACTTCTGCAGGGTCTCTCCTGGCTGCTGCTTGATGCGGCGCATGTCGCTCACGGCCGGATTCCGGTCGCGAGTGCATCGAAAGTTGGCGATGAAGCGGGTGCGCATCTCGTCCCAGGAGCCAGGTTCAGGAGCCAGGTTCGGGCTCCGTCCTTCAGCGCCATGGGGAACCAATTCGCCATGACCTTTTCGTCCCTGTTGGTGGCTTAGATGCCCAGCTCATAGAGCTGAAGGAACTCCGCGGGGTCGGCGGTGCTGTCGTAGCGAGGAGGCAGGTTCGGCTTGAACTTGCCGGGCCACGCGACGCTACGTAGCTCGGCGGTGAAGGCACGGTAGCCTGCAGTGGCTACCGGGGCTCTCTGCTGATGCGGAGCTTGCTCTTGTGGGTTCCCGCGCACCGCTGCCTGAAGCAGCGCGGGGTCTTGACATGGTGGCGCTGGAGCTTGATCGCGGCGCCGGGGCTTGGCAGCGAGAACCTTCTTGGGGACGAGGATCTCTGGCAGCTCCTTTCTTGTTGCTTGGCGCCGGCGGACGGAGGGTCTCGGTCGGGGCAGCGCCTTGGAGCAGGCGCCTTCTTGGGGAGGAGGTGGCGGGGCACCTCGGCTCCCTGCCTCCAGCTGGGTGAAGGGCGAGGCAGCGAGAGGGACGGCGCGGGGGAGCCCCCTGCGGCGCGGACGAGCTCGGCGACGCGGTCGAGCCACTCCTCGTAGATGTCGTCGACGGGGCGGTAGCGCAGGAGCTCGTTTGCCGCGATGAGCGCGGCTCGAGCCTCCATGGGAGCGC
The DNA here is from genome assembly GCA_021605205.1 of Aegilops longissima. Classification (NCBI taxonomy): domain Eukaryota; kingdom Viridiplantae; phylum Streptophyta; class Magnoliopsida; order Poales; family Poaceae; genus Aegilops; species Aegilops longissima. The sequence continues at coordinate 246,306,092 of CM038680.1, read as the reverse complement.
GGTGCGCGCGGGACGAAGAACTAGCCGGGGCGAGCGAAGGAGTTGCGGTGCAGCCTTCTCGCCTCACCGATGGATGCAGGGATGAGGCCTGCTGCTCGTTCCCCGTCGGGCCGGTGGTGGCGTTGGCGGTAGGCGACGGGGAACGACGGGGGTGTCCGCCGACAGGAGCCGTCTGGGCGACTCGAGCGGCGCGAGCAGCACGGCGGTCGGCGCGAGCTCGGCGAGCGTCAGCCATGGACACGACGGAAGATCACACGCGACCAGCGGAAGAAGGATTCCGGCGCACCCCTACCTAGCGTGCCAAATGTCAGATTTCGGGTTCCGGCAGACCCTTGAGGTTCGAACACTGGGGTGCGCGCGGAGATCTTTCCCCTACTAGCTCACGCGTTGATGGTTTGCGAGGGATCTAAACTATGAATGATGAACAGCACAAGGGACACAAGGTTTATACTGGTTCAGGCCACCGTTGTGGTGTAATACCCTACTCCAGTGTGTGGTGTGGTGGATTGCCTCAGGGGCTGATGATGAACAGTACAAAGGGAGAACAGCCTCGCGAGGGCTGTTCTTGAGCTGGTGCGATGAACTGCTTGGGTGAGTTCAGTCGCTTCTCTCTCTCTCTGGTAAGTTCAACCCGTCTCTTGGTCTGTCCCCTCTCTCTGTGGTGGCTAGTCCTATTTATAGAGGGAGGCCCTGGGCCTCTTCCCAAATAATGAGCGGGAAGGGCGCCAACAATTGGCCATTTTGAAGGGGAACATATAGTACACTTATCCTGACTAAAGTTGGTCTTCGGCTGCCAAAGGCTCTGACGGTGACGCCATCCTGGGCTCCACGATGACCTCCGTCCTGCCGCTCTGCTGGTCTTGGTCTTGTTGCACCGAAGCGGTAACCTTTGCCTGATGCCTTGGCCTGTGCTTGCCTCCTTTGCACCAAAGGGGAAACGAGGACACTGTGCAGGCTGGCGCCCGCCTGGCGCCTGCCTGGTCTCGATCGTCATGGCTTGCGTCACAGGGCACCCTCGTGAGGTACCCTGCCTTGATCTCTCCGCCTCCTCATGAGCCTGCCTGACGAGGCTGCTCCTGAGGAAGGTACCTGTCACCCGCCCCGCGAGGCTTGGCCCCTCGCGAGGGTCTTGAGCTTGAGCTGATGAAGTTGGGCCGCGCTGGGCCCCCACTTGAGCCACGCCGCAGGCCGCAGGCAGGCAAGTCTGGGGACCCCCGTTCCCAGAACGCCGACAGAAACCCTTCAACATATCCTTTGACAAATTCTATATATCAAATTTCATTTGGTATCAAATTTCATAATTGTCATGTTGGATACACAAGTGCTCTTCCTTGCAAGACTAACCCATGTAGGTAGATGAACTCAACTCCAAGTGGTGCTCCCAACCATTGATGCGCTACATCAACCTTGAGCACTCCACGCAAGTTCAACTACATGATCAAGTTCAACACCACCACCCAAGTTATTCCATCTTAGAGAAGCTTTACTCCAAGTCATGGGTCAAAGCAGCTCAACAAGATGCGAATACATCAAAAGCTTAAACGAAAAATGGTAACCCCATTTTGAGCTTAAGCGATGAGTATGACTTATGATCAAGTGTTCTCACTTGACTCCTTAGTCAATATACTCTAACATAGGAGACTTCGTCACCGCCCAATTCTGGATGGAGTTCTCTAGTGTTTCTCTGGGTTCTTGCATTTGTTCCTTGCATTTTTGTTCCCCTTCCCTTTATCAAAAAAAACTTCATCTAGATTTTCTTTTCTCTGATTTGTTCTGCATTTCTTTGCATCCAATTCATTGCAAATCCTTCAGTTAGTTCCTTGCAAATCTTTGTAAGATCTTATTTGCCTAGTGAGCTGAGGTGACTATGCTCTTTTTCTGTGTTGAACTCAGTCCCACTGGCTTGTCACTTTCGGTCCAACTGAGCCCGTTCGGTGCAACCGAAGAACATAACTCGGTGTCACCGATTTCACTGCAGAAAAGCCAATTTGCCACTTATTTCTGAATTTTTGCTCCAGCTCCACTCAATGAATCTTTTCCTCTACCAGCATCACATTTTACATGCTGCTTAGCTCTGTGACTCAAGGACCAAACCTATTTTGACTCACACTCCAGAAGATCCATTCTTGGAAATTGATGTCAAAGGGGGAGAGAGAGATCACATCAAAGCTTAATCCGTCAAAAGGGGGAGAGAATACTTCAAACAGGGGGAGATAGGTAATCACATTCAAAGGCCCCTGATGCTTGGTGTTCAAGAGGAGAGAAGTCACATGTCTTTGAGAGGGGAAAGACATGTCTATGTTATGTTTCTGTTATCTGATCTATTTCTGCTCTGATTTTTCTCCCTATTTTCTCCCATTATCCTATATAATATTCAAGGGGAGAAAGACTGCTAGGGAAGGAAATCCTTGAATTCATTGCATATCTTTTACCTTTTGTTACCTTTGGGAACATGTTTATACTCAATAGAGTACCCAGTACTCACTCTCTACATGTTATCCCAATCTTGGTACTCTTGTGGCTCTTTTGTTTGCTCTGTCTAGCATATGTATCGGTGTTATCTAACCTTGTTTACTCAGGTCCATCTCTTCCTAAACCAGCTCAAGACCACAAGGTAAGTATATGCATCACACTCATGTGCATGATGATTTCTTGCTGATGTACATATTCTTTGCAAGAAGGAATCATGAACATGAGGTTACACTTCATATATTCATTTTCCCTGATGCATACAGCCAAGATACATGTAACACATTGCCTACTCTATCATGATTATGCATTTACATGCTCTTACATTCCATATTGACATGACTGCATACATGTAGGGGGATCCTATGCATGTTACATGTTCTTCCAAAGTTTTACTTGCTATTCTCTTTATCTTTACCTAAAGCGATGTATGTTGTCATCAATTACCAAAAAGGGGGAGATTGAAAGCAGAAGTACTCCCTGGGTGGTTTTGGTAATTAATGTCAACATATCTCTTGTTGGACTAATGTTTTCATCTAGTATATTTCAGACAAGTTCAACAAATGGAGTGGCGTGGACAAGAGGATATGGAACCCCTTCAAGTTGCTAAGGATAAAGGATTGGCTCAAGCTCAAAAGCTCAAGACTCTGCATTTTACTTTTAGTGATCCAAGATCACATTGAGTCCATAGGGCCAATACTATTAAAAGGGGATGAGGTGTTGCTTAATGGCTTGCTTGCTCAAAGTGCTTAGTGATATGCTCCAAAACCCTCAACCACTTTCTCATATCCACATATGTCCCAAACCAAAAGTCAAACTCGGCCCCACCGAAACTTTCTATCCGGCGCCACCAAGTTTAGTTGACATAGCCACTGCCACAAACCCTAATCAATTTGGTCTCACCGATGGGATCCCGGTCTCACCGAGATGGGCTTGCAAACTCTCTGGATCATGTTGCATTAAATTCGGTCTTACAGAGTTTTGTAATTGGTCCCACCGAGTTTGCCTGACCAACTCTCTGGTTAGCTTGTTACCAAAATCGGTCCCATCGAGTTTGTGTAATCGGTCAAACCGACATGAGGTTATACCCTAACTCTAGCACATCGCTCCCACCGAGTTGATCATATCGGTCCCACCGAAATGCCTAACAGTCACATTATGAACTGAATCGGTCCGACCGAGTTTTCTGATTCCTTCCCACCGAGTTTGGTGATTTGTGTGTAATGGTTAGATTTTGTGTGGAGGCTATATATACCCCTCCACCCACTCTTCATTTGTGAGGAGAGCCATCAGAACATGCCTACACTTCCAGCATACATTTTCTGAGAAAGAACCACCTACTCATGTGTTGAGGTCAAGATATTCCATTCCAACCACATAAATCTTGATCTCTAGCCTTCTCCAACTTGCTTTCCATTCAAGTCATCTTTCCACCAAATCCAAATCTGCGAGAGAGAGTTGAGTGTTGGGGAGACTAACATTTGAAGCACAAGAGCAAGGAGTTCATCATCAACACACCATCTATTACCTTTTGGAGAGTGGTGTCTCCTAGATTGGTTAGGTGTCACTTGGGAGCCTCCGTCAAGATTGTGGAGTTGAACCAATGAGTTTGTACGGGCAAGGAGATCACCTACTTCGTGAAGATCTACCCTAGTGAGGCAAGTCCTTCGTGGGCGATGGCCATGGTGGGATAGACAAGGTTGCTTGTTCATGGACCCTTCGTGGGTGGAGCCCTCCGTGGACTCACGCAACTGTTACCCTTCGTGAGTTGAAGTCTCCATCAACGTGGATGTACGATAGCACCACCTATCGGAACCACGCCAAAAATCTCCGTGTCTCCAATTGCATTTGCACACTCCAATCCCGTCCCTTTACATTCTTGAAAATTGCATGCTCTACTTTCCGCTGCTCATATACTCTTGTCATGCTTGCTTGATATGTATTGTGAATGTTTAAACTTGTGCTAAAACTCTACCTTAACTTGAAGAAAATAAAAACTACAACTTTGCCTTGTTAAGGGTCTATTCACCCCCCTCTAGACACCTCTTCTCGATCCTTTCACTACCCAATCCTTTCGAGTGACGCCATTGGAGATCTCATACAGTTCAGCCAATTTGTTCTGTGACAGAGATGAAGATCTTCTGTTCTCTGAGGAATTTGTTCTGACTGAGGAGTTAGGAATTCGCCAGTGTGGATTGCCTACAACTGAGGAACATGATATCCCTGAGGAATTTGATACTCAAATATCCGACCACTATTGTGTTACGCGCCAGCTGTCCCAAAATATCTACCCACCTAACGGTCATATCATTGAAGGGCATTTATTTCTTATCATGTCGGGCTGCTCCCTAGGCTATAAATAGCCACCCCCTACAACCAGTAGCTGGTTGGCTGCTCCGAGAGAAACTAACACTTTTCATTGAGAGCATCCCATCCTCTGAGGACTTTGAGAGAAAATCGTCAAGTGAGGAAAACCCAAACCAAAACAACTACAAACCCAAAGTGATTGAGCATCACTGAAGAGATTGTTCCTGTGTGGAACCGATGCTTGTTACCTTTGAGGACTGTGCATCCTCCAGACGGTTAGGCGTCATGGTCCAGAGCATCCAAGAGGAAATTGTGGATCACCGAGGGACCGAGTCTGTGAAGGTTTGGAAGTCACCTGAAGAATTACCACGAGTGATTGGGCGAGGTCTGTGTGACCTTAGCTCAAGGAGAATACAGTGAGGACTGTGTGTCCTCAGGTTTAAATACCTAGCCCCTCCAACCAGACATATGACTGTCGCAGCAGTTGGAACTGGTCTACCAAATCACTGTCTTCACCGAGCTACTAGTTCTATTTCCTCAACCCTTCCATTTCCTCATTCATATACTGTTGTACTTGATCGTTACTGTTTGAAGACTTTGACTGAAGACTTTCTCAATTTCCTCAATCCTATTTCTTCAGTCAGTTTGTCTTCAGCCTGCTTATCCTGTGTTTACGCTACTTGTACTATGTGCTTGTTTTTATTTCATCATGATGACTGTGCTACTACTCTGTTATGCTTACATTTGAGTACTTATTCTGCTGCCAGTCGTTCATGACTTAGGAATTTCCTCACCTTGAAATTCCTAAGTGATGAATTTGTAAAAATCGCCTATTCACCCCCCTCTAGTCGATATAACACACTTTCAATTGGTATCAGAGCAAGGTACTCCCTTGTTCTGTGTGATTTTGGTTTAGCCGCCTGGAGTTTAGTTATGTCGACTACAGGAATGATCAAGGTCTCTACTGGGTGTCCTACCTTCGATGGGACGGACTACCCCTACTGGAAGAATAAGATGCGAATGCATCTTGAGGCAATTGACAACGATCTCTGGTACATTGTGGAAAATGGCGTTCCCTCTGTCACTCCTACCATCAACGGTGCTGATGTGAAGAGATTCAAGCAACTCGACTCTCAAGTGAGGAACATCATATGTGCCAGCTGAGCAAAGGGCAGTATGGCAGAGTGAGTGCTTTGGAGACAGCTAAGATTATCTGGGATAGGTTGTCCAAGGTCAACGAAGGAGTCTCAACATAGCGTGACTCTCAAGTTGACATTCTTCATAATCTCTTCAACCGCTTCAAAAGACTCGACAACAAAAATGTTCAGCAAACCTTCGCTTGCCTCACTGACATCTCAAATGAGCTTCAAGCACTTAGTGCCACTGACATCACCGACCATGAGGTGGTGATGAAATTGCTGAGATCGCTTGATTCCTCATTTGACACTCTTGCACTGATGATACAAGAACATGGAGACTACAAGTCACTTGATCCCGCTGATATCCTTGAGAGGCTAAACACTCATGAGTTCCAACTTGCTGAGAAGAGAGATCTCTATGGACCGAGCTATGGCGGATCACGTGCTCTAAAGGCCAAAGCAGTCCCTGAATCTGAAGGTGAGGATTCTGGCAGGAGCCTTGGTGATCCTGAAGAACTGAGCCAGGAGCTAGCAATGCTCGTGAGGAAATTCCAGAAGTTCTCAAGGTGTGGTCGCTTTGGTAAATCCTTAAGAAGTGATGACATGAGATCAGATTCCTCATCCCATGACTACAAGAAGAGAACTTGCCACAAATGCAAGAAACCTGGTCACTACATTACAGATTGTCCTCAGTGGGAAAAGGAATGAAAGAAGAAGAAATACAGGGATTATAGTTCTGATGACTCAAAGAAGAAGAAGAAATCTTCAAAGTCCTCATGTCCAAATCCTGGAAGTCTCCATCTCACAAGAAGAGCAGCTCCAAAAAGACTCGAGCATTCATTGGCAAGGAAATGGATTTTGAAGCTGAATCTGAGGAAAATGAGGAAGAGGAGGCATCTGAGGAGTCAGACTCTGGTGTGGCGAGCTTTGCCCTCGCTACTATGTTCGTTAGTAAGTCCATCTTCAACTCTGAGGAAAATGACTTCCCCAACACTGCTGACGACAGCGATGATGACTACGCTCCCATCTATTCCTTCATGGCAAAGGGTGCCAAGGTACTCAAATATCCCTCCTCGGAATCAAGTGAGGATGAATCTGATGAAAACCTCAAGCCTAGCTATTCTAAACTTGCCAAGATTGCTGTGAAACAACAAAAGGCTTTTGAAAAAGTTCAAAATATGCTAGACAAAAGCGATGACCTGTTGGGTGAAGAAATGGATCGAACTCAAACCTTGACAAATAATCTTCGGAGACTTTAGTCGAAGTTCGACAACCTTCAAAGTCATCATAACACTCTCTTATTTGGTCATGAGAATATAACTTATGAATTTCTTTAAAGAAAGCAAGATCTTGAAAAGCTAAGGGTGAGTTATGAAGATCTTCAGAAGAAATGTGATTCATTGATTGCTCAACAGATCAGTGCCGCTCAAGATGAATTCATTCCACCATGTTTGAAATGCATTGAACGTAAATCTACTAATTCTTCACCTGAAATTTCAAATGCTTCTATTGCTGCAAATTCTTCAAGTATCTCTGCTATCACAAATTCCTCATCTGAGGATGCTACCGGTATCACTGACAATGCAAGGCTGAAGGAATTGTATGTGACAGGCATGTACAAAAGCCTCAAAGGGCATCATGCACTTTGTGATGTGCTTAAAAAGTAGATCCTCAATAGGAACTCTAGGAAAGATGGTATTGCCTTTGGGAGGAAACTCAATGCTGATGGGACATATTGGAAACCTGAGCGGTATCCCAAAACGTCATGGGTTGCTGGAAAGGGACCTCTCATAGATCCATCCACTTTATGTGGCTTTACATGTGAATATTAATATTCTTCTAATGAGTCATTTGACTCCAACTATAAACTGTTCAAAAATCAGAATGGTGAAATATTTGCTAGATATGTTGACACTAACTGCAGGAACGGTCCCCCTATGAAGAAAATCTGGGTTCCCAAAAGGTGCATGGAAAGTCTTCAGGTGAATGTCATCATGACGCCACCTGTGAAGAATAGGAACCCCAGATAAAATTCTTCATATGGACCAAAGTCTGCATATGGATCCAAGTCCTCATATGGACCACATTCCTCATGTGGATCAAATTCCTCATATGGATCGAAATCCCCATATGAACATCATCGTGCTAACACCTCTATTTCGCAGGGAAAGACTAAGGACTATGAATATGTGCATTATTCTTCAAAGCATTATGTTCATAAGTCCTTGAAGAATTTCTCTGCTTATTCATATGCTTACTCTAACCCCTCTTCTGTGAAACGAAGTGGACTAGCTTCTATGCCAGCTTTCTCTTATGGAACTCGCAGAATGATGAACTCTTTGCCACCCGTCCAGATGTGGGTGGTGAAGAAAAAGAACTAATCTCTTATGCAGAGTTAGGTCTCCAGACGAACTTGAACGTCTGAAGAATTTGCTGGAGATCTGAATACGCTTGAAAGGACGCAAGCAATCATGAAGAAATGAATTTTCATTTCTCACGTCCTCCTACTTCTATATATGTTCTATTGCTTGATGAAATTGATCTGATGAATTTGATGTCATATTCTTCACTGATGAAGTATATGAGTTCGTAAGATGCACTAATTCATCTGCAGGATGATCAACCCAAAGCTACTGAGTGGGTCCTCGATAGTGGATGTACAAATCCCATGACAGGTGACAAGAACTTATTGATGGACACTGCTTTATCTCCATCGCATCTGAAGCATATCACCTACGCTGACAAAGGCAAAAGCAAGGTATTGGGTCTAGGTAAGGTTGCGATCTCAAAGGATCGACACATGGACAAAGTCAAGCTTGTCGAGTCCTTAAGATTCAATCTCATGTCTGTCTCAATGCTTTGTGATCTTGATATGGTTGTTGTCTTTGGCAAGTATCATTGTGTTGTGATCATGGAAGTTGACCATTCCAAAGTCTTTGAAGGCTTTAGGAGAGGAGACTTGTATATTGTTGATTTCTCTACAGGACCACAACCTGCTACATGTCTACTTGCAAAAGCTTCAGAAGACTGGCTATGGCATCGACGACTAGGTCATGCTGCCATGAGGAACTTGCACACGCTCGCGAAGAAGAAGCATGTCATTGGCATCGAGGGTGTCAAATTCCTCAAGGATCACCTATGTGGAGCTTGTGAAGCTGGAAAGATGACAAAGGCCAAGCATCCCTCAAAGACTATCATGACTACCACTCGTCCATTTGAATTGCTTCACATGGATCTATTTGGCCCTACTCATTACGCCACATTCACCAATGTTGCATCTTTATATGGCTTTGTTATTGTTGATGACTATTCTCATTACACATGGGTGCATATCATCACTTACAAAACTGAAGTGCAGGAAGTCTTCAAATGATTTTCCTTGAGGGCTTCAACCAACTTTGGTGTGAAGATTAAGCACATCAGAAGTGACAATGGGACCGAGTTAAAAAGTACTAGTCTTGATGAATATCTTGATGAACTTGGAATTACTCACGAGTTATCTGCTCCTTATACTCCTCAGCAGAATGGCCTCGTGGAGCGCAAGAACAGGACTCTTGTTGAGATGGCTCGCACTATGCTTGATGAATACAAGACGCCTCACCATTTTTGGCCTGAGGCAATTGATACCGCGTGCCACATCATCAACAGGGTATATCTTCACAAATTCTTCAAAAAGACCTCATATGAACTCCTCACTGACAAGAAACCCAATATGAGTTAATTCAAAGTCTTCGGTGCTAAATGTTTGATTAGAGATCCTCATCACAATTCTAAATTTTCACTGAAAGCACATGAAGGTTTTATGCTTGGTTACGGAAAGGACTCGCACACCTACAGATTCTTCAACACCATTCACCACAAGGTTGTTGAAATTGTAGATGTGCGGTTTGATGAATCTAATGGCTCGCAAATAGAGCACCTACCTCCTGTGCTAGATGAAATGTCACCTGAGGAATCCATCAAGTTCAAGGCTACTGAGGATGTCATTCCTACCGAAGAATCTGCTGAAGAAGTCATTCCAGAACATGAAGAACATCATGCTGGTGCACCTGAGGAAAATGACTGTGAAGAAAATGCTAAGCCAACTCAACGTCGTCAACCCGCTCATCCTCGCGTTGCAAATGAAGTGCAAATCGAGAAAATCATCAACGACATCAATGCACCAGGTCCTCTCACACGCTCAAGGGCTTCACAATTGTCTAACTTTTGTGGGCACTTTTCTTTTTTCTCTATCTCAGAGCCCACCAAAGTAGATGAGGCATTTCTGGAGCCTGAGTGGATTCAAGTGATGCAAGAGGAGTTACATCAGTTCGAGCTCAACAATGTCTGGGTACTTGTCAAGCGACCAGACCCACTCAAGCACAATATCATCGGCACAAAATGGATCTACCGCAACAAGCAAGATGAAAGTGGCCTTGTGGCGAGGAATAAGGCACGGCTTGTAGCCCAAGGCTACACACAGGTTGATGGAATTGATTTCATTGAAACTTTTGCACCTGTTGCTAGACTTGAGGCTATTTGCATATTGCTTGCTTATGCTAACCATCATAATATCATCTTATATCAAATGGATGTGAAAAGTGCATTCTTCAATGGTAAGCTTGATGAAGAAGTATATGTTGCTCAACCCCCAGGTATTGAAGATCCAAAGCATCCTGACAAAGTATTCAGACTCAATAAGGCCCTCTATGGCCTTAAGCAGGCCCCTCTGGCGTGGTATGATACTTTGAAGGAATTCCTCATGAATAAAGGCTTCAAACCCGATTCACTTGACCCAACTCTTTTCACCAAAACCTATGATGATGAATTATTCGTGTGCCAAATATATGTTGATGATATTATTTTTGGCTGTACCGACCAATGTTACAGTGACGAATTTTCCTGTATGATGAGTGAGGAATATTGAATGTCTATGGTGGGAGAATTGAAATTCTTTTTAGGTCTTCAAATTCGTCAACAATGCAACGACATCTTCATATTTCAGGAGAAATACCTCAAGGATGTATTGAGGAAATTCGGCATGCAAGATTGCAAAGGTGTCAAAATCCCTATGCCCACAAATGGCCATCTATGCATTGATGAAAATGGTATTGACTTCGATCAAAAGGTATACCGCTCCATGAGTGGCTCTTTATTGTATCTACGTCTATCTAGGCCAAATATTATGCTTAGTATTGGCATGTGTGACCAATTTCAAGCTACACTAAAGGAATCACACCATAAGGTTGTGAAGCATATTCTTCGATATCTAGCTCACACTCCAACACTTGGATTATGGTATTCCAAGGGCTCAGCTTTTGATCTCATTGGATATTCTGACTCTGACTATGCTGGTGATCATGTGCACCGCAAGTCAACATCAGGCACATGCCATTTCCTCGGACGATCCTTGGTATGTTGCTCCTCGAAGAAACAGAACTGCGTATCACTCTCTACTTCTGAAGCTGAGTACATTGTTGCTAGTTCGTGCTGTGCTCAATTGCTATGGATGAAGCAAACCCTCAAGGACTACGGCATCAATGTGAAGAATGTGCCACTCTTCTGTGACAATGAGAGTGCCATCAAGATCACTCATAACCCAGTTCAGCACTCGAAGACAAAGCACATCTAGATTCGTCATCATTTTCTTCGAGATCATGTGTTGAAGGGAGACATCTCTATAGAGCATGTGAAGACCGAAGAACAGCTAGCCGATATCTTCACAAAGCCCTTGGATGAGAAGAGATTTAGCAAGTTGCGGTGTGCGCTAAATATCTTAGATTCTTCGAATGTCCTATGAAAAGGACACACATCCTAACACTTACGCAAAATTGATGACTTAGATGTGCAACACACGAAGTAACATTTTTCTTCAATCAATGAAGACTAACCCTCTAAGTGTGAAGAAATTAATGAAGAATTTGATTCTCAGAGCCCTACGATAATTGTACGCGACGTCTGAAATCATCATTCTTATACGGTGGATCACGCCACCAACAAAAGTTGAAAATCTTCAATTTGAGTTTTTCTTCAGTTTTTTTAAATTCCTCAGTTGTTCAAATTCTTCATCTTTGCAATGTCTTCAGTCTTTCCGACTGTGTTCTTTATATACAACCCATCTATTCTGCTAATATTAGCAGAATAACTATTCTGATAACACATCCGCACTGCACACTCAACGCAAGTGCACATTATTGTTTGAACCAAGTGTGCTGCAGTACCCGGGCGAGTGAACTTCTCATCGCAAAAAATTGCACGTTGTGTTTTTTGGTAGTATTTTCGCTCTGGTTTTTTAACCGTTTATCGGAACGAGGCTTGTAATATACCGTTGAAAAGCTATGGATTAGGCGCAACTTTGACATGTTGAACACTTTTCGAGATTCCACACGGTTTAAGAGCAATTTTGAAAATGGTGCGGCCCATGACGAGTGGCAGCGAGCGTTTTTTCGCGATTTCTTCTAAATCGCTCGTCGGAACAAAGCAAATGATACACCGTTGGAAAAATATCGTCGAGGCGCAACTTTTTCACATGTATTATTTTCTCTAATTCATTACGGTTTAAGAGCAGTTTCAAATTTACTAACTCGCGGAATTCTTTTTTCAAAAAAATTTAAATTTTTGGTACTGTTTTCGCTCCAGTTTTCTAACAGTTTGTCAAAATGAGGCGTATGATACGTGGTTGGAAAGCTACGAACGAGGCGCAACTTTCATATGTTAAAATGTTTTGGAGATTCCTTACAGTTTTTAGTTAATTTTAAAAATCGTGCGGCTGACGACGAGAGACAGTTGCCGTTTTTCGTGAAATATTTACAAACCACTGGTCGAAATGATACAAATTATACATCGTTGGAAAGATATCGATGAGGCGCAACTTTTTCATATAGAACACTCTCTCCGATTCATTATGGTTTAGGAGCAATTTTGATTTTAATGAAATGCGGACACTCTGTTTTTTCGCGACACCAAACTCGTCGTATGTACTGCATCAGACAAAAACCACACTTTTTTAAACTAAAAACTACATTTCATCGGACAAACAAGTGCACTGCACGATTTCTTTTTTGTGGGACGTAAATTTTCCTAAACGAGGTGGAGTGCACTTCATGTCGAGTGTTTGGTGAACCGCAATACTATGAAAAGTGAACCTCGAGACTACAGTAAACGAGACGTACTGCATCAGACAGAAAACCGCACTTATTTAGACGAAAATTGGCACTTCATTGGACAAACAAGTGCACCGCATGATTTTTTTTTGTGGGACGTAAACTTTCTCAAACGAGGTGGAGTGCACTGCTTCAGACTAAAAACCGCACTTCATCGAACAGACAGGTGCACTGCATGATTTCTTTTTTGTGGGACATAAATTTTTCCAAACGAGGTGGAGTGCACTTCATGTCGATCGTTGGTGAACCGCAACACTATCGAAAAGTGAACCTCGAGACTACCGTAAACGGGCCGCGACACTACCGAAAATGAGCCGCGTGAGTTTTTTTTTCAAACTCACTATTTTTATGTGCGTAGACCGGGCGAGTGGACCGCATGGACAGAGCAAGTGAATCACATGTAATGAGAAGTGAGCTGCTTTCCTAGGTGTTTTTTGTTTTCGGATTACCAAGTGAACCACAAAGGAGTTTTATAGTGAACTGCATGAGAGAACAAAGTGAGCTTAAAAACATACATATCCATTCATTATGTTTTACACAACCATCTAGTACACAGCAGAATCAACAATGCAGTACCCAACAGAACTGCACTATGGAAAGACTTGCTTATACAAAATGACCATCCATTCTTACTCCCTTTTCTCTATGTGTTTCCCATAAACAACAAATCAAACTTCAAGTGAACATCGATGTTCTCTTCTCTTTCTTATTGAGTGCACTGCAAATTATGTCCATAAGAAAAAAAGAGTGAGCTACAAAACAAAAAAAGAGTGAGCGGCAAAACAAAAAGAGTGAGTTGCACCACACTGTAAAACTAAAAACAAAAGAAAAAACTGAATCGCATCGGGTGAGCACTGCACGCACTACCCGCCGGACTGCACCATTGCGGCTGCCGTACTGCACACACCCACCCCTGCAAAATCGTAGGCGGCTTCACCTCGCGAATGGCACATGGGGTCACGAAGGAAGGAAAAAGAACACGCCACGCCAAAAACGCATGTCCGCACCAACGGAACTGCAAACATAGACGCACTGCACCACATCGCCATCTTCCTATTGCTGCTGGGGCGTAGGGGGGAGAGGAGGACAGAGGCCGCTGCCACCCGTAGGCCGGAGACTGCCGGATCTACTTGTCACGTCGTCTACAAGCTCGCCGGAGGAGCAGGCTGGAGCCCAGCGCCACCAGTCGTGCCACAGTAGGGGGGAAGGTGGCGGAACAGGGAGGGAAGAGTGGCCGGTGACCCCCGCCGCTGAAGAGAGGCGGTGGGGGGTACCTCCCCCCTGTCGTGGTCGTGGTAGGCGGGCTAGAGGAGAGCCTATTGTCAGGGGGAGGGGGGATATGGTGGTCTTCGTGCTACACGGCCATCAGGGAGGCCGGATCCGGCGAGTTCGTTGGTGGTAGCGTGGGACCCTGTGGTCGCGGTGAGGGCGGGATCCCCTAGCGGATCTGGGGATTGGGGAGATGGGACGCGCGTCGGTGCTTGGGAAGTCGGCCACTGGAGAGGAGGGAGGCGGTGGTGGGAGGGAGGCCGGCATGCGCCATTAGTGGAGTCGTCGGGGTCTAGAAGGTGTGGATCGGGGCCGCGGGAGGGGGGCCGGCAAGGCCTGCTGCAGTGTGGAGGAGGCGGCGTGGCATGGGAGGGGCAACCAGGGGCGGGCGAGGGAGGCAGCGGTCTGTGGAGGGGGCGGCCGGTGGCTGGGAGGAGGCGGCGTGGCGCGGGGAGGGAGGCGGCGTGGCGTGGGGAGGGAGGCGCGTGGCTATAGGGTGGGAGGTGGAGATCGTGCGGGAGTAGGTGGGAGGTACACGATAAGGTGTGGGGGTTGTTTTTTTTACCCAGGCAGTTCGGTCGGGTCTTTAGCGTGGTTAGTTTGTAGCTACTGGCTGGGTGGGAGGTGTTAGCAGAATAAGACTAATGTTAGCAGAATAAGGGTCTTAAGGGGTCTATTATGCTAATATTAGCAGAATAACTATTCTGATAACACTTCCGCACAGCACGCTCAACGCAAGTGCATGTCATTGGTTGAACCAAGTGTGCTGCAGTACTCAGACGAGTGAACTTCTCGTCGCAAAAAAACTGCACGCTCTGTTTTTTGGGTACCTTTTTTGCTCTAGTTTTTTAACCGTTTATCGAAACGAGACGTGTAATATACCGTCGAAAATCTATGAGTTAGGTGCTACTTTGGTATGTTCAACACTTTTCGAGATTCCACACGGTTTAAGAGCAGTTTTGAAAATGGTGCGGCGTATGATGTATGGTAGCGGGCGTTTTTTTGCATTTTTTTTCTAAACCGCTCGTCGGAATGAAGCAAATGATACACCATTGAAAAGATATCATCGAGACGCATATTTTTCATATCCATTAGTTTCAAATTTCGTTACGGTTTAAGAGCAGTTTCAAATTTACTAAATCGAAGAACTCTGTTTAAAAAAAATCAAATTTTCAGTACTGTTTTCGTCCTAGTTTTTGAAACGTTTGTCGAAGTGAGGCGTGTGATACGCCGTTGGAAAGCTACGGACGAGGCGCAACTTTCATATGTTGAAATGTTTTTGAGATTCCTTACGGTTTTAAGTTAATTTTGAAAATCGTGCAGCGAATGACGAGTGGCAGCGGCCATTTTTTCATAAAAATTTTCAAACCACTCGGTGGAATGATGCAAATGATACATCGTCGGAAAGATATCGATGAGGCACAACTTGTTCATGTAGAACACTTCCGCTAGTTCCTTGCAATTTAAGAGCGGTTTTGATTTTACCGAAATGCGGACACTCTGTTTTTCACGACACCCAAATCGACATCTAAACCACATTAGATAGAAGAACGCACTGCCTCATACATGAAACCGCACTACATCAGACAATCAAGCAAACTGCATGTTTTCTAAATGCATTTTGTTTTAAATGAATTGTATGAAAAGTCCTTCATAGTGGACTTTTTGAAGACCAAAGCGCACTGCATTTGCATGATTTTTAAATGCATTTTTATTTTAAAACGAGTGTACTGAAAAGTCCTTTGCAGTGGACTTTTTTGTAGACTAAAGTGCACTACATTTTTTGCATGTTTTTAAATACATTTTGTTTGAAATGGACTATACTGAGGAGTCCTTCGTAGTGGACTTTTTTCAAGACCAAAGTGCATCGCATTTGCATGATTTTTAAAATACATTTTGGTTTTAAAAGGTGTGTGCTAAAAAGTCCTTTGTAGTGGACTTTTTTGGTAGACCAAAGTGCACTGCATTTTGCATGTTTTTTAAATGCATTTTGTTTGATGTTCCAAATTCATAATGGATTTTTCACTGCACCAAACCTTCCGGAACTGCATTTTTTTCATATTGCAAATCTGCAAACAAGTTGAATCTAGACTGTGTTGTCAAGAGTAAGGAACTACTCGTACATGGTTTTTCTTTTCCCCATTTTTACATACTGAATCAAAGTGAACTACAGAAACACAAACACAAAATTGCACTGTAGCACTAAAGGAACCACACTGTTGTTGGGTGGAACCCTAAGTGGAGATCTTTCACGAATTGGAGGGGGAATTCCCAAGAACAAGATGAACACAAGAGAGAAAACAAGAGGAACACTCAAGAACAAGTCCAATCACACATCCACTAGACCAACAAACACACAAGATCCACAAGGTTCATGAACAATCAAAGGGAAACAAGATACATGGTAGAGTTCATCCCAAATCCTATGAAGGAGATGAGGGCTTGATGATCCTATGATGGGGATCCTTCCCCAAGAAGGAGGGCTTGAGTTTGGTCACTCCAAGAGGAGGTCTTGATCTCCTAGTGGATTGGATCCATGGAGAAAAGCTCACAAATATCTATCATATACTTTTCTATCCCTCTAAATGAGCTAGGGGAGGCCTTTATATAGGCTAGGGACGAATTGGGGGCAAGAGAGGGGTACAAGGGTCAAAACCCATAACATGCACGCAGGCATACGGAGAGGTCCGGGCACCCGGGGTGCGGAGGACCGGGCACCCGTTCCGGACAGAGGGGCCTCGGCCTTGTTGCTGTTGGGGCCGGGCACCCGGGGGCTGAGGGCCCGGGCCTCCACGTCTTCACGTTTCCTTCTTCCTTCTCCTCCTCCGTAGGTCTCCGGTGAACTTGGTGATCCCTCCGTGCTTTCTCGTGATGATCTCCGAAGTACCTAAGCATGGACAATGTTTCCATATGAGGTAGTATCCGACTCTCATGTGAATCCGAATGAAAGTCGAAAAGGAAAGAGTTCAGCTCGGTTTCGACGGCGCGTGCATGAGCTCTCGTCGCAGGTCCTCTTCGTGCTTGCGGTGGCGGTGTGACGTCCATGGTGATGGTCGAAAGATGCTCCGCATCATCTCCCCCCTTGGGAGAGATCCGTCCACGGATCGTGATCTTCGTCACCATGGTAACGAGATGGCGTTGCCGTGTAGAAGTGGACAACCACCAAGCACTTGTCATGTGGAAGCTCGAAATGGTCACTCTCCAATGTTGTGCCGTATCGTGATGCCTTCAAAAGGAACAAGTAGAACAAACACTTGGAAAAACAAATGCGGTTAGCGTTAGAGCAAAACCAAGCATTCAAGAGGTGATTCACCAAACAAGTGTCGTCATCAAGCCTAGCATATGGTGTGACAAGGGAGTGTGGCATAACATGTAAGCACATAAATTTAGCATAATCAAGGACATCATGGAAACAAGCTTGTAAATGTGAGGTGGAGAGGCACATATGTGTGACAAGATAGCAAGCATCAACCTCAAGATCATAGCAAACATGCATAAAGCGCTCGACAAATGGTTTATGGTAGTCATAAGAGTCATTCACAACACCAAAAGAAATGAAATGTCTAAACACATGGGGCAAGTGCAAGACAATCCAAGCATAATGTGCATATGGTGTGGTGAAGAAAGTGAGGCACTCAACAAAAATGATATAGCAATTTTGCAACATGTGCGAGGAAATCAAGTCATGAGAGAAAATCGTAGGCATAGTCAATGCACATGGCATATCACAAGCATGATGACAAAGCAAGATCATAGTATCATCGTAGGAATGTGGCATAAATGGATCATGGCAATAACAAGCAATATCTCCACCAAGCTTGCAAAGACACATACAAGTAGTAGAATCAAGCATCATGTGTAATGCAAAGCATGGGTCACAAATGCAGGGCAACGGCATAGGAATGAGCATATCATGCAAAGTGAACATGGCAAGATGGACATATAATATGTAATGGATGATAACCCATAACCATGTGAGAGCCATGTAGAAGAAATGCGCGAAGTCTTTGCACGAAGAGAGCGGTGGGAAAGGCAATCCGTGTGATCCCAACTCATCGTTGCTCTCTAGAGCTCGTTTTGTCGACTCATGGGATTGTGAGGTTGACAAGTATTCATGGGTACCTACACAAAAGAGACACAAACCAAAGAAATTGTGTTCGTGGTAAATGTGCACATCATCCATCATGATGTGTATGTGCATGTGTGAGTTAGCACAAGATAATCATCGGTCAAAGAAATTTGATGCATGGTATAAGAACATGTCATCCATCATGAAAGAATAGTTGTTATGTATGACACGATGGGGACACCAATTGAGAATGCAAGTATATGGCACATCAATATCATTTTTATTCATGGGAAGCATATTGTGCACACAAGTAGTGGGATCATGCAAAGTATGGAATGCATCAAAATCTCCTAATATGTATGAGGAAACTATGGGGGTCTCCTCATGAGCAATAATGGAAACATCACATTGATAATATTGACAGCATCCAAAACAATGCATATCTGAAGCTAGGTGGGCATGGCATGGAATATGAGATAAATGATGCAAAGGGAGCATATCAATATCATCACAAGAAAAACAAATGCCAATAACCATGGGCTTGTCAACTATGCCATATGTGCAAATTGGGTTTATGTTCATGGCATATGCATAGTCACTACGATGAGATTGCAAATATGACATATTGTTGATCTCATGCATAGCATATGACAAGTCAAGCGGATTGTCAAACATGATGTGACCGAGAGAATTATCACAAGAAATCCTATGTAACATGGCATCACGACGAATAGACTCCACTGGTAATCATCAAACTCAGCGTATATGGGTAAATCATTACATGGGGAAGTCGAACTAGCATGAAGCATGACAATAGGTGGATCAACATCATGCAAGCAATCAATGTCAAGAATGTCCACTAGTGGGACTAGAGCATCACGTTCACCTATGTTACCTTGTTCATTCCACTAAGTGGTGTAGGTGAGGTGGCAAAGACCAAAGCGTGGTCAACGTCATCATCGTGATGGAACCATGTGGGGGGTGCATCATAGTCCACCTTGGCCATCGTCTTGTCCATAGGAAGGACGAAGTCGTCGCGGATCAGCGCATCATCATATATGGGACCTAGCACCAAATGAGAAGACACAATAGAGGTAGAGGTCAAGTTGTTAGAAATGAAAATGGCCTCACGTGCCCTATCAACTTCCTCACTCTCTCTATGTGGTGGTGGCTCACTCACTCCCTCAAGGTAGGTGCACTCAATGTCACATATGGTGGAGTCACTCATCTCACTCAAGTGGTGGGGGTTGTGGCTCTCCTCACATGGGAATTGTGGCAACTCATCATATATGGGGCTAGTGGTGAAGTCACTCTCACTCTCAATATGGTGGCACAAGTCACTCATGTCATCATACGTCGCCGTGGTCGAAGGGAAACTCCCATGCTCAACCATCTCGTCATCTTCGCCGTGGATGAAGGCCGAAGATGGCACATCATCGCTCTCGTCGTGGATGAAGGCCGAAGATGGCACATCATCACTCTCCTCCATGACCGAAGGGAAAATCCCATGCTCGATCATCTCGTCACCGTCGTCGTGGATGAAGGCCGATGTAGGCATACTCGTTGGAGGTAGGAAAAGATGCCGTACGTCCAAAGGCGAAGATGCCTTGAGAACACTTGGCGAAGATGCCGAAGTAGTCGAAGTAGTCGTAGCTCCTTCTTGGTGGTGCTTGTCTCGCGGTCTTCTCTTGTGCTCATGAAGTTTGGCCATAGCTTGATGTAGAGCTTTTTGGGACTTGTAGGTGTACGCATCGCGATCATCGTCATCTTGATGGTGTTGTAGTGCTTGAGCTCGATGACGTTCCGAAGATTGGCCACTTGAGCGTCGCCACCTTGAAGATGATGAAGGGGAAGAAGACTTGTAGTTGTCCAACATGTCGCGTACTTGATCCCTTTGTTCTGCCAACTTGGTGTCGATGTAGTCCCTTGTCTGTGCTTCACGTTGATGAATGTCGGCGGTGAGTCGCTCAATGCCTCGCATTGCTCGTTGTAGTCCGAAGATGGGCATTTTGGTGATGAAGTTGTTCGCGTCGTCGTTGTCGTGGAAGACTGGAGATGAAATGCCTTGCCTATCCATCACAAGACTTGGGCAAATGTGAGTAGGAAATGAGATAAACAATACCAAGTTACCTTTTCCCAAAGTTGAGGATGTATCCCGTTTCACTCAATGTGAGATGCAAGAATAGTGGAATTGGTACCGGACTTGTTCACTCACACCTATCAAGTAAAGCTTATAGTGGAGCTCGGTGAGGATAGTGGCACAAAAATTTGATGCAAAATGTTAGCAAGAGTCAATAATGTTGGAAAAGATTCACAAATTCGCAAGTGAAACAAGTAGACCAATAGCAATATGTGGCACGCGGAAACACACATACGGATAGATAAATGGGGTCGTGCAACCAAGGAATGAGCACAAAATGTGGAATCCACGGAAAATGCTCGTGTTGCACAACCCAAGAGAGACGCTAGCACGATTGCTCAATAGGCGGATACGACACTTGTGCACAACCTAGAAGATGCAAAATGTATGAGCTTTCTATCCCAAGTATGCTATGTGTATGATGTTCCGGTGTTTTGCACACGATGATCCAAGATGATCAATATGGTAGTATGCTATGCAATGTGGCGATGCTATGGCTCTTTCTTACAAGCTCTTTGCTCTCTTTTCCTTTTTTCTTAAAAGCTTATTCTTTTTTTTATATGGCCACTATGCGAAATGCACAAACCAAGATAGCAATTGTGTATATGCGGGAACAATCTTGTGGCACAAGGGATGATATGATGATACTAAGATGATACCAATATGATATGGTATGTATGCAATGGAAGGTATGGATCACTAATGTGCACAAGTAACGTTGCCGGCAATACTCAGTGCCTAGTCCCGATAGGCAAGTGACGCAAAATGGGCTAAGGGGTTAACAATGTAATGGCAAGAATGTACAATGATGGGATACCACGATACCAAGATGATATAGAGGTTACCGTTCTTGCTTACGGTTAGGGTGTCAAAATGGTGAAGTGGTCGATGTCGATGACGACCTCGTGGCGATGATGAGTGGCGGTGTTCTTGATGTAGACACCAATATGATGTAGACCCGTCCCTAAGTAGCCAAAACACCTTAGGAAACGGTAAAAAACCGCAAACTCAAAATCTCCAAAGGCAAATGTCAAATGGTGGTAGCGGAATGCATTGGTGGCTCCGGAATTAGCAATGCGGAAGTGGTGGTGGTGGATGATGAAGAAGCAACCGTCCCTAAGTAGCCGAAACACCTTAGGAGACTCAAGTCACCACTCAAGCAACCACAAATGCTATATGGATCGAAAACGGGTTAGGTTGCGGAAAGCGATGGTGGTTTTGCGTATGATATGGTGGATGGCCTATGCAAAGATGCCAAAAATGCCAAATTTTTTATGGAGTAAAATGGTGCTGGAACCGATCTAGATAGATGGGGGATGTCAATAGCTACTCAACGAGCTAAACAACGCGAAAATCGGACTCCGGGAGCAAAAGTTATGGCCGAAACGGTAAAGTGCACGCGGCTGATTCTAGGGGTGCGGGTGCCCGGGGGTGGAAGGTGCGGGCACCCGGGGTGGTCCGAGGCAAACAGCCCGGGGGTGCGGGTGCCCGGGTTTTGGGGTGCGGGCACCCAGGGTGGTCAGCGGGGGGTGGGGGGTCCGGGTGCCCGGGGTTTGAGGTCCGGGTGCCCGGGGGTGTCGGATTTGGGCGGAAATTCGTGGGAAGATGCAAGAAATTGGTGGATTTTGTGGAGGGAAAGGTGGAGATGGATGGGGGAATGCTAGATCCACTTGAAACCAAGCAAATCCATGGATCAAATCCAACAAAATCTCATCAAACCAACAAATCACAAAAAAAATTGGGGCTATTTTTGGTGGGGAAATTTTTGAAATTGGGAAGAACACAACAAAATTAGGCTAGAGAACTAGAAGGGGGCTCCAATTTCGTGAGAAACCATGGCCCATGATACCAAGATGTTGTAGGGTGGAACCCTAAGTGGAGATCTTTCACGAATTGGAGGGGGAATCCCCAAGAACAAGATGAACACAAGAGAGAAAACAAGAGGAACACTCAAGAACAATTCCAATCACACATCCACTAGACCAACAAACACACAAGATCCACAAGGTACATTTACAATCAAAGGGAAACAAGATACATGGTAGAGTTCATCCCAAATCCTATGAAGGAGATGAGGGCTTGATGATCCTATGATGGGGATCCTTCCCCAAGAAGGAGGGCTTGAGTTTGGTCACTCCAAGAGGAGGTCTTGATCTCCTAGTGGATTGGATCCATGGAGCAAAGCTCACAAATATCTATCATATACTTTTCTATCCCTCTAAATGAGCTAGGGGAGGCCTTTATATAGGCTAGGGACGAATTGGGGGCAAGAGAGGGGTACAAGGGTCAAAACCCATAACATGCACGCAGGCATACAGAGAGGTCCGGGCACCCGGGGTGTGAAGGACCGGGCACCCGGTCCGGACAGAGGGGCCTCGGCCTTGTTGCTGTTGGGGCCGGGCACCCGGGGGCTGAGGGCCCGGGCACCCGGTGCCAGCTGGGCCAACGGCCAGGAGCAGGCCGGGCACCCGGGGGTGGCGGCCCGGGCACCTGGGTGGAGGGCAGCGCCAGCTGCTGGGCGGGCATCCGGGAGTGGCGGCCCGGGCACCCGGGGGCATCTCCAGCGCCCAGAGGGGAAGGGCCGGGCACCCGGGGGTAGCGGCCCGGGCACCCGGGGCGGCGGTGCAGCTCCCAGGCTGGGAGGCCGGGCACCCGGGGCGACCAGGGCCATCTCCAGCCGGAGGCCGGGCACCCAACGGCATAAGGGTCCGGGCACCCGGGGTGTCCCGAGCCTCCACGTCTTCGCGTTTCCTTCTTCCTTCTCCTCCTCTGTAGGTCTCCGGTGAACTTAGTGATCCCTGCGTGCTTTCTCGTGACGATCTCCGAAGTACCTAAGCATGCACAATGTTTCCATATTAGGTAGAATCCGAATCATGTGAATCCCAATGAAACTCAAAGAGGAAAGAGTTCACCTCGGTTTCGACGGCTCGTGCGTGAGCTCTCGTCGCAGGTCCTCTCCGTGCTTGCGGTGGCGGTGTGACATCCATGGTGATGGTCGAAAGATGCTCCGCATCACACACCCACTGCAAACAATTGTGAACGCACGCAAGGGTAACTTTTTCTGAACTGCATGGGGCTCCTAGTGAATCAGGTGTCAGCTGCTTTCGGAGGACACCCAGGATTGTAGTTCGCCGAGGATCTTCATGCGGTGCAGTTGTCCGGGTGTTGCAGTGCGTTTACTCCATGACAGATGCAAGACTGTAGTATGGGGGGCTGAGGAGAAGTGCACAACCCAAAATCTACCAAAAAAAGTAGAGCAAAAGAAATTCTTTTCTCAACTATAAACGGGAAGTTACTGTTCTTCCATGGCGTTGGCGGCGACGACAGCACCTCCACCCTGCATGAACTGTTCGCATTTGTGGATACAACTGCTTGCATCGACATAGTGAACTGCTTGGGTGTTGCAGTGTGTTTACGAATAGTTAGTGGAGTTGTCACCACTGACGACTCCTGACGATCCTCACCCTACAGCACAGAAGTGCATTGCATGGGGAGTCGACGATGGTGATGCACCCATGCTGTGTGGACTGCTCCAGCAATGTCGTTGCTCTGCTCATCCCAGAGAGGAGGAAACAGGGGAGTGCACTGTTTTGCCAGCGGTGTGACGAAGTGAGCTGCAGTTGAAAAAAAATCACTGCGCGGACGAAGTGAGCTGCACCGTTGTGGTCACTACCTCCCCTGTCGACGTGAAAGTGAGGCCAAATATTGAAGCGACGACATAGCAGAGAGGGAAGGGTTGACGAGGAGTAGTGGAAAAGGAAGGCGAAATTACCACAGAAGGCCACCAGAGAGCCCCGCCACGCCACCACCACCGGAGACTGTACTGCACGCATGCACAAATGTACTGCATCTTTGAGGGCCTACACGGACGCACACCCTTGACCGTGGAGGCGCGAGCATGGATTGAAGAGGACCCCTCGGGTGGAGGCAGATGCAGTGGGGAGGGAGGCATCAGCATGTGATTGAGTTGGATGCCGGGAGTCGTGGAGGGAGCATCGCTGGCGAACTGCACGGCCGAGGAGGGAGAGCTGCAACGCCAGCCAAACTGCATGACAACGGTACTTGGAAGCGCATTTCCTGCCTCCCTCCCCCGCCATCGCGCGTGTTCCCCTATTGCGGATTTGTGGCCGCACTGGGGATTTGTTGCTGCCGCAGCAGGGGATAGTGGCACCTGCATGCTCACGCCATGGGCAGGCGAGGAAGGGGGCAGGGGAGAAGTCGCCGGTGGTGATAGATCAGCCGTGGAGGGTGCTGGACGGCGGGGTAGGGAGCCTAGACGACAGATCCGGTGCTGATGCCCGTGCCCTGGGCCGGTGGCAGCTAGATCCGGTGAAATCCATTGGGCGGCGGCCTGTTCACTGCTGGAAGGAGGCCACCGTTGCGCGGGTCAGGGCTGCAGCATGACTGGCGAGGTGTCGGCAGGGGTAGGTGCGGACGAAGGCTGGTCCGTGGAGGAGTGGATCCGCAGGCAGTGCCAGGGCGCGGCCGCGGGGGTGGGAGGGGGGGAAGAAGGTGGGAAGGAGGGGATTGGGCACGGAGGAGGAAGAAGGTGCGTGGGAGGAGAGGGGGTGGGTGCATTGACTCTTTTTGTTTTTGGGTCGGGGTTGGCTCTGTGGTGGGAGGTGTTAGCAGAATAAGCCTCCGCTGTTAGCAGAATAAGGTCTTAGAAGGTGTTATCATATATATATATATATATATATATATATATATATATATATATATATATATATATATATATATATATATATATGAGTTTTCAGTCCTCTACAACATTCACTTATTGCTAATTCTTCAAGTTGACGTTTCTGCTAAGTGAATGTGATCGGACCTGTCCCCATCTATTCTAAACTCAACCCAGTCTGTTCACAAATTCTTCGTGTGCGTTCTATTTGAAACCCGCTCAAAATCTTCACTGTGTCCTTGTCAGCTGAAGAATTTGCGAACGAAACTTTAAAATATTCTTATCTGAATTTTTGGCTTTTGCCGCTCAAACCGTTCCACATCCCATGATTAGGTTATTATATTCACCCACGATCTCCACCTCACTGTATGTGGGTGACCCATGTCACTAGGATGAGAAGGGTCAGGGGCACGTTCGTCCATTTTCCTCGGACGAGCAGTTTTTCACCTCGGCTATAAATACCCTCACCCTCCTAAGACCGCATTTACCCTGCTCGACCTCACTCCCCTCGCTCGAGCTCTCTGACCTAGCACCTCTACTACTCACCATCATCGCCGATGAGGAAGAGCTTCACTGCCTCGACCTCGTCGCCGTCGTACTCGCTCCGGCCATGGAAATCTTCACTCCACCGTAGTTGTCTTCCGCCGCCAAGTTAGGGCGTGGAAGATCTGAATGGACAAACTTCTCAACTTCCACTCCCAGTTCATCGTGTTCTTTGTCCAGGGTAAATAAAATTTATTTTTACTTCCCTTGTTCATTCTGATGATTTCCAAAAAATCTTCAAAAGGTGTTTATTCTTCAACTTCCACACTCATAAACATCACACTTGCATCTCTTTCTTTATTTTTTTCGCTAAGCAACATTTTTCTTCAAGATTCCTCAATTGTTTGGATTTTCAATCTATACAACTCTAGAACCTAAGTTAAAGATCGCTTAGTGAAATTCCTCAAGACACTCCTGGTCAAATTCCTCAAATTTGTTTCTTTTGAAAAACTACTGAGAACACATATGACCTCTCCAAATTATTCGCACCTATACTCTGTTCACAGGTACACATGTCTGCTGCTGAATCTCTAGGTTCTCATCAAATTAACTCATTTGCAGTGTTCCTCGAAGACAAATTGCATACCTCATCAGAGAAGTCCATTGTTCAAAATCCTCAGCTGAAGAAAATGGCTGATGGCAAGAGACCTCAGGAGGGAGGCAAGAGACCAGAAGTGAATACTGCTTTTGAGATACCTGATGATACCTATGCAGAATACTGTACTCCTGATCAAGCCAAACATGGCAAAGAGAACAAAAATCAGCGCAAGGTGCGCATTCAGAGGATAGAGAGGAGATGGGCACTAGAATGGAGGGAGTACAGATATGTACCTCCGAAGTACATGAAGAAATTCTCTTTACACCCTCCTTGCCCAAGACCTCCGTTGGCACCTGGCCAAGTTGCAGATCCCACTAGCTTCAAGCACAATGAGGACTATCCAGATGAATGGGCAAAACGGCAAGCCAATTTTGCCAAAATGGCCAAAGAAGTAATGAGGAAATTCAAGAAGATTCTGCTGCTGCCGCTGCTGAGGCCTCTGCTAGTAAGCCCAAGAAGGCTATGCCCAAGAAGCCTGCGCACAAGCCCAGTTCCTCAGCAATGACCTCACGGCCAAGCTCATCAAAGCCCTCACGGCATATTCGTCAAGAAGCTGCAGTTCCCGCTGTTACAAAACCATCAGCAGCTGCTGCAAAGTCCTCGACACCTGCGCATCTCACCTCTTGCCAAAGGACCACTGGTATCTCTATTGCTTCACGAGCATCTGCAAGTTCTTCAGCTCCTCCTCAGTCCTCAACAGGCACAACTTTGCTAAAGACAAAGGCCACTGCTGGACGAGGCACAAGGCCAAGTCCTCACAAGAAGCAGGTTGCCTTCCATGTGCCGTCTAGTGAAGACAAAGCTGATGATGAGGAATTAGCAGAAATCATCAAAGATAGACAGCAAAGGGCCGCTAGAGCCAAAGGCAGCAATGTGCCTCTTCTATTGGATCCCAAGTTGATCCTCAATTGCATTGATCTCTAGCACAAGGACCCCAAGACTCCTATGCCCGATTTCAATCTAACACCTGGCCAAAGTCATATGCTGACAGCCTTCATATGCGAAGAAAAAGGGAAGTTTGAGAAGGCCAGGCAACTGAAGAAAGCTCAGTACAAGAAGGAGCGATTTCTGAAGAAGAATGTTGTCAAAATAACAACTGATGAACTTGTGGCCATACAAACTAAGACCAAAGCACTCATTGATGAACTTGACGCATACCGTGCAGATTGGCTAGGAGCCAAAGTCAGATTTGTTAGAATGGCGAAGGGATTCACCTCAAATGTTGCAGCCTCAATGCAACGTGAAATTCATCAGGCTAAAGCATCTGCACAGCCAACTGAAGAATATGCAAGCACAGCTGATGAAAATCAGGCTGTTGAAGATTATGAAAGCACTGGGGCTGATGAAGAAATTCCAGCCGTTGAAGAAACTGTCAGGGCAACCTCTAGTGTTGCGCCTGAAGAACAAGCCAGGCCAGTTGAAGCATCTCCTACTGCGCCTGAAGAAACTGCACCAATATCCTCTGCTCCTCCTGCACAGACTACAAGTCCTACCCTTCCTTCTGCATCAGAAGTGAAGAAAACCAAGGCTGCGGAGCGAGCAGCTGTGAAGAAAAGGAAAGCATCTGCATCCTCACAGTCTTCAGCTCCAAAGAAAGTGAAGACTTTGATGAGCTCCTATGCAAATCCCATAGATGTTGTACCAATATCAAGCATGCCATCTGTCGGGGATATACTCCGTGGTGTAACCAGTCGGATGTATGACCCGGCTGGAGCTTGGCGACTCACTAGCGACCCGCTCAGACCTGGCAGTTTACGGGCAACCCACCTGGACATTCTGACTCACTGATGACCCGGTGGGCGGGTCAGACGGACGACAAGGCCCAAGGTCCAGAAGGCCGGCTCATGTTATGGTGAGCCGGCTTAAGAGGAAAGGCATAAGGAATATTCTCCTAGAAAGGAAGCAAGACTAGGACTCCACTTGTAATAGAGTAATCCTAATCCTACTAGGACTAGT
Organism: Aegilops longissima; assembly: GCA_021605205.1. Lineage (NCBI taxonomy): Eukaryota > Viridiplantae > Streptophyta > Magnoliopsida > Poales > Poaceae > Aegilops > Aegilops longissima. The sequence continues at coordinate 246,277,779 of CM038680.1, read as the reverse complement.
CATGTAACCCACCCCTTCAACTTATATAAGGAGGGGCAGGGCACCCCAAGAGGGACAGAAAAGAATCGCTAAGGCTAGACAAAACTAAAGGGGAGCCGGCTTATGCGGCGAATCCCTCATGATCATAATGAGACCTAGCCACAACTAACATGTAGGGCTATTACCGGATGATGTTTCCTGGGGCCCGAAGCTGTCTAAATCCTTGTCTTGTGTGTTGATCCGCCTCGCGTCTCTCGTCCCGATCAACCCCTCTCAAGCTACCACATAGATGCGTTGGCCTCACGACTAAGTCCTCACACTAGGACATCTGCCGTGACAATTCCATGACAGTTGGCGCCCACCGTGGGGCTCGCGCACGGTGGTGTTGAATTCTTGGAGAGAACTCTTTAGGGATCGAGAAGCTCGCAGTTAAAGAAGACTCGGTACAAGAAACCGCGTAGGAAACAACCTTGCGCCGGGCCGGCAAAATTCATCGTTTTTTGTGATCAGAGTAGTGATTAATTTTGGATCTAATATTACCAATTGAGGAGAGGAAGGTTAGCTAAACAAAGCGATCCAGCAGGACGGACAAGAGATTGCCCGTACGCACGCAGATCACCCGAAACCGCAACTATGTGTCGCTAAAGGTACCATGAGTTTTTCCAATTAGAAGAAACAACGACATCTCAGCCTCGAAGATTGATCCCACGTGAAGCCTCGAAACATCCATTGGAGTACTACTTTGACTCAAATATAGATCAAGTCAACACGATTCGGAAACGAAGCCAGCCACGATCTGAACTCCTATGTCAGCCCGCGCGAGGCCCGACGGCCAGATCCGCCCGTCCTTGATGACCCACCCGGACACCGCTGAGTCACCGAGGTGCTGCCTCAACTCTTCTCTGCCTGCAAGCCGCCTCAGACACTGCGTCAGGCCGTCGACCGCCGGAGTTACCTCTGTCAGTCACTTCTACTCGAGTCATCGAGCCACCCTTGCGGCCTCACACTTCGAGCCGCCGACTGCAGTCACGCCTCAACCGCCTCTGCGTCAAGTCGTTGCCGCCGTACCTCGAGCCACCGGTGCCCCTCGCATACGTCCTGAGCCATCGGTCCATGTTGTGGCTCCCCTTGCCGCAGCTTCTGCTGAGCCGCCGCGGCCACACCTCACTGGAGAACCACCACAGCCTCGCGCCACCTCGAGCGCCACTCCTGTGTTACTCCACGGTGAGTCGCCTTGCGGCCTCAAACACCGTTGCCTCCACCAGGATTTCACTAGTGGTTTCCTGTCGCCTTTGAGCCGCCGTCTTCGATTCACCGACGCCTTCACACCCTCCTCCGGTTGCATCTACCTCCAAGTTGCTAAGTCACGCTGAGCTGCCATGATTTCCCTCAAGCCGCCGCACTCCGACCTGGCCCACCACCTCGCCGCCATCACTGTCAAGTCGCCTCGCCGTGCTCACCTCCTCTTACCTGCACCGCAGCCCTGTGCCGATGAGCCGCCACAGCATCGCTCCGCCTTACTGACGCACCCCCGAGCGTCCTAGCTCGTTGAAGTAAAAGGATTATGAGGGGGAGTTTGACCCAGTGAAAAAGAAAAGCGAGTGGAGTGGTTGCAGCAGCTGGTGGTGCCTGCATCCTACCGCGGTGGTTGCCGCCAGTGGCCGGTGGTCGGTGTTATTTTGTTGGAGGAAATCAGGTGGAGAGAGCGAAAGCAAGTGCATGGAGTCCAGATGACATGTGTCAGTAGAGGGAGGCAAATGATGTACTGTCATTTTCTTCTGGTTTAAAAGTGCTACGGTCACATGGATCAAGTAATCCCTCCACGTACCTGACAGTCACAACATGGGGGTATCACGACTCACGGGTGGCCTGCATGGTATTTCAATCATAGTGATCCACGTACAAACCTCATGTGAGACAAGAAAAAGACGAAGGAGGGCAGGTTACGTGGAGGCCTGGTGCTACAAATACTAAAGCTATACAGAGCAGTACTACATCAAAAAGATCAACTTTTCATTCAAAAAAATATTACCCAATGTCACGACGATGACGCTAGGCTTGTTATGGTCAGACGCCGTTCCTGCGCCCGTCTACAAGACCGTGTCCAATGAACACGTGTTGGGTCCGACAGTTTGTAGTCCAGCATACTTCGACCCCTGAGGCCGTGCAAGCATCTGTACCGCGCCAGGCTGCCAGAAAATTAATTCAACACCAGCATCCTCGTTTTATCTGACAAAAATACCAGGTGATATCTATCCTATTTATTTTTCAATAGATATTCATCCAGGAACAATTATTCTGGTCTGTGATATTTTTCGCAGGACCATTATCCATTACAAAGGTGTCGCATAAGGGGCACGCACCAGCATTATTTTTGCACTAGCGCTTATCCGTGCCGTGCTGCTCGACGAGTACGTGCGCAGGTCGCCGCCCCCGCTGCATCAACACGACGCGGCTGACTCACCCATCCGCACGGCTTACCGCGCCTGCGATTGACTCGCCCATCCGCGCGGCTTACAATGCCATGGCCAGCTCATCTGTCTGCTCCCGTGGCCGACTTGGCCTTGATTGATTTCAGCTTCACCATGGTGATCATCAACTCCGCGGTGGATAATTTCTGGCTTAACATATCAGGTGAAATCAATCCAGTATATTTTTATATTCTACATTGCTTTCTTTAAAAGAGAAATTACTCTGGCTTGCAAGTTCTCCGATGCAGGACAAGTTATATCACTGAGCTATTGAATGACTCATACCGGTTTATATCACGGTCAAATATGGAGAATCTCAAAGACAACTCCTCGGGTCGTCTCAAGACTCGGGGATACAATGACATGACTCGACAGAATTGGCCGGTTTTAGTGAATTCAAGAACTCCGGGTCATTGGAGGAAAAATAACCCGATCCCGGAGGCTGGTGTAATATTGATGAAAATTTAAAGGCTGTCAGAAAATATCCGGCTCAAATGAAGATTCCGGTTTAAAATCCGATTCAAGGCAAATGTATTTCCCACAAAGCTCTGAAGCTCTCAATATTTGGTTTGAAATTCTGGCTCAAGAAGAATTTGTCTCTTGCGAAGTTCGAGTTCTCAGAAAAAATAAAGGTTTCCAAAGAGAACTTGCTGCCATGATGTGCGGTTCAAACATGGGTATCCTGCCTTATGGGCTTATCTTATTGGTCATTTGGGGGCTTCCTGCTCATTGAGCATATCTATGAATATCCCTCTTGATCGGCTCAATGCCACACTTATGGTCACTTGGGGGCTTCCTGCTCATATTTAAAGCATAGCTATGAATATCCCTCTTGATTGGCTCAATGCCACACTTATGGTCAGTTGGGGGCTTCCTGCTCATATTTGAAGCATAGCTTTGAATATCCCTCTTGATCGGCTCAATGCCACACCTATGGTCACTTGGGGGCTTCCTGCTCATATTTGAAGCATAGCTGTGAATATCCCTCTTGATCGGCTCAATGCCACACCTATGGTCACTTGGGGGCTTCCTGCTCATATTTGAAGCATAGCTATGAATATCCCTCTTGATCGGCTCAATGCCACACCTATGGTCACTTGGGGGCTTCCTGCTCATATTTGAAGCATAGCTGTGAATATCCCTCTTGATCGGCTCAATGCCACAAACCACTTGGGGGCTTTCTGATCATTGAGCATAGCTGTGAATATCCCTCTTGGGACAATTCAGGCCACGTTAACATATGGCTTGAGACAATCCAGGCCACGTAGCCTTCATCTCTGTGGATCATATTTGAACATATCTGGAGTTTATTAACCAGTTCTGGCTTTGGACATTAAGTCGCGAGTATATATTTGGATTGCGCCATTGAAATCATGCACTTATAAATCATTGGATTATATTATTCAAATCTTGAATAGCCAACATGGCTGGATTTTTTATTATGGTTATCAATAACCAAGTATTATGATCGAGGTTTTCAAAATCGCTTTAGCGCAAAGGCTATTATTTTATCAATGGATATGATTTATTCTACAATGGAAGGAATAGTCCCAAGTCGCTGCAAGCTTATGACCCGACACTTGGGGGCTACATTATTCAAATCAGGATTATATCAAATATGGAAGTCCCATGTCGTTGCAAGCATGCACCATGACACTTGGGGGCTAATGTAAGCTTATTTTGTACTTGCCTTATTCAAGACCCGGCTCATCACATCATAATGAGTCGGCCCTTGGGGGCTACCAATTGCTCCTATTAAAAATTCAAGTATACATAAAGTCCTAGCCCAGTATTATCTTACTGAGCCGGCCCTTGGGGGCTACACGTTGCCGTTCAAGTCTACATGTTGATATCTACAAAAGTTCCTGCTCATTCTTGCATAATGACCCGGCCCTTGGGGGCTACACTGGTTGAAGTTTTTTATGAGTTTAAGGCAATTACAAGTCCCAGGTTGCTGCAAGCACGACAACCCGACACTTGGGGGCTACATATGTGGAATATTCAGTTTTTGACTAGTGACTGAGATGAACAACCTGGATTTCTTCAAGATTGCAACATTTATATTGGAGCAAGTCTTAAGCTATTACTGCGCTCCCTTCTAGACTTGGGGCTACAGGTGATATGAATATAATGGAGGAACATCTTCAAGTTCTCGGTTTTCGGCAAAACATGGAGATCAATTGTGTGACCCGGCGTTGGCAACAATCATGAACCAGCGTCTATAACAATCACGACCCAGAATTATCAGTTTTTATAACCCGACGATTTTGGAAATCATAACTCGGCAAGTTCTACATTTTCAAGCCGGCCGGATATCAACTGAATATTTCAAAGACCAATATTTTTGTCAAGTCAGAGCATTGAAGGCCGACTCAAATGGATTCTTTATTGGGACATTTACATTTGTGCCCCTAACTCGAACCCACTACTCAAATTACCCCTAACTTTTTGATGTGCTCAAATTTGCCCCTAAAAAGCATTTTAAGTCACAGGAATGCCCTTCCATCTGGTCAAAGTTGTTTGACCAAAACTTTGAAAATTCATAACAAATTCATCTGAACTTATAAGAATGCAAAATAAGATATCAAAATGCTCATAAAAACAACACCTATATGCACATGTCATTTACGTTCATGACAAAAGCACTCTTTAAAGCTTTTTAGGGTTTATAACATTAAAAACAATTTAGGGTGAATGCAAATAAATGCACATGTAGGTGAGGAACATAAATGACATGCGCGCATAGGTGATGTTTGTATGAACATTTGGATATCTTATTTGCTTTTTTCTGACTTCGTATGAATTTGTTATGAATTTTCAAAGTTTTGGTCAAACAACTTTGACCAGATGGAAGGGCATTCCTGCGACTTAAAATGCTTTTTAGGGGCAAATTTGAGCACATAAAAAGTTTAGGGGTAAATCTGAGAGTGGGTGCAAATTAGGGGCATAAATGTAAATGTCCCTTCTTTATTTACAATATTTCTTCTACAAGCAAATTGATTATGAAGCTGGCCTAATGACCTAGATTTTTTAGAAGAAGGAAATAACAAGAACTTAAGGATGATCAGGTGCCGGCTTACAAGAATATTTAGCCCGGAGTACAACCTGTCAAATTTGTTCTTGTGTTTATGTTGCAGATCAGTTTAACATGGATAAATCCAAATTAAACTAGGGGCTAATGTCGGGGATATACCCCAGTGTAACCCGCCGACTGTATGACCCGGCTGGAGCTTGGCGACTCACTGGCGACCCGCTCGGACCTAGTGGTTTACGGGCAACCGCCTGGACATTGTGACTCACTGATGACCCGGCAGGCGGGTCAGATGGACAACAAGGCCCAAGGTCCAGAAGGCCAGCTCATGTTATGGTGGGCTGGCTTAAGAGGAAAGGCATAAGGAATATTCTCCTACATAGGAAGCAAGACTAGGACTCCACTTATAATACAGTAATCCTAATCCTACGAGGACTAGTCATGTAACCCACCCCTTCAACTTAGATAAGGAGGGGAAGGGCACCCCAAGAGGGACAGAAAATAATCGCTAAGGCTAGAGACAACTAAAGGGGAGCCGACTTATGCGGTGAATCCCTCATGAGCATAATGAGACCTAGCCAAAAACAGCATGTAGGGCTATTATTGGATGATGTTTCCCGGGGCCCGAAGCTGTCTAAATCCTTTTCTTGTGTGTTGATCCGCCTCGCTTCTCTCATCCCGATCAACCCCTCTCAAGCTACCACATAGATGCCTTGGCCTCACGACGAAGTACTCACACTAGGACATCGGCCGTGACAATTCCATGACACCATCAAAGGAGATTGTTCCCTTTTGTGAGGAATATGCGATTCCAAGTGAATCTGATGAAGAAGATCCTTCTGCTGCTACGTCAGAGCAGATTGATGAAGAAATTGAGTGGACAACATCACTTCAACTCCACTATTATCCTCTCCCATGCCTCAGTTCACTGCTGAAGAGGCCGGTGTTGAAGAAATAGATGAGGAAGATGAAGATGTGGATATTGGGTCTACAACTACGATTCTGATTGATGACTACTGGGAAAGTCATCACCCCAATTCACCACTCTACACACCTCTGCAACGGATTCCTCAGTCCCCGGTGCAAACTGAAGAAATTCATACGGGCTCTCAAGAACATCAAGCTTCTCTTCTCACTATTCCTGAAGAAGTTCCAGCCACTAGAGCTGATGATAATGTTGCTGAAGAAATGGAGACCTAGGCTGCTGCTGATGACATTGCTCCTGAAATTCCTTAGCCTGCGGCTCCAGAGTCTGTGATTCAAGAGGTTGTGGTGACTTCGACTGCTAATCCTCAGCCCAAGCCACAAAATCCTCACCCCAAGAAGCAGAAGTTCAAAGTAGAAGACTTCTTCAATGAGCACATTTTCTTCACTGACTACAATCCTTATGACTCTGCTCGTCTTTGACGCAAACGTTTTTGGACTGCTAGCCAGATGAACTTCTATTCCTCGCTCCTATTTGATAAAGACAAGATCTTTGACCATGAGCAAATTCCTCATGTGGACATGGAGTCTCTACCTTGCTTCACCCCAATCCTCAGTGTTCTTCATGACGCTGGGCTGCTCAACTTCTGCACCAACATCTGCGATTGGAATGAAGAACTCATTCTTCAGTTCTATGCTACGTTGCACATCACTGGCAATGTTCAAGATGTGAACTCATGGGTATTGGACTGGATGATAGAAAATACTCACTACAAGTCTCCGGCCTCTGAATTACTTCATGCCATCCCAGTCAGTCCTCCTCCTGAAGGTGCAAGGCTCATCTATGCTGACCCTGAACTCTCAGATCATCTGATGCAAGTGCTAATGAAGCCTTTGAAGCCAGGCCAAGCTCCAAGGACCAAATTCCTCGTCAAGGAATTGCTTTATGTGCCAAGGAGTGTGTATAGGATATTGACCAAGACCATCAGTCCTATCAAGGGCCACAACGCTGATGAAGAAGAGGTTGTTGGCATCATGAAGAATCTGCTTGTCAACATCATACATGGTATTCCTTGGTATTCCTATCAGCTACCACGATTTCTTCATGAGGACTTTGGCCAATGTAACTCTGTCACCATTTGAACGGAAGCCTTACGGTCCCTAGATCATGAGATTCATCAGATCAAGGTCTTCAATCAACTACAAGTCTGTTGTTCTCAATCATCACAGCTACTTGCCCCCAATTGAGGTCCTCAAACGTCCTATTTCCTCAGCTGATGAGAAGGGCAAGGCTGCTGTTATTGATGAAGGCACTCGTCCATTGGATGGACAATTTCGCAAAGCTGCTTCCTACTCCACCAATGATGACTCTACCACACATGACACTGCCGCAAATGCTTCAAAGCATAATACTCAAGCCACATCTCTATGAGTGATGACTGATCGTGAGGTTCTCCTCAGTCTTCATCAGAAGGTCGATCGCAAGCACAAGTGAGTCAAGCGTCAGTTTGGTTCAATTCTTCAGAGCATGATGATCACTCAGAACACTGTGAAGAAGAACCATTACTACTTCCATGAAGTTTTTGATTGCACATGGGCTATATTGTATCACCTCTACGGTGACAAAGATCTCAATAAAATGGGCTTCAAGTAGGACTTTGACTAGTCTCAGCCACCTTTGAAGAAATTGAAGAAGGTCAAAGTTCCTCACCTGGTGGCCAGCTCATATTCTTCATCGCGCGAGACTGGTGAACATGAAGACTTGGATGACACCGCGGCAGGCCCTACTCCAACGAACGACCCCAACAACGCTGGTGCTCCTCTATCGACATCATGATGATATTCTTCAGGGGCGTTAGTCCTCATTTTTCCATGCCTTTTGGTCATTCGATGACAAAGTGGGAGAAATTTGAGTTAGTCTTCAAGCAGATCTCTATATATGGGCGTTTTTTTGTTAAGTTACAACTCTTGTTCTTCTGAAGTATTTGTTGGATCTAGTTGTAAACTTAAGTCCTATGGTGGTCTGATACTTTTGCTCTATTTTCCTGCATGCTATTTCCTCATATATGCTAATGCACGCATGCTGAATTACATCAGACACCATATTTCATCATGCATTTCAAATTCTTCATATCATATGTTAAATGCGTGTATGAATTAAAAGATATAGGGGGAGATCTCCATGATTCTACTCTACAATGCGCATTGCTATTCAAAGCAAATTCCTCACATATGCACTTCTTTAGGGGGAGTTCTTCTATATCTTGCAATCAAATTCCTCAATATCAGTATTTACACTTCAGATGTTTATCCCCGTTCAAAACATAACCTATATTGTCATCAATCGCCAAAAAGGGGGAGATTGTAAGTGCATCTAGTGCCCCTTAGTGATATGGTGGTGAGTGCAACATGTTTGCCCGGGAGGGTTGCCTCGGGCGAGAACGGTTACGCGCACATGAGTGTGTGAGGGTGTGGATTAGCCAACCCCTTCTATGGTTGCCTTGGGCCTCCTTTTATAGATCAAGGGGTCACCACAGTGGCAAATCAGTTATTACACACTGATTAGATAGAAAACAGTGATATCCTACCTAAATCTATAGGCTGACAGGGCGCATTTAATGCGCCGCTCAACGTCACATCATAGCTCGCCCGGCAGGCCATGTCGGGCTGTTTTGCCAGCTTCGCGCCTACTTGCTTGACACATCTTAGGACGGGTGTTGCCTGGAGGTGTCTTCTGTAGGAAGCGACCGCCATGTGGCAAATGGCAGCCACTTAGTCACTCTGGAGGTTGACACCGCATTGATCGACGACGTGCGTCGTGATGAGGTGGTGCGGTGGGGTGGTTTTGCCTCCGTAAGCCCCGGCAGGCCGGCCGGGACGATCCAAAAGGCTTACTTCCGAGGGAAACTCCATCTTCACCAGGCTCGCCTGCCCGGCAAGGGAGGTCTTTTCCCTTAGCGACGTCTGGCCTCTCTGGCTCGTCTTGGTCCTCTTGATCTGCACGTTGGTCCTTCGAAGAACTGATGCCTTGTGCCCTAATATGATATTAGTGTTGTGATCTCGTCCTTGTGCATGTGCATAGTCTAGGCAACGGACCCAGGGTTTGTTGCTCCGACACAGTTTAACTTCTAACATTTACTGCTTGCCTGTTGGTACACATGTCAGTGGCACTGATCCACGCTTCGACCCAGAGGAAGAGCTCGCCTCTGCCGCCGCTAACTTTGGACGGGCTCTGGCCAAGATGAAGTGCCCCAACAACTACCTCTCAGGACTTACCAAGTATGAACTCACCAGTTCAATCTTACCAATACCAATTGAAATTAATGGCTATGTTTTTTACGGTCGATGTATTAAGCATGTTGTAGTAATGTAGGACCTTGAAGTATGTCTAGAGGGGGGTGATTAGACTACTTGACCAATAAAAAATTAACCATTTCCCAATTTTATAGTTTGGCAGATTTTAGCTATTTTAGGACAAGTCAAGCAATCATCACACAATTCAAGCAAGCATGCAAAGAGTATATAGGCAGCGGAAATTAAAGCATGCAACTTGCAAGAATGTAAAGGGAAGGGTTTGGAGGATTAAAACGCAATTGGAGACACAGATGTTTTTGTCGTGGTTCCGATAGGTGGTGCTATCGTACATCCACGTTGATGGAGACTTCAACCCACGAAGGGTAATGGCTGCGCGAGTCCACGGAGGGCTCCACCCACGAAGAAGCAACCTTGTCTATCCCACCATGGCCGTCGCCCACGAAGGACTTGCCTCACTAGCGGTAGATCTTCACGAAGTAGGCGATCTCCTTGCCCTTACAAACTCCTTGGTTCAACTCCACAATCTTGTCGGAGGCTCCCAAGTGACACCTAGCCAATCTAGGAGACACCACTCTCGAAGAAGTAACAAATGGTGTGTTGATGTTGAACTCCTTGCTCTTGTCCTTCAAATGATAGTCTCCCCAACACTCAACTCTCTATCATAGGATTTGGATCTGGTGGAAAGAGGGTTTGAGTGGAAAGCAACTTGGGGAAGGCTAGAGATCAAGGTTCATATGGTAGGAATGGAATATCTTGGTCTCAACACATGAGTAGGTGGTTCTCTCTCAGAACTGGTAGGTTGGAAGTGTAGATTCATTCTGATGGCTCTCTCCACGAATGAAGAGGAGGTGGAGGGGTATATATAGCCTCCACACAAAATCTAACCGTTACACACAATTTACCAAACTCGGTGGGACCGAATCGTTAAACTCGGTCGGACCGAATTAGTAAACCTAGTGACTGTTAGTGATTTTCGGTGGGACTGACATGCATCTCGGTGAGGCTGATATGTTTAGGGTTAGGGCATAACGTAATCTCGGTGAGACCGATTACACAAACTCGGTGAGACCGATTTTGGTAATAAGCTTTCGAGAGAGTTGGTCAGGTAAACTCGGTGGGACCGATTTGCTCTTTTCGGTGAGACCGAAATGTTACAAAAAGGAAACAAAGAGTTTACATTGCAGTCTCGGTGGGACCGATCGCTCACTTGGTTAGACCAAGCGTTCTGAAGGGAAGCAGAGAGATTGCAAACCCATCTCGGTGAGACCGAGATCCCTATCGGTAAGACCGATTTGCTTAGGGTTTGTGGCAGTGGCTATGACTTTTGGAATCGGTGGTGCCGGATAGAAATAATCGGTGTGACCGATTCTGGCTTTATATTTAGGTCATTTGTGGATGTGGGAAAGTAGTTGAGGGTTTTGGAGCATATCACTAAGCACATGAAGCAAAAGGCTCATTAAGCAACACCTCATCCCTTCTTGATAGTATTGGCTTTTCCTATAGACTCAATGTGATCTTGGATCACTAAAATGTAAAATGAAGAGTCTTGAGCTTTTGAGCTTGACCCAATCCTTTGTCCTTAGTATTTTGAGGGATCCACTTTCATCATCCATGCCATGCCATTCATTGAGCTTTCCTGAAATAATAGTCTTGGAATAGCATTAGCTCAATGAGCTATATGTTGTTATGAATTACCAAAACCACCTAGGGATAGTTGCACTTTCAATCTCCCCCTTTTTGGTAATTGATGACAACATATAGATCAAAGTTTCGACAAATGATAATAAAATTTAAATAACATCATCGCTTTGAGAAGTATGTGATAAGCAAGAGCTCCCCCTAAATTTGTGCATAGTTTTAGATTTGCTTTGGACTGCAAATGCACAATGAATTAGGCTCATGGGTTACTCTTCCATGTCACATACATCTTGGTGGAGCGCTCAAAATAATAAACAATGAATACATGCACTCATCACCAAGCATAGTGAGTGATCACATAAGATAGATAGGATAATATCATCAAACATGCATAAGTGTAGCTTATGATCAAACACATGATCATCAATGTCTCACAAGCATAGTATCTCAACCAAAAGAAAACAAAGTTTGAAAACCACCAAATAAAGCAAGAGAGAACAAAAGCAACACACTCTCTCTCGAAGCCTATGATCTATACATTTTTCTCCCCCTTTGGCAACAAGTTACAAAAAAGTTCATAGAAAATGCATAGTGCTAGATCGACTCTCAGGCTTGATCTTCAGGTGGTGGTGGAGTCCGGATAACGCCGAGTACGAAAGCTTCAGTTGAAGTAGATGGAGCTGGAGCTGATGTAGATGTTGGAGCTGGTGGCACTGAGGCTGTAGCTGGTGCAGATGAAGTTGCTCTTGTGTTAGAAACTGGCACAGCAGATGACCTCTGGGCTCTAGGCACTCTGGCAAATGCATCAGTTGTTGTTTTGCCCTTCCTCTCTTGCATGTCATCTTGTAGTTCCTCCACTGCAGACTGAATCTCAGTTACTTTCACATCTAAGTTATAGAACTTTTGTTCTATGATTCTCTCCAGACTCTCCTGATTTTGAGTGAGGGTGGCCAATCCCTTCTCAATCCTCAGGGTTGATGCTATCAAGTATCCGAGCTGCTCCTGCTTATTCTTCAAGAAGTACTCAGATGCCTCCTCTTGAGTTGGCATCTTGGCAGCTTTCTCCCTCTTTGCCTTCTCCTTCTTCTCCTGAGCTTGAACTGATTGTGGATCATCTTCATTCATGACAACCTCATTGTCCTCAAAATCTGGATAAAGTGGAAAGTGTTCCTTATCCAACTTATATTTTCCTGTGCCCATCTTTGAGTTTATCAATTCTTGAATCTGAGGTGCATATCCACAGCTCCTCTTCTGATCTGCTGCAGTCCTCTTGATTGTTTCAATGATCAGGCTCATGACTTTGAACTTCTGTGGCACATCAAACACATGCAACATGTTGATGGCATGCCCTCTGATCATGTTGTGGTCACCAGACTTGGGCAACAAAGTGTGCCTCGGAATCCAATTTATGGTTGGCAACCCTGACAACAGAAAGTGAACTGATGAAAACTTGTGAGTTCCTAATGCCTTGTCTGGAATCTCCTTGTACATGTGAGACATTGAATTGTGACCCATCTTCTTCTTTGCATAAATGTCTAGGTCATCCTCATTTTCCTCTGGGGCATTGATCAACTTTACCCATTCTTCAACAGTTGACTGGTACCTTGTACCTTCAGACATCCAAACAATTCTTCCATCTGGATAAAAATGTGTTGTGGAGTAGAACTGCATGATTAGTTCATCATTCCAATTTGTGAGCTTTTGCCCAACAAAATCTGCAACTCCACAAGAAACAAAGCTATCTTGCACTCCAGGATAGTGCTCTTCATTCTCCTTCATGAAATTCCAGTCAACCCACGTCATGTCACAGACAATGGGCTTCTTGTCCAACAGGATGGTCTCATAAAAGTCCTGTTGTTCCTTTGTATGGAACATGTAGTCAACGACAGTTCTTGTCCTTGAAGCATATGGATCTTCCATCCTCCATATCCTCAGCCCTGAATCCTTCCTGATTCTCATGTCCTCAGCCACAGGATGGGCATCGTTGTGGTCTGGTATCTTGGGCTTGAGCTTCCTCATAACTTGTCCTTCTTCATCTTCCTCATCAGCATCCTCAGGCACTAGGGCCTTGTTCTTCTCAGCAGCTGGAATACTCCTGGTATTCCTCTTTGGTGCAGACTTGGCCTTGGGGGCAGCTTTGGGTGCTTCCTTGGGCTTAGATGTGGCAGCCCCTGATCTAATAGCATCTCCCATCAGCTTTGGTGCCTTTGGAGCTGGTGCAGCAGGTTCATCCTCTTCTTCCATCATGGAAGGCTTCCCAATAACTCTGGCCATGGTCATCTTGACCCTTTCCTTTCTTTTCTTTCCTTCAGCAGCAGGCTCTTTGGGATCAGGCTTCTCTGGCAGTTTAGTTGATTCTCTAGCCTTTGACATGGGTTGTCTTCCTGCAGGCCTTTTGATCTTCATGCCTGGCTTTGCATTCTTTGCTGAGCCATATTCCTTCTTGAGCACCACTTTCTTGGAGATAGCCTCATCTTCCTCAGCTCTATAATCTTCATCCTCTGAATCTGAAGTTCTTTTCCTCCTTTGCCTAGTTGCAGCCTTAGGCAAATTGCTAGGAGTACTTCTGCTCCCTTCATCTGAGGTTGAGGGACTAGTGCCCTCACTCAAGTCCATCTGCTGTCCTGACCTGTTCTGGCTGTCACTTTGATCGGACATCTTGCAAAAAGCTGATTGTTGACCACGTGAAGAGTTGTAGATGAGATAGAAAAGATGAGCATCACAAAATGCAGAGGTTTTTGCAAAAGAATGACTCAAAAGTTCAGTCTTAGTTTTCCACAGAAAGCATTTCAGATCCACCGATTTTCAAACTCGGTGATACCGAAGCAGTTTTTGGAACCTAAACAGATGATCTCGGTTGGACCGAGTTTCAGTTCGGTGATACCGACACTGCTAGGGTTTCACAGAATTCCCAAATCGGTTGCACCGATTAGTAATTCTCGGTCAGACCGAGAGTCACTTGTTCAATGGCATAAGCCAAATCGGTGAGACCGAGTTTTTCAACTTGGTGGGTCCGAGATGGTTTCGGCGGAAACCTAAACCTAAAAATTTTGAATCACATCTAATCTAAGAACTTCTTTGGCTTGATAGATGAGTTTCAATCGTGGCAAGATTCAATATGAAAACAATGTGCCAGGAATCAGGCGTGGATAGCACAAAGTTCAAGTCCATACCCTAACTTGGTGGTGGACTTGCTACGGCGGCAACGCCGGGGATGAAATCCGTTGACGGCGGTGAAGACCAGCGACAGGAGGCTCCTGGCGGCGAGGAGACGATCCGGAGACCACGATGGCAGAGCAAGCTGTTGCGCGGGCGAAGGGTTTCGGAGAAATTTCCAAAATTTTGCCCGTGGCTATATATAGCTCGACCCTGTCGGTGTGACCGAGTGGAACAACTCGGTGGCACCGAGATGCATCTTGTGTTCATTACAACAAATCGGTGAGACCGAAAAGTTCAAATCGGTAGCACCGAGATTGAAAACTCAGATCAACTTGATGATCTCGGTAGGACCGAAATGGAAGGATCGGTCAGATCAAGAATCACTAAGAGGTTTTGGAAGTTTAAGTCTATGACGAATCGGGGACTCCGAGTGCTCCTCACACAGAGTGGTTCGAATCTGACTTGATCAAATTTTGTGATGTAGCATGAATAGAGTTTGAGATGAGAAAAGCATAGATAGCTAAAGAAGGTTCTTAGGCATTCTTGTCCATCCACTTGGCACAAGGAAAAGAATCCAAACAAACAAAACAACAAGTGGATGTCCTTGAATGAGTAAAATTTGCACCAACATGCTCACACAATAAGATGGCAATATAAATATGTGGCAAAGCATGCACAACCAAATTTAGCAACTATCAAACAATTGGCTATGACTAGGTCATCTATATATGAGTATATTGACTTAGGAGTCAAATGAGAACATTTGATCATAGGTCATACTCATCGTTTAAGCTCAAGTGGGGTTACCACTTTTACATAATGCATTAATGTGTTCACACCATTAGAGTTGCTTGACTCAATTCTTAGAGTTAAGCTCCCCCTAGATGTGAGATTCCGCCTTAGAGGGATGAACTAACCTTGGGTTTTGTCGATGATGACTTCATGTAGGTGTTGAAGATGTAGATGCTCAAAGTTGATGTAGATCATTTGGAGCAATCCTTTGGAGTGAGTTGCACTTTCAACTTGCCTACATGGGTTAGTCCCACAAGGAACAAACAAGAATATCCATAGACATAGAGTGATGCACACACAAGATGATGTCCATGAAAACATTAGGTTACCTTGTCCCTTGCCTTACCAACATGAGGGTTTGTGACTCCTTGAACTAGTGCAAGATGTTAAAGTTGATTGCACTTGTTCTTGCCAAAATGATATGAGTGAAGAATGTTGGCGGAGTCAACCTCAAGAACTCTCTAGTTCTTCTTCTTCGGGATCCACATCATCTTGATGGGAATCCTTGGAGTTGTAGTTGTACTTGATGAAGTAGAACTTGACGTAGTCTTGGGGACCCACTCGAACGAGGCTTTAGGTGCTTCTTCAAATGCATCAATCTCTTCTTGAAGCTTGTTCTTGCCTTTGTTCTTGTGGTCTTGTGGTGGAACATCATCTTGAGCTTGTGTCCCCTTGAAGGAAGTAGTATCATACTTCTCTTGTTGAGGAACAAACTTTGTCTTGGGGTATTGATCTTCTTCCCACTCAACTCCATTGGCGTTGAACTTTCGTTCAAAACCAACACCTTGATTCTTCCGGTGCCTTCCTTGCTTGCGTATAATTTCCTCGAATTGCTTACTCCCGACAAGGCTCTTGTAAACACCTTTCTCTATAATTCCCTTCAATAAACTATTTTCTTGCTAAAGTGTAACTTGGCTAAGAGAATCATTAGTGTAATCAAGAGAACTACTAGAAGCAACAACATTGGATTTGACATTATTATTGTTACTACTAGAGGAAGTATCTTTCTTGTACTTGTTACTAGACTTGACTTAAGGCATGTAAGTAGATAAGAGTAAACGCTTGGCAATGTAAGAAGAACTTTTATTGCGGAGATCATCATTGATTGCCTTTAAGAACTCATGCTCTTGCTCAAGATTGAGCTTTTCAAAGCGTAACTTATCATGAGCCCTTAAAAGTTCTCGATGATCTTCGAAGATAGTTTCATGAGCCAACTTAAGAGTGTTTAGTTCTTTAGTTAGAAGCTCAATTTTCTCCTTATCATTGTCATTCGTTTGATTAGCATGATTAATTGACGTTTCATCATAGTATTCATCTCTAGAGTTGTCAGCAAGTAAATCATCATCACCTAGCAAGTCATCTTCATCACTATTAAAATCAACATACTCGGGATGTGTTACCTTAGGACCTTTGGCCATGAAGCATCTACCAATTCCTTCATTTGGTGAGTCAAATATGTCGTAGGAGTTGGTTGACACAAGTGCTAGACCAGCAACACCTTCATCTTGAGTATATTCGGAGTCGGAGTGATAGCTTCTCTCAGAGTGAGTGTCGGAGTCGGAGCCAGATACCCATTCACCAACATGAGCTTGATGTCTTCGTTTTGTGTAGCTCTTTGATGACTTGTCCTTCCTTTCTGAATCCTTGCTTCTCCGTGAGGGTCTTCGTTCATAACGATCATCTCTACTCCTCCTCTCTCTTGGTGGTGATTCTTCTCTTTTGCTCCTTCTTCTTGGAGAATCTTCTCTTCTTTTGTAGGGTGTCGTACACTCATTGAAGTAGTGTCCGGGTCTCCCACAATTGTAGCAATTGCGCTCTCGACTAGAAGATCTCTTGTCATTGTAAGACCTTGACTTGGAGCTTCTTTCTTTGCTTCTACTTTTGTAGAATTTGTTGAAGTTCTTCACCATTAAGCTCAATTCTTCATTGAAGGTTGGTTTCTCACTTGATGATGTGGGGCTTCACTTGAGGCTTTGTAAGCACCACTTGACTTGTTGTGAAGTTCCTCCTTATCCTTGAGTGACATCTCATGAGCAACAATCCTTCCAATGACTTCCGTTGGCTTGAGATCTTTGTAGTTTGGCATCATTTGGATCAATGTGCACACGATATCATACTTTCCATCCAATGCTGTTAGGATTTTCTTGATGATGAATTTGTCGGTCATCTCTTCACTCCCTAAGCCGGCAATCTCATTTGTGATAAGAGCAAGCCTAGAGTACATTTCAGCGACACCTTCACCATCCTTCATTTTGAACTTGTCAAGCTGACTTTGGAGCACATCCAACTTGGATTCCTTGACGGACTCGGTACCTTCATGCATATCAATCAAAGTATCCCAAATTTCCTTTGCATTCTCAAGACGGCTGATTTTGTTGAATTCTTCGGGGCACAATCCGTTGAAGATGATGTCACATGCTTGAGCGTTGTATTGTAGCATCTTCAATTATTCCGCATTAGCTTCACGGTTCGGTTCTCTCCCATTAAAGAATTCACCTTGCAAGCCAATACAAATAATTGCCCAAATGGTGGGGTTATGTCCAGGAATATGCATTTTCATCTTATGCTTCCAACTAGCAAAATTAGTACCATCAAAGTAAGGACCTCTATGGTGATAATTTCCCTCGCTAGACGCCATACTCTCCTAGGTTGTGAAACCAAGGCTATGACCACCAAAAGCTATCGAAATCAAAGCAAATGGAGACCAAAGCTCTGATACCACTTGTAGGACCTTGAAGTATGTCTAGAGGGGGGGTGATTAGACTACTTGACCAATAAAAACTTAACCTTTTCCCAATTTTACAGTTTGGCAGATTTTAGCTATTTTACGACAAGTCAAGCAATCATCACACAATTCAAGCAAGCATGCAAAGAGTATATAGGCAGCGGAAATTAAAGCATGCAACTTGCAAGAATTTAAAGGGAAGGGTTTGGAGGATTCAAACGCAATTGGAGACACGGATGTTTTTGTCGTGGTTCCGATAGGTGGTGCTATCGTACATCCACGTTGATGGAGACTTCAACCCACGAAGGGTAACGGCTGCGCGAGTCCACGGAGGGCTCCACCCACGAAGAAGCAACCTTGTCTATCCCACCATGGTCGTCGCCCATGAAGGACTTGCCTCACTAGCGGTAGATCTTCACGAAGTAGGCGATCTCCTTGCCCTTACAAACTCCTTGGTTCAACTCCACAATCTTGTCGAAGGCTCCCAAATGATACCTAGCCAATCTAGGAGACACCACTCTCCAAGAAGTAACAAATGGTGTGTTGATGATGAACTCCTTACTCTTGTGCTTCAAATGATAGTCTCCCCAACACTCAACTCTCTCTCATAGGATTTGGATCTGGTGGAAAGAGGGTTTGAGTGGAAAGCAACTTGGGGAAGGCTAGAGATCAAGATTCATATGGTAGGAATGGAATATCTTGGTCTCAACACATGAGTAGGTGGTTCTCTCTCGAGGCTGGTAAGTTGGAAGTGTAGGTTCGTTCGATGGCTCTCTCCACGAATGAAGGGGAGGTGGAGGGGTATATATAGCCTCCACACAAAATCTAACCGTTACACACAATTTACCAAACTCGGTGGGACCGAATCGTTAAACTCGGTCGGACCGAATTAGTAAACCTAGTGACCGTTAGTGATTTTCGGTGGGACTGACATGCATCTCGGTGAGGCTGATATGGTTAGGGTTAGGGCATAACGTAATCTCGGTGAGACCGATTACACAAACTTGGTGAGACCGATTTTGGTAATAAGCTTTCTAGAGAGTTCGTCAGGTAAACTCGGTGGGACCGATTTGCTCTTTTCGGTGAGACCGAAATGTTACAAAAAGGAAACAGAGAGTTTACATTGCAGTCTCGGTGGGACCGATCGCTCACTATGGTTAGACAGAAACGGCACGAAGGGAAACAGAGAGATTGCAACCCCATCTCGGTGAGACCGAGATCCCTATCGGTAAGACCGATTTGCTTAGGGTTTGTGGCAGTGGCTATGACTTTTGGAATCGGTGGCGCCGGATAGAAAGAATCGGTGTGACCGATTTTGGCTTTAGATTTAGGTCATTTGTGGATGTGGGAAAGTAGTTGAGGGTTTTGGAGCATATCACTAAGCACATGAAGCAAAAGGCTCATTAAGCAACACCTCATCCCTTCTTGATAGTATTGGCTTTTCCTATAGACTCAATGTGATCTTGGATCACTAAAATGTAAAATGAAGAGTCTTGAGCTTTTGAGCTTGAGCCAATCCTTTGTCCTTAGTATTTTGAGGGATCCACTTTCATCATCCATGCCATGCCATTCATTGAGCTTTCCTGAAATAATAGTCTTGGAATAGCATTAGCTCAATGAGCTATATGTTGTTATGAATTACCAAAACCACCTAGGGATAGTTGCACTTTCAAGTAAGCATGCCTAACAAGTTTTAGCTATTTTCGCTACCTTTTTATAGACAATTGGGCCATTCTCTACTCTGCCAGCACCTGCCTTGTGATGTTTACCTCTGTCAATTGCATTTTTATCAGTACCGATTTCAATGGCTATTAAGCTTGTTGCAATTAACAATTGTATTCATTTTTAAACATTTGTATTTCAATGGCTACAAACTTACAAAACATGACTTAGGATGCTGTAAAGCCTGTTCCTATTAACAGTTGTATCCATTTTTTAATCTATCCCTTCTCTACCGTACTACTCTCTGATACGTCCATTTTGCATAATGCTTTTATATTGATATTTATCGCATTATGGGCTGTTATTACACATTATGTCACAATACTTATGTCTTTTCTCTCTTATTTTACAAGGTTTACATGAAGAGGGAGAATGCCGGCAGCTGGAATTCTGGGCTGGAAAAGAAGCAAATATTAGAGACTTATTCTGCACAGCTCCAAAAGTCCTGAGACTTCACGAAAGTTATTTTTGGAATTAATAAAAAATACTGGCGAAAGAATCCATCAGAGGGGGCCCAAACCCTGGCCACGAGGGTGGGGGGCGCGCCCCCTGCCTCGTGGGCCCCCTGGAAGGCCTCCGGTGCCCATCTTCTGCTATATGAAGCCTTTCGTTTGAGAAAAAATCATAAGCAAGCTTTCGGGAAGAAACTGCACCGCCACGAGGAGGAACCTTGGCGAAACCAGTCTAGGGCTCCGGCAGAGCTGTTCTGCCGGGGAAACTTCCCTCCGGGAGGGGGAAATCATCGCCATCGTCATCACCAATGATCATCTCATCGGCAGGGGGTCAATCTCCATCAACATCTTCACTAGCACCATCTCCTCTCAAACCCTAGTTCATCTCTTGTATCCAATCTTTGTCCCAAAGCCTCAGATTGGTACCTGTGGGTTGCTAGTAGTGTTGATTACTCCCTGTAGTTGATGCTAGTTGGTTTATTTGGTGGAAGATTATATGTTCAGATCCTTTATGCATATTAATACCCCTCTGATTATGAACATGAATATGATTTGTGAGTAGTTACGTTTGTTCCTGAGGACATGGGAGAAGTCTTGCTATAAGTAGTCATGTGAATTTGGTATTCGTTCGATATTTTGATGAGATGTATGTTGTCTTTCCTCTAGTGGTGTCATGTGAATGTCGACTACATGACACTTCACCATTGTTTGTGCCCAGAGGAAGGCATTGGGAAGTAATAAGTAGATGATGGGTTGCTAGAGTGACAGAATCTTAAACCCTGGTTTATGCGTTGCTTCGTAAGGGGCTGATTTGGATCCATATGTTTCATGCTATGGTTAGTTTTAGCTTAATACTTCTTTTGTAGTTGCGGACACTTGCAATAGGAGTTAATCATAAGTGGGATGCTTGTCCAAGAAAGAACATCACCCAAGCACCGGTCCACCCACATACCAAATTATCAAAGTAACGAACGCGAATCATATGAACGTTATGAAAACTAGCTTGACGATATTCCCATGTGTCCTCTAGAGCGCTTTTCTCTATATAAGAGTTTGTTCAGGCTTGTCCTTTGCTACAAAAAGGATTGGGCCATCTTGCTGCACTTTATTTACGCTTGTTACTTGTTACCCGTTATGAATTACCTTATCACAAAACTATCTGTTATCGATAATTTCAGTGCTTGCAGAGAATACCTTACTGAAAACCGCTTGTCATTTCCTTCTGCTCCTCATTGGGTTCGACACTCTTACTTATCGAAAGGAATATGATAGATCCCCTATACTTGTGGGTCATTAAGACTCTTTTCTGGCGCCGTTGCCGGGGAGTGAAGCGCCTTTGGTAGGAGGAATTTGGTAAGGAAAAATTTATATAGTGTGCTGAAATTTACTATCACTTGTTACTATGGAACATAATCCTTTGAGGGGCTTGTTCGGAGTATCTTCACCCCGACCAGTAGAGCAAAGAGTTGCCCCTCAACCTACTGAACCTACTGAAAATGTTTACTTTTAAATTCCTTCGGGTATGATACAGAAACTGCTAGCTAATCCTTTTGCATGAGATGGAACATTGCATCCCGATTTACACCTAATCTATGTGGATGAAGTTTGTGGATTATTTAAGCTTGCAGGTATGCCCGAGGATGTTATCAAGAAGAAGGTCTTCCCTTTATCTTTGAAGGGAGAGGCATTGACATGGTATAGGCTGATAGAGGCAAAGGTGTCCCGATGTTTCGATGAGATGGTGGCTATCGTTTCTGTGGGAGTTGACCTTGACGATCCGACTACGAACGTGCGAGACGTCGCGCCTTAGCAATCGCTAAACCAACTTCCGAGGGTTATTGACCACGCCGAGCACGATCAACGACCACAAGGGCCTGTTTCTGCGAGCAAACGAAGAACAAGCAAGAAACTGAGATTGCAATCTGGATATTGCGAATATAAGATGAAAGCTTTATTGATCAAGGTGGGGTCTGTGACGCCTTCGTGCAGTCGTTGAACACAAACGAGGTACGCGAAGTTGCAGCTATGGCGAACTTTTAATCTAAACAAAACCCAAGGTCTAAACGGTGCCCTAAGGGCGGTATATATGGAGGAAGAGGGGAATTTCGTGGCCCTTGGTGGAGGGTCCAAATCAACCCTAACTCTTGTTTCCCCACACATACGGACTCTAAAACAGCCTATACTTAAGTATTTCGAAATTACATGGGCCTGGCCCAATAATAAGGTGACGAGCACCTAGAATAGCCTATGGACGATTATTATGAAGTGGCATCTTGTATATTTCGTCCAAGGCCTCATGCACTCATTAGGGTGGCTTCAAAGTCCTGGAATCATCACTTGTAACTCCGTTCTTGTTCCCCTTGCGCATGCCAACATCTCCATGCTTGAACTTGCTCCAAGGTTCATCTTTCTTGTCCATGGTAGGCCCTTCATTTGTAAGCAAAACAAATGTATCCAATTTAGGCAGCATCATATTCTCATGAACATTGGAATCGTTACCAAGAAAGCGAAAGTACGATAATTCAATTGGCGTCATGCGAGCTCTAGTAATTGGTCCAAGATGTATAGCAGCAGGGCTGTGGGTGTAACAATGGTATTGATGTCCTCATCATCCTCCCTTCTTGAAATGAAGTCGTCCTCGACGGAAGCTCATCTTCCTCACCCAAATAAGGCTTCAAATCTGCAATGTTAAAAGTGGGACTAACCCCAAAATCTGCAGGCAGCTCAAGTTTATATGCATTATCATTTATTTTCTCTAACACCTTAAATGGACCAGCAGCACGTGGCATTAGCTTTGATTTGCGCAAATTAGGAAACCTATCCTTACATAAATGTAACCAAACAAGATCTCCGGTGCAAAGACAACATGTTTTCTACCCTTATCTCCAACAAGTTTATATTTAGCATTCATACGCTCAATGTTTTCCTTGGTTAACTCATGCATTTTAAAATCAATTCAGCACGTTCTTTAGCATCAAAATTAACCTTCTCCGAAGATGGAAGAGGCAACAAATCAATAGGTGCACGAGGTAGGAAGCCATACACAATTTCAAAAGGGCACATCTTAGTTGTAGAATGCAATGAACGATTATAAGCAAATTCAATATGAGGCAAGCATTCTTCCCACATTTTCTTATTATTCTTCAAAACAGCCCTAAGCATAGTAGACAATGTTCTATTGACTACTTCAGTTTGTCCATCGGTTTGGGGGTGACAAGTAGTACTAAAAGGAGTTTAGTCCCCAACTTAGCCCATAAACATCTCCAAAAGTGGCTAAGAAATTTAGTATCACGATCTGAAACAATAGTATTTGGCACACCATGCAAGCGAATAATTTCACGAAAGAACAAATCAGCAACATTAACAGCATCATCGCTTTTATGACATGGTATAAAGTGTGCCATTTTCGAGAATCTATCCACGACAACAAATATGCTATCCTCCCTTCTTTGTTCGAGGTAAACCTAAAACAAAGTCCATAGATATATCCTCCCAAGGAACACTAGGCACGAGCAAAGGCATATATAAACCATGAGGATTGAGTCGTGACTTAGCTTTTTGACATGTAGTGCAGCGAGCAACAAAACGCTCAACATCCGTCTCATCTTTGGCCAAAAGAAATGTGTAGCAAGTATATCCTCCGTCTTCTTGACGCCAAAATGTCCCATTAATCCTCCTCCATCGCCTCCTGCAACAACAAAAGACTAACAGAGCTAGCAGGAATGCATAGCTTGTTAGCACGGAACACAAAACCATCATTAATAACGAACTTGTTCCATGTTCTTCCTTCTTTACAATTCTGCATTACATCTTTAAAATCACCATCATGCACATATTGATCTTTGATGGTCTCCAAACCAAATATTTTGAAGTCAAGTTGTGAAAGCATAGTATAGCGACGAGACAAAGCATCGGCAATAACATTTTCTTTACCCTTCTTGTGTTTAATGACATAAGGAAAGTCTCAATGAATTCAACCCATTTAGCATGTCTACGATTCAGTTTAGCTTGACTTTTAATATGTTTCAAAGATTCATGATCGAATGTATAACAAATTCTTTGGGCCATAAATAATGTTGCCATGTCTCTAAAGTCCGAACAAGAGCATATAATTCTTTGTCATAAGTAGAATAGTTCAGACTAGGCCCACTCAATTTTTCGAAAAGTATGCAACAGGTTTGCCATCTTGTAATAACACACCTCCTAATCCAATTCCACTAGCATCACATTCAAGCTCAAAAGTCTTATTAAAGTCGGAAGTTGGAGTAAAGGAGCATGTGTCAACTTATCTTTCAATACCGTGAAGGCTTCTTCCCATGCGGTACCCCAAACAAAAGGCACATCCTTCTTTGTAAGCTCATTGAGAGGTGCAGCAATGGTGCTAAAGTCTCTCACAAAACGCCTATAGAAACCAGCGAGTCCAAGAAAACTCCTCACTTGTGTGACCGTTTTGGGCTGCGGCCAACTCTCAATAGCTTCAATCTTGGCTTTATCAACTTCAATTCCTGTGGAGTAACAACATAGCCAAGAAAAGATACTCGGTCGGTGCAAAAGGTGCACTTCCCAAGGTTACCAAACAAACGTGCATCACGAGAGCATTGAAAACAGCACGTAAATGTTCCAAATGTTCTTCCAAAGATTTGCTATAAATCAGTATATCATCAAAGTAAACTACCACAAATCGTCCAATGAAAGCACGTAAAACTTCGTTCATTAATCTCATGAAAGTACTAGGTGCATTAGTTAACCCAAAAGGCATGACTAACCACTCATATAATCCAAACTTAGTTTTAAATGCTGTTTTCCATTCATCTCCCAATTTCATACGAATTTGATGGTATCCACTACATAAATCAACTTTGGAGAATATTGTAGAGCCACTTAATTCATCAAGCATATCATCTAGCCTAGGAATAGGATGGCGATAACGAATAGTAATATTATTAATGCCTCTACAATCAACACACATACGTGACGTACCATCCTTTTTAGGCACTAGTATAATAGGAACAGCACAAGGACTAAGAGATTCGCGTATATAACCTTTGTCGAGCAGCTCCTGTACTTGACGATAATCTCCTTCGTCTCCTCTGGATTGGTACGGTATGGTGCACGGTTGGGTAGCGATGCACGGGAATTAAGTCAATTTGATGCTCAATCCCTCGAATAGGTGGTAATCCGGTGGCACGTCTTGTGGGAAGGCGTCGGCGAACTCCTGCAAAATGTTAGTGACAACAGGGGCAAAGAGGAAGGCACGTCCTCGAATGAAAATAATGCCTCTTTGCACACAAAAGCATAGCAAACAGATTTGCTAGAATCTAGCTCATCAATATCAGATTTGGTGGCAAATAAACATGCACTTTTCAGTTTAATTTCAGAAGCAACATTAGATGGTTTATTATTAGGCTTCATTTGTTGCTCAAATTCTTTTGCCACAATCTGATTTTCACTCTTATTTTTCTCCTGTTTTGCTTTATTAGCTCTATTAATATCATCTTTCAAAATGGAATCAGGAGTCATAGGAAGCAAAGTAATATTTTTATCCTTGTGAACAAGAGTATACTGATTGTTTCTACCATGGTGTACAGAATTTTTATCAAATTGCCATGGTCTACCAAGTAATAAGGAACATGCTTGCATAGGTACCACATCACAATCAACATAATCAGCATATGTAGAGATACTAAAATGCACACGAACAGACGTGTTACCTTAACCTTGCCGCTGTTGTTGAACCATTGGATGTAGTAAGGATGTGGATGTGGTCTTGTGGTGAGAGAAAGCTTCTCCACCATATCCATGCTAGCCAAGTTGTTGCAGCTCCTCCATCTATGATGGCGCTTGAATAGAATGTTCCTTCACAACTCCTTTGTATGGAACAAGTTATGCCTCTGATTTTGCTCAGCTTGTGTAACCTGCACACTCAAAACACGTTGAGCAACTAAACATTCATACCATCGGCATCTTGACAGCCATGTATTGCGTCTCAAAATCAGAATCATCTCCACCGTGTTCTTCATGTGTAATAAGAGCCAAAGTCTCTTCATCATAGTCACTAGCAGACTCATACCCACCATCCTCGGTAGCAATCATCACACGCTGAGATTGGCATTCTCTCATAAAATGTCCTCTTCCCTTACAACGACGACAAATAATATCACTTGTGTGCCCTGTTGACGCCATGGAAGAAGAAGAGCTGTGTAGGCCCAGCAGGTGTACTCTTGGCAGATAGTGGTGGTTGTGCCTACTTTCTTGTATCACGGTTGGAGGTGGCAGCCGACGGAGGTGCCGGTGTAGTAGAAGCGTGTGGAAGTAGATGATGCACGTGGTGTCCATGATGAAGGTCGACCTGCGAGAAAAGTTAGTCGCGCCAAGGCACGCCGATCCTGCACTTCACGTTCAGCTTTACAAGCAAGATGGAATAATCGAGTGATATTATTATAATCCTTGTAGTCTAGAATGGTCTGAATCTCTCTATTTAATCCACCCGAAAAGCGTGCAAGCATAGCTTCATTCTCCTCAACAATACCACATCTAATCAAGCCGGTTTGTAATTCCCGATAATATTCTTCTACCGAATTTTTTCCTTGTCTTAAGCGCTGCAATTTTTGAAGTAATTCACGCTGATAATATGGTGGAACCCAACGAGTACGCATAGCAGTTTTGAAAGCAGCCCAAGTAGCTGGAACAGGATATAATCTACAATGTTCAGACCACCAAACACATGCAAAGCTAGTGAAAGCACAAACAGCAGCAGGAACACGTCTCTCCTCAGGATATTGTAAACATGTAAATCGTTGTTCAGTTTCTAACTCCCAAGTAAGATATATATCAGGAACATATCTACCCTCAAATGGTGGAATATTCAATTTCAGTTTAGGGAGATGGTCATGATCTCGTACCTGAAGGGGAGCCCGAACATTGCCATTGTTTGCATGTGGACGACCTGGTGGTTGTGGTGCTGGTGGTTGCACGTAGTTCTGATGTTGATCAACCTCATCCTCGTAAGCTCTCACATAATCATCCTCCCCCGCCGCAGCAGCAGGAGCCACAGAAGTATCAACAGCAGCACCAGCAGCTTGGCCAGGCTGAAGAGGGACACGGGAAGCTCGGCGGAGGGCTGTTTCGCGATGTGGAGGTAGTCCATGTTGTTGTAGTAGAGGTGCGTTAGGTGCAGCCGGTGGTGGTGGTGGTAGACGCGAGCAATTCATTAAACTTGTTATCGAGCTTTGTTTGACGCCTTCTCAATGCCATCTATCTTCTCCATGGCCTCTTCAAATCTATTTAGCACATCGTCCACCTGCCCACTCATCATTTGTTGAAACTTATCATGTAGCGCTTTGTTTGTCATGTTCTCCCGGTCGGTCTAAATCGGCTTGTGATCCTGCCATGGTTAGCAGCAATAGAAACACACAAGAATATGATTGACGGACTACTAGGAAGTGGTGGTGGTGGTGTGGTGGACAGTCACAAATCCGTCAAGCAAATCTCAAATTCTTACCAGTTCTTACCCAAGAAGAAAGGTGATCGGCAACCGATGTAGTCAAAACTCTCAAAGCTTGGATAGAGCGATTACCGGGGAGAGTCAAGCATACGATGTAGATGTATGTGGAGCTGGGAAGGCTTATAATATGGTAGCAAAAAGGGTCAGCAATAATCAATTCAGAGATGCAAAGTTGAATAAACGCTCAACGACGGTACTGTGCTGGTCCTAGGCTAGACCGTGCTAGAGACGCGAGCCTAGAACACTAACAAAATCACGGCGCTGCACGGAAACAACGGAAAAGCACACTCTGGAAAAAAAAAATTTCGCTTTTTTTTTTTTTGCGCTGTTTTTTTTTGCGCTGCTTTTTTTTTTTTTTGAAAAATCACTATAATGGCGAGTGTCTCAAAACTCTTCCCAGGTCAAACTGACAGGATGGGCATGAAATTTTTTCGACCAAATTTTTTTTTTCGACTGCCCGGACCCAAAAACTGGAAACGGGTCAAAAAAAACTTTCTATAACGGCGACTGTCTCAATACACTTAGAAACACCTAAAAATAGGATAGCCAGAAAATTTTTCGACAAGTGCGTTTCGGAAAATTTTGGGCCTAAACGAGGGTGGTTTCAGACTTTTTTTTTCCAAACCCTCGCAGCAAGGAAACACGAATCGGAAACTAGATGGATCTCGAAAACAAACCTAATATGAGAAGAACTCGGATTGGTGGTGGATATATGGTGGTGGTATATGGCAGCGGTGGTGATATATGGTAGCGGTGGTGGTATATGGATACGGATTCAGAGCGGTGGCGGATAAGCAATGGTGGTAGATGGCAAGGCGATGATGATGGTGCGGCGGCGGCGTGACAACTTATGACTAGAACTCGAAACTCTAAAAGACTAGACTCTAAGACCAGCAACTTGACACGACGATGCAACCGCAAATTCAACAAAGCAAAACCCTAAAAAGATTATGCAAAGGCTCAGATTGGTTCGGATATGATGAACTAACCCTAATTTTTTTTGTGGCTTTTTCGTGGACTTTAGGTATGAAGAACAGACTCGATCTAATCTACGAAAAACTGTAAAATCTCACCGAGCAACCTGAAAATCTGATACCACTTGATAGAGGCAAAGGTGTCCCAATGTTTCGATGAGATGGTGGCTATCGTTTCTGTGGGAGTCGACCTTGACGATCCGACTACTTAACGCAGCGAGACGTCGCGCCTTAGCAATCGCTAAACCAACTTCCGAGGGTTATTGACCACGCCGAGCACGATCAACTGACCACGAGGGCCTGTTTCCTGCGAGCAAACGAAGAACAAGCAAGAAACTGAGATTGCAATCTGGATATTGCGAATATAAGATGAAAGCTTTATTGATCAAGGTGGGGTCCTGTGACGCCTTCGTCTGGTCGTTGAACACAAACGAGGTACGCGAAGTTGCAGCTATGGCGAACTTTTAATCTAAACAAAACCCAAGGTCTAAACGGTGCCCTAAGGGCTGTATATATGGAGGAAGAGGGGGGAATTTCGTGGCCCTTGGTGGAGGGTCCAAATCAACCCTAACTCTTGTTTCCCACACATACGGACTCTAAAACAGCCTATACTTAAGTATTTCGAAATTACATGGGCCTGGCCCAATAATAAGGTGACGCAGCACCTAGAATAGCCTATGGACGATTATTATGAAGTGGCATCTTGTATATTTCGTCCAAGGCCTCATGCACTCATTAGGGTGGCTTCAAAGTCCTGGAATCATCACTTGTAACTCCGTTCTTGTTCCCCTTGCGCATGCCAACATCTCCATGCTTGAACTTGCTCCAAGGTTCATCTTTCTTGTCCATGGTAGGCCCTTCATTTGTAAGCAAAACAAATGTATCCAATTTAGGCAGCATCATATTCTCATGAACATTGGAATCGTTACCAAGAAACGAAAGTACCTGATAATTCAATTGGCGTGCGCGAGCTCTAGTAATTGGTCCAGTATGTATAGCAGCAGGGGCTGTGGGTGTAACAATGGTATTGATGTCCTCATCATAGGCTATGTGATGATATGGGATCATGGAACTACAAACGGTTGAAATTGGAATTTCATCAGAAGTTTTATCCTATGCACCTTGTTCATCGTGATCGTAATTATATATATAATTTTTGGCCTCGCGAAGGAGAAAGCATCGCTCAAGCTTAGGGGAGGCTTAATTCAATGTTATATTCATGCCCCAATCATGAGCTCTGAAGAGAAATGATTATTCAAAAAATTTATGCTCGGCTTTCTCTCAGTAATCGCTCCACGCTTGATACTTCTTGTACTGGATCTTTTATGATGAAGACTATTGAATTCAAATGGGACTTATTGGAAATAATTAAATGCAACTCTGAAGATTGGGATCTCGACGAAGGTAAGGAGTCAGGTATTACACCTAAGTTTGACTGTGTTAAATCTTTTATGGATACCGGTGTTTTCCGTGAATTTAGCACTAAATATGGACTTGACTCTGAGATAGTAGCTTCTTTCTGTGAATCCTTTGCTACTCATGTTGATCTCCCTAAGGAGAAGTGGATTAAATATAATCCTCCCATTGAAGTAAAAGTAGTTGCACCTATTAAAGTTGAAGAAAAGACTATCACTTATGATGATCATGTTGTTCCTGTTGCTTATATTGAGAAGCCACCTTTCCCTGTTAGAATAAAGGATCATGCTAAAGCTTCAACTGTAGTCAACAAAAGTAATATTAGGACACGCAAACCCCCTGAGCAAGTTAAAGTTGAACCTAAAATTGGTATGGTTAAAGATCTCTTGGCTGATAATATTGATGGGCATGTTATTTACTTCTGTGATGAGACTGCTAGAATTGCTAAACCTGGTGCTAAAGATAAACATAGACCTATGGTAGGCATGCATGTTATTTATGTTAAAATAGGAGATCATTGTTATCATGGCTTGTGTGATATGGGTGCCAGTGCAAGTGCAATACCTCATTCCTTATACAAAGAAGTTATGCACGATATTGCACCTGCTGAGATAGAAGAAATTGATGTTACAATTAAGCTTGCCAATAGAGATACTATTTCACCGATTGGGATTGTTAGAGATGTTGAAGTCTTGTGTGGGAAGGTTAAATATCCTTCTGATTTTCTTGTTCTTGGTTCCCCACAAGATATCTTTTGTCCCATAATATTTGGTAGACCCTTCTTGAACACTGTTAATGCTAGGATAGATTGCGAAAAGGATGTTGTTACTATTGGTTTGGGTGATATGTCTCATGAGTTTAATTTTGCTAAATTTAGTAGACAACCCCGTTGTAACATCCCAAAATTTTAAATTTTGGAATGTTATAAACAAATAGATGGATTTGATTGATTGCTTGATTGATTGACTGAAAGTGAGTGAATTCGAAACTTTTTGAATGTTAAGTGAGAGGGAATAAAAGGACTTTCCCAAACTTTCATTTTGCATTTATGATCTTCGGGAATTCAAATTATTTTCATCACAAAACCCTGCAGAGAAGATGACATGACTTCTTCCATTTATTTAAATGACAAGGGGAGTTGAAAATATTTGAATTTCATTTGGAAAATATTTCCAATTCTGAAACTTTATGCAACTCAATGATTTTAACGAGCGAAGATAAAAGGACTTCTTCAAAACATATGAAATATGAGTTGGGAGTTTCAAAGAATTAAAATTCAAAGTTCTTTTGAATTTATTTTCAATTTGGAGTTATTTGAGTTTTATTCAAAAAAAATTTCTCCAAAAACAAAATATATGGAAAATAGGGTAACATGATTCCCTACATCAGAAAATTGGAGAGAAATTAATTTGAAATCATTTTGGTACTTTAAAAATGATTTTTATTGGATTTTATTGGACCAGTGGCACTGTTTGTATTATTAGAATTTTTGTGGATTTTATTTGAAGCTAAAATAATGTTCATCATGTAGGAAATCTTTTTCTGAAAATTTTGACATATTATATGCCTATATAATATTTTTATTTATTTGGTTTATTATTTTTTTGTCTCTGTTTTAAAAAACTCTCCTCTCCGGACCGGCGGGCGAAGGCCCAGCCCGCCCGTCCCGCCGCCGCCTCCTCCTCCCGTCGCGACCCCTTTTCGCTGGAGTCCGCGCCGCCCGCCTCGGCTGCCCCTTCCCACGCCACGGACGCCCCTCGCCCAAGGAAGGCCTCGGCCTCGTGCCTATATAAGGCGCCGCCCGCCCCTCTCCTCCCGCGCCATCGCCTGAGTTCGCCGAGCCGCCCCCGCGCCATCGCCCGAAGTTCGCGAGCCGCCGCCCGCGCCGGATGTCTGTCGCCGCCGGATCCGTCGCCGCCGGTTTATTTTCCCGAGCAGTAAACTTTATAAACCGCCGGTTTTCTTATTTTGATCGGTTTTATTCTAATACATCGATTTTCTCTGAAAACCTAGATCTTTTTTATGTTTAGTTATGTAGTGAGCGTTCACTAGTTAGGCTTCGGAGCTAACGGTTTTCGTCGGTTTTGTTTACATGGCGCGGCGTTCGCTCGATAGATTTTTCTTTTTATTTTTAATTTCCGGCCAGGGACCTATCTGTGATGTTTTTCTTCACAGATTAGTCCCCAATTTTCAAACGCTCATAACTTTTTACTCGTTAGTCCAAATCCAACGAAACCAACGCTCACGTCTTCGTTATAATCTCCTCTATCTAGTAATCCAACTCAAACATGGTTTCGAAAGTTTAAAATTTAAATTAGATCAGATTTGAATTTGAACTTCGTTTGATCATAACTTAAGTTTCGTAACTCCGATTTAATTGAATCTTTTTGCAAATCGAATCTCTTGACTTAAACTTTCTGATAAGGCCAAATTCACATAATTTTGGTACTGTTAGAAATTGTTTTATGTTGCAAGATTTATTTGCTTGGTTTTGATGTTTTCGAATCGTATTTTTCGTTCTTTCTGATCTTTTTGAGTGATTGCTTATGTGTGGTTATTATTGATTGCTTACGATAGATTGACCGGAGTGTGACGAGTAGAACTATCAAGAGTTTGAGTGCGAATCATCTTCATCAACATTGCAGGCAAGTAACACTTTGATCATACTTTCTCATACCCAGTTTTTATGCATTAGATCAATCCTCAAACACTTGCATGATTAGGACCTAAATAAATTGTGGGATGGGAAGTAGATTGAGGTAGTACCTATTACCTGTTTTACTTATGAAACCTTGGGAGTTACTTCTACGTTTGCTTATTATGCCATGCTATGCTAGTAGACGTGGATTAGGTGAGTGTATTCCATGACAGATGTGAGATTGTTAAATTAATGGTTTATTTAAGGTGGCAACTTAAACACACATCTGGGTGGATTGAGGCACCTGGTTTCTATCAGACTTGCCTGTTTTTCTTGGACCGCCACCCGTGCTCAAAGGGATCATGGGATTATTCAAACTAGAAACTTCCGTGTGCAGCCACAAGCCATTATGGGCTCTGGCATAGTTGATTAAGTCGTGTGAACTCTTACAGTGGTAGAATAGCAGATGTAGGGGTTGTAGGTGGTACGGTCTACCCATCGTAAGGTGCAAACGCTTCTGAAAGACTATGTCTCGGTCATCCGTCTCTCAAACACCATGTAGTGCGAGAAACCAAATGGAGGCGATCGAGTCTTGTGGGGAAAAGTGCACAAACCTCTGCAGAGTGTATAAACTAATCATGGTTAGCCGTGTCCCCGTTTATGGACATCTTGAGTATCTAGTTCTTGGATTATCTTGTTGATCTCATCACGTTACTTAGTATAATTTGTTTGGGTTTTAATGAGTACTTTTAATTGGGATTGAGAATGCTGTCAACCATTCTCAATGTTTAACAGCCACCATGATAGTTAAGTAAATTTATTCCTTTGCAGTAGGGAAAAATTGGCTTTTCGCAAAACCTTATAACCATAGAGCTTTTCCACCAGCCATATATGCATGTAGTATAGGCTTATTCCTTCAGTATTCTCTATGTGTTACTTTGCCAGCATATTCCATGTGCTGACCCGTTTTCGGGCTGCAACTTTTCATGTTGCAGACTTTTTGAACGACAGTAAGTGATACGTTAGGGTTACGATTTCCTATACTCAACTTTGCTGTTGGTGTTGATGGGAATCCACAACCTTGTTGCTTCCGCTATATTATGGATCGAGGTAATAGTATTTACGCTATGTTATACATGTGATTTACCTCTGTTACAAATCCTTCGAGTACTGTGTGTGTCAGCATACCGATCCAGGGATGACACGAAAGCACAGAGACTTGATCCATTCGGGTCGGGTCGCTACAAGATGGTATCGAGCACATGTTGGTATGAGGACGTGACCCTAGAAACTGACAAGCCCATAGGAAAGAATTTTTCTCTACTACTTCATTTTCAAAAATATCTTTTACCTCTCTTCTCTTCTGAGCTTGTTCAAATATTCCCTTTTAGTGAGACCATACCCTTTTTCCCTTTTGACCACTTGAAGATTCGACTGATGAGACCACTCCAAGGAGACAAGATATCAGGACAACTAAGACCAATGGGAATGAAGAGGATTTTACCGTGTAAATGGAAACTACAACTGTTGAAGACTCCGAAGACTAGGAGAATTTGAAGGCTTTCAAGAATTTCCAGATTTAGTATGACCTAGGAAGGCTACCCTTATGGAACCTGGCAGACTATGGAAGCTGTCAATACCCGAGATCAAGGTGTATCGGAGAAAGACCGGAACATGGAGCATTAAAACTCAAAGTTTTTGTTAAGAAAACCCTAAGGCAGGAGATATCAACCATGGAATGATAGCTCATGACAATGACAAGAGAAGAAACACGCTATCCATGATGATATCGCTCGCTTATGCTATTGTCACCGTGCTGAGTTAAGCATGCATATGCATGGAAGGATTGGATGGTAGAAGGCTGATGGAGCACCTATCAGTAAGAGGTGAAGTTTAACCCTAGCTGATGTAACACCGGGATCTGGAGTATTACAT
The DNA here is from genome assembly GCA_021605205.1 of Aegilops longissima. Classification (NCBI taxonomy): domain Eukaryota; kingdom Viridiplantae; phylum Streptophyta; class Magnoliopsida; order Poales; family Poaceae; genus Aegilops; species Aegilops longissima. Next base: position 246,243,104 of record CM038680.1, on the reverse strand, counting down.
GAAGAAGTTTAAGGTGGATCTGCAGGAAGCTATATTTGACAAGGAGGCAAATTCGTGAAGCACTCAGAACCAGAAGTTGAAAGTAGCCAACCAGGAGGAGCTAAACCTCGAGAAACCAGAGATTCGTCACGAACTAGACCATGGTTCATGCCAAGGATGTTGAAACCTAGAAGTCTGAAATGCAACCCCGGAATATTGAAGGACGCCACGAGAGACTTTGCGACAACAGAGATGATCCGGCAAAAGAACTTGAGAAGGACAAGTATGATCAGAAGGAGTCATCGGAGACATGACCAAGAATCGAAGAGTTGATGACTTTGAAGATTTTTTGACCTTTAGAAGACCAAACCCCTGTTATACCCTTATGTTAGATGCGACGATTGTGAGCTGCATTTGTTTGATGTTTTTCCGACAGCCACAATAAAATCTGTCTTTTCAAAACTTTTGTTTGTATTGTGTGCATCCCTCTCTATCTCTCTTATCCCACCCCAAAACCCATGGACCCAATAGAAGATGAATGGAGATGAGCTTGTATTTTCTGGACCAATGAATCAATTGGAGACAGACCGATGGATTCAGAACATGGAGGATCATATGGAGAATAACACTATAGTCGAAAAGGATATGACCCAGCATGCTCTAGAGTGCTTTGAAAGAGGTGCTGCTATTTGGTGGAGGATGTACCAGACCATCAATGGATGGCAAGGAGTAACCACTTGGAAGGAATTTAAGTTGACTTTGCCAAAGTCTCGTCTTGTGTCCTAGAAATTGAGGCCTTATGGAAAACGATATGAAGAAAACTTGTGCATACAAGCTTTGTGGAGAAATAGGACACAACCATAAAGAAAATAAGGATGAATACCCTCATAAGTGGAGGATTACCAAAGGAGTTAGCCGAGGATCTCAGGGAACTTCGGTTGGAGATTGTTTCCAAAGGTTTTGTTGCAGCAATGGAAGTTCAGTCTACATTGTTGGAAAAGATCCGTGAAGCTCAGAAGGATGACAAAGAGATTGCTGAGGTAAAAGAGAGGATGAGCAAAGGAAAGGCCAAAGGTTTTCGTAAGGATGAGCACGACACCTTATGGTTTGAGGATAGTGTATATGTGCCTAATAATGCAAAGATCAGGAAGTTAATACTTCAGGAGGCTCATGACTCACCATACTCGATTCGCCCTGGAAACACCAATATGTATTTGGATTTGAAGAAGCATTTCTGGTGGACTGGTATGAAGAAGGAGATTGCGGAGTATGTAGTCATAGGTGATGTATGCCAGAGAGTAAAGGCAGAGCATCAAAAGCCAGACGGATTACTACAGCCTATGTCGATACCCGAATGGAAGTGGGATAAGCTTGGCATGGATTTCATTACCGGATTTCCCAGAACCCGAACGAGATATGATTCTATCTGGGTAGTAGTTGACTCGCTTGACCAAAGTGTCTCATTTTATCCCAGTGAAAACCACCTATACAAGTGCGAAGATGGCCAAGATATATTTGACCAGGATCGTATGTCTGCATGGAGTTCCGAGGACCATCGTATCAGATAGAGGAACACAGTTTACCTCAAAGTTTTGGAATCAGCTGCACCAGACTTTGGGTACTAGGCTAGAGTTCAGTACAGCCTTTCATCCGCAGACAGATGGATAAATCAAGAGAGTCAATCAGAATCTGGAAGACATGTTGAGAGCGTGTGCGCTAGATTATGGATCTAGTAATGATGATAATCTACCCTACGGGGAGTTCTCATACAACAACAGTTACCCAGCCAGTTTGAAGATGGCCCCTTTTTAAGCTTTGTATGGGAGAAGGAGCCAGACACCATTGATATGGGATGAAGTTGGAGACCGTCAGTTGTTTGGACCAAATGTGATCAAGGAGTCCGAAGAGAATGCTAAGTGGATTCGAGATAGATCAAGGTAGCTCGTCCGGCAGAATATTTATGCATACTCAAAACGCAAGGAGGTAGTCTATGAAATCGGAGACAGAGCATATCTTCGTGTGTCCCCTCTGCGAGGAGTTAAACGATTTGGAGTTAAGGGAAAGTTATCCCCGAGATTTGTAGGACCATAACGAGTTTTGGAGCGTATGGGAGAAGTGGCCAACAAGTTGGAGTCACCCAAAGGACTGTCAGGAGTTCATAATGTGTTTCACGTTTCCCAGTTGAAGAAATGTCATGCAGAGATGGCCAATATTCCCCTGTAAGGACGCTTGACCCTGGAAAGGATAATGATGTTCCACGAAGTGGAGTATGGACTTCATAAGTATAAGTTTTTATCTCGGTATGTGGGACATCCCACGAGGATGAAGAGATAAATTACTATTGGATATAAAGGAGGTGTGATGTTGGAAATATGGATCAATGGAAATTCCATGATGAGTCTGAGTAATCGTGTCCTAGTTTGGTGCCAATAGAAGGAAGGAAGACAGTACAATTGGATGGATTTAAGAATGCTAGGAAGTTGGAAGTTGGAATAATGATCAGTTGCCCAGATGATGTGTTCAAGGATTTTAAGTGATGAGATGGGCCATAACCCACAGGCCCTAGGACCTACCAAGAAGCAAGCACATTCTCTGAAGGAAAACCCCTGGAAGAGGATATGTCTTTATCAACCGACGATTTTATAGGAGTAACGCAAAACCTGAGAGTTGTGAAGGAACGATATATGTTTGTTTGGCTTACAGAATCAATGGATTTTCCGCACTTGGTTCGTGGACAAGAGAAATTCTGCAATGCTTATGAGGATGACCGAGTGTTAGAATGCGAGATTCGCTAAACCATGTACAAGGTAATGATTTGGGTGCGGGATGGATTGATCACCATACCGACTTACTCTTATTATTCGCTTTGCTATATGGGATGGTAAATCTGAGTGACTTACCTGTAATAGAGAGACGACGATCAAAACCTTGTTTAAACCTTAGAATGGTATAGGTATTTTTTTTCTTTTCCCTTGTACACGGCAGTGCTTGCCAATCGTAGGTCATACGGTGAGGTTCAACCCAGACCCGTTTTCTGCATCACAAACCATAAATTGATGACCACCATGAGATATCGATAGTTGATTAGTATTGGCGCCAGACCTATCAGCTATGAAGACCCAATCTCGGAATAACCTTACCAAGATGAAAGGACGGAAAAATTGAGGAAAAGGTTATGCCACCATCGGAAGAGCCAAAGAAGGAATTATCCTTACAACCTGAGAAGACCGACACTGTCAACGATAAGGATGGAGTATATGAGTTTTGATGGGACCGTAACAATGCTTCTAAGGGTGGTAGCACCCGAGACCCCGAAGATGATCGATGGATTTTGAGAAGACCCCCAAACCCTAACCTATTTCTTTCTAGCCTCTCCGAATCTCGAGGACGAGATTCATTTTAAGGGTGGTAGTTTGTAACATCCCAAAATTTTAAATTTTGGAATGTTATAAACAAATAGATGGATTTGATTGATTGCTTGATTGATTGACTGAAAGTGAGTGAATTCGAAACTTTTTGAAAGTTAAATGAGAGGGAATAAAAGGACTTTCCCAAACTTTCATTCTGCATTTATGATCTTCGGGAATTCAAATTCTTTTCATCACAAAACCCTGGAGAGAAGATGACATGACTTCTTCCATTTATTTAAATGACAAGGGGTGTTGAAAATATTTGAATTTCATTTGGAAAATATTTCCAATTCTGAAACTTTATGCAACTCAATGATTTTCACGAGCGAAGATAAAAGGACTTCTTCAAAACATATGAAATATGAGTTGGGAGTTTCAAAGAACTAAAATTCAAAGTTCTTTTGAATTTATTTTCAATTTGGAGTTATTTGAGTTTTAGTCAAAAAAAATTTCTCCAAAAACAAAATATATGGAAAATAGGGTGACATGATTCCCTACATCAGAAAATTGGAGAGAAATTAATTTGAAATCATTTTGGTATTTTAAAAATGATTTTTATTGGACCAATGGCACTGTTTGTATTATTAGAATTTTGTGGATTTTATTTGAAGCTAAAATAATGTTCATCATGTAGGAAATCTTTTTCTGAAAATTTTGACATATTATATGCCTATATAATATTTTTATTTATTTGGTTTTTATTATTATTTTTGTCTCTTTTAAAAAACTCTCCCTCTCGGACCGAAGCCGGGCGAAGGCCCACCGACCCGTCGGCGCCGCCGCCTCCTCCTCCCGTCGCGACCACTTTTCATGGAGTCCAGCGCCGCCCGCCTCCGGCTGCCCCCTTCCCCACGCCACCGGACGCCCCCTCGCCCAAGGAAGGCCTCGGCCTCGTGCCTATATAAGGGCGCCGCCCCGGGCCCCTCTCCCTCCCCCTTCCGCACTCGCCGACGCCGCAAGCCGCCGCCGCCCATGGCGAGATCTGCCAGCCGCCGCCGCCTTGTTCTATTCTATGCCGCCGCCGCCGCCTCTCCCCTCACGCCATGCACCTTGCCCCGACGTCGCGTGGAGCCGCCGCCCGCCGCCACCGCCTGAAGTTCGCGGAGCCGCCGCCCGCGCCGGATGTCCGTCGCCAGCCGGATCCGTCCGCCGCCGGTTTATTTTCCCCGAGCCGATAAACTTTATAAAACCGCCCGGTTTTCTTATTTTGATCGGTTTTATTCTAATAGATCGGTTTTCTACAGAAAACCTAGATCTGTTTTTTATGTTTAGTTATGTAGTGAGCGTTCACTAGTTAGGCTTCTGGAGCAAACGGTTTTCGTCGGTTTTGTTTCTGTAGCGAGCGTTCGCTCGATAGATTTTTCTTTTATTTTTAATTTCCGGCCAGGGACCTATCTGTGATGTTTTTCTTCACAGATTAGTCCCCAATTTTCAAACGCTCATAACTTTTTACTCGTTAGTCCAAATCCAACGAAACCAACGCTCACGTCTTCGTTATAATCTCCTCTATCCAGTAATCCAACTCAAACATGGTTTTGAAAGTTTAAAATTTAAATTAGATCAGATTTGGATTTGAACTTCGTTTGATCATAACTTGAGTTTCGTAACTCCGATTTAATTGAATCTTTTTGCAAATCGAAGCTCTTGACCTAAACTTTATGATAAGGCCAAATTCACATAATTTTGGTACTGTTAGAAATTGTTTTATGTTGCAAGAGTTATTTGCTTGGTTTTGATGTTTTCGAATCGTCTTTTTCGTTCTTTCTGATCTTTTTGAGTGATTGCTTATGTGTGGTTATTATTGATTGCTTACGATAGATTGACCGGAGTGTGACGAGTAGAACTATCAAGAGTTTGAGTGCGAATCATCTTCATCAACATTGCAGGCAAGTAACACTTTGATCATACTTTCTCATACCCAGTTTTTATGCATTAGATCAATCCTCAAACACTTGCATGATTAGGACCTAAATAAATTGTGGGATGGGAAGTAGATTGAGGTAGTACCTATTACCTGTTTTACTTATGAAACCTTGGGAGTTACTTCTACGTTTGCTTATTATGCTATGCTATGCTAGTAGACGTGGATTGGGTGAGTGTATTCCATGACAGATGTGAGATTGTTAATTAATGGTTTATTTAAGGTGGCAACTTAAACACACATCTGGGTGGATTGAGGCACTGGTTTCTATCAGACTTGCCTGTTTTTCTTGGACCGCCACCCGTGCTCAAAGGGATCATGGGATTATTCAAACTAGAAACTTCCATGTGCAGCCACAAGCCATTATGGGCTCTGGCATAGTTGATTAAGTCGTGTGAACTCTTACAGTGGTAGACTAGCAGATGTAGGGGTTGTAGGTGGTACGGTCTACCCATCGTAAGGTGCAACGCTCGAAAGACTATGTCTCGGTCATCCGTCTCTCAAACACCATGTAGTGCGAGAAACCAAGCGGAGGCGATCAAGTCTTGTCGGAAATGTGCACAAACCTCTGCGAGTGTATAAACTAATCATGGTTAGCCGTGTCCCGGTTATGGACATCTTGAGTATCTAGTTCTTGGATTATCTTGTTGATCTCATCACGTTACTTAATATAATTTTTTGGGTTTTAATGAGTACTTTTAATTGGGATTGAGAATGTGTCAACCATTCTCAATGTTTAACAACCACCATGATAGTTAAATAAATTTATTCCTTTGCGGTAGGGAAAAATTGGCTTTTCGCAAAACCTTATAACCATAGAGCTTTTCCACCAGCCATATATGCATGTAGTATAGGCTTATTCCTTGATATTCTCTATGTGTTACTTTGCCAAGATATTCCATGTCTGACCCGTTTCGGGCTGCAACTTTTCATGTTGCAGACTTTTCGAACGACAGTAAGTGATACGTTAGGGTTACGATTTCCTATACTCAACTTTGCCGTTGGTGTTGATGGGAATCCACAACCTTGTTGCTTCCGCTATATTATGGATCGAGGTAATAGTATTTACGCTACGTTATACATGTGATTTACCTCTGTTACAAATCCTTCGAGTACTGTGTGTGTCAGCATACCGATCCAGGGATGACACGAAAGCACAGAGACTTGATCCATTCGGGTCGGGTCGCTACACCCGTAATGAGGAATTTCCTAGTAAAGATGAAATTATTGGTCTTGCTTCTATTGTCGTGACTCCTAGTGATCCTTTAGAACAATATTTGCTAGACCATGAAAATGATACGTTTATGAATGAAAGAAGGTAAATAGATGAAGTATTCTTTAAACAGGGACCTATTCTGAAACACAACTTGCCTGTTGAAATCCTAGGGGATCCTCCTCCTCCCAAGGGTGATCCCGTGTTTGAGCTTAAACCATTACCTGATACTCTTAAATATGCTTATCTTGATGAAAAGAAGATATATCGTGTTATTATTAGTGCTAACCTTTCAGAGCATGAAGAAGAGAAATTATTGAAAACTTTGAAGAAGCACCGTGCTGCTATTGGATATACTCTTGATGATCTTAAGGGCATTAGTCCCACTCTATGTCAACACAAAATAAATTTGGAGAAAGATGCCAAACCAGTTATTGATCACCAACGACAGCTAAATCCTTAGATGAAAGAAGTGGTAAGAAAGGAAATATTAAAGCTCCTCCAAGCAGGTATAATTTATCCCGTTGCTGATAGTCAGTGGGCAAGTCATGTCCATTGTGTCCCTAAGAAGGGAGGTATTACTGTTGTTCCTAATGATAAAGATGAATTGATTCTGCAAATAATTACTATAGGTTATAGGATGGTAATTGATTTCCGCAAATTAAATAAAGCTACTAAAAATATCATTACCCTTTGCCTTTCATTGATCAAATACCTGTGTCAGCTGATGATCAAGAAAATACCACTTTTACTTGCCCTTTCGGTACCTTTGCTTATAGACATAAGCCTTTTGGTATATGTAATGCACCTGCTACCTTTCAAAGATGCATGATGGCTATATTCTCTGACTTTTGCGAAAAGATTTGTGAGGTTTTCATGGATGATTTCTCAGTTTATGGATCCTCTTTTGATGATTGCTTGAGCAACCTTGATCGAGTTTTGCAGAGATGTGAAGAAACTAATCTCGTCTTGAATTGGGAGAAATGCCAGTTTATGGTTAATGAAGGTATTGTCTTGGGGTATAAAATTTCTGAAAGAGGTATTGAAGTTGACAAAGCTAAAGTTGATGCTATTGAAAAGATGTTGTGTCCCAAGGACATCAAAGGTATAAGAAGTTTCCTTGGTCATGCTGGTTTTTATAGGAGGTTCATTAAGGACTTCTCAAAAATTTCCCGGCCTCTAACTAATCTATTACAAAAATATATACCTTTTGTCTTTGATGATGATTGTGTGGAAGCATTTGAAATACTTAAGAAAGCATTAATTTCCGCACCTATTGTTCAGCCACCTGATTGGAATTTACCCTTTGAAATTATGTGTGATGCTAGTGATTATGCTGTAGGTGCTGTTCTAGGACAAAGAGTTGATAAGAAATTAAATGTTATCCAATATGCTAGTAAAACTCTAGACAATGCCCAGAGAAATTATGCTACTACTGAAAAAGAATTTTTAGCAGTTGTATTTGCTTGTGATAAGTTTAGACCTTATATTGTTGATTCTAAAGCAACTATTCATACTGATCATGCTACTATAAATATCTTATGGAAAAGAAATATGCTAAATCTAGACTTATTAGATGGGTTCTCCTACTACAAGAATTTGATTTGCATATTAATGATAGAAAGGGAGCTGAGAACCCCATTGCAGACAACTTGTCTAGGTTAGAGAATGTTCTTGATGACCCACTACCTATTGATGATAACTTTCCTAATGAACAATTAGCTGTCATAAATGCTTCTCGTACTGCTCCATGGTATGCTGATTATGCTAATTACATTGTTGCTAAATTTATACCACCAAGTTTCACATACCAGCAAAAGAAAAAGGTTTTCTATGATTTAAGACATTACTTCTGGGATGACCCACACCTTTATAAAGAAGGAGTAGATAGTGTTATTAGACGTTGTATACCTGAGCATGAACAGGAATAGATCCTACGCAAGTGTCACTCCGAAGCTTATGGAGGACACCACGCTGGAGATAGAACTGCACATAAGGTATTGCAATCCGGTTTTTATTGGCCTACTCTCTTCAAAGATGCCCGTAGGTGTAGCGACACGACCCGAATGGATCAAGTCTCTGTGCTCAGTGTCATCCACGGATCGAATGTCTTGACACCACACAAGATTTCGAAGGATTTATAACGAGTAGCAATCACACACTTATTACAATTGAATGTCTCAAAAGAGAACTTAATAAAATAAATATGGCTTAAGGCCATCTAATAACGATAACAACGGAAGGCTTGGAAGAATAAGCGAGTCCATCAAATCCAACGGCATCACTGAGTATAGAACCACGACCTAAGCACCTTAATCGTCATCTGAAAAGTCTGCAACATGAAACGTTGCAGCCGAAAACGGTCGACACATGGAATATCTGGCAATGTAACACATAGAGAATAATGGAATGATAAGCCTATACTACATGCATATATGGCTGGTGGAAAGCTCTCTGATTCTGATTTTTGCATAAAGCCAATTTTTCCCTACTGCAAAGGAATAAATTTATTTAACTATTATGGTGGTTGTGAAACATTGAGAATGGTTGACAACATTATCAATCCCAATTAAAAGTACTCATTAAACCCAACGATATTAATTAGAAGTAACATGATGAGATTCACATGATATCCAGATACTAGATACTCAAGATTGTCCATAACCGGGGACACGGCTAACCATGATTAGTTTATACACTCTGCAGAGGTTTGTGCACTTTTCCCCACAAGACTCGATCGCCTCCGTTTGGTTTCTCGCACTACATGGTGTTTGAGAAACGGATGACCGAGACATAGTCTTTCAGAAGCGCTAGCACCTTACATGTGGGTAGACCGTACCAACCTACATCCCCTACATCAGCTAGCCTACCCGTAAGAGTTCGCACAACTTAATCAACTATGCCAGAGCCCATAATGGTTTGTGGCTGCACACGGAAGTTTCTAGTTTGAATAATCTCATGATCCCTTTGAGCTTGGGGTGGTTGTCCGAAGAAATACAGGCAAGTCCTGATAGAAACCAGGTGCCTCAATCCACCCAGATGTGTGTTTAAGTTGCCACCTTAAATAAACCATTAAATAACAATCTCACATCTGTCATGGAATACACTCACCCAATCCACGTCTACTAGCATAGCATAGCATAATAAGAAAACGTAGAAGTAACTCCCAAAGGTTTGATAATAAAGCAGGTAATAGGTACTACCTCAACTACTTCCCATCCCACAATTTAATTAGATCCTAATCATGCAAGTGTTTGAGGAATAGATCTAATGCATAAAACTGGGTATGAGAAGAGTATGATCAAAGTGTTACTTGCCTTGCTGATGATCCGCGAAACCTAGAGATTCGAAGTAACAAGCGGCGCACTCCGGGTATTCTATCGCAGACAAACAAATAAGCATACAATAAGTAATCTTCTAATGCACAGATAAAACTCGAATAGATCTAACCAGATAGTTCAAATTAAGAACTCCGGTTTGCAAAAAGAATCAAATCAAACGAAGCAACGAAAGTCAAACGGCGGAAGAAAACAGCTTCGTTTTACTAATCTGGATCTAGGTCAAATTTTACAGATGCAAAAACTTGTTTAAATAGATTATTTGGAAAGAGGGTTTCGAGACGAAACTCCACACGCTTGAATCGCCTGATTCCAATAAACGAGCGAAAAGTTATACTAAAACGAAAATCGGATCTGGAATCGCGATCAGAAAAATCACATATTAAATCCGAGAAAAAGAAAAATACGACGAACAGATTCGAACGGAAAAATAAAAAAAAATAGAAAAAAAGTAAAAAAAAAACCAAAAAAAACCAGAAAAAAACCGAAGAAAACCAATCGGTTTTTTAATAAAAATCGGCACGAAAATTGAGGCACGACGAACCTCGTAAGGCGCGCTGCTCCGGCGAGTCGGCGGCGGCGGCGGCGAACTCCGGCGGGCTCGGGTGGGCTGGGGCTCGGGGGTGGCCGCTATTTAAAGGCGCCCCCGAGCGGAGTCCCGCTCGGGTACGGCCCGGTAAGGCGGTTCGTTTTTTTTTAATAAAACATTACGCGTAGAAAAAAAATCAAAACAAGTACCAAACGGACTCCAAAAATCCCGAAATAAATTTTCCCCAGTTTCTAAAATCAAGCCAGATTTAATGAACATTTATTTGGGGCCTAGATGCAATTTTTAAAAACGCACATTTTTCTTAAATTCAAATAAAAAGGCGAAAAACTCCGAAATAAAATCTTATTTGATTTTATTATTAAATCTTCATTATTTCTTTATTTTGGGAAAGTCATTTTATTCCCTCTCGCATATTTTTGTAATAGAAATAATTGAAGATAAAATAATTAAAATCAACGATCCTATTTTCAAAATTTGAGAAAACTCAAATATGAAAATAACAAAATCCCTAACTCTCTCGAGGGTCCTTGAGTTGTGTAGAATTTTCTAGGATCGAGCAAAATGCAAAGAAAATGCAATGAAAAATATGATATGCAATGATGCTCTATGTATAACATTCCAAATTGAAAATTTGGGTTGTTACAGTAAGTTTGTCTTATCTTGTGAGGAATGTCAAAGAGTTGGTAATATTAGTAGACGTCAAGAAATGCCTATGAATTATTCACTCGTTATTGAACCATTCGATGTTTAGGGCTTTGATTATATGGGACCGTTTCCTTCCTCTAATGGTTATACACATATTTTAGTTGTTGTTGATTACATTACTAAGTGGGTAGAAGTTATTCCAACTAGTAGTGTTGATCATAACACCTCTATTAAGATGCTTAAAGAAGTTATTTTTTCGAGGTTTAAAGTCCCTAGATATTTAATGACTGATTGTGGTTCACATTTTATTCATGGTGCTTTTCGTAAAATTCTTGCTAAGTATGATGTCAATCATAGAATTGCACCCCCTTATCACCCGCAGTCTAGTGGTCAAGTAGAATTGAGTAATAGAGAGCTCAAATTAATTTTGCAAAAGACTGTTAATAGATCTAGAAGTAATTGGTCCAATAAACTTGATGATGCATTATGGGCCTATAGAACTGCATATAAAAATCCTATGGGTATGTCTCCATATAAAATGGTCTATGGGCAAGCTTGTCACTTACCTCTCGAACAAGAACATAAGGCATATTGGGCCATTAAAGAGCTCAACTATGATTTCAAACTTTCCAGTGAGAAGAGGCTATTTGACATTAGCTCACTTGATGAATGGAGAACCCAAGCCTATGAGAATGCCAAACTATTTAAAGAAAAAGTTAAAAGATGGCATGACAAAAGGATACAAAAACGTGAGTTAAAGGTAGGTGATTATGTGTTGCTATTCAACTCTCGTTTAAGTTTTTTTGAAGGAAAACTTCTCTCTAAATGGGAAGGCCCTTACGTTATCGAGGAGGTATATCATTCCGTAAAAATCAACAACTTCGAAGGCACAAATCCGAAGGTGGTGAACGGTCAAAGAATCAAACATTATATCTCAGGTAATCCTATAAATGTTGAAACTAATGTTATTGAAACCGTAACACCGGAGGAATACATAAGAGACACTTTCCATAATGTATCAGACTCCGAAAAGGAATAGGTATGTGGTACGGTAAGCAAACCGACTCCAAAACAATTCTAATGGAAATTTTTCTCCATTTTGGAATATTTAGAAAAATAGGAAAATAAGAAGTAGTCCGGGAAGGACACGAGGCGTCCATGAGGGTGGAGGGCGCGCCCTACCCCCCTGGGCGCGCCCCCTTCCTCGTGGGCACCTCGTGTGCCCTCCGGACTCCGTTTTCTTGCACGATACTTCTTCTGGTCGATAAAAATTCATTATATAATCTCCCGAAGGTTTTGACCACCGTATCATGCAATTATCCTCTGTTCTTATTTCGAGCTGTTTCTGTAGCAGGTTTGGAACAAGATGTCATCTCAGGATTCTAAGGGAGAGAGCTATATCTCACATCTCGTTGCTGACCCAAAGACCTATGGGGATCTATCTCCTTGTGGTCGAACTAAGGATGATGAGGAGGATGCTCATTTGATGAGGATCAATGATTCAAGTTCGGAGGAGGAGGATGTCCCTTTACCTCAACCTGGGGATATGCACATGAAGTTCAAGAAGTCTAGTCTTCCTAAGAGGGCTAAACTGTCTAACAACCAATCTATTCCTTCTCGTTTTCGGCAGAAAATTAAAGGAGATTTATATGACAAGATCTTGACGCTGGAATCGGAGGTCGATGATTTAAAGGAGGAAATTGCCCTTCTTGATTACAGTATGAAAAAGCTGAAGGCACAATTATCTTCATCATCACCATCCTCTTCACCTCCAAAGAAGGAGACATAATCACATGGGTATGGGCGCTCCCCTTGGAAACTGCCAAGCTTGGGGAGGTGCCCCGGTATCGTATCACCATCACACTCCTATCTTTACCTTTTTCTTAGTTTGATCCTTTTGGTAATATCCTGATCTAGTGGAATAAAGTTTTAGTATGATTTAGTTTTGAGTTTTGCCTCTTGATCCTTCTGTGTAATCGAGTGCGTGAGCTATATATAATAAAGATTAGTGTTGAGTCAAGGGCTTGATTACTATGCTTTGATCTTGAGGGAATAAAAAGAAAAAGAAAGAATAAAAGAAATAAAGAGATCATGTTGATCTTATGGAGAGTAATTACTTCACATATAAAGAGTATGATGATTAAAAGTTGTTGAGAGTTGACAAACATAGTTTTGGTCATCGTTGCAATTAATAGGAAGTAATAAAGAAAGATAGGTTTTCACATATAAATATACTATCTTGGACATCTTTTATGATTGTGAGCACTCATTAAAGTATGACATGCTAAAGAGTTGATGTTGGACAAGGAAGAGAACGTAATGGGTTATGTTTTCTTTTATCTGAAATAAAGTATATTGTCATGGATCATCCAACATGTTGAGCTTGCCTTTCCCTCTCATGCTAGCCAAATTCCTTGCACCAAGTAGAGATACTACTTGTGCTTCCGAATACCCTTAAACCCAGTTTTGCCATGGGAGTCCACCTTATCTACCTATGGATTGAGTAAGATCCTTCAAGTAAGTTGTCATGTTGCTTGCAATAAAAATTGCTCTCTAAATATGTATGATTTAATAGTGTGGAGAAAATAAGCTTTATACGATCTTGTGATATGGAAGCAATAAAAGCGACGGACTTCATAATAAAGGTTCATATCACAAGTGGCAATATAAAGTGACGTTCTTTTGCATTAAGATTTCATGCATCCAACCATAAAAGCAACATGACAACCTCTGCTTCCCTCTACGAAGAGCCTATCTTTTCCTTTTGTCTTATCCCTTATGAAAGAGTCGTGGTGATCTTCACCTCTCCTTTTTATATTTTATCCTTTGGCAAGCACATTGTGTTGGAAAGATCTTGATATATATATCCAATTGGATGTAAGTTAGCATGAATTATTATTGTTGACATTACCCTTGAGGTAAATGGTTGGGAGGCAACACTATAAGCCCCTATCTTTCTCTGTGTCCGATTAAAACTCCATACCCGTAAGTATTGCGTGAGTGTTAGCAATTGTGAAAGACTAAATGATAGTTGAGTATGTGGACTTGCTGAAAAGGTATTATATTGACTCTTTCCGATGTTATTATAAATTGCAATTCCTTCAATGACTGAGATTATAGTTTGTTGGTTCTCAATGAATTTTCTGATTCATACTTTATATTGTGAATAGATTATTACTCGAGCATGAGAAATAATATGAAAATATCCATATATGTTGCTGTTATAAGAATGATCATGATGCCCTCATGTCTGTATTTTATTTTATCGACACCTCTGTCTCTAAACATGTGGACATATTTATCGTTATCGGCTTCCGCTTGAGGACAAGTGAGGTCTAAGCTTGGGGGAGTTGATACGTCCATTTTGCATCATGCTTTTATATCGATATTTATCGCATTATGGGCTGTTATTACACGTTGTCAAAATACTTATGCCTATTCTCTCTTATTTTACAAGGTTTACATGAAGAGGAGAATGCGGGCAGCTGGAATTCTGGGCTGGAATATGAGCAAATATTAGAGACCTATTCTGCACAGCTCCAGAAGTCCTGAAACTTCACGGAAGTTATTTTTGTAATTAATAAAAAATACTGGCAAAAGAATCCACCGGAGGGGGCCCACACCCTGGCCACGAGGGTCGGGCGCGCCCTACCCCCTGGGCACGCCCCCTGCCTCGTGGGCCCCCTGGCAGGCCTCTGGTGCCCATGTTCTGCTATATGAAGCCTTTCGTTCGAGAAAAAATCATAAGCAAGCTTTCGGGAAGAAACTCCACCGCCACGAGGCGGAACCTTGGCGGAACCAATCTAGGGCTCAAGTAGAGCTGTTTTTCCGGGGAAACTTCCCTCCGGGAGGGGGAAATCATCGTCATCACCAACTATCCTCTCATCGGGAGGGGGTCAATCTCCATCAACATCTTCACCAGCACCATCTCCTCTCAAACCTAGTTCATCCCTTGTATCCAATCTTTGTCCCAAAGCCTCGGATTGGTACCTGTGGGTTGCTAGCAGTGTTGATTACTCCTTGTAGTTGATGCTAGTTGGTTTATTTGGTGGAAGATTATATGTTCAGATCTCTGATTATGAACATGAATATGATTTGTGAGTAGTTACGTTTGTTCCTGAGGACATGGGAGAAGTCTTGCCATAAGTAGTCATGTGAATTTGGTATTCGTTTGATATTTTGATGAGATGTATGTTGTCTCCCCTCTAGTGGTGTCATGTGAACGTCGACTACATGACACTTCACCATTGTTTGGGCCTAGAGGAAGGCATTGGGAAGTAATAAGTAGATGATGGGTTGCTAGAGTGACAGAATCTTAAACCCTGGTTTATGCGTTGCTTCGTAAAGGGCTGATTTGGATCCATATGTTTCATGCTATGGTTAGGTTTACCTTAATACTTCTTTTGTAGTTGCGGACGCTTGCAATAGGAGTTAATCATAAGTGGGATGCTTGTCCAAGAAAGGACAACACCCAAGAGTAATGAACGCGAATCATATGAACGTGATGAAAACTAGCTTGACGATATTCCCATGTGTCCTCGGGAGCGCTTTTCTCTATATAAGAGTTTGTCCAGGCCTGTCCTTTGCTGCAAAAAGGATTGGGCCATCTTTCTGCACTATATTTATGCTTGTTACTTGTTACCCGTTACAAATTACCTTATCGCAAAACTATCTGTTACCGATAATTTCAGTGCTTGCAGAGAATACCTTACTGAAAACTGCTTGTCATTTCCTTCTGCTCCGCGTTGGGTTCGACACTCTTACTTATCGAAATGACTACGATAGATCCCCTATACTTCTGGGTGATCACTCTCTGCAATGAAGATATACTAGAGATGCTGCCCATTTGCTATTTTTGGTGGATGCTAACCCTGTTATACATAACATGCCTTTCCATGTACTTACGCAGGGCCATAACGGGCGATGCTGTTGTTTGCTGTCGAGGTTTGCTGCATCCCATGTCTTACAGTATTTATATCATTTGTGCAATTACAGTTTGGCTTCTAACATTTACTTGCTTATTGTAGGTATACATGTCGGCGACATGGATCCACACTTCGACCAGGAGGAAGAGCTCGCCTCTGCCGCCGCTGACTTTGGGCGGGCTCTAGCCAAGATGAAGTGCCCCAACAACTACCTCCCATGACTTACCAAGTATGAACTCACCAGTTCAATCTTACCAATACCAGTTGCAATTGATGGCTATGTTTTGTACGGTCGATGTATTAAGCATGTTGTAGTAAATATGCCTAACACGTTTTAGCTATTTTCCCTACCTTTTTATAGACAACTGGGCCATTCTCTGCTCTGGCAGCACCTGCCTTGTGATGTCTAACTCTGCCAATTGCATTTTTATCAGTACCGGTTTCAATGGCTATTAAGCCTGTTGCAATTAACAGTTGTATTCATTTTTAAACAGTTGTATTTCAATGGCTACAAACATACAAAACATGACTTAAGATGTTGTTAAGTCTGTTGCAATTAACAGTTGTATCCATTTTTTAATCCGTCCATTTGCTACCGTGCTGCTCTTTCACAATGAAGATATCACTACAGATGCTGTTGTTTTATTGTGATTTGCTATTTTTGGTGGATGTTAACCCTGTTGTAGTTAACATTGTCTTTCCATGTACTTAAACATGGCTACAATGGGCGATGTTGTTGTTTACCGTCGAGGTTAGCTGCATCCCATGTCTTATACACCATTTGTTCCTTAATATAAGTATTTTTAGATATTCCAATATTGACTACATAAAGAGCAAAATGAGTGCATCTAGATTCTAATCTAAACTATATCTATAATTCTATATACATTTGTATGTAATTCATATTGAAATCTCTAAAAATACTTGTACTTAGGAACGTAGATAGTTGTATTTTACATCAGTTGTGCAATCTCAGTTTAGCTTCTAACATTTACTAGTTGCTTGTAGGTACATATATGAGCGGTAATGATCCACACTTCGATCCCTTTTGCGTATGGGGCAATGAATATTCATGAACACGCGTCAAGTGAGGAAACTAAGAAATATTGTTAGGCGAAAGAGACGGGTGATGGGAATTAAGCTCTTTATTTACACTTTGTCCAAGACAGCAGTGAACTTTAGGATGGTAAATAATGTGTTTCCTTTTCCCTCTGCCCACAACAAGTTACTCTATTAGACCTGAGTATCTAAAAGTTTTCTCTTTTCAGCGGTTTCCGAAGCTATTTACTAATGATTACCTTGCAAACTACATGATCGGAGTGGAGGCAACTAAGGTTAAAGTATATAATTCATGCTACCATGATAATGCTCTAGAAGTCTTCCTGAAGGCGGTGAAGGATGGGCGGGCGATCGTCACAAGGGGTTGGACGAAAGTTATTCATGCCTATGGCATGTAGGAAGGCACATTATGCGCATTCCGCTTATTCAACACCGTCGACAGTCAAAATGATTTACACTTGTCTCTTCACCTTTACCGCCTCTAAATATTGCGGTTGATCATAGTTAATTGCTATCTAATCCTATACTTACTGAACATATTGTACTATCAATTTTATTTGTGGATTCGTTGTTTAACTATTATGCTGAGATTTTGAATTCCACGTTGCATATTTCAAAATTTCCAATTCGAATAATAAAATATAGGGCAAACTAAAATTATACAGGAGCGAATAAAATAATGTGCACACGGTTAGAAAGAAAACAACATGTGCGATGAAAGATAGAGAACAGACGGTTCTTTGACGTGAAACGTTTGCGATGCCCGACGGGCGCACACACGGTTTCGTCTCATATGCGTGTGCGATTCATAGTAATACGGCAAACATTTCAAACTAGTGTGCGTGTGTGCTAGGAATACCAATCGCACACATTTATGAAAATGGACACATTGGCGCTAGTAAAGGCACCACACACATTTTACAGTCTTGAACTGTGTGCGATAACATACCTATCGCAAACATATCGGTAGATTAAATGTTGTTGTCCACCTTTTTCACACGACTATAGCAGCGTAATCGTTTGGGATGTCTCTTGGATCAGAAACGTAACGTCGAGATGTAACGTGTGGGACTGGGAAGGCTTCTCATACGTTTATTCTATGGCGATCGTCAGTAGCCGCTCACCTATCCCGACGGTTTCTGGGTCGTGTGGGAAGGATCCCCCTATCACAGTCACTCACTTGGTGACGGTTCCAAATGCCATCGCAGAAAGGGGTTAAAAACCATTTGTATAGCACCTTACAGTACCAGTGAGATATGCAAGAAGGAAATAAATGTATGAAGGAAAAAGGTATTAAAGCTGAATATGTTAAAGATTTACCTCCTATTGAAGAAATACATGGACTTGACACACCACCATAGGTGGTAGAGGTAAACTCTCTTTTAAAGTTTGATGAAGGTGACATCCCTTATAAGAAACATCCTAGTCAATGCTTGTAAATTTGAAAATTATATCATGAAACAAGAATGCCTATGTTATGAAACAACTGAAGCAAAATTCTGATATGATTGCTCCTTGAGTGACTTGTTATTTAGAATTACTATTGATGTTATAGGTGTAGGAAAACACGCCTCTATTGTTCAAACCAAGCTCGAACATGTTGCTAAATCTTAGAGCGAATTTCTTAGTGAAATGAACAATAATATGAATGATTATGCTGTTAGAGTAGCAACTAGCACTACAAAAAAAGACACATCCGTGACATTTTGGGCCGAACGAAATTTTTTTCTGTCATACTTATGACACTTCTATGACGATAATTGTGAAAAAAACCCGGTATCATCATAGATGTGGTGGGGTCCTACTTCTATGACAAAAAATCATGATAGAAAATGGGCTTTTAAGTCTGGCGAAGTGGAACACGGCTGCATGACATTCTTTGGGCCGTCCATGATGGAAAAAACTGTGGTAGAAGCGAGGGCGAGGAAAATATCGGGGTGTTCCCGGTTACGGTGGGTGGTCGGGGCCGAGCGATGCATGTTTCTCTCGTACAGGCACGCGCGTGGGTGCGAGGCATTGGTATCTAGCTGAACCCGAGCGAGGCGTTGGGCTCTAACTGAACCCGAGTGATTGCATTGCAGGCTACACGTTACTGAACCCGAGCGATCGATCGATGGCTGTTAACTGAACCCGATCGAGCAATTCCTTCGCTACTGCTGCTAACTCAAGCCGATCAATGTTGCCTCTGGATGAACAGTGAGAGTTGCTGGGGGGGTTTGGATGAACAGTTCCCGGTGGGGGTGGATGAACAGGACCCCGTGGTGTTGCCTCTAGATGAACAGGACCCTGATCGATCGAGCCGGGTGGGGCTGGATGAACAGGACCCCGTGGAGGGCAGGATGAACAGGACCACCCTGTGGAGGGCTGGAGGAACAGCAGACGATCGAGGGCTGGATGAACAGTAGCCCATGGAGGGGTGGTTGAACAGGAGCCCATGGAGAGGGCTGGTTGAACAATAGCCGGTGGAGTAGCATGCGGCGGAGGCTGGATGAATAGGAGCCCGTGGATGAACAGTCGCAGGTGGAGGCTTGAGGAGGTCGACGGTGGATGAACAGTAGCCCGTGGAGGCTGGAGGGGGTCGAGGGTGGAGATGAACAGTATCCCGTGGAGTCCCGTTTTGTGGTACGCCACACCTCTCCCGATAAACATGACCCCCGTTTCGATCGTAGCGCTCCAACACAAGTCCTTTTCCTCCGTTTTGCGGTATGCCACACCCCTCCCGATCAACAGGACCCCCGTTTCTACCGTAGGAGGTCCACTTCCTCCGTTTTGTGGTACGCCAGACCCCTCCCGATGAACAGGATCCGTTTCGAACGTGGCCGGTCGAACACAAGGCCGTTTCCTCCGTTCTGCGGTACGCCAGGCCTCATTTCCATCGGCTGTTCCGTCCAAGCCCTCCTGATGAACACGACGGATTCCGTTCTGACCCAGCCGGTTGGCTCCCCATGAACACGACGACGATGATGTTTATCCGTTCCTACCCAGCCAAGTACACGAGCCCTGGCCGTACGTATGCGCGAGTAGGCGTGCGAGACCCTGCCCGTATGTACGTACGTGGTTGTATTTTCTTTCTTGCACACTGGCCGCTTTACATACGTGTACATGCTACGTGCGCGCCTCTACTACGACACGTGCGCGCCTCTACATCGACAAGTATGTACATACACGTTCGCGACCAGAATGACAACGCTACGTATGCTTTGACTAGGTGGGTCCCGACTGTCAGGCACTTCCTTGCCTGCGAAGATGTAGCTGGTGGGTCCCGGCGGATCGGCGAATCGTTTTTTGCCGGATGCACTTCCTTGCATGCGAAGATGTAGCTGGTGGGTCCCAGTAGTCAGGGGGAAACATATTTTTTCATGAAATACGGTGGCCCGTCCGGTGGGTCCCTGCTGTCAGGTGGAGGAATAATTATTTTGCGCGTAATAAGGAGGCACTTCCTTGCGTCCGCCGTGGACCCAGCCGTCAGCCTCTCCACGTACAGTACTCTTCCGATGGAAGTCGTTCCTTGACCACATTGACCACGCCGCGTCGAGAGCACCAGGGCGGTGGATTACGGCGGCGGCAAGGCCTAGGAAGGGGCGGCGTGGAGGCGGGGAAGAGCATATGATGGAAGCCAGCGGAGAGAATCTGAGGTTCCTTTGGTTCGGCTGCGGTGTGAGGCTGCCGTCTCCGCAGAATAACGGGGGTGTCGGTGAGTGGAGGGATGGCACTGGCCAGCGATGTAAGTAGTAGGGGTGGTGAGGCCTCGCGGCAAACCTGACCCGCCACGGGAGGCGAGAGCGAGCAGCATGACCGGCGCTGCATTGGGCGGCTGGAGCAAGAAGACCAGAGGTTGAAGAAGCACTACGGCCATTGGATGGACATTGTCCGGTCACTGCAGCTAGAATCGTTCATATTGACTAAGTTGACAAAGCCCTTGGTACGCGTCAACTTAGTAGGCCCACAGCTCAGCTTCCGAAATGGTGCGCCCCAGATGTCAGGGGGAGGAATCATTTTTTGGGCGGGTGAAGCTAGAATATCCGAGATTGAAAAAGAAGCACGTCATCCGTTGGATGGACATCCAATGGCCACTGGTGCTAGAACCGTGTGTTGACTATAATAAGTTGACAAAGCCTTGCATACGCGTCAACTTCTTTTTTTAGGGGACGCATCAACTTAGTAGGCCCACAAGTGTGTGGCAGAGAGCTTATAGCCCATTTGCGATTTGTAAGAATGTACGACCCGTTTTTGAATTCTAATGGAATTTACTACAACCCATTTACAGTTTGTTAAAAGTACATCCCATTTCCTACCTAGGACAACGATTAATAATTTCAACCAACCGTTCAAGACAGAATTCAATAAAATTTCCCACATTTTGATGGGATCCGAAATATTTTTATCCCGAAATTTCTAGTCAGATCAAATATAAATTTGTATTACGTAAAAATCTAACGAAACATTGCGCGCACAACAATTAAAAACTAATTTCGTGCTTGGTGCACTTTTTTATAGTTACTGCCCAGTTTTTATAATTACATCCCATTTATTATTTTTTAGAGCCCATTTTCCTGTTAAGCCTAATGCATCCCTCCTAGGAAAGATTTGCAGCCAGTGAAGGAGAATAACAAGTTGACCTTGCTTGGGTATTCCTCAAAAAGCGTATAGCTGGGCTAGCCATTTTCATCTTGAAAAAATTAATATCTGGGCTGGATATCTGTCACTGGGCTAGGCAGGCCACAGCCCGCCCAGATTAATACCCTGCTCTCCTCGAGCAACAACAAAAACATTGCCAAGAAAACTCTGCAAAGTACTCACGCCTCAAAAACACAAATCTTGCTCGAGCTGCTTGGTCCCGGTATCGGCCGCACCTTGTGCAATTCTCTCGTTTATATTGACTACATAGGTTGACAATGGTGTGGGACCGTGATGTCAGGAAACCAGGAGGAAGCAAAAAATATATAGTTTTACATAATAAGGAGGCACTTGCATACGTACGGCTATGGCCCTAGTGGGTCCCTACTGTCAACCAGTCAAAATAAAGTCATCTCCTGAATCCTCATGTTCATTGACCATGTTAACAATGCTCGGCGCCACGGCGAGCGCAACAACTCAAAGGACGACGGAGAGGGCCTCGCGGGCCCTACAGATGGTCTGATACAATGCTCGCTGCTCATTCAGGAACCCAGGATCATCGGACACCTAAGAGCACCTTCGAGAGACTGAGACGGCATGAAACGCTAAGGCCGCGCTTGGGAGCTCTGGTTTATTTCACACCTGTATTAAGATACAAGTGTAATTTACTCGTCATCGGAAACAACGCGTAAAATATAGGCGTAATGAAACCGAGGTCCCGAGGTCTGTAGGTAAAACCGGCGGGTTACGCGTGTAATTTGAGAGACCGGTGTATATTTTACTAGTCAAAATCGACCAACCAAGCGCTTCTCCTGAGACCATCTGCTTTTATTTACAAGCGTCAGTTTTACAAGCGGTTTTGGTTGGAAAACGACGATCCAATCACGGCCTAAGATGATGAGTTGGTCGGAAGATCATATGGTTTCACGTCTAACCTACCCGACTTGTCGTATAGTCTATGAATGAAACATAAGACGATGAACTTCTTAAGCACGGAAAGAACAGAAGAGGATGAGCTTCGTAACAAGAAAATCACCGGCATTAGATCGACATGCAAAACAATACGAAGCATTATTCTCAGGAGGCACGGTGAATAGCTCATGATGCCGCATGCCACAACATTCCAAGCTCAACTTTGCAATCAAACACAAGGCCTGGCATTACATAGACAATATTCAGAACAAACTCTTAAAATATCTTACATAAGTCAACATTCATGTGACTATGCATCTCAGCAGAGTAAATATTTACTTCTGAACTAAAGACAGGAATAGGAAAAGAATCGACGTTGCTCACAGCAAAGGGTGTCCCACTCAAAAATATCAAATGCATGTCTTTTGGCTATCATCAATGAGCAAAAATTGACAAGGTTTTCCAATTCCAATATATTAAACTAATGTCAACTTTGACAAGCTTTTCCCATTCAAAATATGTAATGCCTATGATTGTGGAACGGGCAGGGTTTGTCATCAGTTCGTCATCTACTAGTCCAGTGGCTCAAGGTGACGATGAATGATTAGAGAACCATTCGATGTATTGTGCATGATGAAGTATTATTATGGAGGACACGAACCATCTGAACATTTTGTGCAGTTCCACTAAAATCAAGCTGAGCATCCCTCTGGATTTCGTATTTATATGCTGCCATAAAACAAAGACACATCAGCACACACATGAATATTGGCCCCAGTGTCAACCCACCAATCGGTGGACTAACAAACTGAAAGTACGGTAAACATATTACCATACCCAGATGCCCCATCATTGTTGCTTAGAGTATCATTAACAGACTTGGAGTCCTGTCCTGGCTTCTTGGTACTTGTTTGGGCACTTGTTTGCCCGGTGTTCCTCCGAACCACAAGTAAAGAAGCCATCTCTCTTTTTGTCTTTCTTCTTACCCTTCTTAATGGCCGACGCTGGCAGCACCATTCAAACATATAGTCTGGTGGCTCAAGGTGACGACGAATGATTAGAGAACCATTCGATGTATTGTGCATGATGAAGTATTATGGAGGACACAAACCATCTGGACATTTTGTGCAGTTCCACTAAAATCAAGCTGAGCATCCCTATGGATATCGTATTTATATGCTACAAGAAAACAAAGACACAACAGCACACACATGAATATTGGCCCCAGTGTCAACTCACCAATCGGTGGACTAACAAACTGAAAGTACGGTAAACAGATTACCATACCCAGATGCCCCATCATTGTTGCTTAGAATGACATTGACTGATTTGGAGTCCTGTCCTGGCTTCCTGTACTTGTTTGGGCACTTTTTGCCCAGTGCACTCCACGTGTTGTAGAGTTTCCTATGCTCTCTGTAGACTAGTCATGTCACCAACGTCTACTAATACTCTGTAAAGCTTCTCGATCATTCCTTGTGTAATGTAGCGCAAACAGTGACTGCTTCTTTATGCAAAGTGGTAGGACCAACTGGACCCACTAATGCAGCAGTTTGCCTTAGACACATTGGCTCCTTTTGTGCAGTTTAACTAAAATCAAAGTCGGAATAAAACCGAGCTTTAATTTTGATATCACTGTAAGCAACAAAAGGTATAAGGGAAACAATTACTGAGATATAACGGTTGATGACTTGTACTCCCAGAAGAAAAACATCTACTGATCTACCTTATCTTAATAGGAAACAAAGCAGGAGAGTAGAAATTCTCAATCTGTGTGATTCATTCATATTAACTAAGACACTATCTTAACAATGCCATGTTTCAACATGTATAAAGAACGACAAAGCATAAAAGTATCATTCCTAAAACAATGCGACTGATTCATTTTAACAGAGACATTATCTTAACAATACCTTGGTTAAACATGTAGAAAGAACTACAAAGCAGGATAGTACCATTTGTAAAACACTATAACTAATATATAATAATAGAGATATTATCTGAATAATACATTTCTTAAACATGTACACCGGCCGATCCCTAACAGAAATGGTACTCCTGCCGATCCCTAACAAGTGTTGCAGTTTTGAACTAAGATTTAGTAGTTAATTCTGAGGAAAGTCGGCACTGACCTTTCAAGACCAAGATTTGAAATAACTCGTGAGGAAGAGCTTAGAGAGATCTCAACACATATATGGAAATCCGGTCTCATTTTGTGCAGTTCCACCAAAATTAAGCGAAGCAAAATGTCGCAATAGCAACAAGTTGAATAGATATCCCTGTTTTAACAAAGGCAAAAAAGGAATGAATTACTAGCCAATAAAGGAGGATGAAACATGCGGCCACAAAAATGTTAATCCCGCCAATCCATAACAAGTGTTGCAGTTTTGAAATAAGATTCAGTAGTTAATTCTGAGAGTGGCATTGCTAATTTTACCAGCGGCATTAGATTAACAAAAAGCATAAACAGTTCTAGGGGAGAGTGGGCACAACAACAACATGTGCTTCCATCTACTTATAAAGGGGGTGATGCAGAGTTTGTTGTAACAAAGCAACAAGCATAATGTCTGGGTTGGTCCCATTTTTGTTCACTACTTAATGGGAAAAGACAGCAATACAATAGCTTCAATTCAACATTTATTTAAAACAGTACCAATACAAGTAGCACAACATCTCAAAACACACTGCACAATCATGTGGATGAAGGCAAGTACCAACCTGTCATGGCGCACACAAGATCACGTACGAATCTGCCAACACGAATAGGAAATCCAATCTCGTTTTGTGCAGTTACTCTGAAATCAAGTAAAGTCGCCGTTGTGACATTTAAGTTTGCTATAGCAACAAGTTGAATATATATGCCTGATTTAATAGAGGCAAAAAGGAAATAATTACTGCCAATAAAGGAGGATGAAACATGCGGCCACAAAAAGAAGCATCTACCTTATCTTGATGGAAAACAAAGTATAGGACAGTAGCATTTCTAAAACGGTTGCATTGATTCATATTACCAGAGAAATTCTCTTAAAATAGTTCAGTAGTTAATTCTAAGAGTGGCATTGCTTAAAATAAAATAGCTTCAATTCAACATTTATTTAAAACAGTACCAATACAAGTAGCACAACATCTCAAAACACAATGCACGATCATGTGGATGGGACATGGGACATGCCAGCACCATGTGCGTACACACGTATAAATGGGTGATGCAGAGTATGTAGCCAAGCAGCATATCTGCGTTGGTCCCATATTTGTTATCTTTGAAACTTTTTCCGATGTGAGGGCAGCAAATCCAGTCCTGCACAAACTACCCGACCCCCCTGTTTCTTTCCCTTTTCAACAAAGAGTTCGGTTCCTTACAGATGTGTGTACTGGATTACCCCCTTTTTCCCTTTTCGACCAACAAAGCGGCTGGATAGCTAGTCTATACTACTTACCCTCCCTCCTTTCCTCATTGAACCACGTCCTAGATTCATGCTCCACCCCACCGCGCCCTTCTTTCCTGTTTGAACCAAGACCTAGATTCGACTACAGAATCAAAAAAGATTAGCATGCAGCTAGACCAATGACGGTTTCAAAGAAACTTATACCTTAGGGTCATCGAGATGTGGAAAGGCATGCGGCGGGAGGTCGGATCTGCCCACATTACGTACGGCAGCGAGGAAGAAGGGTCGATGGCCCTCCCTTGGTATTGGGTGAAAAGAAAAGCGCAGCTGGCGGTGGATTGCCTCCCTCTTGAAGGCGATAAGTGAACGCTGCACCTCCTCCCTTCCGGTCTGACGGGATCGGGACGCCTCCTTCGCCCGGTGTGAGGGGGTGAGAAAGAGAGAGCCTAGCGCAGTCTTGTTTAGATCTGGTGAAGAGGGTGAGAGGCAGTGAATATAGCAAACCCTAGCAAAGGCAGCTGAGCCTCCAGCGTGTGTGTGTGTGTGTGTGTGTATATATATATATATATATATATATATATATATATATATATATATATATATATATATATATATATGTAGTCTTGGCGGGAGTGTGGAGAGTGCAAACCCTAGCGAACAAGCGCTGAGGCTCCGTCTTGTATATATACTGTAGTACGGACTGAGCTCCGGTGCCTTAACTGCACCTGCTTTTGGCTGTCTGACAGGTGGGCCAGCCACATTTTGGGCCCACCTGTCGTAAACCCAAAGGTAGGTGCACTAAAGTCAATGAATTTGCGTCCATATAGTACTCGTGTATACGACTAATATATAGTGGAGTGGTTTTCTTATTCTCTCCATAACAATCGTTTTAAATTGTGTAAGTACGAAACAAACTCTTTATTTAACGTACTAGTGAAGAAAACTACTACTCCCTCTGTTCCTAAATATTTGTCTTTCTAGAGATTTCAACAAATGACTACATACGGAGCAAAATGAGTGAATCTACACTGTAAAAAATGTCTACATACATCCGTATGTGGTAGTCCATTACAAACCACTTGAAAGACAAATATTTAGGAATGGAGGGAGTACTTCCGATGAACTAACGAACCATGCGTCCTGGTCGCACTTCCTGTCCTTCACGTGAGGTACACTACCCTCCCTTAAGTGAACAACCACACATGCGCCAAATTATCGGAAACATGTGAGAGTGTGTACAAATAAAGAATTTTAATTTCAATTGTCGGAAAGGTTTGAGAGTATGTACAGTTCGCCCTCTCTAATAATTATGGTTTTTTGTGTTCGGCCTAAACTTGGTCAAACTTTACAATGTTTGACTTCAGTCAAATCTAATATGCGGAGTAAATAAAAATGGAGGCTACTACGTCCATCCGGGATTTTAGTCCACACCATTTTTAATCAAAGTTAATAGTTGGACAAATAAAATTACAGGGAGCTGGAGACAAAGTTGTGAGAAGGCTTAGAAATCAATACAAAACTTATGCTCTTAGTACCAACGTCGATCCTTCTTGAGAAACATTTGGTTCATAGCCAATTGTGTGATAAAATTGCACCAACATGAAAGACGACTGCGTCTCCAATGCAACCAAGGTGAACTGACGAAGGATATCATCTTTGTGGGTAACAAGCAAAGAGCACTGAAGGAAGACAACCTGTTTTTCATTGAAAATCGATCAGCTTCACCAGCCGACGCAACCATGAGGCGCAACCGTGAGTATCGATAGGTCATCATGGTGACGCATCATCCATTTGGCATCAAGTTTGGGTGAGGCACCTATGAAGTTCGACAAATCCTCAGTGTGGTCTGTTTCTTCTTAGTAGTCAAGCTTGAGGAAGGAAGAACCACGTGGCAGAGGACAGTGAGGCGGAACAGCAATGGCCATCCAATTTTGTGCAGTTCCACTAAAATTGAGGAAGACATGCCCGGGTATGGAGATACGCATCGCTATTTCCAAAAATATAAAAAAGGGATATAGTGTTGTTACTTTGTTTTACAAGATTAACAACGACATCTCAATTGTCAATAAGAATTATGAAAAGTACACCAACAAACAGAAGCATCATGATTATCTTGATGGGAACTAAACCAGGATACACGAGAAAAAAAAGCATTTCTTCATTTAACCGGTGATAGTATTAGATTAGCAGCAGCAATAGGAGCATATGGACAATGACCGCACAACCACCATGTACTTTTGTCGAAACAAAATGTATACCTCCACCGAGGCATAAATTAGGATAACTTTTCGAGTGGCATTTCCTCTATAATAGTAGGTGATGTTGGACCAGCTGACGAACCCTAGCTACTATACATGGGGAGCTGGGGAGTAGTCGCATAGAAGAAAACCCGCATGTAGCGACCTGGGGAGCTGGACCAGTACAAGAACTTATACCTCAGGTGGGCGAGATGTCGCTTAGGCGGGCGGGCGGGATCTGCCCACACGACGGCAGCGAACAAGGGCGCGGAGGACCTTCGTCCGTGCCAGCGCCGGCTCCGAGAGGACGGTGTGCATCGGCTTCCTCCATCGCCGACGGCGACAACGTCAATGCTGCAACTCCTCACCTCCCGCAGCGGACGGGATTCGGCCGGATCTTTGACCACCGGTGAGGAGAGAGATAGTGTGGACACTATAATCTTGTTTTGTTATGGAGAGGGTGAGAGAGCGAGACGCGAGAAACTCTATCAAACAAGAGGCTATAATGGAATAAAACAATCTCTCCATAGCAGTGGTTTTAAATAGAATACGCGCGTTCCCGGAAAAAAGAAACGAAAACTGGCGAACAATTTTTTAACGCACCAATAAAGAAAACTCGAGCAAAAACAGCCCCCGCTTCCAGGTCGCGAGAGTCGCCGCGCACACACACATAGACATAGACATGCATATCCGTGTTTACATAAAATTCCATTTCCATCTCCATCTCCAATCATATTTGTACAACTGACACATTATTTATGTTGTTACTTATATACGCGGCAATATTAACGTATAGCACCTCTTGTTTGCGGGCGTCCGGACCACTGCCACGGCCGCTCCTGACCAACTCGAACCCTCTTCATCACCCGCGCGTGCTTCCCGCCCGGAACGGTCAGTGCCGCATTCATGCCCGGCTAGAGCGGACACAACCCCTCACTGGCGCTGGCATTGAAGCGGCACACCAGCCGAGAGAGCATCGCCCGCGCCGCTTCCTGGTGCACGCGACTGCTCCGTGTTCAAAGGTCACAATAGCCGGCCACAACATGCATGTAAAAAGTTCTTGGGAGTCCGTGCTCCAGCTAGTTGTCCTCCCCCAACTCGTCAATCTCTTCCAGTAGTACTAGTACTCCATGGTGCGATCCATCGACAAGCAGGCGAGAAAGTTATTGTATACTCGGTTTGCAGTGAGTGGCATGCCGAGCGACCGTGTGGGGTCGAACCGTGGCGGAGGGTGAGACACGAACGCGACAGACATGATTTAAACATTGGTTTTGCTCGATGGCGCGATCCAACGAAACGAAACGTTGGTTTCTCTCAGTTTCCATTTTTTCTCTGGGAAAACGGAAACTTTCCACTCTATTTTCGTTCCTACGCCAAGGTTGCCCTGTTACAACATTCCATCAAATACAAAGGAACACTAACACGCATGCTGATGCATCTCAATGATTCATATATCATAGCCAATATTTACTTCACAACTAAAGACAAAAGTTGTGAGAGCGTGTACGAAAGAAAAACTACTGATGGGGTCACTACGACTTAAACCCTAAACCCCAAATAGGATTTAATTTCCTGGCCAGGTAGAACCTGTCGAAGGAAAGATGGCTGGCACCCTCGGATCATCGATGCTTTTGTGCAGTTCCACTAAAATCGAGTGAGCATCCACGATGGAAAAGATATTGAAGAAGTGTGATTAGAATAATAATCTTGGCACTAGTTCATGAGACATAAACTCATCACAAGTAGAAGCCGGTAGAAGTAGAGAAAGATCGACATGGAGATGGAGCTACATGGGGAGCTGCGGTAGTGGAGCAAGCCGTCTCCAAAAGGAAGATGGACTACCTGGGACGTCGGGCTGTAGCTAGAAGGGCGGTCGGGATTCGGCATCGACCCATACCGCGGTGACCCCCGATTGGGACGCGCTGACTGTGGATTTTCTCCGTCGCCGATGTCGACCGCGCCTACGCAGAACATTGTTCCCTTCCCCCAGCTGCGGGATCAGGCCGGATATGTGACCAGCGGTGTGGCCACCGTCGTTCTATGCTTGTGAAGAGAGCAACCCAAGCAAGCAGGCTTGTAGCTTAGGCTCCTGCTAGTATATATATTGTGGTTTGCTTTTTCTCTCCACATCAACCATTTTATATTGCGTACGTGTCATTGAAGAGTGAAATGATGGTTGCTTCTTCCGACTAACTTACTGTGTGATTTGACTAGTCCTTTAGTTGCCCCTATACGTACTCCCCCTACGTGTATGCAACAGTCACACGTACACATGGACACAAAAACGCGCACGACGCCCTACTGCATGCATGTCCGAGCACACAACGGAACACACACGGTCATGCTCAAGTGCTCAACCTACACGTGCATGCACACACATACTCAGCCAGGGTGAGCTAGTGACCGTATAAACACCGGAAAATGTATATATTTAGCGCAATGAGCGTATTATTAAGTCCACTGACCGTATTTACAAATATACAGTGACAGACAGTGTATTTATCTCGTTTGAAATTAAGCCATATTAACCGTGGAGGAGGAAGTATGGACTAGTATTACTTTTCTATGTCCCATCAACTTGCCAAACGAGGAGAAGCTTGTAGGACGGGAGAAGCTTGCGCGTGGTGGCTCACAGGACAAGGAGAAACTTTTGACTAATGCAAGTTGTCCTTCGCTCAGGCGGTGGACGTGCAACAGTTAATTCGGTGTCAGATTTCCAGAAGCATACACTATACTAGTAGTACTATTATTGTTGCACTTCCCGAAGAGGCGAATAGCCAAGCGCAAAGTTTACTAGTACTAGTACTACTACTATAGTCTATAGAGGTATGTACTACTATACTAGTACTAGGAACCGGATGGAGGAGCGTCTTCACTTTATTATGTTTTTAAAATGTGATAAAGCAATCTTCAACACATTTGGTTCTCTTCGAGGGTTCTCGCATGTGATAATGGAAGTTGATTGCATGGAACACTCGCCACAATTCTCGCTTAATTCTGGCTCATATCCTGTTACAAATAGGAGCGCGCGGTAATATTTCCTCTTTTTTTGTTATTCATCATGTAAACAGGTCAGCAAACCTTGTGGCGCATCTTTGTGCTAACTGTGCTTGCTGCACTTTGAATGTGGCCGAGAGATGGCTTGATGAAACACCTCGCTTCCTACTTCTTTTTTTGCGGGGTACCTCGCTTCCTAGTGAGAAGTGTCTTGGCTCATCGTCCTAAGAATGCTTATATATAAATAAAGCTCTCTCATTTACCCGCAAAAAAGATTAAGCCATATTAACCGGAAAGGAGGGAGTATGGACTAGCACTACTTGTTGGTGTGTCCCGTCAACTTCATGAGCGAGGAGAAGCTTGCAGGACAAGGTGAAGCTCGCTTCGCTTTTGACTAATACAGCGTACCCTCGCCCAGGCGGTGGACATGCATCAGTTCATTCGGTGTCAGATTGCCAGAGACATACACTATAGTACAGAACATGCGGAGTTCCATCATTGTTCGACTTCACGAAGAGGCGAAGAGCCAAGCGCAAGGTTTAGTAGTACGAGTAGTACTACTACTAGAACCACATGGTGGATCCTCTGTACTCTTATTTTTCTTAATCTTTGATAAAGTACACATTTATTTCGGAGAAGGGCGGAAAACGGCAGCCCAACATGTAATGATGATACCGATCAACCATGCTCGAATATATCTTGGCCTCCGTGCGAGCCCGTCGGTGTGTTCTTGCTCCTTGTCTCTCTCAAGGAACGGCGGGTTGGCCATTTTGCCGTCAGTTGAGATCGGTTTGCTCACCTCCGGTCCCACATGTCGGTGATATGCCAAGAGGAGGTGCGTTGACCGGTAGCTATCTGGCGTACTTGGTTTTGCACCTTCATACTACTCCTCCATCCGTCCACGGTTCTGGTAGCGCTTCATTATGATGCATTTCTCTCAATGCATTTCCACCACTAGAGAGACTTTAGGCGCGTTTGGTTTAATGCTCAATTAATTAGGGCATGGTAACGCAATTTTCTCTCGATGTAGTACTACGGAGTGGAGTAAGTGCATGCATGTGTGTACCGGGGTGGAAGCTTTGCATGCATGTGTGTCGCATTATTTCCTCTAGTAATAGATGTCGTGCTATAACTACCAATGCTATTTTTAGGCCGATCACTAGTCGCCTTGGTCCCGAGATTTTCTCTTTTTACAAGCGCTCTATAAGCAGTGACGGATGGAGTAGTCTGGCGGATTCAAAGAAGAGCGTATTGATGGATGCTTCTTCGAGCAACTTACGATTGGGAAAGGTGGGGCTTATGATTTGACTGCTCATTACTCACTATTAATGCGGTATAACGACCGGTCTGAGTCTCCCATGCGGCTCTGCACTACCCCCTCGGTTCTTAAATATACTCCGAAGTATTTGTCTTTCTAGATATTTCAACAAGTGACTACTCAAATATTTTTTTTAGATATTCAAATGGACTACTACATACGGATGTATATAGACATATTTTAGAGTGTAGATTCACTCATTTTGCTCCGTATGTAGTCACTTGTTGATATCTCTAGAAAGACAAATATTTAGTAACAGAGGGAGTACACATACGAAGCAAAATGAGTGAATCTACACTTTAAAATATGCCCATTTGAAATTTGTAAAAAGACAAATATTTAGGAACGTAGGAGTATAATTTTGTGCATGGCACATGGACCCGAATGCCGAATAGGCTTCTGGCAATGCTATCAAGCTTCCAGCATTTGTTTACATAATTGACGTATTGTACAATTAATTTTCCCGCGACATGAAATTGTACAACGGTGTGAGCTTTGAGCTTTTGTTTCGTGTGTCTTGCTATGATGCTCTTTCAGAAACAATAAAAAACTAACTTCCTTGCTAATCAGAGCTAATATTTACATCACACCTGAAGACAAAGTTGTGAGAAGGTGTTTAATTAAAATTTATCCATGCTTTCATTGGCAACAACGTCCCCCCAGCTCTGTCTAAATCAACAAGGCATGTTGGGAAAATTGTAACTCTCAAGAGCATGTTCCAAAGATATTAAGTGTGATTACGATAATAGAGGGCTGCTGATGAAACAATAAACACACAAATAGAAGCCGGTCACCTTTGGAGTCTCTCTTAAGACTAACTAGTTAGAGAAGATTAGGCTCGGAGTTGGATGAGGAGGATAGAGCAAAACCAATCTCCCTTTGTGCAGTCGCACCAAAATGTAGAGACGTTACCCGTGTGAAATTTTGGTAGAACCGCACAAAACACTCTTAAGAAAAAAGTGATTTGTGCAGTTCACCAAAAGGTCGCAATAGCAACGAGGTGAAATGGATAACCCTGTTTACAAAAAATAGGTAGAAAGGAAACAATTACTGGCCAATAACAGTTGATGACACATGCGACGACAAAAAAGAAGCATATTCCTTGTCCTAAGGGAAGATAACAACACGGTTGTGTTTGTCTAAAACAGTGTGAGAACGAGATTGCAATATGGAAAGTACGTCGGGCGAGCTACGTTTTGGGCAAAGAACTATGGAAGATCCACATGCAGCGATGTGGGAAGACGGGCAGTGGAGCAAGGCCGGAGGGGATACCTAGAGGTCGTCGGGATGTAACTAGGTGAGCGACGGTGGGCGGGATCTGCCCATACTGCGGCAGCAAGCAGGTGGCGTAGGCCCTACCACGCCGGAGCTTGGTCAGAGAGAATGGCGTGTATCGCAGATCGGGACGTGTCGCCTCGGCGCCGTCGAACGGAGAAACGATGCACGTCCTCCCTTTCCGCCGGCGGACAGGATGCGGCCGGATCAGTGACCAACGTTGTGTGTGTGTGTGAGAGAGAGAGAGGCCACCACAGCCTTGTGTGAGATAATCTGAAGAGAGACAAACCAGGCAGGCAGGCTCCATTGTATATAGTGGAGCGGACTACCTTTTTCTCCATAAAAATCGTTTTATATTACGTATACGTGCCATTGGCGAGATAACTTTATTTAAAATAACGCTAACGCATCAAGTCGAACTTTGTTTTGTGCATGCATGGTACACGACCTCCGTAGGTAAACAACCGCTACACGCGTTCAAATTAGCACCTGGGCTGCCATTTCGTACAGAAATGAGCTCCATTGTGTACCCGCGCAAGTGTGGCTGGGCATGAAGTGTGAGTACATGCACGGTGCACCTATTCTCTTCTTGTA
The DNA here is from genome assembly GCA_021605205.1 of Aegilops longissima. NCBI lineage: Eukaryota > Viridiplantae > Streptophyta > Magnoliopsida > Poales > Poaceae > Aegilops > Aegilops longissima. Next base: position 246,208,731 of record CM038680.1, on the reverse strand, counting down.
TACGTACACCACCTACGTGGGGTTGTGTGAAAGAGATACAAACATAGAGAGATATAGTGTGTGGGTTCGTGAGAGTCTTTTGAAGGGGGGGTGGGGTCAATCAAAAAATGTAACATATGCAATGTGTGTGAAATAGAGTCCTGGATATATCATATATATAGAGGGGGCGATCCACGAGAAGAGAGTAGAGGTATCATCGGCTTGAGTTGTCCATAGAATCTAAGAGAGGGATGATGTGTGTGTGTGCGTGCGCGGTCGATAAAGAGTGCCATCGAATTTGTGTGTGCCCACGTCAAAGATATAGAGTGGCTGGCCTACTGGAACGTTAGAGGGGACAGGTGCAGTTTGTCTCTGTGGCATGGATACCTACCTATATCGCTCGACTATCGGCGTGTGGTGGGGGGGGGGGAGGGAGGCCTAATTAACTATAGAGGTACAATGGATAGTATATGTGTGGAGGAGGAGAGAGGCCTACCTCATGTATTAAGGGAGATCGATCTACCTCATGTATTAAGGAAGATCGATCGGCATCCATGCATATGTGTAGGAGAGGAATAAGGTTGGGAGAGAGACAGAGCTAGAGTGTTGGAGGGGGTGGTAGTGGAGTTGCTTCTAACAAATGGTAGGATAGGCTTGCTAGACAACCGGAGGGCACGCCTGCAATATCAATAAGAGAGGGGATGGCTGCATGTCTATGCACGTGCGTGTGAGAGACGGGTCAGGAGGCATGCACGAATGATGAGTGGGGGGGGGGCGATATGGCTGTGGTAAGCAGACATAACTACATAGGAAGATCAATTGTCCTTTGTCAGAGAAAGGAGAGACATAACTTGTGAGGTACGTCGATCGATGGGGGCGGGAATAGTTAAAGTCGACCTAGGTATATGTTGGGAGATCGATTGGTATACATGCATGTGTGTGTTAGAAGCAAATGAGGCACGGGGAGAAGGATAGAGAGAGAGGGATGCATCTAGGAGGTGGTGCGAGAGTCATACTATATCGAGGGTGGAGGAGTGTGCGAGTACGAGATCGATGAAAAGAGTGGTGGGAGTGAGGCATGGACGGTGATAAGAGAAGAGGGGAAGCTTGTGTTTTGTGCAAGGCATACCTGGCTAGAGAGGCATATCGATCGATGTGTGCCGTAAAGAAGGAGCTGGGGGGCCTACACACACCGTGGGTGAACGACCTAAAGTGAAAAGACAATTTTTGTGATGGAGCTAGAGAATCTTGAGGGAGGGTGAGAGGGATGCAGGCGTCTGCATGCACGAGAGATAGTTAGCGCTAGCTAGCTACAAAGATAAGAGGATTGTGTGGGTGTAAAAGACGAATAGAGATCATACTTCATTATGAAAAGCGAATTCGGATATTTGAAGAATTTATCATAGTGTTTTAAACCGACGCATGTGTGAATATATATAATGGTGGTACACATGGTGTGGTTATGAACATGTTATACTACATATAATATATTTTATCTCTACTCTTATAAAAAAACGGAGTTGTTGATGATGGTGCCATCCTGCAATATAGGCCGTCCGATTTATATCTGACGGGTAGGAAGGAAACTATGGCAACTTTGAAAAAAGATACCCACACCCCTCTCCATATTTGCAAACTAGGCCTCTGTAACATCCCAAATTTTTCAATTTGGCATGTTATACATAGGTCATCCATGCATATCATATTTTATTGCATTCTCGTTTACCATCCTCGAAAATCCTAAGCAACTCAAGGACCCTCGGAGAGAAGTTGGGGATTTTTCGATTTTCATATTTGAATTTTATCAAATAATGAAAGAGCGAGGATATTGGATTTTATTATTTTCTCTCCGGAAAAATATTTCATTTTAAATAAATAAATGAGGGAGATAATATGACTTCTCCAAAATAATTGAAATATCGGAGGAAAATGTTAAAATCATTATTTGGTTTTTATTTGAATTTATTTGGAATTTTAATTGCCCTAGAAAAATTTGCGCTTTAAAAAATTGCATTTTAGGGGCCAAGAAAAGTTCATCTAGTTCTAAATATTTTATTTAGACACGAGAAAACTTGTTTTGGAATTTTAGATTTTTATTTATTTTTCTAGGATTTGTTTTATTATTTATTGTCGGCTGAATGATTTAAAAAAAATGGACCCGAGCCCGACTGGGCCAAAGGCCCAGCCGAGCCAAAGCCGCCCCTCGCGCCGCCGCCTCCCAGCAGCCGCCGTGCGTGCACGGAAGCCGAGGGCGAGTCGAGCCGGACTCCACCCGGCGCCCCTTCCCAAGCCGAGCCGCCCGCCCTCCTATAAATACCGCCGCCCGCCGCCACCACCACCCGCCACCACCGAGCCGCGGCTCCGGAACGCCGAGCCGGAGCCCGAGCCGCCGGAGCCCGATCACGCCATCGCCGCCCCTCTCGCCGCCGCCGCCGCCGCCCTCGCCGAGCCGCCGCCGCCTCTCGCCGACCCCCGCCCCACCCCGGAACCCGCCGGAGCCGCCGCCCCGCCGGACGCGCCTCGCCGGAGGTACCCGACCCCGCCGCCGGTTTATTTTTTTGAAGAAAACCCTTCGGTTTTTTTATATAAAACCCTAGATCGTTTTTTATATAGATCGGTTTATTTCGTCGGTTTATTTACTTAGCGAACGTCCGTTCGTCCATTCGTTCTAACGAACGCGTTCACCGTTTAGTTTCTGTTAACGAACGTTCGTTCGTTTAGCAGTTCGTCGCTTTTCTTTTATCAGATTTATTCCGCGGTTATTCTGATCACGATTTCTGATCCAATTTTCAAACCTGTTTATCTTTTCGCTCGTTTATCGGAATCAGGCGATTCAAGCGCCTGGAGTTTCATCTCTAAACCCTCTTTCCGAATAATCAACTTAAACCAGTTTTTATCCCTGTAAAATTTGACCCTAGTTCAGATTAGTAAACGGACCCTATTTCTTTTGCCGTTTGAGTTTCGTTGTTCCGTTTGGTTTGATTCTTTTTGCAAACCGGAGTTCTTAAGTTGAACTCTCCGGTCAACCTCTTTCAGTTGAAGTTTCGTTTGTGCATCTTTGCTTGTTTACTTATGTATGTATTGTTTGCTTGCGATAGAATTTCCGGTGCGAGCGTGTTACTCTGAGTCTCTAGGATTCACGGATCGTCAGCAAGGCAAGTAACACTTGATCATACCTTTTCATACCCAGTTTTATGCATTAGTGCAACCCTCAAACATTGCATGATTAGGATGGCATTAATTTGTGGGTTGGGAAGTAGATGATGAGGTAGGAACCTATTGCCCTGTTACTCTCAAACCCTTGGGAGTTACTTCTACGTTATGCTTATATTGCCATGCTATGCTCATAGACGTGGTTTGGGTTTGAGAGATATTCACGACAGATGTGAGATTGTTAATTAATGGTTTACTTTAAGGTGGCAACTTAAATACACATCTGGGTGGATTGAGGCACTGGGGAACCCAGTGTTGTCTGTTTTTTGGAAATCCGGGGTACCGTGTGATCTTCCTATGGACCGCCACCAGGCTCAAAGGAACTGAGATTATTCATGCTAGAAACTTCCGTGTGCAGCCACAAGCTATTATTGGCTCTAGCATAGTTGAGTAAGTTCGTGAAGCTCTCGAAGAGGTAGATCAGCAGGTAGTGGGTTTTATAGGTTTGGTATGATCTATCCAGGAGTAGAGAGTTAATGTTTACGAAAGAGCGTGTCTCGGTCATCCGTCTCTCAAACACCATGTAGTCACGAGAAACCAACGGAGGTGATCGAGTCTTGTGGGGAAAAGTGCGCAAACCTCTGCAGAGTGTACAATCTAATCATGGTTAGCCGTGTCCCCGGTTATGGACAATTCTGAGTATCTAGTACTTGAGTATTTACATGTATCTCATCACTCTAAATTAATATTGTTGGGTTGTTAATTACTTTAATTGGGATTGAGTTGGGGTTATACCTTCTCAATGATGTTTCAACCACCATGATAGTTAAAGTAAAATTTATTCCTTTGATGTAGGGAAAAATTGGCTTTTCGCAAACTGTAACCATAGAGCTTTCCACCAGCCATATATGCATGTAGTATAGCTTATCTTCCATTACTCTATGTGTTACATTGCCAGCATATTCCATGTGCTGACCCGTTCTCGGGCTGCAACGTATTATGTTGCAGACTTTTCAGACAAGGAGTAAGGATTGTAGGTCGTTGCCGTGTAGCTCAGTTATGCCGTTGGAGTTGATGGACTCACTTTATCTTCCAAGCCTTCCGCTGTTATCAAATTAGATGGCCTTCAGCCATATTATTGTAATAAGTTCTCTTTTGAGACATTCGATGTAATAAGTGTCTGATTGCTACTCTGTTATAAATCCTTCGAGTACTGTGTGTGTCAGCATTACCGATCCAGGGATGACACAGAAGCACAGAGACTTGACCATCTGAGGTCGGGTCGCTACAAGATGGTATCAGAGCACACGCTGAGTGTAGGACACGACCACTAAGATAAAACCATAGGTCACTCCTCTCTACTCATTTCTGACCTCTCTCCATTTTCCACTCTTTAGGATAGCGGAGATGAAGTACAAGTTTGCCCAACGGATGAAGACACACCTTTGGACGCCACTTGAAGGAAGTCACTAGGTACCTAAATATTGGAATACCAAGCTTCACGGGACGTACAACGCCACCTTACCAGAAGAAGAATGCTGGAAGATTCAAGCTCTAGTTCCCGGAAGGACGTTTGCACCAAGCACGGAGCCCATAGTATGTGTTTTCAATGCACCAACATGGAGTTTGGGAAAGAGTATGGCAGCTCACATTACCATGGGGACGCATTGGAGAAGTCTACAACAAGGAGCTTAAAGACACCATATACCAAATATGTGGGCGCCGAGGCGAGCAATGGGAAGTAATTAGCATCAAGAAGGATAGATCCATTGCAGCCTACATCCAGGAGCTAAACCAGCACATTCGGCGTCATGAGCACCGGATGTGCTTGTTGACATGCTGGATTTGAAGAAGGCGAAAACTAAGATCATCGAATTGGAGGAAGAACTCAAGTCTACCGCGATGGATATGAGGAAGAAATCAAGATACTCTTGGAGAAGAACGGCGACCTAGTCAAGAAGATTGGAGTTTTCATGGGAGGACCAGCACCCAAGGAAGAGGAGCAAGAAGAGGAAGAAGACCCGCTTGTCCGGACAACTACATCATCATCGGCGACACCGACTCAGATCCAAGTGATGATGACTATGAAGGCGAAGTTGGAGCAGACATCATGGAGTCTTCCACCGATCAAAATTTCTAGATGACCACCAAATATTAGTAGTATTTTCCCCCATGTAACTAGTAGTAGTTGAGCACGTATGCGATAGTCCTAGATCGTTTTGTATGCCCTTGCTTGCTTGATTGAATGAATGTGTGTGTTGCCTCATGTGCATATGGGTAGTGTTTTCTCACTAGACCTCTTTCTATTTCTAATCTCTCCCCTCTAAACCCTCAGATGCCTCCGAGGCGTGACCCGGTTTTGCTTTCCCACGGAGCTCACTCGGTTGATCCAACAATGAGAATGCCTTGATGCAATTTCTAGTTCGAGAACCAGGGCAATGCCAACAACAACAACAACAACAACAACAACAACAACAACAACAACAACAACAACAACAACCCGCCCTTTGGACAATTTAGCCCGTTTTTCGAGGTTACAACCGCGGTGTTTTCAAAGTAGCACCGAGCCAATAGTTGCGAGATGACTGGTTACGCCATATTGGAAGGAGTTAACCACCGCAGGATGCACGGATCTTGAAAAGTGCGCTTTGCCGCACATCAATTGGATGGACCAGCAGCCGCATGGTGGGAGAATTACGGCTACTTTTCCTATAGCCAATGTCACTTGGGACCAGTTCAACAAGCTTTTCGCACGGCCCATGTTTCAAGCGGAGCCATGCAGATAAAGAAGCGTGAGTTCCGCAACTTACGCCAGGGAACCGTACTGTGGCCCAATACGTGGATGAGTTTAGCAAGTTATCACGCTATGCCCCTGATGATGTGGCCACAGATGCCGCGAAGCAAGAGAAGTTTATGGAAGGACTGAATGATGAGATGAGTATGCAGCTGATGGTGGCAACTTTCAACAACTACCAGGAGTTGGTAGATAAGGCCCTAATGATTGAAGGAAAGCAGCAGCAAATTGAGAGTCGTAAGAGGAAGTATGGACAAGGGAAGTATAACTCAGGGAACACCAGTTATATGCCAAATTCAGCAAGTGCGAGTTTTGGTTAAAGGAAGTTCGATTTCTTGGGCATGTTATATCAGGAGAGGGTATAGCAGTAGATCGAGTAAAATTCAGTCGATCCTTTGAATGGTTGGCACCCACTTGATCGCCGAGATTCGCAGTTTCCTTGGGTGGCGAGGATATTATCGGAGATTCATTGAGAATTTTTCCAAGATTGCTAAACCAATGACAGAATTGCTAAAGAAGGATACCAAGTTCAAATGGACGGAGGATTGTGAGACAAGCTTCCAAGAGTTGAAGAAGCGGTTGACTACAGCCCAGTCTTGACATTGCGGATATACATAAGGAGTTTCAAGTGTATTGTGATGCCTCTCGCTTGGGACTTGGATGTGTTCTTATGCAGGAAGGAAAATTTGTTTCGTATGCCTCACGACAAGCTGAAGCCTCATGAGTTGAACTATGCCACGCATGATTTGGAGCTAGCAGCTGTAGTACATGCGTTGAAGACACGGAGACATTATCTCATGGGAAACCGTTGTGATGTGTACACGGATCATAAGAGTTTGAAGTACATTTTCACACGAAGGAGTTAAACCTCGAGCAGAGGAGATGGCTGGAACTTATAAAGGATTACGACATGAAGCTACACTATCATCCGGGAAAAGCCAGCGTCGTAGCGAGGCGCTTTGAGTCGGAAGAGCTATGCCAATATCCTTGAAGGTAGAGGACTGCCAAAGGAGTTAGCGAGAGGATGTTATGGAACTTCATTTGGAGATTGTTCCAAGAGGTTTTCTTGCAACAATGGAGGTTCGATCGACCTTGTTAGAAAAGATTGAGGCGCTCAAAAGGAGGATAAAGAGATTGCTGAGATAAAGGAAAAGATGGGCAAAGGAAAAGCCAAAGGTTTTCGCGAGGATGAGCACGATACCTTGTGGTTTGAGGACGGATTTATGTGCCCAACAATTGGAGATCAGGAAGTTAATACTTCAAGAGGCCCATGACTCACCATACTCGATTCACCCGAAAACACCAAGATGTATTTGGACTTGAAGGAGCGTTTACGGTGGACTGGTATGAAGAAGGATATTGCGAGTATGTAGCCGTTTGCGATGTATGCGAGAGTGAAGGCAGAGCATCAAAAGCCAGCAGAACTGTTGCAGCCTATGCCAATACCCGAATGGAAGTGGGACAAACTTGGCATGGATTTTATCACCGGATTACCCAGAACCAAAGCAGGATATGATTCAATATGGGTAGTAGTGGATCGGTTGACCAAAGTAGCTCACTTTATCCCAGTGAAAAGAACTTATACAAGTGCCAAGTTGGCCAAGATATATATGACCAGGATCGTATGTTTGCATGGAGTTCCGAGGAGTATCGTATCAGATAGAGGAACACAGTTTACTTCAAAATTTTGGCATCAACTACACCAGACTTTGGGTACCAGGTTGGAGTTTAGTACCGCGTTCCACCCACAGACGGATGGACAGACAGAGAGAGTCAATCAGATTTTGGAGGACATGTTGAGAGCCTGTGCGCTAGATTATGGATATAGTTGGGATGACAATTTGCCGTACGCAGAATTCTCATACAACAACAGCTACCAGGCCAGTTTGAAGATGGCACCGTTCGAAGCTCTGTATGGACGCAGATGTAGAACACCCTTGATGTGGGATGAGGTTGGACACCGTCGATTGTTTGGACCAGATTTGATCAAAGAGTCGAGGAGAAGGTTAAAGCGATCGAGAGCAGGCTAAAGATTGCTCGGTCTAGGCGGAAGAGTAACGCAGATTCAAAACGCAAGGAAGTAACCTATGAAATCGGAGCGAGCATATCTGCAGTATCACCCTTGAGGAGTGAAACGTTTTGGAGTAAAGGAAAGTTATCCCCAAGATTTGTAGGACCGTATCGTATTTTGGAGCGGATGGGAGAAGTTGCCTACAAGCTGGAGTTACGAAGGACTGTCGGGAGTTCACGATGTGTTTCACGTATCTGGCGAAGAAGTGCCATGCTGAGATGGCCGACATACCATTAATGGATCTGATGCCCTGGAGGCGATACAATTGGATAATAATTTGACTTATGAGGAGAAGCGGTAAAGATTCTCGAGTTTGATAGCGAGTCACTCGCAACAAGGTGATCAAGTTTTGCAAAGTTGATTGGAGCCACCATACGAGGAGGAAGCCACACAGGGGCGAGAAGAGGATATTCGCAGGACCATCCGCACCTATTTTCTAGCCAACCCGAATCTCGAGGCGAGATTCATCTTAATGGGGTAGGTTTGTAACAACCCAAATTTTCAATTTGGCATGTTATACATAGGTCATCCATGCATATCATATTTTATTGCATTCTCGTTTACCATCCTCGAAAATCCTAAGCAACTCAAGGACCCTCGGAGAGAGTTGGGGATTTTTCGATTTTCATATTGAATTTTATCAAATGATGAAAGAGCGAGGATATTGGATTTTATTATTTTTCTCTCGGAAAAATATTTCATTTTAAATAAATAAATGAGGGAGATAATATGACTTCTCCAAAATAATTGAAATATCGGAGGAAAAATGTTAAAATCATTATTTGGTTTTATTTGATTTTTTGGAATTTTAATTGCCCTAGAAAAATTTGCACGCTTTAAAAAATTGCATTTTAGGGGCCAAGAAAAGTTCATCTAGTTCTAAATATTTTATTTAGGCGGAGAAACTTGTTTTGGAATTTTAGATTTTATTTATTTTTCTAGGATTTTTTTATTATTTATTGTCGGTGGAATGATTTTTTTAAATGGACCCAGCGATTGGGCAAAGGCCCGGCCCAGCCCAGCCAGCCCGCTCGCGCCGCCGCCTCCCAGCCCGCCGCCGTCGTGGCACGGAAGCCGAGGCGAGTCGAGCGGACTCCACCCCGGCGCCCCTTCCCAAGCCGAGCCGCCCGCCCTCCTATAAATACCACCGCCCCCGCCACCACCACCCGCCACCACCCCAGCCGCCGCCGCCGAACCCGGAGCCGGAGCCCGAGAGCCGCCCGGAGCCCGATCGCGCCGTCGCCGCCCCTCTTGCCCGCCGCCGCCGCCGCCCCTCGCCGAGCCGCCGCCGCCTCTCGCCGACCCGCCCCACCCGGAACTCGCGAGCCGCCGCCTCGCTGGGCCGCGCCTCGCCGGAGATACGACCCGCTGCCGGTTTATTTTTAAGAAAACCCTTGGTTTTTATATAAAACACTAGATCGTTTTTATATAGATCGGTTTATTTAAATCGGTTTATTTACTTAGCGAACGTCCGTTCGTCGTTCGTTCTAACGAACGCGTTCACCGTTAGTTTACATTAGCGAGCGTTCGTTCGTTTAGCGATTCGTCGCTTTTCTTTTATCGATTTATTCGCGGTTATTACGATCGGATTTACGATCCAATTTTCAAACCTGTTTATCTTTTAAGCTCGTTTATCGGAATCAGGCGATTCAAGCTCCTGGAGTTTCATCTCGAAACCCTCTTTCCGAATAATCAACTTAAACCAGTTTTTATCCCTGTAAAATTTGACCCTTGTTCAGATTAGTAAACGGACCCTATTTCTTTCGTCGTTTGAGTTTCGTTGTTCCGTTTGGTTTGATTCTTTTTGCAAACCGGAGTTCTTAAGTTGAAATCTCCAGTCAACCTCTTTCAGTTGAAGTTTCGTTTGTGCATCTTTGCTTGTTTACTTATGTATGTATTGTTTGCTTGCGATAGAATTTCCGGAGTGCGAAGCGTGTTACTACGAGTCTCTAGGATTCACGGATCGTCAGCAAGGCAAGTAACACTTGATCATACCTTTTCATACCCAGTTTTATGCATTAGTTCAACCCTCAAACATTGCATGATTAGGATGGCATTAATTTGTGGGTTGGGAAGTAGATGATGAGGTAGGAACCTATTGCCCTGTTACTCTCAAACCCTTGGGAGTTACTTCTACGTTATGCTTATATTGCCATGCTATGCTCGTGAGCGTGGTTTGGGTTTGAGAGATATTCACGACAGATGTGAGATTGTTAATTAATGGTTTAATTTAAGGTGGCAACTTAAATACACATCTGGGTGGATTGAGGCACTGGGAACCCAGTGTTGTCTGTGTTTTTGGAAATCCGGTACCGTGTGATCTTCCTATGGACCGCCACCCAGGCTCAAAGGGAACTGAGATTATTCATGCTAGAAACTTCCGTGTGCAGCCACAAGCTATTATGGGCTCTAGCATAGTTGAGTAAGTTACGTGAAGCTCTCGAAGAGGTAGATCAGCAGGTAGTGGGTTTTATAGGTTTGGTATGATCTATCCAGGAGTAGAAAGTTAATGTTTACGAAGGCGTGTCTCGGTCATCCGTCTCTCAAACACCATGCAGTGCGAGAAAACAACGGAGGCGATCGAGTCTTGTGGGGAAAAGTCATAAACCTCTGCAGAGTGTACAATCTAATCATGGTTAGCCGTGTCCCCGGTTATGGACAATTCTGAGTATCTAGTACTTGAGTATTCACATGTATCTCATCACTCTAAATTAATATTGTTGGGTTGTTAATCACTTTAATTGGGATTGAGTTGGGGTTATACCTTCTCAATGATGTTTCAACCACCATGATAGTTAAAGTAAAATTTATTCCTTTGATGTAGGGAAAAATTGGCTTTTCGCAAACTGTAACCATAGAGCTTTCCACCAGCCATATATGCATGTAGTATAGCTTATTCTTCCATTACCCTATGTGTTACATTTCTAGCATATTCCATGTGCTTACCCGTTCTCGGGCTGCAACGTATTATGTTGCAGACTTTTCAGACAAGGAGTAAGGATTGTAGGTCGTTGCCGTGCAGCTTAGTTATGCCGTTGGAGTTGATGGACTCACTTTATCTTCCAAGCCTTCCGCTGTTATCACATTAGATGGCCTTCAGCCATATTATTGTAATAAGTTCTCTTTTGAGACATTCCATGTAATAAGTGTGTGATTGCTACTCTGTTATAAATCCTTCGAGTACTGTGTGTGTCAGCATTACCGATCCAAGGATAACACAGAAGCACAGAGACTTGACCATCTGAGGTCGGGTCACTACAGCCTCCCCTTGATCATGTTGATGTTCTGTGGAACGCATGGGCATCTTGCTAGTACTACGTATAACATATAGAACATTGATCATAATTTGGGCTAATGTGTGGCTTTTGTAGCTCAGGTCTAAATACTTGTCATAATGTAGGGGGCGGGGCACTATACTATGTGTGATAAACGTATGGAAGATGGTTTAGATTATGAATATATAGTTAGTACATCAAATGTACTATTATTTGGAATCAACATCAAGTGTACTCAAAAAATAGAATTCGAGTTCATGTAGTACACATAGTTCATATCTATCTCTATAGTAATCATGTGGTGTGTTATTAAGGTAATACACGAATGATGGTTGAATTTGGCAACAATCATGATTATAGATTCTTACTGAAATAGAGATACGAATTCAAATTCGGTTCGAATTGCAGCAGTAGTATAGACATTTGGAATGCACTAAAATGTTGGTATGAGTAGGTTACATGCATTATACAGCAAGCGAAAAAATTTAATTGGACATAACATGGATTCATACTCCCTCCTTCCATCTATATAGGGCGTAATGCGTTTTTTAAGACCGCCTTTGACTATTGATAAGATTAATAGTACATGACATGCACAATGAGAAAATTATATCATTGAAAGAACCTTTCAAAGACGAATTTAACGGTGTGCTTTGTGTAAGTTGCATGTGATATATTATTGCTCTAATATTTGGTCAAAGTTAGCATCAAAAAACGCATTAGGCCCTATATAGATGGAAGGAGGTATTTTTTCGTTTTCTTTTTGGTTGAGGGAAGTGCGAATTGATTTGGTACGTACAAGTACAATATTACACGTTAGGCTTGTCCCTAAAATTCAATCCGCGCCTTGTTATATCCGAAAATTCAGATACCGTGCTCCCAAAACTGGCGCCTTCACAACCCGCGCCTTGCTATCCCGAAATTACAACACGCGCGAAAACTCCCTCCAGCTGCAAAATCCCGACACGTGAAATCCCCCTTCTAACCCTGAGCCAAAAGGGCCGCTAGTTCAAATCGGTGGGGGGTACTTTTGTAACACACCCTACATTTTGGACATGCGCGTCCCTAAGTCATTGTTCACCCCCTCCCATCGCCTCCTTTTTGCCATTCGAAATCCCAGGACGCCATAACCTTTCCGCTCCAGCCGCGAAACCCCACCCTCCTCCGTCCACCACCTCACTGCTGCCCAGCCGGAGCCTCTTCCCCGACGACATCGTCCACCGCAACAGCTCGACGTCCCTCGTCCACCTCCCCGGATGAGGATCCGTCGTCCCGCCGGTTTAGCCGCCCCGTCCTCCACCTCCAAGGAGCTGCTCCGACGATCGCCTCGTCTATTGCGGCTACTCCATCCCCACAGCGCCGCCTTAACCTTCTCCACCGGAACCGCAGCATCCTCACCGACTCCTCGGACGAAGCCGAGGCCTACTCGGCGCCACCATAGAGGTTGTACACTCATCGCATTGCACCTTCTCCTTAGCTCGACCTCCCAGCACCGACGGTGCTCCATCCCGCACCCCCATGGAACGGCTACCTTGAAGCCGGCGCCGCGGGCGAAATCTCCACGACGGCTCTCCCCCAGTGCGAGGCCCCTTCAGCGGCGGCGGCCATACCTGCCGGATCTGCTGCTGCTGCTCCGGCTCCCGCTCGCTCGCTCGCGCTACTGCTGCTGCTCCGGCTCTCGCTCGCCCAGCTGCTGCTGCTTCGGCTCTTGCTCGCTCGCTCGCGCTACTGCTGCTGCTCTCCCCCTCGCTCGTGCTGCTGCTCTACTCCGATTTAGCTAGACTTCAGTCGATAGAATCGACTTTTGGGTCAGTCGATTTTCAGGGGGTGGGGGGCTTGACGGAGTTAAGGAAGAACCACCCACAGCGGGTACGGGGGCTCATCGGAGAGGTACCCCACTATCTATCTTACGGTTTAGGGTGGGGGCGGGGGGCCTATAGGGCTGGCCGGGGCGGCGGCGGACCGGCGGTGGGGAGTTGTTTCGGGGCGGCGAGGCAGCGCTAGGGCCGGCGGTTCGGCTGGTAGTGGCTGGCGGCTCAGGGGGTGCAAGTTTAAGATGAACTGCAGGCCCTCCCTAAACTACATGTCAAGTGCCTCTCTGCTACCATTGCGTTCAGTTTCGATAGTAACATTCAGATTCCACAGTAAATTTCAGTTTCGACAGTTAAGTTCAGAGTCAACAATTTTTACGTCATCTGTTGTAGTCAGGTGGTTTTTGGTGATGTAAATATTACATCTATTTTACATCATCTATTGGAGATGCTACTAGAATCCCACTTGAGATTGACGATGTTTGTCTTGTGCTGCTTTAGCCTTGGCGTCTTCTGCTCACCGGGCTGCTCCAACGACAAAGCGATCCATCACAACTGTGAAAGTGCCACGGGCGTCGTGTACAGATTCCTCGAGATCTTCCTCCACACCTCCGGCAGCCACCTCTGCCTCAAGCTGCTTCAGCGACCAACCCAATTATCTTTGAGGTTAAACACGGCTACGGCAAAGAGGTTGTACACTTGTTGCATCACTTATTACTATACATTCATGCCGATCCATTAGGGCTATTTTGGTTCGACAGAAAAACATAGCAATAGGGAATTTTCCAATGGCACTCTACTATTCAATTATTCATGCATTTTGTTGAAAGGAATGAAGCAAAACATCCACCTGGACCTAGTTTTCAAAATCCTATGCATGAAAACAAGACCAAGTGCATTAGTGGAAGAATAACATTCTAACTGTACACGCTTTCATATGGTTTCACTTTATTTTGGCCATGTTTCTTTGCATTCCTCTGCTCTTCCAATTCACGTAAACCAAACACCCAAGTTGGCAGAAATCTGTGTTTACAAATGCTTTGTTTACCATGTGCATTCCTATCCTATTCCTGTGTTTTTCCTATCCCTACGTTTTTAGAATCATGCAAGCCAAATGAGCCCTTACAGAATTACTTCAGTTACAGGTAGGTGTCGAAGCGAACTTTGTGTGGTTTGCCTGCTCCTGCCGCGATGTCCTCCACCTCACCTGAGGTGCTCCATCGACAGAAACATCCACCAAACCAGACATCGCGACTCCTGACCGTCTTTCGCCGCATAAGATCTCCTTCCATGCCGCCGGCACCCACTGTCGGTGTCAAAACCGGCGGATCTCGGGTAGGGGGTCCCGATCTGTGCGTCTTAGGCTGATGGTAATAGGAAGCAAGGGACACAGTGTTTACCCAGGTTCGGGCCCTCTCGATGGAGGTAAAACCCTACTTCCTGCTTGATTAATTTTGAAGATATGGGTGGTACAAGAGTAGATCTACCACGAGATAATAGAGGCTAAACCCTAGAAGCTAGCCTATGGTATGATTGTTGTATATCTCTATTGACTAGCCTGGCCTTGGTTTATATAATGCACCAGAGGCCTAGGATAACAAGAGCCCAAGCCGAATACGCCGGTGGGGAGGAGTCCTTGTCTTGATCGCCAGGTCTTGTGGAATCTTCCTTGTATGCGGCAGCTGTCCGGACTGGCCCATGAGTATACGTCCATGGGGGTCCTCGGCCCAATCTAACGGATCGGGAGATGACGTGGTGAGTACCCTCTAGTCCAAGACACTGTCAGTAGCCCCCTGAACCGGTCTTCAAGTTAGGGACGCTCCTCGATTCTTCCGAACTGTTCTTCATCTTCGGTTGTCGGTCTTGAAAGCTGGTTCAACAAATCTTCTCATCTTCGATCTTGAGGATCGCCGAAGTGGATCTGAAGAGTTTACTCGTCGGGCATCCGAGGAGCCCCTTTAAGTTTCCGGCCTTTATCAATGCCTTGTTATTTTTATGCCCTACCTCGGGTTTGAAGTTTTTCCGGAGGCGGTGTCCTCTTCGTCCGAGCTCCACGGCGGACTGCATTGAGTATCTTTGCAGCCGAGCACCAATGCCGGACTGCTTTCGAGCTCCAACGCTGAAATGTATCCGAGCTCCAACGCCGGACTGTGTCCAAGCTCCAACGCCGGACTGTATCCAAGCTCCAATGCCGGACTATATCCAAGATTTCATAGATCATCTTGGTTCAAAAAAGTTGAAGGAGTTTAGCCGAGCTTAATGCCGGAAATGCCCTTTATGGAGCTAGCCGTTGGCGCCCGAGCTTTATGCCGGACTGCCTCCGAGGTGGTGCACCAGCCTGACCGCGGGCTGATTTTTTGTGAATATTTTTAACTGGTGCAGTTTATTCTCTGCCAATGTATATCCAGTAGCCTTCAAGGTGTGTATCAGTCTAAAACCCGAGATGCACCTGATGGCAAGCATAAAGACAGCTGTTCCCAGTAGCCCCTGAGACTCAGGTCGATGCGCGAAATCGGCCTGAGGATCCATTCCTAACTCGGCAACATACATAGGAATAAAAGCGCGATGTAATATATTAGAGATAATAGTGATCGTGACGGGCCCTTGAGAGAGGGTCGTGAGAAGTCGCCGCAATATACTAGCTTGATGCCGGATAGGTCCATATGGTACCTATTATTGTCCGAAGACATGTATGCGCATAGTTCGTTCAAGCCGAACAATGAGCACTTTGAATTCTCTGCATTGAATAAGCAATGCGGTAGCCCCGAGACACCGGTCGGGTGGCAACACCAGATCGAGGATCGATGTGCCCCTTTAATATTTGTAAATAATAAGCACGAAGCCCAGTAGCCCCCGAGCCTTAATGTGGACACGGGTGGCCGAATTAAGGATCGATATCTAGAGTAAAATCACAGATTATGTGTAATGATTATATGTATCCAGGTACTTTACATTATTATTTTGACTCCATTGCGACCGTTTATCAGTTGAAAGTGGCCCATCGTCGGCCTCTACCCCTTGGTAGATACTACGCAGGGTGTTTCCGCACTAACAAAACAACCCTTAGCCCACGTCTCGGTGCCTAGAGGCGGTTGTGTTAGCAGAAACAAGGCAATTAGATGTGCGGGCTTTATAACTTTCGCTCAGTCATAGGAGCTTTATACTGGGGAAGCTAGCTATGAGCCCCCGATTAGTGTTCGGCGACATCCGAGGTCAAGCCGTAAACACTTCGGCCAATGTTATGAACGACCCGTCATTTAACATAGTTATCGGATCACTGACCAGTTTACGCCTATTGTGACAGTCAGTTTTCGTCTTTCTCCACTGAGGTGCTTGACCATGCGAGTTGGAAGCACAATCGCAGTGGTTCTCCCTTGGCACACCTAGCCGAACAAAGCGGAACGCAGGAGGCAAGCACAGGAGCCGGGCAACCCAACTATTGACCTAAGACACAATTTGAAACCGATGCATATATAGCAACATCCGAGAATGTTTTTGCCGAATCCCTTAAGGTGTCCGACGTTCCACTGCGAGACTAATGCTGGAAACGCACAAATAATTTAAAAAGTGTCATAGGCTCGAAAAGCCAAAAAACTTATTCAAAAGTTTAATGTCCGAACTAGATCAAGTGTTTGGTGCCAATCCGAAAATCGGATTTAAAAAAAAGGGTGCTTCTGTCGTGCTTTAACATGACACATCCTATCTCAAGACTTCAAGAGGGTCAGCCTATGGCTTCAACCTCCTTATCCCGAAGGCGGAGTGCTTCTCCGAGGCTAGTTTAGCAAACTGCACTCGAGCGGATTTAGAGAGAAGAAAGGCTATCCGGCTATTGACCGCACACTCGCGTCGAAAAAAGGAGTGATAGAAAAAAAGACTTTGCAACGACTAAGAAGAAGAACACTTATTATAAAACAGCTCACATAAATTTAAGAGCCCCAGTGACTTGGGTAAAGAATGATTGTATGTGCAAGTACTTATATCATATCTATGTTCATCCGAACTTTAAGCGCGTCTTAACCGACCGTCGACTTCTCCCTCTTGATCAAAGACCGAAAAGTGTTATATACTCCACCTGTCGAGAATATCGGCGGTGTTTCCGATAACCAGGCAATCAGGTCATAAGGCTGTAACGGACATAAAGCGCTCTCGGGAACTTATGCTATATTACCGATAAAGTGTAAGAAGCATCTTCGAAGAAAATAGTACCCCCACCGATACCTTTCTTCGGTGCTCATTGTTAATATGAGACTTGTGCAATAGATTTTTTGTACTCATGAGTTCCATTGTGTGCCGACAATAATTGAAAACAGTAAGGCGCTAGCTTCGGCTTCACCGGTCGAGGTCCGGCTCGGGTGACCCGATCGTGACAATCGCAGAGGTGCTCCCATTACTCCCTAGCCGAACAATCGGGAGCGAGGGGTAAACACAGAGCAAGGCAACCCAGCTTGCAAATCACTTAGGTCAATATGGTGCATATTGTGGCGTAATACACGAACAAGGAATGAAGCCGTACAAGTATAATCATATGCAAGAGGAAAAGCTCCAGCAAGGGAGCCCCCAAGTAAACGGGGTATTTGAATTTGTGCGTCACAAACAAAGTTTGGACAAGGAAATTTTTTACAAGCAACTTTTTCCAAAAAAGTATAATGCTTGGTCGAACCGAACATAAATTAAAAATTTAAAACTTTGAGCATGAAGGCAACTTAGCTGGTTAATGTGTTCGGTATTGATGACGCGGTTCGAGCTTGATGCGGGACAAGGTTCCATCCCCCAAGCCGGTCCCGAGGTGGCGGAGAAAAGAGCTCGACACTCCGAAGTGGTGACATAGCACGGTCAATGCAGGCCGGCAGAGTGATGCCGAAGTCCCCGGCATGGGGTAATGAAGTGTTGACGAAGCCCCCCGTCCAGCCGAGGTGACGCCAAAGGATATAGCCCAGCTGGATCATTTTCCTGTGCACAAAAAATAGTGTAGATCGGGGATAATAGTAATAATAATAAAATGTTGCATAATAAATAATTTATGCAAAGTGAGTAATAAAAGAAATATGGCCTGGCGCCAAAGTCAATGTCGATCTGAGGCGTCGGCGTGATCTGTAAAGGCGTGGCAGAGCCTGAATTCACAGGTCGGTCCGAGTTCGGATCGGCGTTCGCGGACTATGTATGGAAACCGCGGAACCACCATGCGATCGTCGTTAATGCGGCCACCATTTGATAGACCTGCGTACTTATGATGGACAAACCAGAGTAATAATTCCTTGGAAAAAATGAACCCAAACAAGCAAAAAATACTAGGATTAATAGCACCTGGTTTATTTATTGTAGCAATCCGAAGGAAGGTGATTCCCAAAATTAGGACTCGATCCGCACACCCATTGCCTAACGGGTGATAAAGCAACGGCATGGCAATGCTGGCAAAGGTTGGCTTGCCAAGGAAAAGCCCTCGGTCCAGCTAACGTGACGAAGCTGGTCGGCCAGTGACGACGAAGTCTCTGGAGTATAGGTTGATGAAGAGGTGGCGAAGCCCCCGGTCCAGCCGGGATGTCGAAGCCTCGATGTCAGCCGATGAGCCGAAGTAGGTCGGCGTGATGGAAACCGGCTCGAAGGAGCAACAGTGCGGCCCTGCCGATGCAGGTCGTGACGTGGTCAATGCCGGCTTGATGAAGTGACCGTGCGGCGATGCCGGTGTGCCTGCTCAGTGTAATCCATGGGGCGGCGATGTTGGTGATGATTTATCCTTTCCGATGCCGAACTCTTGTTCGGCTTGCCGAGATGATGATCCGAAGAAGTTGAGCTCGGCTCAACAAAGTGACGACGTGTTTAGCGCGGTCGGTGCCGTGGAGCAATATTGCCGGACTGGTTTGACACCAGCATGATGTTGAAGATCATGTTCAAAAGATTTTAAAGTTAGTGGGATGTGTTCGGAAACAAAACACAATACCCCATACAAAACTTCCTTCAAAAAGGATGTCCGAAATCCCGTTCATAAAAGAGACGAACTCGGGTCAGATTCGTTTTCGCACAGAAAATAGATCCGAAAAGTGATGCACTAATCGGAAGGTTCCCGGAGTTTGGACGGTCGGATCGAGCTGAAATTTTGAGGGGTGGTGGATATAAGAATTCCGCAGCCGATCAACGGTTGGATCTTCCAAAGGATGTCTGAGCTAGAAGCTGGACACCACGCCCTAAACTCGTCCAGATTCCCGTCCAGATTTGACAGGGCTCCGGTATATCGTGGATTGCCAGAGATTCCTCCATCGGAACTCGATGAAATTTTCCAGGGTTGTTGCAGACTCAATTCTACACAATTCCACTGAAGCAATCGTTAAAACGACACTTGAGGAGGCGGTGGCGCCGGATATAAGTTCGCTGTCTAGAAAAACAGCAAAGTCGCCCGAGGGCAATGTTGACGTTGAGCCCCCGGGCTCCCGGGATGATTCCTCCATGATCTTGATAGAGATCAGAGTTGATGTTGATGAAGGCCCTCATCCGAACATGACGATCGGAGGTAGGGCGTAGTCCTTGGTCGAACCAAGGTGACCAGTCGAGCTGGTGACAAAGATGCCGAAGTTGCAGTTGATCTGCAGGTGAGCCATCGACCTTTGCCGAACACACAGCGAAACTCTCAATGAAAGCACCAATGTCGGTGTCAAAACCGGCGGATCTCGGGTAGGGGGTCCCGATCTGTGCATCTTAGGCTGATGGTAACAGGAAGCAAGGGATACAATGTTTACCCAGGTTCGGGCCCTCTCGATGGAGGTAAAACCCTACTTCCTGCTTGATTAATATTGAAGATATGGGTTGTACAAGAGTAGATCTACCACGAGATCATAGAGGCTAAACCCTAGAAGCTAGCCTATGGTATGATTGTTGTATATCTCTATCGACTAGCCTGGCCTCGGTTTATATAATGCACCAGAGGCCTAGGATAACAAGAGTCCTAGCCGAATACGCCGGTGGGGAGGAGTCCTTGTCTTGATCGGCAAGTCTTGTGGAATCTTCCTTGTATGCGGCAGCTGTTCGGACTGGCCCATGAGTATACGGCCATGGGGGTCCTCGGCCCAATCTAACAGATCGGGAGATGACGTGGTGAGTACCCCCTAGTCCAGGACACCGTCACCCACCGCAACGACATCACCATCATTGACAAGAGAGGTCGCACTCTTTTGATTCTGCTTATGTTATGCATTGCTTAAAATTACCTGCTACTTTATCGTCTTGTTCACCTCTTGGACTCCAAGTCAGGTCCAAATTAATGTTCAAACTTGAGTTCTAAATTAGTTGTGGGGCACATATCAAGGAAGCAATGAATAGTATCTTTGTATAATATCTGGTTCACCTAGGGTATGCCTATGTTGTTCATATTTGGTCGGAAACAAATAGTAAAGCAATCATCATCTGTCTTTTTATTAAATTAAGTCAATCATCAGCTGCTATCATTATTTTTGGATCCATCCACTGGTTGTTACCATCACTCTAAATTTCTGCATGCTCTCTTTACATAATCTCACCATATTTTTTTCTTATGCATGTCATATATTGTACACAGTCATGCTGAACATGTAGAGAAAAAAGAGAAGAGTTTTGCACGGTAATACAATGGCATACAAACTTCGCTCCATTGTGGGTTCAATGGCAAACCCTCCCCACCCCTCTCCAGATTGTAATCAAGAGGAAGATATCTGTTCTGAGGCGGATTCAGACGCCGCTGACCACTCCTATTTACCCCCCATGGTGTTTTCTCTACCTTGGCATGATGATGTTAGTCATATCATGCATATGTTGCCTTGCAGTGCCTACTTTTGACATCATATATGTCATCTTCTTAGTTTAGACATGTTCTGTCGCCACCTGTTTAGTTTCTGTATCATATAAGGGAATTATGCAGTCTCATGTCTTTTAGCCAGCCATAATATATGTGAAATGTGCAATACCATCCTGTTTAACCAGGCATCATATATTTGAATGATATCTTGCCCATCCTTTTCTTCATTACATTTCCATTTGTCGACAATGTTTGTACATTAAACTACTCTTCCTGTGAATCAGCCATTTGGGTGGGAGATTGAAAAATTTGGAGTGAAAACAAGGCCTTCAGAGCAGACAGTGCTACCTATCGAAGCAGATCTCTTGTTGGGTCCCGATAGCTCCTCAGAGATGGATTCAGCGACGGATGACCAGTCCTATTCCCCCACCGAGGTGTATGCTCTAACTTGGCACGGCGTTTTAGTTATTCATCATATCTTTGAATTATGTTATGCTATGCTATCCAGTTTAGATAGACATAATATATGTGAAATTATGTCATGCTATCCGTTTGAGTTAAACAATATACATGTCAACTATTTCATGTCCTCTTTTTTCCACACTATCTATTGCATCTGTCGCTCATACAATGTCTGTACATTCAACTATGTTTCCTGTTCATCAGCCATTTGAATTGGAGCGGGTGATGCCAGCATCTAGCGGACTAAAAACACGGTCTTCAAATAAAACAGTGCTACCTGTTGGTGGAGATAGCACCCCGGTTGTACATGCACGAGAACCAGCCCTACCACACATAACCCAAATTCTCGCAGATTGTACCCCTACTGCGATGGACAAAGAACCAGCTTCACCCAATCTAACCCCAACCCCAGCAGATAGTAACCCAGTTCCTGTTGACACAACACCATCTCCACCACAGAGCTCCCAAACAAGAGCAGTTAGTAAGGCAGCTCCAGTGCCCAAAGGTCCAGTACTACCACGGCGAACCCCAACTCCACCAGTTAGTACGCCTATTCCTGTGGAGGAAGCACAACCAGCTAGTCGTACTTTAGCATCTATCGCATTTGATGTTGTTAAATCATATGTGTGTATCTTCCCATCTTGGAAGTATTATACTGAAGATGAAGGAAAATGCCAGTTGCAGGTGTTTGTCCAGGAGTTATGTGTAAATAATGTTATTCATGGCAATTATTTTGCTTTGTCCCATACATCCTACCTCCATGATGGTTATAATACAACAAATTTTCCCATTTTTCTCTATAGAGAAGGACCGATTTGGAAACTTCGATGTCGGGTAACCTGTGCTAATGCCTCTGCTATCTTCAAGAATGCTTGGTGGCGATCGAATTACGAAGAATACGTACTCCACCGCAAAGAAACTCATCAAATTCCTTACATTCTCCGAGACACATTATTGGGCGATGTAGGGAACGCTTGTTCAGATCTTGGTCTGAACCAAGAATGTGGTAAGGTCTATGAGCTCATTTTCTATTTATGTAGAACAAGTGCCTAAACCTGAAGAACAACTATTCTAATTTAAGATCCCATTGCTATCATAGTTCCAAAAAGCGCTAGGCGTTAATTGTGCGTTTTTCCACCGCCTTGTGCTTTACTGACCAAAGTGCATGCTTATGCGCAGTTATGCACAGATTAAGCGTAGTTATGCGCAATGCGTTTCGCCAACACCTAGGGTGTGTTTACTTTCTGTAATGGCATGGAACATAATGGGTCGGACCCATCCCGAGCGACCGTTCTCGCGTTTGGTTTGCCACAGGAACCGGAACCCACCAGTTCCCAGGAACGGCATATTCGCTCATTATCCCGAACCGGGCAGTTCCTCGAAAATGAGCAGACCACGCGGAACGCCTCAACCCCGACTGTCATCCTCTTCCTCGTCTCTCTCCGGCTCGGTGTGCCGCCAGCCTCCACCCCCTAGTCTCTCTCTCCATCTGATCTGCGATGCCCCCAGCCACTGCCGCGTCTCCCCCTCTCCGGCGCTGCCACCCTCCCCAATCTTTGCGCGTGCCGCCAAGCAGCAGCCCACCACAGCGTCATGACTCGCCACCGCTGCATCCTCGCTCGCTGGCGCTTCTTGCCGTCGCGCTCGTGGGCGTCTCACTCGTTTTCTTCAACCGAGCAGGAGGCGGGCAGCGCTCTCGATCATCTTCTTCAGCCGGTCATGGAGGCGGGCGCGCTTGAGGTGCCCATCTTGGTGGTCATGAGTTCGCGCACGTCATTCTTCTGGTTTCCCTCATCTCTCTTGGTGTAGTGGCAGCATGCGGGCTGGTGGCGGCGAGGGCAGCGGCGAGCAGTGTGCAGGTGCGATGCAACCTCAGCGGCGCAGCAAACAACAACAATCGAGCAAGGTACAGCAACAGGCAGTGTACAGGCACTAGGCAGCGACTCAGTGACGCAGCAAACAACAACAATAAGTAGCAGCGGCCAACAACAATCTCCAGTGTTGTGACAATGCAACCTCTGATGATCACTCATCACATTCATCGTCCATTGATTTTTCCAATCCTATTATGTTGGCTGAATGATGAGTTGTGGCTACCTGAACTTTTGATTTGTTCAGCACTGCAGCATCGAATGCACCGTTCAGTTTAATCAAGTGTGTATAGTTCAGTTTAGTTTTCTATGAAAATCAAATTCAGTATGAATCAGTGTAATCAAATGAGATGAATAACTTTATTCCATTACATTCCATCACTCAAACCAAACACCGAAATGTAATCATTCCATTCCTCGCTATTGCTCCTACCAAACACGAAGACGGGACCGACCCGTTCCAGTGGAATGGAACCATGCCATTCCATTCCACTTCGTTCCCGAACCAAACACACCCCTAGAGCCTAGGTGCGCTTAAGCGCTCGCTTAGGCGCGCCTTTTTTAACTATGATTTCCATCGTGCATACTGCTTTGCTCTTGTATCACTGTATTTACTCAAACAAACCTATTTTGAAATTGAAGGATCCAATCGAAACTCCAATGGCACAGCAGGTATGTTCACGCATGTTTCTTTAACAGGCTTGCTCTTATCAATAGCTCTGTTGATTTCAATTTCAATTGTGTACATATCATGCACATTACTAGCATCACAACAAAGCAAATAGTGTTGTTGTACATGTAGACCCGTGGTACCCATCTGAAATCTTGTTGTTTCATGTAGTTTCCCACGCTTTGTATTCTTTCACTGCTGCTTTGTCTTGAACTGATATGATTTGAACCGTGTCTCTATTTTGATTTGGCAAGACAATGCAGTGACCATAGGACATAGATATATGTTTGTTTGATGCTTTTATTATGTACTAGTATTTGGCAATAGAAGACTTGGTAGTTTAATCCTGTCCACCTTACTAATGAACTGGTTCACCGGAATGAGTTTCATATACTAGTACATGCTAAACTGTTATGTATGCGCTTGTTTCTTCTTTCGAATCTTGATGAATATTGGGGAAGAGTGCCTTATTAAGCAATGGTAAAGAAAGTAATGCAGATAAGGTTCAGGATAGTGACACATCCTTGTTGGTCTCCAACAAAGCTGATAAAACAACTAAGGAAGACTATCTCGAAGACGGTGAGACAACCCCAAAGTCCTGTCTTGGTTTAGTGTTGAGATGGCGACCACTACCGCTTGCACAAGCTATTCAAACTCTTTATGCGAATCAGTTTGGTTTCTTGAGTCTCAACTAAAAGCTGAAAGACATCGATCACCGTGCTGCGACAAGAAGCGGAAGGATGCGGAAGTCCTGGAGCATTCATATGCATACTACTTGGTGCAACAACAAGCGTTGGAGGATTTTAGAGCCAAACAGGACAAAGCTAATAAGCTTGCTAAGCTTATTGCCGAAGATGGTGGAAACCACGTTTCTTGAGCTCTTGAAGTTGTTTGATTATGCTCTTGTTTTGTCTGCCGCATTTATTTGCACTGGTGGCCAATTTTGATGGCCAGTGTATGTAATATGCTTCTTTGTTCCCTATATTTGCACTGGTGGCGAACTTTGATGCCCAGTGGATGTACTATGTGTAATAGCAGTAATAGGCTAGCGTTAATTTCTTGCTTATTTATTTCCTTATTGTCTTGTTTAGTTGTTTACTTGTAGTCACTGCAGTTCTTTTTCTGTGTTTTTCTAGTGGCCACAATAACCTATCTTTGGAAACTAGGCCAAAATAATCATGGCAACACATGGACTGTTGTAACCATGGGCCTCCTGCGGGCCGTATGATCCATGGGCCTTCTACGGGCCGTAGAATCCATTGGCCTTCTATACGGGCCGTAGGATCCATGGGCCTTCTATGAGCCGTATGATTCATGGGACTTTTACGGGCCGTAGGATCCATGGGCCTTCTACGGGGCGTATCATCATTTCGCCAATCATGGGTCGTACTATTCGTGGACAATAACGGGTCATTAATAGGCCGTATTTGATAACTCTATGAAAACAGCCCAACGGTTTTTTTTTTGACATGAAAACGGCCCAACGTATTATCGGGCCACAAATGGGCCGACTGTAACCATGGGCTGAATTTGGCCCACAAGCAGAAAATGATAGTAACGGGCCGTAAGTAAACGAATGTGGAAATGAGCCCAGGAATAAATGGGCCCCGAGAAGGCCGAAAGATAACATGGGCTGGAAACGGCCCAATGGAATAATGGGCCGTTAATGGGTATAAAGTGATACACTATTCATTATGGCCCAGTTTTACCACGTGCCGTTAATGGGTATAAAGTGATACACTGTTCATTACGAGCCAGTTTTACCACGGGCCGTTAATGGGCCGAGAGTAATAAGGGCCTCATATGGGCCGAAAGACGTCATGGGCCATACATGGGCCAAGAAGTTAAAATGGGCTGGAATTATATTGGACAGCCCAGATGACGTTACTGGGCCTAATTCAGATAGGCCATAAACGGGCCCTGGGTTAGCGGGCTGTAAATGGGCTATATGCGAACAGGCTGTTCACAGGCTTGCCGTGGGCTGGCCCGCCACCTTTTGACCAAGTCAAACAGGCCGGCCTTTTCATAGGAATGGGCCCCTATTGGGACGTGCCATGTGTTGGCGTATCATAGGCGCTTTGGGTCCAATGAGTGGATGACATCTGTCCCAACGGTGAGCCGACACGTGTTTCCTCCAGCCAATGATGATTTTACACGTGGAAAATCCCCATTGGTAGGGGTTGTTAACGGGTTATTGGGTCCAAAACCGGACCCAATAGCTTAACGGCGTTCCGTTACGGTGGATGCCACGTGTCGGTCACCCTTGACGAAAGCACTTCTGTGACGCGTGATTTATCGTCATGGAAGTGGACACTTCTGTGATGATAATTTTGGTAATGTCATGGAACATTTCTACGACAACACAGGTATGACTATCTTGATTTTGTCATAAATTTGTCATGGATGTACTTGCATGACAGAAAACGTGACCTACTGTGACAAACACGTATCATCACGGAAGTGTATTTTTTTTGTAGTGTAGAGGGGGCAAATTGACTCAGCAGCCACTTTATCCTGAATGTCACCCTAAATGAATTGAACAAGACTCTCAAATAATTAATACTGATGCACCTAGTCCTTCTAAAAGGAAGAAGAAAAAGAAAAATGATAGGACTTTGCATACTTCTAGTGAATCTGAGGTGGAAAAACCTTTTGAAGATAACAATGATGTTTCTATTTTTGATGCTGGAACTCAATTTGGTAATGAAAATTCACCTAGTGATAATGAAAATGATAATGATGACGTTCATGTAGATGCTCAACCAGACAATGATAAAGAACCAGATAATGGTGTTGAAATAGAACCTATTGTTGATCTTGATAACCCACAACCTAAAAATAAATGATATGATAAAAGATACTTTGGTGCTATAAAACACGGTAAAGAAAGAGAACCACGCGTTCAGAAACCCATGCCCTTCCCACCTAAACCATCTAAGAAAAAGGATGAAGAGGAATTTGAACGCTTTGCTGAATGCTTAGGCCAGTCTTTTCGCGCACCCGTTTCACTGATATTTTAAAGATGGCCCCTTATGCTAAATACATGAAAGATATTGTCACTAATAAAAGAAAAATACCTGAAGCTGAAGTCTCCACCATGCGTGCTAATGATTCTTTTAAGGATGGAGTACCTTAAAAACTTGGAGACCCAAGAATACCAACTATACCATGCTCTATTAAAAGAAATTATGTCAAAACTACTTTATGTGATTTAGGAGCTGATGTTAGTGTTATGCCTTTCTCTTTATATAAAAGACTTGATCTGAATAAACTCACACCCATTAAGATATCATTGCAAATGGCTAACGAATCAACTGCCATACCTATCGGTATTTGTGAGGATGTGTCCGTTGTTGTTGCAAATGTTACTATCTCAAACAGACTTTGTTATACTTCAGATGCCCGAGGCCGACAACATGTCGATTATCCTTGGTAGACCTTTTTTTAATACTACAGGGGCTATTAGTGATTGCAATAAAAGCAAAGTAAATTTCATATCAATGGTAATGAGCATACGGTGCACTTCCGAAGAAACAATTTCAAGTGAATGGTATTAATGTTATTGAAAAATCTTCGACAATTAGTATTGGAATTTTTCAACTCCCTTTACCTACTACCAAAAAGAAATATGAAATACTTATTGTAGGGGATATGCATATCCCCGTTGAGGTAACTTAGTGTTTTTTAGAAAATTCTCCGGGTTCATGCTAATCGGAAGTGGTTGTTAATAAGATTTGATCAACCTTATTAATGGATTATTTTCGAGAGGCATCTGGTCGATGAATTTAGTAAGCACAACCTTCTGTCCCGACTTTTTGGTTTTTGTTAATCTTAGTTAAATTAAATAAAATGCCATGTTTATCCTGGTTTCTGAATTTTTCGTGCAATAAAAAATGGCCAAAACTAAAAGTGCTCAGAATGACCTGAAATTTTTACATGATTTTTTCTGAATATTTAAGAATTTTTGATACAAATTACATCACCGGGGGGGGGGGGGTGCCCCTAGTGCCCAGAAGACACCAGGGCGCGCCAGCTACCCCAAGCGCCCTGGTGGGTAGTGGGCCCCACATGGCCCCCTTTACTTATCCCTTTTGCCCATGTCATCACCTACCTCCAAAAAATCACTCCAGCTCTCTCTCTCTCTCTCTCTCTCTCTCATGTTCTTGCTCTCAAACCCGCGGATTTCGATCTCTTTGCTCGAAGCTCCATTTCTGAAACGGTTTTGGGAGATTGCTACTTGGTATGTGACTCCTCCATTGCTCCAATTAGTTTTTGTTCTAGTGGTTTATATTTTGAGTATTTAGCTACTCTTGGTGCTGCTGTAAATGATCTTACATGTTGAATTCTTTGAATTCCAAGTAGGTTGAATGCTTGATTTGGCCTCTAGGCATTCATATGAGTAGTTTCTATCAGTCTTCTAAAGTTTTGTTGACAAAATTTTGTGACCCAAAAATTTCAGAATTTTGTTCATAGAAAAACATGAATATCTTCCGGAAGTATTCCTCCAAAAAGAGTGCGAAGGGAGTCATTGGGGAATCATCGAACAACGACCTCAACACTTCAAGAACAATGCAGGTGCATCCGTGTGAATGGCCACATAATGCCTTCATGGACGAGGCCAGGGTCCATCAAGAGTTTTCCCAATTCAATGCAAATGCCGGGCTAACCAACTTCCTCTCAGATGAGTGTAACAAATACCACATCCTCATGAAATCCTTTGTGCAAATTTTTATTTTTGGAATAGTATGAACCTCCTGCGGTGCAGTTTAATTTATATTCTGAAACCTGTCAGATACCGCTCACTGAATTTTGTGAAATATGTTTGATTCCCTCTGACGGGGATTTAAGAGGGCCTAAACCGGTAGAGTTTGAGGACTTCCTCCTCACTTTGACAGTGGATGAGGAAAGAGGCGTGTCGAAAGCCACCGCCACTAGTCTGCAGTTTCTTCTATGAATTACTTAGCTTTATTTATTTTGAAGTGTTTGACTGCTAGGGAGAAGGGTTGTTTATCTAGTGCTCCCGACCTCGCCATTTTACACCGTGCACTTCACAATGACCACACCTTTAACCTAGGATCTATTATTGCACATCGTCTGCACCTTGACAGAACTAAGGGCAAACTCCATGGTGGTATTTATGCCACTCATGTAGCGAGTCACTTTAATGTTCAGACACGCCACCATGACTATCGTTTGCCTCGAGTTTATCTAGATCACCAGGCAATGGTGGATCACCAATTTATACTGATGCTGCTGATTCTTTTAACAACATTCGTCACAACTTGGTTTTGAGTGAGAAAACCCATGATATTATCCCGTTGCCTGCACCTGCTTTCTTTGATTCTATTGCCAGGAACGGATACACTATCCTAGCAGCGGACATTATTGCCTACGGATGCACTTTCACATGGGACCGGATGGCTACGGATGGTGATTACCAAGCTAGGCCAAAAGCCTATGCTTGGGGGAGTACGTATTTCCACCAACATTATATTCATATTCACACACTTCATTATAGTTGTCGGTGTTCACACTTTTTCCATTGTATTATCCATGCTAGATTTATTTTCTCGCTTTCGTCTTGTGTGTTTGAAAAACTTTGAGAAAATCCAAAAATATGTCTTGCTTCTTTTCGGTTTTTCTTTCTAGTTTAATTAGTTGTAGTATTAAAAGAAAACCCAAAAAGATTTCTCACTTCTTCTTTTGCTTGTTGGGAGCTTTACCGTGTAAATAGTTTTTCTCGTTTTTGCTTTCCTTTCTTTGCTTTGCTTCTTTCAAGAAAAACTAAAAACTCCAAAAATATTTCAGTGTGTTTCTCTGAAATTTTTTTCCTTTTTGTTGAGCCATACCGAGGAGAAGACCACGATGAAAATGTTGAGTGGCTCTCATATGCATTATTGTTGATCTAATAAAGAGCCCATACTATTTTGTCTTCTTCTCTGAATAAAATGTTTGCAGATTCCATCTTAGTCCACGACACTTTTGCACTACTATTATTTTCATCATTCGGTCGTGCAAGTGAAAGGCAATAAGGATGATATTTGATGAAGTGATTGTGGCAGGGGAAAACGGGTATGAACTCAACTAGTTTTTGTTTTTGTAAATATGTTTAACTCAGTATCCACGATTCAACATGTTATGATTAAACATGTTTGCAATGACAATTAGAGATTATAGTTGCTCATTCCATGCTTAAGTAGCTAGGAGTGGATAATGAGTTATCTTAGATGTCAACATGCATTAAAATGATTGTGATGTAGTATGATGATATGGTATCCTCCTCTGAATGTTTCAAGTGGCTTGACTTGGCACATGATAACACATGTAGTTGAATCAAAACCAACATAGCCTCTATGATATTTATGTTCATGGTGTTTATATCCTACTCATGCTAGTACTGAATGTTAATTATTTGTAGTGCATTCTCATGACTGTTTTTGCTCTCTAGCTGGCCGCTTCTCAACCTATTTGCTAGCCTCCGCCTGTACTAAGCAGGAATACTACTTGTGCTTCAAAATCCTTAAACCAAAGTCATTCCATATGAGTCCACTATATCTACCTATATGCGGCATTACCCTGCCGTTCCAAGTAAATTTGCATGTGCCACCTCTAAAATTTCAAATGAACATCTGTTTTGTGTACCTGGACCGCTCATGGAGCGACAGGGGGTAGTCAATATCTTCCATGCTAAGCGGGTTATTCTCATGATGAGTGTTTATTCACTCGTTCTTGCACGAGAGGGGTGATACGTCTCCAACGTATCTATATTTTTTGATTGTTCCATGCTGTTATAGTATCATTCTTGGATGTTTTATATTCATTTTATAGCAACTTTATATCATATTTTGGGACTAACCTATTGACATAGTGCCCAGTGCCAGTTGTTGTTTTTTGCTTGTCTTTTACTTCACGGAATATCCATATCAAATGGATTCCTAACACAGCGAAACTTTTGGAGATTTTTTCTGCCTAGAAGACAACTTGGGAGCCAAGGAAGTGTAGGATGGAAGGCATGTGGGGCCCAGAAGGCTCCAAGGCGCGCCAGAGGCCCCTGGCGCGCCATGGTGGGTAGTGGCGCTCACGGGAGTCCATTCCACCGCCTCTCATCCATATAAATACCCAAATATTCCAAAAACCCTAGGGGAGTCGACGAAAAACAATTCCAGCTGCCGCAAGTTCCAGAACCACGAGATCCAATCTAGAGCCCTATTCCGGCACCTTGCCGGAGGGGAACACGATCACGGAGGGGTTCATCATTCTCATTGGTGCTCCTCCGATGATGCGTGAGTAGTTTACCATAGACCTATGGGTCCGTAGGTAGTAGCTAGATGGCATCTTGTCTCTTTTTAATTCTTAATACAATGTTCTCCTTGATGTTCTTGGAGATCTATTTGATGTAATGACTTTTTGCAGTGTGTTTGTTGGTTTCAGTGAATTGTGAGTTTATGATCACATATATCTATGAATATTATTTGAGTCTTATAAGCATGATTATTATAGCCTCGTATTTCTTCTGCGAAACTATGGTTTGGTTTGGCCAACTAGATTGATTTTTCTTGCAATGGAAGAGGTGCTTTGTGATGGGTTTGATCTTGTGGTGCTCAATCTCAGTGACCGAAGGAGAAGTGACACGCATGTATTGTTGCCATTAAGGATAAAAAGATGGGGTCTGTTCCTACATGGATATATCTTGCCTACATCATGTCATCGTTCTTATTGCATTACTCCGTTTCTCCATGAACTTAATACACTAGATGCATGCTGGATAGCGTTCGATGTGTGGACTAATAGTAGTAGATGCAGAATCGTTTCGGTCTACTAATCTTGGACGTGATGCCTATATACATGATCATTGCCTTGGATATCGTCATAATTATTTGCTCTTCTATCAGTTGCCCAACAATAATTTGTTTACCCACAATATGTTATTTTCTCGAGAGAAGCCACTAGTGAAATCTATGGCACCCGGGTCTATTTTCTATCATATTGTTTTCAGATCTATTATTCCAAAAACCCAAAAATACCTTGCTGCACTTTTTATTTATTTATTTTTTGTTTTGTTTTTGTTAGATCTATTTATCCAAACTCATACAATTTAATCTATCTCAATACCGAGGAGGGATTGACAACCCCTCTTACGCGTTGGGTTGCAATTATTTGTTATTTGTGTGTAGGTACTGTTTACATAGTGTTGCTTGGTTCTCCTACTGGATTCATAACCTTGTTTCATAAATAAGGGAAATACTTATCGTTGCTGTGCTGCATCATCCTCTCCTCTTCGGGGAAATACCAACGGAGATACAAGCAATCAGGAAGAATTTCTGGCGCCGTTGCCGGGGAGACATCATTAACATCTATAAGGTACCCAATCACAAATCTCATCTCCTAATGACCCACAAGTATAGGGGATCTATCGTAGTCCTTTCTATAAGTAAGAGTGTATAACCCAATGAGGCAGAAGGAAATGACAAGTGATATTCAGCAAGATATTCTCTGCAAGAACTGAAATTATCGGTAACAGATAGTTGTGTGATAAGACAATTCATAATTGGTAACAAGTAACAAGTGTATCTAAGGTGCAGCAAGGTGGCCCAATCCTTTTTGTAGCAAAGGACAAGCCTGGACAAACTCTTATATAAAGCAAAGTGCTCCCGAGGACACATGGGAATTATTGTCAAGTTAGTTTTCATCTTGCACATATGATTTGCGTTCGTTACTTTGATAATTTGATATGTGGGTGGACTGGTGCTTGGGTGCTAGACTTACTTGGACACACCTCTCACTTATGATTAACCCCTCTCGCAAGCATCTGCAACTAAGAAAGAAGAATTAAGGTAAATCTAACCATAGTATGAAACATCTGGATCCAAATCAGCCCCGTATGAAGCAACGCATAAACTAGGGTTTAAGATTCTATCACTCTAGCAACACATCATCTACTTATTACTTCCCAATGCCTTCCCCTGGCCCAAACCATGGTGAAGTGTCATGTAGTCGATGTTCACATAACACGACAAGAGGAAAGACAACATACATCTCATCAAAATATCGAACGAATACCAAATTCACATGATTACTTATAACCAGACTTCTCCCATGTCCTCAAGAACAAACTTAACTTATCAAAGAATATTCATGTTCATAATCAGAGGGGTATTGAATATCATTAAGTATATGAACAGATGATCTTCCACTGAATAAACCAACTAGCATCAACTACAAGGAGTAATCAACACTACTAGCAACACATAGGTATGAATATGAGGTTTTGAGACAAAGATCGGATACAAGAGATGAACTAGGGTTTGAGAGGAGATGGTGCTAGTGAAGATGTTGATGGATATTGACCCCCTCTCCATGAGAGGATCGTTGGTGATGACGATGGCTTCGATTTCGCCCTCTGGGAGAGAAGTTTCCCTGGCAGAATAGCTCCGCCAGAGCCCTAGATTGCTTATGCCCAAGTACTACCTCGAGACGGCGGCGCTTCATCCCGAAAGCTTCCTTATGTTTTTTCTAGGTCAAAACCCTCCATATAGCAGAAGATGGGCACCAGAGACCTGATAGGGGGCCCACAATCCCTAGGGGCACGCCTAGGGGGGGGGTAGGGCGCATCCCCCACGCTTGTGGCCTCCTGGTGGGTCCCCTATGGTATTTTCTTCGCCCATTATTTTTGATATATTCCAAAGTAATTCTCCATAAAGTTTTAGGACTTTTGGAGTTGTGCAGAATAGGTCTCTCAGATTTGCTCCTTTCTGGCCCAGAATTCTAGCTGCCGACATTCTCCCTCTTCATGTAAATCTTGTAAAATAAGAGAGGAAAGGCATAAGTATTGTACCATAATGTGTAATTAAAACCCATAATGCAATAAATATTAATATAAAAGCATGATGCAAAATGTACATATCGACTCCCCCAAGCTTAGACCTCGCTTGCCCTCAAGCAAAAGCCGAAATCGATAAATATGATCACATGTTTAGAGATAGAGGTGTCGATAAAAGAAACGGACATGAGGGCATCATGATCATACTTAGAACAACAACATATATTGTCATATAATCTCTTATTCTAAAGTAACAATTCGTTCACAAGATAAAGTGTGAATCAAAAATTTTATTGAAAACTAACAAACTATGATCTCAGTCATTGAAGCAATTACAATTTATCATAATATCGGAAAGAGTCAATGTATGAGCTTTTGTATAGCAAGTTCACATACTCAACTATCTTTTAGTCTTTCACAATTGCTAACACTCACGCGATACTTATGAGTTCAAAGCCTCAATCAAACACAGAGAAAGATAGGGGCTTATAGTTTCGCCTCCCAACCTTTTGCCTCAAGGGTAATGTCAGTGATAATACTTTATGATAATCTACATCCGAGTGGATATATATATCTGGATCTTTCTCCAACACATAGTGCTTGCCCAAAAAGAAAAGGTGTAATAAGGAAAGGTGAAGATCACCATGACTCTTGTATAAGGGTAGAAGGTAAAAGTAAAAGATAGGCCCTTCGCAGAGGGAAGCAGAAGTTGTCATGCGCTTTTATGGTTGGATGCACAAAATCTTAATGTAAAAGAACGTCACTTTATATTGCTGCTTGTGATAAAGAACCTTATTATGCAGTCCGTCGCTTTTATTTCTTCATATGACAAGTTCGTATAAAGCTTATTTTCTCCACACTAAAAGATCATACATATTTAGAGAGCAATTTTTATTGCTTGTACCGATGAAAACTTACTTGAAGGATCTTACTTGGATGCACAAGTAGTATCTCTACTTGGTGCAAAAGATTTGGCTAGCATGGGATGAGAAGTAAGCTAAACATGTTGGAGGATCCAAGACAATATAACTTCTATTCGGATATAAGAAAACACAACCCATTATGTTGTCTTGCTAGTCCAACATCAAATTTTTAGCATGTAATATTTTAATGAGTGCTCACAATCACAAAAGGTGTCCAAGATAGTATATTTATATGTGAAAAACCTCTCTTTCTTTATTACTTCCTATTAATTGCAACAATGACCAAAACTATGTTTATCAACTCTCAACAAATTTAATTCATCATACACTTTATATGTGAAGTCATCACTCTCCATAAGATCATTATATGATCTTTTCATTCTTTCTTTTTCCCTCAAGATCAAAACAAGAAAACAAAGCCCTCAACTTAAAACTACTCTTTGTTATATAACTCATAGACTCGATTACATAGATGGATCATAAAGCAAAACTCAAAAGCTAAATCATACGAAAAACTTTTATTCCACTAGATCAAGATATAACCAAAAGGATCGAACTAAGAAAATGATAAAGGTAAAGATGTGATGGTGATACGATACCGGGCACCTTCCCCAAGCTTGGTAGTTGCCAAGGGGAGTGCCCATACCCATGTATTTAGATCTCTTTCTTCGAAGGTGGTGATGATGTTGTAGGCTTGTCCTCCATCTTCCAGGGCATAGGCTCACCATCATAGAAAGATGAAGGAGTCTCCGGGATCCTCAAATCTACAGCCGAACTCATCCTCTTAAATCTATATTCATACTCATAGTTTTGGTTTTGCAGGTCATAGATCTGGGCTTGGAGATGCTGGATTTTCTTGTGAAGCTTGAAGATGGCCTCTTCAATGTTCTTGGTGTTCAACTTGTGGTCACGAGTAAATTCCTTGATCATGGAGTGATTGGCGTTGAGTCCGTGTTCCACCATCCCTTGGCACTTGAAGTCTTGCTGCTTCGAGCCTTGTGTCCACGCTTCCGGCCTTCCTTGGCCCTTGAACATCGCGGATGTGCAGCACCCCCTCATGCATCTCAATTGTTTGAGAGTGTTGCAGCACCTCCGCAAGGTAGGGGTTGATGACCTTCTCAAAGAACTTGTCCTTCGAAGCACTTGGGGACGTCATAGCAACCTAGATCTGTCAGAAAAACAGCTCAAAATAAGAATAGAGGATTTTGCCGTGGTACAGTGGTCAAAACCTTCGGGAGATTATATAATGAATTTTTACCGAGCAAAAGGAGTGTACTACAAGAAAACGAAGTCCGGAGAGCACACGAGGTGGCCACAAGCCAGGGAGGCGCGCCCCCAGGGCTTGTCGCCTCCTCGTGCACTTTTAGACTACTTTTTATTTTCCTATTTTTTTAAATATTCCAAGACAGAGTAAAATTACCATTAGAAAAGTTTTGGAGTCGATTTACTTACCGTACCACATACCTATTCCTTTTCGGGGTCTAAAACGTTCTGGTAGGTCTTCCTTATGTACTCCTCCGGTGTTATGGTATTAACAATATTGGTCTCAACATTTATGGGAGTACCTGAGATATAATGTTTGATTCTTTGCCCGTTTACCACCTTCGGGTTGGTGCCTTCGACATTGTTGATCTTGATGGCACCGGAACGATAAACCTCCTTGATAATGTAAGGACCTTCCCATTTAGAGAGAAGCTTTCCTGCAAAAAATCGTAAACGAGAGTTGTATAGCAAGACATAGTCACCTACATTAAATTCACGCTTTTGTATCCTTTTGTCATGCCATCTTTTAACCTTTTCTTTAAACAACTTGGCATTTTCATAGGCTTGGGTTCTCCATTCATCAACTGAGCTAATGTCAAATAACCTCTTTTCAGCGGCAAGTTTGAAATCATAGTTGAGATCTTTAATTGCCCAATATGCTTTATGTTCTAGTTCTTTTGTTTTGAGAAAATTTATGTTCTAGTTCTAGAGGTAAGTGACATGCTTTTCCATAAACCATTTTATACGGACACATACCCAAAGGATTTTTGTAAGCAGTTCTATAAGCCCATAATGCATCATCAAGTTTCTTAGACCAATTCTTTCTAGATCTATAACAGTCTTTTGCAAGATCAATTTAATTTCTTTGTTGCTCAATTCTACTTGAACAGTAGACAGAGGATGATAAGGAGATGCAATTCTATGGTTGACATCATATTTAGCAAGCAATTTACGGAAATCACCATGAATAAAGTGTGAACCACAATCAATCATTAAATATCTAGGGACTCCAAACCTCGGAAAAATAACTTCTTTAAGCATTTTAATAGAAGTGTGATGATCAGCACTACTAGGTGGAATAGCTTCTACCCACTTAGTAATCTAATCAACAGCAACTACAATATGTGTATACCCATTAGAGGAAGGAAAAGGTCCCATATAATCAAAGCCCCAAACATCAAATGGTTGAATAACAAGTGAATAATTCATTGGCATTTCCTGCCGTCTACTAATATTACCAATTCGTTGACATTCATCAGAAGACAAGAGAAACTTATGAGCATCCTTGAAGAGAGTAGGCCAATAAAAACCAGATTGTAATACCTTGTGTGCAGTTCTATCTCCAACATGGTGCCCTCCGTAGGCCTCGGAGTGACACTTGCGTATGATCTGTTCCTGTTCATGCTTAGGTATACAACGTCTAATAACAACATCTACTCCTTCTTTATAAAGGTGTGGGTCATCCAAAAGTAATGTCTTCAATCATAGAAAATCTTTTTCTTTTGCTAGTATGTGAAACTAGGCAGTATACATTTAGCAACAATGAAATTAGCATAATCAGCATACCAAGGAGCACTATGAGAAGCATTTATGACAGCTAATTGTTCATTAGGGAAACTATCATCAACGGGTAGTAGGTCACCAAGAACATTTCCTAACCTAGACAAGTTGTCTGCTATGGGGTTCTCAGCTCCCTTTCTATCAATAATAATATGCAAATCAAATTCTTGCAGCAAGAGAACCCATCTAATGAGTCTAGGTTTAGCATCTTTCTTTTCCATAAGGTATTTAATAGCAGCATGATCAGTGTGAATAGTTACTTTGGAATCAACAATATAAGATCTGAACTTATCACAAGCAAACACAACTGATAGAAATTCTTTGTCAGTAGTAGCATAATTTCTTTGGGCACTGTCTAGAGTTTTACTAGCATAATGAATAACATTTAATTTCTTATCAACTCTTTGTCCTAGAACAGCACCAACAACATAATCACTAGCATCACACATAATTTCAAAGGGTAGGTTCCAATCAGGTGGTTGAACAATAGGTGCAGAAATCAAGCCTTTCTTAAGTATTTCAAAGGCTTCTACACAAACATCATAATGAAAATGGAACATCTTTTTGCAAATGATTAGTAAGAGGCCTAGAAATTTTATAGAAGTCTTTAATAAATCTCCTATAAAACTAGCATGACCAATGGAACTTCTTATACCTTTGATATCTTTAGGACACGACATTTTTTTCGACATCATCAACTTTAACTTTATCAACTTCAATACCTCTTCCAGAAATTTTATGCCCCAAGACTTCATTAACCATAAAGTTGCACTTCTCCCAATTCAAGACAAGATTAGTTTCTTCACATCTCTACAAAACTCGATCAAGGTTGCTTAAGCAATCATCAAAAGAAGTTCTGTAAACGGAGAAATCATCCATGAAAACCTCAACAATCTTTTCACAGAAGTCAGAGAATATAGTAGTCATACATCTTTGAAAGGTAGAGGTGCATTGCATAAACCAAAAGGCATACATATATAAGCAAAGGTACTGAAAGGGCAAGTAAAAGTAGTTTTTTCTTGATCCTCTTGTGACACATGTATTTGAGAAAAACCATAATAACCATCTAGAAAGCAAAAGTGTGTATGTTTTGATAGTCTTTCTAGAATTTGATCAATAAAAGGCAGAGGGTAATGTTCTTTCCTAGTGGCTTTGTTTAATTTGCGAAAATCAATTACCATTCTACAACCTGTAACAATTCTTTGTGTGATCAATTCATTCTTATCATTGGGAACAACAGTAATACCTCCCTTCTTAGGGACACAATGAATAGGTGTCGGTGTCAAAACCGGCGGATCTCGGGTAGGGGGTCCCGAACTGTGCTCTAGGCGGATGGGGTAACATGAGACAAGGGACACGATGTTTTTACCCAGGTTCGGGCCCTCTCGATGGAGGTAAAACCCTTCTCCTGCTTGATTAATATTGATGATATGGGTAGTACAAGAGTAGATCTACCACGAGATCAGAGAGGCTAAACCCTAGAAGCTAGCCTATGGTATGATTGTTGTTCGTCCTACAGACTAAAACCCTCCGGTTTATATAGGCACCGAAGAGGGTTAGGGTTACACGGAGTCGGTTACAATGGTAGGAAATCTACATATCCGTATCGCCAAGCTTGCCTTCCACGCCAAGGAAAGTCCCATCCAGACACGGGACGAAGTCTTCAATCTTGTATCTTCAAAGTCCAGGAGTTCGGCCAAAGGCTATAGTACGGCTATCCGGACACCCCCTAATCCAGGACTCCCTCAGTAGCCCCTAAACCAGGCTTCAATGACGACGAGTCTGGCGCGCATATTGTCTTTGGCATTGCAAGGCGGGTTCCTCCTCCGAACACTTCATAGAAGATTTTGAACACAAGGATAGTGTCCGGCTCTGCAAAATAAGTTCCACATACCACCGTAGAGAGAATAGTATTTACACAAGTTCAATCTGCTGACGTATTCCGCAGCATGACATCACACCACGACCAAGCCTTTATTTGAATTGTTTTTACTGTCCCACCTCAGCGCGTTCAGCGAGGCGGTTTCCTTGGCACGTCTTGTCAAAGCAGAGATCGTGTCCCCTTATTCCGGGATTCTCATTAATACGGGTGTGGGTAACCCAGTCGCACCCGTTGGCACGCCTCCTCTATCGAAGGCGAGTCCCGAACGGTCACGGGGAGGGCTCCTGGTATTCAACCTCTTTATAAAGAGACCAAGGCCCCGCTCTTTTTTCTCAATCTCAATCGAATCCACCCCTCGCTTCGAGTCCCAACACCCAAAAGCTCCAGATTCAGGCGCTTCAGACCTTCGATGATGTCCGGCTCCGACCTTCAAGGCCGGTGGATGCCTTCCTCCATCACGGAAGAAGACGTCCTAAAGCTAAGAGATGCCAGGTATCTAACCGGTGAAATCTCACATAGGCTGCCTGCCCAAGGGCAGGTTATTCCCTCTCCCAAGCCCGGTGAAAGCGTGGTGTTCACGTCTCACTTCCTTCGGGGGCTAGGTTTTCCGACGGACCCCTTCGTGAGGGGGCTCATGTTTTATTACGGGCTGGAATTTCACGACTTGGATCCGGAGTCCATCCTCCACATCTCATCGTTCATCGTTGTATGCGAAGCCTTCCTCCGCATTACCCCTCACTTCGGATTGTGGCTCAAGACCTTCAAGGTGGAGCCGAAGATGATCAAGGGGAAACAGGCAGAGTGCGGACGGGCTGTTATAAGCAAGAATGCATACACTCCATGGCCCGAGGGCTCTTTTCAAGAGGAGCTCAATCTATGGCAACAAGAGTGGTTTTATATCACAGCTCCCAGGGGCACCAAATGGGTGGCACCACCTGCCTTTCGCTCGGGTCCTCCACTGCGGCTGGCGTCATGGGTCAATAAAGGGCTTGACTGGGGGCCGTCCAAGGACGTGCCCTTGTTGCAGGGCCGTATTCGAGACCTCCTTGAGAGAGAGATCAATCTGGTCGTAGTAGCGCAGGTCATGCTGATTAAATCGCATCCTGCCTGCAAACGCCGCCTCCGCCTGTGGGAGTTCAATCCGGAGGGACCACAAGCTCTCCAACATTTTATGGGCGCAACGCCCGTGGAGATGTACAAACTGTTCTTCGGATCACAAGCAATGTGTCCGGACTTGACCGAGGACGCAGGTCTGAGCTGCAATCGCCCGGATGCTCAAGCAAGTAGTCCCGTACCCGGACACGCTATCCGTACATTTATCATAAACTTTCCCTTAAAAGAGCTGTCCATTAAACAGGAGTGGATAGCGAAAGCAAAACTGATCAGGTGTCCGTCCCCCCTCCCTGAGACCACGCCGGATCCCGTGTTAACCAAGATGCTGGAGGCTGCGCCTTTAGAAGAAGGCGAAGGGGGGAGCAAGGAAGCTACTGCCTCCGTGAAGGAGGTTATCAAGAAAGGAGGGATCGAGAATCCCTCCATCCAAGGGGAGAAGAGGACCGCCTCTGAAGATCCGGAGACCAAGGCCTCAAAGCGCGGGAAGAAATCTTCGCCAGAGGGTCCTGCGCCGGAAGATGCCCCGGCTGCATTATTTCCCCAAGGAGATCAGCCCTCCAGCGAGCTGTAAGTAGAGAGGGGAGTTTTTAAAATAAGAGACATCCCTGTTTTATTTCTGAAGATGACCGAAATTTTACCTTGTAGTTCGGATCTCAGCCCTTCTCAGCAGAGCTCGTCTTCAGGGGATCTTCATCCGGAGATGATGGAGAGCGGAATGCCTCCCCCTGTCGTACCGCCTAGCGAGGCGGACGATCCTGAGGTGTCGTCGCGGAGGGTTTCTCCAAATCCGGCAGGGGCAGAGGGCGGTCGTAGGGCCCCCCCAGAGCCCTCCGTGTCCGGCCTTTGAAAAAGGCCATCAGACGAGTCCGGCACCTCCTGGTGCTCGGTCGGAGGAGTTGAAGGGTCTGCTCGGGCGAGTGTCTATCTCAGAGGATCACCGTGCATTGATGGGTACGGTAATTGAAAAAATTTCGTCTGCAGAAAGCGGGTTGTACGAGGCCGCCAGAAGTTTACGTACAGGTTTTGAGGTACGTGCAATGATGTACCTTTTGACGGTTCCGCATATATAAGATGCACCCTGTGTAGATAGTAGCCCCTGAGACTCGGTGCGTTTGTCAACAATGACAGTGTGCCGAGGATCATAATCCCAGGTTATAATATGTTGCCCTTCCTATGTAGGTGGCGGAGCGTCCGGTGGCTAGCCGGACTGATGAATTTGCCGAACTAAAGTGGCAACTTGACGTGGCGGATGCCGACATCGCGCTTGTCAATAAGCGGCTTGACGAGTCACAAGGTATGCGGTTTCTCCGCGGACACCTGGTAAGTGAGCTTGATGTCCGTGCCTTACAACATGTATGCTTGATGCAGATGGTGCTGCTGCCATGGAGAACCTTCGGGCGGAGCTTGCCCGAGCCTAGGAGCAGGCCAGAAAAAGTGATGCCGCTGCCTTAAAGGCGGCCGAAGAGCTAAAAGCCGAACAGGCTGCTCACTGCCGAAGCAAGAAGGAAATGGCCGAGATGGCCGTGAAGTTGAAGAATGCTACCGACCGCTGCGAGCTTCTTGAAAAAGAAGGTCGAGCGGAGCAAGAGGACCTGAAGAAGGCCACCACCGAGGGCAAGGATGCTCGCTCTGCGATGAGAGCTATGAAGGAGGAGCTACGTCAGGCCGGAGATATCGCGGCTGGAAATCCCTTTCTGCTGCGGAGGAAGTTCACGGATCCTAAATATGCTCAGTTGGACCGACTGTGGAGTAGTGAGGATGCTTATCTGGACTTGGCGGCGAGTGCCGCGGACGCGGCCGAACACTTCGGAGATCAAAAGGATCACGAGATGGAAGAGCTTTTTTGGTCGCAGTTCCGTAATCCAGAGCGTCCACTTCCATTAACCGATCGTTTGGCCGAATGGGCGGAGCTGAATAGGTTGTCCGGACTTGCCATGAAGAATGTCGTGACTCATTTGTGGCCGAAAAGGCCCGAGCCGAAGAGTTATTTTGGCTTGGTGCAGCAGTTCCTTGGTGCGGTGCCGCATATCAAAGCAATGAGGCGGTCAGCATGCATAGAGGGTGCGCGGATGGGTCTTGCCCGTGTCAAGACATACCGGGCGGAGATGAAAGCCACCGATGTTGCATCCCAAGTTTTGGATGGAAGCCGAGTACCTGTCGAGCACTATTTTCAGGAAGTTCTGCAGGGCGCTCGTTTAATAGAGACGTAGTGCTCGAAGGATATTATGTTTGAATAACATGTATTATTGTGAAACAATGTTTCGATGGAATATAAAAGCTTTTTACACTTGTGCCTTCAAGAGTTAAAATACCTCTTGTGCGGTCGTTAATGTATATGTGTATATAACCTGAAAGATGGTAGTCTTTGGCTTCAGCCCCCACGCATATAATGCGGGGGTGTTTGCAGAAAGCGGCTTTTCACACTTGATCCGACGTCTTGGTCCTACAAAGGAGGTGATAGCGCAGCAAACTAGGCAACCGGACTATAATGCTTTATCAATTTCACTTAGCCATAGGAGTTCGACAGTGGGGCTACTATATAGCCCCTAGGGGCACCGCGCTCACCCGAATTCGGGGCGCGTATGTGCCTGGCCGGAAAACAGCCCTTCGTCAATGTGGAGGAATTCTAAAGATTCCAGCAGGTCATCGAGTGGTTGACCAGTCTCATGCTATGTCATGACAGTCAGTTTTCGACTTTCTCTACTGAGGTGCTCGCCTAGCCGAACCGGGGCACAATCGCAGTAGTTCTCCTGGTGCCGCATTAGCCAATAGAGCGGAACGTAAGGTAGCAAAACACAGGAGCCGGGCAAACCCAACATTTGACCAAAGACATGATTCGAAGCTGATGCATATAAGGCCTAACTCGAGACGTCGAACACTCCCTAAGGTATTCGGTCTTTATGAAAACGGGTCGAACAATCGCCCTTGGTAATAAGCCCCTGGTGTGCAGGTACGCGTGAAATTCTGACGTGGCCTATGCCAAAACACCAGCCTCCTCCTTGGTTATAGCAAGAAACCGGGGGATGTGTATCAACAAGAGACAGTGAAAAAGGTTTACGCAGGGTCTTAATCTGAAAAGAATCCTTTGCGACGGGTCCCTACTGCACGTCTGTGCCTGTGTCTCCGTTGTGCCGTATCCTGGACGGGTGTAGCATGATGTTCATCTGTAAAAGAGAGGAACTTAGTTGCAAAAGGTCGTGTGAAAATGTACGTTATATTAAATAAACGAAGTACAATTCAAAAAATGAATGAAATTGAGCTTTATGGTCTCTTGTTGCGGAGCCCCTTGTACGTTTACGCCGGACTCATCCAGCCGTGTCCGGGGTCTGGACGACCTGTCTAAGTGCTTTTATTGTGAAGCCGGTTTATTGTGTGGCTGTCAAGGCAACCACACGATTTTCCAGACTCGAGGAACCCTCGATGTTTCCTTTTAACGAGATGATGCCGCGTGGACCGGGCATTTTAAGTGTAAGAGATGCATAATGCGGTATTGCGTTAAAGCGGCGAAGCAAGGCGTCCCAATAGTGCTTGATAGCTACTTGTAAATGGGACGGGGTGGAAGGTTAACTTTTCGCGGCGGAAGTTGTCGGGTGAGCCGAACACAACTTCTAGTAGTAGAGAGCCCGTACAATGGGCATATGGGCCTGGCATTACACCTTGAAAGGAAGTGTTGCTATGGCGAAATTTGGTTGGGTCTATCCCCATTTTCCGGATTGTGTCCTGATATAGCAGGTTTAGATCACTGCCGCCGTCCATTAGGACTTGTGAAAATTGGAGTCCGCCAATTATTGGATCTAATATCAAGGCAGTCCAACCTGCATTCCGTATACTTCTAGAGTAATCCCGATGGTCGAAGGTGATTGGTTTTAACAACCAGTGGCGGGACTCCT
Source organism: Aegilops longissima (assembly GCA_021605205.1). Classification (NCBI taxonomy): domain Eukaryota; kingdom Viridiplantae; phylum Streptophyta; class Magnoliopsida; order Poales; family Poaceae; genus Aegilops; species Aegilops longissima. The sequence goes on along the minus strand of CM038680.1, from coordinate 246,164,432 downwards.
CCGGGATAGGCCGTATGGCGCGTACCTCTATGGGCGCCGCTCTATTTTTCCCTTTTGTGACGTGAAGTGAGTTTACTGTTCTGATTTCTTGTGGGAAATTCTTTTGTTTTCCGGTGCTCTGCTTTTGGGGTTCGTCATCGTCCTCACTTGGTGTGTCGAGCCCCTTGTGTTCGGCGTTGAGTTTGCCGGACTGCTTGAAGACCCAACAATCTCTGTGGGTATGGTTTGAAGGCTTCCCGGGAGTACTGTGGATTTGGCATATCTTGTCCAAGATTTTGTTTAAGTTAGATAGCTCGTCCCTCTTATCCTTAAGGGGCAGCTTTTTATGATTCTGCCGAGAGCTTTTGAATCCGGCGTTGACTGCCATGCTCTTCGGGCAGTTTCCCTTGGTCCGACGCTGGTCCTTGCTGCGTCGTGGTTTCCCATTTCCATCCTGACTTCGGATGTACTTGGGTCGCTGGTGCTGCATCTTGTCAGCCAGCTATCCTCTCCCACGCAAGAGCGGGTCATGAGGCTTGTTAATGCGGCCATTGTTCTTGGCTTTTCTTGCCGAGGTGTCTGGCGAGCTATTCGTCTCGGACGTTGTGTTTGAAAGCTGCTAAGGCTTCGGCGTCCGGATAGTTGACTATTTGGTTCTTTTTAGTAAGGAATATGTTCCAAAATTTCCGGGCTGACTCTCCGGGTTGTTGAGTTATGTGAATTAAATCGTCGGCATCCGGAGGTCGGACATAGGTCCCTTGAAAATTTTCCCGAAAAGCATCCTCGAGCTCCTCCCAACTTCCAATGGTGTTTTCGGGAAGGCTTTTAAGCCAATGCCGGGCTGGCCCTTTGAGCTTGAGAGGTAGGTATTTTATGGCGTGGAGATCATCTCCTCTACCCATGTGTATGTGCAGGATGTAATCCTCAATCCAGACTCCAGGGTCTGTTGTTCCGTCGTATGCCTCTATGTTTACGGGCTTGAATCCCGCTGGAAATTCATAATCCAGCACCTCATCGGTGAAACATAGGGGGTGTGCGGCACCCCTATATTTAGGTGTACCATGATGTTCGGATACTTGATGTGTTGCATTGCTTACTAGAGCTTGTTTTCTTGGCCCGTAGATAGATCTAACTGGGCCATCTTTTTGATGCGAATCCCTGTGCGGATCGCGTGCCGGCTTGTTTGCGGCGCCGTTTGCCGCTCTCTATTTGCCATGGGGTCGTCCATCCGACCGGGTGGCCTCTTTGTTTTTTGATTGCGGGGGCTCTACGGCCTCCCCATCAAATTCAGGCAGTAGTTTTCGCTTTGGGTAGCTCTTCGTTCGGCAACTGTCGACGTATTTGTCTGCGGTGTTGAGTACTTTGCTCCATCTGATTCTGAGTGCATCTTCCACTGTTTTGAGCTTCCGCTTCTGCTTTTTCAGGCTACGTGCAGTGGCGACGAGCCTTTTGTGGAGGTTCTTCTGCTCCAGCAACTTGTCCGGCGTGAGATCGTCCAGACTGTTATCTTCGCCGGGGACGGGTTGTTTATCCAGATTGTCCTGTTCGTACGGTTGCTCGATAGCATGTTCGTCGTCCACCGGTTCGCCCTGCTCAATGGCTAGGTCTGTATGGCTGTTGTTTTTGTCGAGGCGGGACTTTGAGCGGCGCTTACGTCACCGTTTTGACTGCTTTTCGAGGGAATGATCCTTCGTAGCGTCCCGTTGTTCCTCATTGTCGCTTCCTTTAGGTGTGTCCACCATGTATACATCGTGAGATGAGGTGGTTCTCCAGTGCCCTATAGGCGCTGGTTCATGTTCCTCCCCTACATCGTCGTCCATACCGTCGATGTCTTCGGAGTTGAAGTCGAGCATGTCGGTTAAATCATCGACAGTGGCTACGAAGTGGGTGGTGGGTGGGCTTTGAATTTCTTCGTAGTCCGCATCCCAACCTTCCTGACCATAATCCGGCCAGGGCTCTTCTGATAAAGAGAGAGACTTTAGTGAATTCAGGATGTCGCCAAAGGGCGAGTGTTGAAAGATGTCCGCGGCAGTGAATTCCATGATCGGCGCCCAGTCGGATTCGATTGGCGGGGCGCGGATGGCTCGGAGTCCGGAGAGGAGTCCGGCACCTTGGAGTTACGAGCTTCGCAAAGGACGGGGTAGGTGTATGGCTCAATCGCCGTAGAGATCGCAGCCCACGAGGCGGTGTCCAGCCACCCGTCCTCGATCGGCGCAGTCGGCTCCGAGCTGAAGGTCGGAGCGGACACTGGTGCGGCTTCCAAGACACTGTTCGGCGGCAGAGCTAGATCATGCCCCTCGTGACAGTGCGGCGCGCTTGGCTATGGCTCGAACCCGTCGAAGATCAAGTCTCCACGGACGTCAGTCGTGTAGTTCAAACTTCCAAATCTGACCTGGTGGCTGGGGCGTAGCTTTAATCTGCCCCGGATGGCTGCGAATTGGCCCCAATGCAAAGCCCGAATACGAAGATCTGTCCGGGGAGAAAAGTCTCACCCTGGAGCGCATCGTCATTGATGATCGGAGGAGCCATCGGGCCTAAAGATGACGACACAGAGGAACTCTCAATGAAAGCACCAATGTCGGTGTCAAACCGTGGATCTCGGGTAGGGGGTCCCGAACTGTGCGTCTAGGCGGATGGTAACAGGAGACAAGGGACACAATGTTTTTACCAGGTTGGGCCCTCTCGATGGAGGTAAAACCCTACTCCTGCTTGATTAATATTGATGATATGGGTAGTACAAGAGTAGATCTACCACGAGATCAGAGAGGCTAAACCCTAGAAGCTAGCCTATGGTATGATTGTTGTTCGTCCTACAGACTAAAACCATCCGGTTTATATAGGCACCAAGAGTGTTAGGGTTACACGGAGTCGGTTACAATGGTAGGAAATCTACATATCCGTATCGCCAAGCTTGCCTTCCACGCCAAGGAAAGTCCCATCCGGACATAGGACGAAGTCTTCAATCTTGTATCTTCAAAGTCCAGGAGTCCGGCCAAAGGCTATAGTCTGGCTATCTGGACACCCCCTAATCCAGGACTCCCTCAACAGGACTTACCCATCTACTATCAGCAATAGGATAAATTATACCCGCTTCCAGAAGCTTTAGTATTTAATTTCTTACCACTTCCTTCATCTTGGGATTAAACCGTCATTGGTGATCAACAAACGGTTTAGCATCGGGCTCCATATTGATTTTGTGCTGACATAGAGTGGTACTGGTGCCCTTAAGATCATCAAGTGTATATCCAATAGCGGCGCGATGCTTCTTCAGAGTTTTCAACAATTTCTTTCTTCATGCTCTAAAAGGTTAGCACTAATAATAATAGGATATATCTTCTTTTCATCAGGATAAGCATATTTCAAAGTATCAGGTAATTGCTTAAGATCAAACACAGGATCACTCTTGGGTGGTAGAGGATCCCCAAGAGTCTCAACAGGCAAATTGTGTTTCAAAACAAGCATATGTTTAAACAATATCTCATCTAATTCCTTTCTTTCATTCATGAACATATCATTTTCATGGTATAGCAAATATTGTTCTAAAGGATTAGTAGGAGGTACGGCCATAGAAGCAAGGCCAATAATTTCATATTTACTAGGCAATTCTTTATCATGGGGTTGTCTATGAAATTCGGAGAAATTAAACTCATGAGACACATCCCCAAAACTTACACTAACGGTTTCTTTCTCGCAATCTATCTTAGCATTGGCAGTGTTCAAGAAAGGTCTACCAAATATAATGGGACAAAAATCATCTTGTGGGGAACCAAGAACAAGAAAATCAACAGGGTATTTTATTTTCCCACACAAGACTTCATCATCTCTAACAATCCCAATTGGTGATATAGTATCTCTAATGGCAAGCTTAATAGTAACATCAACATCTTCTATCTCAGCAGGTGCAATATCATTCATAATTTCTTGTTATAAGGTAAAGAGAATTGCACTCACACTAGCACCCAAATGACATAAGTCATGATAACGATGATCTCCTATTTTAACGGAAACAACTGGCGTGCCAACAACAGATCTATGTTTATCTTTACAAGCACATATGCCTGTGCGTTGCAACGGGAGAGATAATTTGAAACCAGATCATTTTTTGGAAACACGAACCTTTTATAAAATCACAGATATTTTTTGACATTGTGATTGTTTTTTAAAACAGGAACATGTTTTCAACATTTGGAACAACTTTAGAAAATGTGCTTTTGAAGCTCGAACATTATTTTCAATTTGTCAACATTTCAGTAAAACAACAATATTTTTTAGTCTTGAACATTTGATAAAATATAACCTTTTTTTAAATCTCAACAAATTTGGAAAAGATTACCATTTTATGAATTTTTAACAACCTTTGGAACAATAAAAATAAAATAAAATGCCTAAAAAATAATTTAAAACAATATTTGTTTCAAAAATTTGAATTTTTTCGAAAATTTGACCAAAATTGAAATTCTGTAAATTTTGAATTTACAAAAAAAGAGAAAAGGTAAAATAATTTTCCAAAGGAAAAAATAAAAAGTAAAAAGGAAAATAGAAACTACAGAAAAACAATGGGCCGGCCCAGTCTTGGCTGTTATGTGCGAAGCCCTGACTATATGATGTGCTGTGCAGCAAATAGGATTTCCCCACTACATGGGCGGTAAATTCAGTGGGCTGGCTTTGCTGGGCCAGAGCGCATGTGGCCCATATACGAAATTCTGGACAAACCGTTCTTCTTTTCTAACAAACAAACGCACAAAATTTAGTACCACCTCGAATAAAAGAAAAATCTTTTCAGCGGTGAACGGATGAAAAAATTGGAGAAATGCACCTTGCTTTATTAGTAGGTATAGATTATCAGGTCTAGCAATTCTAGTAGCTTTATCACAGAAATAAATAACATGCCCATCAATATTATCGACCAAGAGATCTTTAACCATTGCAATACTAGGTTCAACTTTAATTTGTTCAGGGGGTGTAGGTGTTCTAGTATAACTCTTACAAACCACAGCTGAATCTTTAGCATGTTCTTTTATCCTAATAGGAAAAGGTGGTTTCTCAATGTAAGCAGTAGGAATAACAGGATCAACATTATAAGTAATAGTTTCTTCTTCAACTTTAATTGGTTCTACTACTTTTACTTCAATGGGAGGATGATATTTAAACGACTCCTCGTTGGGGAGATCAACATGAGTAGCAAATGATTCAAAGAAAGAAGCTACTATCTCAGAGTCAAGTCCATATTTAGTGCTAAATTCATGAAAATCATTAATATCCATAAAAGATTTACCACAATCAAACTTAAGGTTTATACCTGACTCGTTACCTTCGTCGAGTTCCCAATCTTCAGAGTTGCGTTTAACTCTTTCCAATAAATCCCATTTTAATTTAATAGTTTTCTTCATAAAAGAACTAGTACAAGAAGAATCGAGCATGGATTGACCATTACGAGAAAGTCGAGCATAAAAATTCTGAATAATAATTTCTCTTCAGAGCTCATGATTGGGGCAGGGAATATAATATTGACTTAAGCCTCACCCAATCTTGAGCGATACTTTCTCCTTCACGAGGCCAAAAATTGTATATATAATTCCGATCACGATGAACCAGATGCATAGGATAAAACTTCTGATGAAATTCCAATTTCAATCGGTTGTAGTTCCAAGATCCTTCAAGTAGGATAAAACTTCTGATGAAATTCCAATTTCAATCTATTTTTGTTGCATTGTGTGCTTATTTTGATGAATCTATGGATTGTATCGGGGGTATAAGCCATGGTAAAGTTAGAATACAGTAGGTATAGTGCAATAATAAAATATGAATGGGTTTTCAATAGTACTTAAAGTGGTGATTTGCTTTATTATACTAGCAGGTCTCATGAAGGTTTTGTTGAGTTTTGTGTGATTGAAGTTTTCAAGTTTTGGGTGAGATCACGATGGATGAAGGAGTAAGGAGTGAAAAGATCCTAAGCTTGGGGATGCCCATGGCACCCTAAGGTAATATTCAAGGATAACCAAGAAACTAAGCTTGGGGATGCCCCGGAAGGCATCCCCTCTTTCTTCTAACGACCATCGGTAATTTTACTTGGAGCTATATTTTTATTCATCACATATCATGAGTTTTGCTTGGAGCGTCTTGTATTATATGAGTCTTTTCTTGTTATTCTTTTTAGATTGTCACAATCATCCTTGCTGGACACACCTATTTGAGAAAGCCATAATGATGCTAAGTTTTGATAGAATTGCTCTATGTGCTTCACTTAAATTTTTTGAGCTACGGAATTGATCTAGTGCTTCACTTATATCTTTCTGAGCACGGTGGTGCTTTAATTTTTGAAGAAATACTCTCATGCTTCACTTAGATCAATTTGAGAGTTAGTAAAAAAATTAAGAAATTCTCTCATACTTAACCTATATTATTTTGAGAGATGTATGTAAAAAAATTTATGCTCATGTTCTTCACTTAAATATATTTGGAGCTTGTTATAAGCAATGGTAATATACGAAATTAGTCCCAAAGTGATAGAAAACCAAGAGGGATATAATAAAAACTTTCATGAAGATCATTGGATATTATAAACTTGATTCTTTGTAATAGTTTTGAGATATGATGATAGTAATATGTGAGTGATGTTGGTGAGTAATTATGCTTTAAGAAGAATATTGGTGTTAAGGTTTTGATTCCCTATGCAAACATGAAAGTCACTAGTTATGCAATGAAATTATATCCTACTTGTGGTGCATTATTCGGTATTAGTTATGCTTAATGCTTGTTTATGATTGTTTTCTTTCTTGGTTGGTTGCTTCTCAGTCTATTTGCTAGCCTTTCCTTGTACTAAGTACGAATACTACTTGTGCATCCAAAATCCTTAACTAAGTTATGCCATATGCCACCATATCTACCTATATGCGGTATAATTCCATGTCGTTCCAAGTAAATTTGTATGTGCCAACTCTAATTTTCAAAATGAATTTCCTTTTTGTGTGCCTGTACCGCTCATGAAGCAGCAGGGGGTGGCCAATATTTTTCCATGCTAGATGTGTTATTCTCAAAATGAGTGGTTATTCACTTTTCATTGCATGAGAGTGTGGTGGTAATAGGTATGCCCAGTCCCGAAATGAAAAAGAAATTACTTTATGTTGTCAAATGATAAATTCCATGTATTGTGAAAGAATGGTGGAAAAAGGAATAAACTCTATTTTATGTTTGGGAACCGCCTATGATGTATCTAGAATGGAAATTATTGGGATTTCTCAGTCATTTTCGTTGACGGGTAAAGCATGCCTCTCGAAATATTTTTATCTCTTAATTTAAGCTTTGAGCTCCGGCACCTCTACAAATTGTTGCTTCCCTCTGCAAAGGGCCTATTTATTAACTTTATGCAATTTTTATTTTTCTCTTATAAAAGCACCTACTAGGGAGCACTATGATCATACTTGTGCATTGGATGTAGCTAATATTCGAGTGTGTTTCATGAATGGATCAATGATTGAGCATGACGGGCTAGGGATAACTTTCTTTAGTGTTGATATTTTGAAAGACATGGTTGCTTGTTGATATGCTTGAGTATTGAAATCTTCATGTCAAATATAGACTATTGCTTTGAATCATCTAAAAAGTCCAAATGTCCATGCTCCAAAAGAAAAGAATATGTGATGAACATGTTAGGCCGCATTCCAGATCAAAAATTCTATTTTTGTCATTTACCTACTCGAGGACGAGCAAGAATTAAGCTTGGGGAAGCTGATACGTCTCCAACGTATCTATAATTATTTATTGTTCCATGTTGTTATAGTATCATTCTTGGATTTTTTATATTCATAGAAAAAGAACCCATGCGTTGCAACAGGAGAGAAAACATAACACACGCTCTTAACTCAATAACCATCACTCAAGACCACAATAGGTCCATCTCCTTTATTTTTGCGAGGCATCATATTTGTGTTGCCGCTTATCCTCCTTCTCACCCTCGCCGGCGATGGCCCCGGTGTTCACACAGAACAACAAAAAAGTGTGTTAAATATGGTTAATCCTAAGGCGTCTATATCTCCCTCTCTCCTACCTCTCCCTCTCTCTCTCTCTCTCTCTCTCTCTCTCGCTCGCTTTCTCTCACTCTCGCGATGAGAATCTGTTGTTTTCCCCTGCGACATTTTTCAGAGGTATGCATGTGTAGTTATCGATGTTTTCTTTTCTGTATATGGTTATAGTGGGGTGTTTATTTGCAATCCGGATCGCCGCCGGTATGAAAAAACGAATTATAAGTTTGCTTCCATAAAAATATTTGAAAAATATTTAACAGGAAAATTAACATCATATTTAGATTCCACACATTTTTCGAAATAAAATTTCATATATAATATGTTAAAATCGAAGTTACGGTTTAAAAGATACAGATAATTTAGAAAATCATTTGGTTTGACTCAAATATATTTCAAAATAATATTTAAAAATACTTAACAGGTAAAAATAATCTCATATTCATATTCTACATATTTTTCTAATCAAATTTCATATATAACATGTTCAAATCGGAGTTACGGTTTAAAAGATATGGATGATTTTAAAAAGCATTTGTTTGACTTAAATATGATCTGCGGATGAATTACCTAAAACATCAGGGGGGGTTTTCAAAAAATGTAAAATAACGGTTTGGGTGTGACTTGAATCCGGACAGCGGGTTGATTTCAAGAAAAGATAGGGATTTTTTCTGAAAAATGCCATGACGGACGAAAGAAACCCAATTTGCTTTATTATTATGTAAAGATTTTAGAGCAACCTTATATTAGTTTTTGGGAGTAACCTATTGACATAGTGCTAAGTGCCAATTTCTGTTTTTTGCTTATTTTTTACTTCGCAAAATATCCATATCAACGGAGTCCAAACGCAGCGAAATTTTTTGGAGATTTTTTTTTGCACAGAAGACAACTTGGGAGCCAAGGAAGTGTAGGTGGGAAGGCTTGTGGGCTGAATTCTACTACACAACCTTCTTCTTGTAGATGTTGTTGGGCCTCCAAGTGCAGAGATTTGTAGGACAGTAGCAAATTTCCCTCAAGTGGATGACCTAAGGTTTATTAATCCGTGGGAGGCGTAGGATGAAGATGGTCTCTCTCAAACAACCCTGCAACCAAATAACAAAGAGTCTCTTGTGTCCCCAACACACCCAATACAATGGTAAATTGTATAGGTGCACTAGTTCGGCGAAGAGATGGTGATACAAGTGCAATATGTATGGTAGATATAGGTTTTTCTAATATGAAATTATAAAAACAGCAAGGTAACAAGCGATAAAAGTGAGCGTAAACGGTATTGCAATGCTAGGAAACAAGGCCTAGGGTTCATACTTTCACTAGTGCAAGTTATCTCAACAATAATAACATAATTAGATCATATAACAATCCCTCAACATGCAACAAAGAGTCACTCCAAAGTCAATAATAGTGGAGAACAAACGATGAGATTATTGTAGGGTATGAAACCACCTCAAAGTTATTCTTTTTGATCGATCTATTCAAGAGTCCGTAGTAAAATAACACGAAGCTATTCTTTCCGTTCTATCTATCCTAGAGTTCGTACTAGAATCACACCTTAATACACATATCAACCAAAACCCTAATGTCACCTCAAGTTTCCGTGGGTATGATTATACGATAAGCATCACACAATCTCAGATTCATCTATTCAAACCAACACAAATTACTTCAAAGAGTGCCCCAAAGTTTCTACTTGAGAGTCAAGACGAAAACGTGTGCCCACCCCTATGCATAAGTTCACAAGGTCACGGAACTCGCAAGTTGATCATCAAAACATACATCAAGTGGATCACGTGAATATCCCATTGTCACCACAGATAAGCACATGTAAGACATACATCAAGTGTTCTCAAATCCTTAAAGACTAAATCTGATAAGATAACTTCAAAGGGAAAACTCAATCCATTACAAGAGAGTAGAGGGGGAGAAACATCCTAAGATCCAACTATAATAGCAAAGCTCGCATACATCAGGATCGTGCCAAATCAAGAACACGAGAGAGAAAGAGAGAGAGAGAGAGATCAAACACATAGCTACTGGTACATACCCTCAGCCCCGAGGGTGAACTACTCCCTCCTCGTCATGGAGAGCGCCAGGATGATGAAGATGGCCACCGGTGAGGGATTCCCCCTCCGGCAGGGTGCCGGAATAGGGTCTCGGTTGGTTTTTCGTGGCTCCATAGGCTTGCGGCGGCGGAACTCCCAATCTAGGTTATGTTCTGGAAGTTTGGGGATTTATAAGAGGTGTTGGCGTCGGGAACAAGTCAGGGGGGTCCACGAGGCGGCCACGAGGTAGGGGGCGCGCCCAAGGTGTAGGGCGCGCCCCCACCCTCGTGGTGGCCTCGGGACTCTTCTGGTCCATCTCCGGTACTCCGTGGGCTTCTTATGGTCCAAAAACAATCTCCGTGAATTTTCAGGTCAATTGGACTGCGTTTGGTATTCCTTTTCTGTAATACTCAAAAACAGGGAAAAAACAGAAACTGGCACTGGGCTCTCGGTTAATAGGTTAGTCCCAAAAATCATATAAAATAGCATATAAATGCATATAAAACATCCTAGATGGATAATATAATAGCATGGAACAATCAAAAATTATCGATACGTTGGAGATGTATCAGCATCCCCAAGCTTAATTCCTGCTCGTCCTCGAGTAGGTAAATGATAAAAACAGAATTTTTGATGTGGAATGCTACCTAACACATTTATCAATGCAATTTTCTTTATTGTGACATGAATGTTCAGATCTAAAAGATTCAAGACAAAATTTTAATATTGACATAAAAGTAATAATACTTCAAGCATACTAACCAAGCAATTATGTCTTCTCAAAATAACATCGCCAAAGAAAGCTCATCCCTACAAAATCATATAGTTGGCCATGCTTCATTTTCTCACACAAAATGCTCCCATCATGCACAACCCCGATGACAAGCCAAGCAATTATTTCATACTTTAGCATTCTCAAACTTTTTCAACTTTCACGTAATATATGAGTGCGAGCCATGGACATAGCACTATAGGTGGAACAGAATATGATGACGGAGGTTGTGTGGAGAAGACAAAAACGGAGAAAGTCTGACATCGACGCGGCTAATCAACGGGCTATGGAGGTCGTCGGTGTACAAAAGTAGGGGTCCCTTTTTGCACCCCTTTACTTATGCATGGGCAGTCGCAGCCCCACGCCCCTGGCCACGCTTGGTGGGGCAGAGGAAGCAAAGGCACAAGACGACCAGACCAACGCCAAGCCGGAAACACAAAGAGCAGAAGGACGAGATGGACTCGCCCGGCAAGGCCCTTGCCGGGGCGGCCTCCACAGCCCCGACAAGAACCTTGTCGGGGCAACTTGCCCAATGCCAGCAGGGCAGCCACCCTTGAGCCTGAGAGTTCCGACGCCCTCAACCACATTGGAACCAAAGCTCGGGAGGCACCTCCATGGTGGCATGCAGATCTTTGTGAAGACCGGAAGCATACAAGACTAGATAAATAACCAGAAGACGAAGATCCTCGGCAAGATCCTTGCCAAGGATACCCACGAGACCCTCGGCAAGCCCCTTGCAGGGGACGACCACGACACCACGGCAAGACCCTTGCCGGGGCCCCGACAAGACTCTTGCCGAAGACATCCATGGGGCCACAGCCAGGCCCACATCTGCCAAAGCTCTGCCACCGTTCCCATGCAGCTGCCAGCCCACCAACTAGGTGAACACATGCGTGGCGACGTGCGGCCTCTAGGCCAACTCAGCAAGCACCTGCATGGTGGCGTGCAGATCTTCGTGAAAGCTCTGCCACCGCACCAACTCAGCAGCCAGCTTGCCAGCGTGGCACTACCCGCCTCGTCAGTTCGGACGCGCGTCGAAGCCAGGTGAAGCGGCGACAGCTGGGACGAGCTTCCTTCCCGTCCCCGATAAAGCAAGAAGGGCACGTCGGCAGCGCATTAAATGCGTTTGTCTGATGGTGCCAGAGGATAGATTCGACCACTGTATAGCTTTCCACCTCCTGTGTGCCACTGTGGCAGCCCCTTTGTCTATAAATGGAGGCCCGCGGCGTACTGGGAGAGGATTCAGACTTTTTGGACCCTGCACGCCTTGTAGTTAGTCCAAGAACACCAAAAAAACAGAAACCAGCAAGAGTAGGGTATTACGCGTCACCTGCGGCCCGAACTGGATAATCCCCCTGCGTTGATCTCTCAATCCTGCTCTTTCGACAGCCCCGCGCCCGCCAACCGTAGCAAACGGGATTCCTCGTGATCCCGTAGGTGTCGTTTCCCTCGACAGAGATGCCTATCAACTGATGTCAATGCAAGGAGTAGGGATTACCATGCAATGGATGCACTAGAGCTATAAATGTATGAAAGCTCAACAAAAGAAACTAAGTGAGTGTGCATCCAACTTGCTTGCTCACGAGGACCTAGGGCATTTTGAGGATGCCCATCATTGGAATATACAAGCCAAGTTCTATAATGAAAAATTCCCACTAGTATATGAAAGTGACAAGATAGGAGACTCTCTATCATGAAGATCATGGTGCTACTTTGAAGCACAAGTGTTGTAAAAGGATAGTAGCATTGCCCCTTCTCTCTTTTTCTCTCATTTTTTTGTTTTTTGGGCCTTCTCTTTTTTTTCGTCCGGAGTTTCATCCCGACTTGTTGGGGAATCATAGTCTCCATCATCCTTTCCTCACCGGGACAATGCTCTAATAATGATGATCATCACACTTTTATTTATTTACCACTCAAGAATTACAACTCGATACTTAGAACAAAAATATGAATGTACGTGAATGACTCCGGCGGTGTACCGGGATGTGCAATGAATCAAGAGTGACATGTATGAAAAATTAGGAACGGTGGCTTTGCCACAAATACAATGTCAACTACATGATCATGCAAGGCAATATGACAATGATGAAGCGTGTCATAATAAACGGAACGGTGGAAAGTTGCATGGCAATATATCTCGGAATGGCTATGGAAATGCCATAATAGGTAGGTATGGTGGCTGTTTTGAGGAAGATATAAGGAGGCTTATGTGTGATAGAGCGTATCATATCACGGGGTTTGGATGCCCCGGCGAAGTTTGCACCAACTCTCGAGTTGAGAAAGGGCAATGCACGGTACCGAAGAGGCTAGCAATGATGGAAGGGTGAAAGTGCGTATAATCCATGGACTCAACATTAGCCATAAAGAACTCACATACTTATTGCAAAAGTCTACAAGTCATCAAAACCAAGCACTACGCGCATGCTCCTAGGGGGATAGATTGGTAGGAAAAGACCATCGCTCGTCCCCGACTGCCACTCATAAAGAAGGCAATCAAAGAAACACCTCATGCTTCAAATTTGTCACACAACGGTTATCATACGTGCATGCTACGGGACTTGCAAACCTCAACACAAGCATTTCTCAATTTCACAATTACTCAACTAGCACGACTCTAATATCACCATCTTTATATCTCAAAACAATTATCATGTATCAAACTTCTCATAGTATTTAATGCACTTTATATGAAAGTTTTTATTATACCCATCTTGGATGCCTATCATATTAGGAATAGTTTCATAACCAAAGCAAATTACCATGCTGTTTAGGACTCTCAAAATAATATAAGTGAAGCATGAGAGTTCATCTATTTCTTGAAAATAAAACCACCACTGTGCTCTAAAAGGATATAAGTGAAGCACTAGAGCAAATGACAAACTACTCCGAAAGATATAAGTGAAGATCAATGAGTAGTATAATAATTACGCGACTATGTGAAGACTCTCTAATATTTAAGAATTTCAGATCTTGGTATATTATTCAAACAGCAAGCAAAAAAAATAAAAAAAATTACGCTCCAAGCAAAACACATATCATGTGGTGAATAAATATATAGCTCCAAGTAAAGTTACCGATGAACGAAGACGAAAGAGGGGATGCCATCCGGGGCATCCCCAAGCTTAGGCTCTTGGTTGTACTTGAATATTAACTTGGGGTGCCTTGGGCATCCCAAGCTTAGGCTCTTGCCACTCCTTATTCCATAGCCCATTGAATCTTTACCCAAAACTTGAAAACTTCACAACACAAAACTCAACAGAAAACTCGTAAGCTTCGTTAGTATAAGAAAGTAAATCACCACTTAGGTATTGTTGTGAACTCATTCTGAATTCATATTGGTGTAATATCTACTGCATTCCAACTTCTCTATGGTTCATACCCTCCGATACTACTCATAGATTCATCAAAATAAGCAAACAACACATAGAAAACAGAATCTGTCAAAAACAGAACAGTCTGTAATAATCTGTATCATTTGAATACTTCTGTAACTCCACAAATCCTGAAATAAATTGGTGGACGTGAAGAATTTGTCTATTAATCATCCGCAAAAAGAATCAACCTAAAAGCACTCTCCAGTAAAAAATGGCATCTAATCTCGTGAGTGCAAAAGTTTCTTTTTTTTACAGCAAGATCGCATAGACTTCACCCAAGTCTTCCCAAAGGTTCTACTTGGCACAAACACTAATTAAAACATAAAACCACATCTAACCAGAGGCTAGATAGATTACTTATTACTAAACAGGAGCAAAAAGCAAAGAGCAAAAATAAAATAGGGTTGCCTCCCAACAAGCGTTAATGTTTAACGCCCCTAGCTAGGCATGATGATTTCAATGATGCTCACATAAAAGATAAGAATTGAAACATAAAGAGAGCATCATGGAGAATATGACTATCACATTTAAGTCTAACCCCCTTCCTATGCATAGGGATTTTGTGAGCAAACAACTTATGGAAAAAATAATCAACTAGCATAGGAAGGCAAAACAAGCATAACTTCAAAACTTTAAGAACACAGAGAGGAAACTTGATATTATTGCAATTCCCACAAGCATATGTTCCTCCCTCATAATAATTTTCAGTAGCATCATGAATGAATTCAACAATATAACCATCACATAAAGCATTCTTTTCATGATCTACAAGCATAGAAAATTTACTACTCTCCACATAAGCAAAATTCTTCTCATTCGGAATAGTGGGAGTATCATAAGAAAATCGAATACTATAAATTGTTTCCACACTGAAAGGGTAATGTTTAGAAAAAGGGTAATCATAATCATGAAAGTTTTCGTATAATCATCACTGCTTTTTATAGCATAAGTGTCATCACAATAATCATCATAAGTAGCAACTTTGTTCTTATCATAATCAATTGAAACCTCTTCCAAGATAGTGGAATCATTAATAAATAAAGTCATGACCTCTCCAAATCCACTTTCATAACTGTCGCAATAAGATTCAACACCCTCCAAAATAGTGGGATCATCACTTCCTAAAGTTGACAATCCTCCAAACCCACTTTCATCAATATAACCATCAAAAATAGGAGGCATGCTATCATCATAATAAATTTGCATATCAAAACTTGGGAGGTTAAACATATCATCTTCATAAAACATAGCATCCACAAGCTTGGGAAAATCATTAATTGCAGCAAATAAATTCTCAAACTGGTCATTCTCATCAAACATGGCATCCCCAAGGTTGGGCCTTTTCATATCATATGCATAATCACTCTCATCATTAATAGTATGGATAGCACCAATAGTATAGCAATTATCATCATCACAATGAGTAATAGGAGCAACATCATTTGGGAGGGATACCTTTTTACCTTTTCTTCTCCATCTTTTCTTTTTCTTCTTCACACCATGTGTGGGTTTAATCCTCTTTTTGGAGCTCCTTATTAATGAGATTAGTTGAATAGAAGGCCTCCTCCTCGTTACCTAATTTATCATAAGAAAGAATAGGAGGATATTGGGAAATCTCTTCCCTTTCATTAGTATTCTGTTCATCTTCTATTTGTTTTCTTGTCTTTATGTAATTGGCAATATAAGAATTTTCAATGCAATTCACCGCACAATACATATAAATTTCCTCTAGATCAAAATAAAGAACTTTATCAAGGACAAATTCTGGCATATCCTTAGTTCTACGTTTCATTTCTTCATAACCCACAAGCAAACTAAGTTCATTATGATGCGCAAGGGAAATCAAGTCATCACAATTTTGGACACGACACGATCATGAAATGATTTGCATTGGATATTTAAATGACCACGTTCATTGCAAAGTTCACAAGGATGACTAAGAAAATTTAAATTTTTAGCGCAAACATCTAGCCTTTCTTGCAACCATTTGGTTTCTAAATACTTATAGCTCTTGCAAATTCTATCTTCCCTATTTGGTGTGTACTTGCAAACTCTATGCACTCCACAAAAATTCATGCTTATAAGAGACATTTTCATCATGACTAGTGCAATCATCATTAGTACTATGGATATTCAAAGAGTTCGTACTAACAACATTGCAATCATGCTCATCATTCAAAGATTTAGTGCCAAACTTTTTAATGCATTCTTATTCTAGCATTTTGGCACAATTATCGGAATCCTTATTTTCACGAAATATATAAAAAAGATGAAGCAAACGAGGCACCCTCAATTCCATTTTTTTGTAGTTTCCTTTTATAAAGTAAACTAGTGATAAAACAAGAAACTAAAAGACTCGATCGCAAGACCTAAAGATATACCTTCAAGCACTCACCTCCCCGGCAACGGCACCAGAAATTGCTTGGTGTCTACTACACAACCTTCTTCTTGTAGACGTTGTTGGGCCTCCAAGTGCGGAGGTTTGTAGGACAGTAGCAAATTTCCCTCAAGTGGATGACCTAAGATTTATCAATCCGTGGGAGGCATAGGATGAAGATGGTCTCTCTCAAACAACCCTGCAACCAAATAAAAAGAGTCCCTTGTGTCCCCAACACACCCAATACAATGGTAAATTGTATAGGTGCACTAGTTCGGCGAAGAGATGGTGATACAAGTGCAATATGGATTGTAGATATAGGTTTTTGTAATCTGAAATTATAAAAATAGCAAGGTAACAAGCTATAAAAGTGAGCGTAAATGTTATTGCAATGCTAGGAAACAAGGCCTAGGGTTCATACTTTCACTAGTGCAAGTTCTCTCAACAATAATAACATAATTAGATCATATAACAATCCCTCAACACGCAACAAAGAGTCACTCCAAAGTCACTAATAGTGGAGAACAAATAAATAGATTATTGTAGGGTACAAAACCACCTCAAAGTTATTCTTTTTGATCGATCTATTCAAGAGTCCGTAGTAAAATAACACGAAGCTATTCTTTCCATTCGATCTATCCTAGAGTTCGTATTAGAATAACACCTTAAGACACATATCAACCAAATCCCTAATGTCACCTAGATACTCCAATGTCACCTAAGTATCCGTGGGTATGATTATACGATATGCATCACACAATCTCAGGTTCATCTATTCAAAATCAACACAAAGTACTTCAAAGGGTGTCGGTGGGAACGACACCTATGGGATCACTGGGATCCCTTCTACGGTTGGCGGGCGCGGGGTTGTGCAAAGAGCAGGTCTAGGAGCCAGCACAAAGATTGTTTACCCAGGTTCGGGTCGCGAGGATGCGTAAAACCCTAGTCCTGCTTTGGTGTAAATTTGTGTGTTCTTGAGCTCTTGAACTAGCTACGGTGCGTGCTCTTTCCAAAAGATCCGAATCCCTCTCCTAGATGACTCGGGCCTCCTTTTATAGACAAAAGGGGTCACCACGGTGGCACACATGAGGTGGAAAGGTCTATAGTACACAAGCTTATCGCCTGTCATTATGTGACAAGACGCATTAAATGCGCTCCTTAGGTGTCATGTTGCTTTATCGGGGGCGGCAGCGAGGCCCGTCCCGTCCGTCGCCGCTCCGTCTTGCTCCGACACGCGTCTAGGCCAACAAGGCATGTAGCGCCACGTAGGCTGGAAGGCTGCTGAGATGGTGTGGTGGTAGGGTCTTCTCGAAGACCTGCATGCTGCCACGTAGGTGTTTGCTGAGTTGGCCTGGAAGCCGCATGTGGCCACGCAGGTGCCTGCCCTGCTGGTTGGGCTGGCAGCTGTATGGGAACGGTGGTGGAGTCTTGGCAGACGCGGGCCTGGCTGCGGCCCCGTAGGTGCCCTAGGCAAGGGTCTTGCCGGGGCCCCGACAAGTGGTCTTGTCGTGGCATCACGATCATCCCCGACAAGAGTTTTGCCGGGGGTCTCGTGGATCTCCTTGGCAAGGATCTCGCCGAGGATCATCATCTTCTTGTCCTCATCTAATCTTATGTGCTTATGATCTTGAGAAAGATCTGCATGCCACCACAGAGGTGATTCTCGAGCCTTGGTCCCAATGTGGTTGTTGGCGTCTGGAACCCTTGGGCTCAAGGGTGGCTTGCTCTGCTAGCGTCGGGCAAGTTGTCCCGGCAAGGCTCTTACTAGGGCCGCAGAGGCCGCCCCGGCAAGGGTCTTGCCGGGGGAGTCCACCTCGCCCTCTTGCTCTTTGTGTCTCTGGTCTTGGCGTTTTTTTAACCGTCTTGTGCTTCTGACTGGGGCGCTGCTCTGGTGTTCTTGTGCTTCTGCTCCCTCCCTTTGCCCTGCTAAGTGTGGCCGCAGGTGCGGCTCTGACTGCCCGTGCATAAGTAGATGGGTAAAAAGGAGAGCCCCTACTTTTGTACACCGACAGGAGCCCCCGGGCCTGGGCCACACATAAGCGCAACACGCTACTGGGCCGGTCCCAGAATGGTGCGCCCGCAGACGGGCGGATTTCTACCGCAGTAATTCCTTCGCTCACTTGCACTTCCCCACGATCCATGTTGAATGCGCGTCGTGGAGGATCGTGTGTGACGTGGGGGCATGCGTGGGGCGGCCGCTGCCCTCATGCGTCACATCGTGGTAAAGAGGCAGCTCGCACCTTCCCCATAAAAAGAGGGAGACGCAGGGGCGCGGCTCATTTACTGAGTGTACTCGGGTCATGGCCTTCGAGGCGCCCGTGCCCCGCGATCATGGGGTGGAAAACGGTCGCCTCACTTGTCCCCTCGATTTCTGTTCGCCCGCCACGTGTCTTCCAGGCCTTGAATATGGCAGGCGGCGGGCGCGGGCCTTGAATGACGAGGCGGGAAACTGGGCCGCCGCTGATTGGAGAAGCGGGTCGGTCTCGATTCCCTGCGCCCTTGATGGCTGGATTGGTTGAGTGGGGCGGCTGAGCCCCGACCCCTCCCCTTTATAAGATGAGGGGAGAGGGAATGGCACCCCTCAATCTTTCACCATCCGCCTCTTTCCAGCTTGGCTTCTTTCTCTCTTCTGTTATGGCGAGAGGGTGCGCCAGTGCTTCGACGGTGGCGTCGAGGGTCTCCACTCGACAGCGCGTCCCTCCTTCCCAAGAGCTCGTGGCGGCGGAGCCGGCCACGAGGGTAAGGGAGAGGGGTGATACGTCTCCAACGTATCTATAATTTTTGATTGCTCCATGCTACTTTATCTACTGTTTTGGACTATATTGGGCTTTATTTTCCACTTTTATATTATTTTTAGGACTAACCTATTAACCGGAGGCCCAGCCGAGAATTGCTGTTTTTTGCCTATTTCAGTGTTTCGAAGAAACAGAATATCAAACGGAGTCCAAACGGAATGAAACCTTCGGGAACGTGATTTTCTCACCGAACGTGATCCAGGAGACTTGGACCCTACTCAAAGGAACAATAGAGGCGGTCACGAGGGAGGGGGGCCCCCCCTAGGGCACGCCCCCTACCTCATGGGCCCCCTGTTGCTCCACCGACGTACTCCTTCCTCCTATATATACCTACGTACCCCCAAACTATCAGAACAGGAACCAAAAACCTAATTCCACCGCCGCAACTTCCTGTATCCACGAGATCCCATCTTGGGGCCTGTTCCGGAGCTCCGCCGGAGGGGGCATCCACCACGGAGGGCTTCTATGTCATTACCATAGCCCCTCCGATGAAGTGTGAGTAGTTTACTTCAGACCTTCGGGTCCATAGCTAGTAGCTAGATGGCTTCTTCTGTCTTTTTGGATCTCAATACAATGTTCTCCCCCTCTCTCGTGGAGATCTATTCGATGTAATCTTATTTTTGCGGTGTGTTTGTTGAGAACGATGAATTGTGGGTTTATGATCCAGATTATCTATGAATAATATTTGAATCTTCTCTGAATTCTTTTATGTATGATTGGTTATCTTTGCAAGTCTCTTCGAATTATCGGTTTGGTTTGGCCAACTAGATTGGTAGTTCTTGCAATGGGAGAAGTGTTTAGCTTTGGGTTCAATCTTGCGGTGTCCTTACCAAAGTGTGTAAAGGGTTGCAAGGCACGTATTGTATTGTTGCCATCGAGGATAACAAGATGGGGTATTTATCATATTGCATGAATTTATTCCTCTACATCATGTCATCTTGCTTAAGGCGTTACTCTGTTTTTAACTTAATACTCTAGATGCATGCTGGATAGCGGTTGATGAGTGGAGTAATAGTAGTAGATGCAGGCAGGAGTCGGTCTACTTGTCTCGGACGTGATGCCTATATACATGATCATACCTAGATATACTCATAACTATGCTCAATTCTGTCAATTGCTCAACAGTAATTTGTTCACCCACCGTAGAATACTTATGCTCTTGAGAGAAGCCACTAGTGAAACCTATGGCCCCCGGGTCTATTTTCATCATATCAATCTCCATCACTTTAATACTTGCTTTATTTTTACTTTTCCTTTTACTTTTCACTTTGCATCTCTATACTAAAAATACCAAAAATATTATTTATCATCTGTATCAGATCTCACTCTCGTAAGTGACCGTGAAGGGATTGACAACCCCTAATCGCGTTGGTTGCGAGGTGCTATTGTTTTGTGCAGGTACGAGGGACTTTTGTGTGACCTCCTATTGGATTGATACCTTGGTTCTCAAAAACTGAGCAAAATACTTATGCTACTTTCTGCATCATCCTGTCCTCTTCGGGGAAATCCAACGCAGTGCTCAAGAGGTAGCAAGAAGAATTTCTGGCGCCGTTGCCGGGTAGGCTTACGCAAGAGCAAGTCAAGCACCATACCAAGTACCCATCACAATCCCTATCGTGCGCATTACATTATTTGCCATTTGCCTCTCGTTTTCCTCTCCCCCACTTCACCCTTGCCGTTTTATTCGCCCTCTCTTTCCCAATCTCCTCCTCTTTTTCCCGTTTGCCTTTTTCTCGCTTGCCTTTTGTTCGCTTGTGTGTTGGATTGCTTGTTTGTCGCGATGGCTCAAGATACTACCAAATTGTGTGACTTCACCAATACCAATAGTAATGATTTCCTTAGCACTCCGATTGCTCCTCTTGCCAATATTGAATCTTGTGAAATCAATACTGCTTTGTTGAATCTTGTTATGAAAGATCAATTAAATCGGCCTTCCTAGTGAAGATGTCGCTACTCATCTGAATAGCTTCGTTGATTTATGTGATATGCAAAAGAAAAAGATGTCGATAATGATGTCGTTAAATTGAAGCTATTTCCTTTTTAAGCTTAGAGATCGTGCTAAAGCATGGTTTTCATCTTTGCCTAAAAATAGTATTGATTCTTGGAACAAGTGCAAAGATGCTTTTATCTCTAAGCATTTTCCTCCCGCTAAGATTATCTCTCTTAGGAACGATATTATGAACTTTAAGCAACTCGATCATGAACATGTTGCACAAGCTTGGGAGAGAATGAAATTAATGATACGTAATTGTCCTACTCATGGTTTGAACTTGTGGATGATTATACAAAAAATTTATGCGGATTGAATTTTGCTTCTAGAAATCTTTTAGATTCGCCGGGAGGCACTTTTATGGAAATCACTCTAGGAGATTCTACTAAACTTCTAGATAATATTATGGTTAATTATTCTCAATGGCATACCGAAAGATCTACTAATAAAAAGTGCATGCGATAGAAGAAATTAATGTTTTGAGTGGAAAGATGGATGAACTTATGAAATTATTTGCTACTAAGAGTGTTTCTTCTGATCCTAATGATATGCCTTTGTCTACTTTAATTGAGAATAATAATGAATCTATGGATGTGAATTTTGTTGGTAGGAATAATTTTGGTAACAACGCGTATAGAGGGAATTTTAATCCTAGGCCTTATCCTAGTAATCCTTCTAACAATTATGGAAATTCCTACAACAACTCTTATGGAAATTTTAGTAAGATGCCCTCTGAACTTGAGAGTAATATTAAAGAGTTTATGAATTAACAAAAGAATTTTAATGCTTTGCTTGAGGAGAAATTGCTTAAAGTTGATGATTTGGCTAGGAACGTTGATAGAATTTCTCTTGAGGTTGATTCTTTAAAGCTTAGATCTATTCCTCCTAAGCATGATATCAATGAGTCTCTCAAAGCTATGAGAATTTCCATTGATGAGTGCAAAGAAAGAACCGCTAGGATGCGTGCTTCCAAAGATGCCTTTATTAAAGCGTGTTCTTCCAATTCCTATGAAAATCAAGATGAAGATCTAAAAGTTATTGATGTGTCCCCCATTAAATCTCTGATTTGCAATATGAATCTTGATGAAACTGAATATGATCTTCCCTTACCTAGAAGGTGTTCTAAGAATTCGGAGTTTTTAGATCTCGATGATGAAATTGATAAGTGTGGGATTGAAAGAAATAAAAACCTAGATGTTGCTAAACCCACTATATTGGATCTAAAGGAATTTAATTATGAAAATTGCTCTTTAATTTATTGTATTTCCTTGTTGCAATCCGTGCTAAATTCTCCTCATGCTTATACTCAAAATAAGGCCTTTACCGAACACATTGTTGATGCCTTGATGCAATCTTATGAAGAAAAACTTGAGTTGAAGGTCTCTATCCCTAGAAAGCTCTATGATGAGTGGGAACCTACTATTAAAATTAAAATTAAAAAATATGAGTTTCATGCCTTGTGTGATTTGGGTGCTAGTGTTTCCACTATTCCCAAAACTTTGTGTGATTTGCTAGATTTCCATGACTTTGATGATTGCTCTCTAAACTTGCATCTTGCGGATTCCACTATTAAAAAACCTATGGGAAGAATTAATGATGTTCTTATTGTTGCAAATAGGAATTATGTGCCCGTAGATTTTATCGTTCTTGATATAGATTGTAATCCTTCATGTCCTATTATTCTTGGTAGACCTTTCCTTAGAACGATTGGTGCAATTATTGATATGAAGGAAGGGAATATTATATTACAATTTCCATTAAAGAAAGGCATGGAACACTTTCCTAGGAAGAAAATAAAATTACCATATGAATCTATCATGAGAGCCACTTATGGATTGCCTACCAAAGATGGCAATACCTAGATCTATCCTTGCTTTTATGCCTAGCTAGGGGCGTTAAACGATAGCGCTTGTTGGGAGGCAACCCAATTTTCTTTATGTTTTTTGTTTTTGTTTATGTTTAGGAATAAATAATCCATCTAGCCTCTGTTTAGATGTGGTTTTATGTTTTAATTAGTGTTTGTGCCAAGCTAGACCTATTGGATCTTCTTGGATGATAGTTATTTGATCTTGCTGTAATTTCTAGAAACTTTGCGCTCAGTGCCCGAATTATTAAAAATCGCCAGAATGTGATAAAATACTGATTCCAATTGCTACTGATCAATAAACAAATTTTCTAGGTCGTATAATTTTTGTAGATATTTTTGGAGTTCCAGAAGTTTGCGTTAGTTATAGATTACTACAGACTGTTCTGTTTTTTACAGATTCTGTTTTTGGTGTGTTGTTTGCTTATTTTGATGAATCTATGGCTAGTAAAATAGTTTATAATCCATAGAGAAGTTGGAATACAGTAGGTTTAACACCAATATAAATAAAGAATGAGTTCATTACAGTATCTTAAAGTAGTCTTTTGTTTTCTTTCTCTAACAGAGCTCACGAGATTTCTATTGAGTTTTGTGTTGTGAAGTTTTCAAGTTTTGGGTAAATTATTTTGATGGATTATGGAACAAGGAGTGGCAAGAGCCTAAGCTTGGGGATGCCGATGGCACCCCCAATATAATCCAAGGACACCAAAAAGTCAAAGCTTGGGGATTCCCCGGAAGGCATCCCCTCTTTCGTATACTTCCATCGGTAATTTACTTGGAGCTATATTTTTATTCACCACATGATATGTGTTTTGCTTGGAGCGTCTTGTATTATTTGCGTATTTGCTTGTTAGTCTACCACAATCATCCTTGCTGTACACACCTTTTGAGAGAGCCATACATAAATTGGAATTTGATAGAATACTCTATGTGCTTCACTTATATCTTTTGAGCTTGATAGTTTTGCTCATAGTGCTTCACTTATATCTTTTGAGCGTGATAATTTTTGCTCTAGTGCTTCACTTAGATCTTTTACAGCATGGTGGTGGATTTGTTTTAAAGAAACTATTGATCTCTCATCCTTCACTTAGATTATTTTGAGAGTCGTTAATAGCATGGTAATTTGCTTAATATTAATATACTTGGTATTCAAGATATGTGAAACTTTCTTTTGAGTGTGTTGAATACTAAGAAAAGTTTGATGCTTGATAATTGTTTTGAGATATGAAGATGGTGATATTAGAGTCATGCTGGTTGAGTAGTTGTGAATTTAAAGAATGTTTGTGTTGAAGTTAGCAAGTCCCATAGCATGCACGTATGGTTAAAGTTGTGTAACAAATTTGAAACATGAAGTGTACCTGGCTTGTGCATCCTTATGAGTGGCGGTCGGGGACGAGCAATGGTCTTTTCCTACCAATCTATCCCCCTAGGAGCATGCGCGTAGTACTTGATTTTTGATGACTTCTAAATTTTTGCAATAAGTATATGAGTTCTTTTGACTAATGTTGACTCCATGGATTATACGCACTTTTACCTTTCCGCCTTTGCTAGCCTCTTTGATCTTGTGCATTGCCCTTTCTCACCTTGAGAGTTGGAGCAAACTTAGCGGTGCATCAAACCCGTGATATGATCGCTCTATCATACATAAACCTCCTTATATCTTCCTCAAAACAGCCACCATACCTACCTATTATGGCATTTCCATAGCCATTCCGAGATATATTGCCATGCAACTTTCCACCGTTCCGTTCATCATCATCGTGACATACTTTACTTTTGTCATATTGCCATTGCATGATCATGTAGTTCACATTGTATTTGTGGCAAAGCCACCATGCATTATTTTTCATACATGTCACTCTTGATTCATTGCACCATCCCGGTACACCGCCGGAGGCATTCATATAGAGTCATGTCTTGTTCTAGTTTCGAGTTGTAATCCTTATGTTGTAATCAATAGAAGTGTGATGATCATCATTATTAGAGCATTGCCCAATCAAAAAAAAGAGAAAGGCCAAAAATAAAAAGAAGGAAAGGCCCAAAAAAAGAGAAAATAAAAAGGGCAATGTTACTATCTCTTTTTCCACACTTTTGCTTCAAAGTAGCACCTTGTTCTTCATGTAGTGAGTCTCATATATTGTGCTTCAAAGTAGCACCTTGTTCTTCATGTAGTGAGTCTCATATATTGTGCTTCAAAGTAGCACCTTGTTTTTCATTTAGTGAGTCTCATAAGTTGTCTTTTTATACTAGTGGGAATTTTTCATTATAGAACTTGGCTTGTATATTCCTACGATGGGCTTCCTCAAATGCCCTAGGTCTTCATGAGCAAGCAAGTTGGATGCACACCCACTAGTTTTCTTTTGTTGAGCATTCATAGCTCTAGTGCATCCGTTGCATGGCAATCCCTACTCCTCATGTTGAGATCAATTGATGGGCATCTCCATAGCCCGTTGATTATCCTCGTCAATGTGAGACTTTCTCCTGTTTGTCTTCTCCACACAATCCCCATCATCATATTCTATTCCACCTATAGTGCTATATCCATGGCTCACGCTCATGTATTGCGTGAAGGTTGAAAAAGTTTGAGATTATTTAAGTATGAAACAATTGCTTGGCTTGTCATCGGGGGTATAGAAGTTGGGACCATCTTTGTGTGACGAAAATGAAGCATAGCCTAACTATATGATTTTGTAGGGATGAACTTTCTTTTGCCATGCTATTTTGAGAAGACATGATTACTTTGATTAGTATGCTTGAAGTATTATTATTTTTATGTCAATATGAACTTTTGTCTTGAATCTTTCGGATCTGAATATTCATACCACAATTAAGAAGATTTCCATTGAAATTATGCCAAAGTATCCTCCGCATCAAAAATTCTCTTTTATCATTTACCTACTCGAGCACGAGCAGGAATTAAGCTTAGGGATGCGATCGTCTCCAACGTATCTATAATTTTGATTGCTCCATGCTACTTTATCTACTGTTTTGGACTATATTGGGCTTTGTTTTCCACTTTTATATTATTTTGGGACTAACCTATTAACCGGAGGCCCAGCCTGAATTGCTTTTTTTGCCCATTTCGGTGTTTAGAAGAAGCAGAATATCAAGCGGAGTCCAAAGCGGAATGAAAACTCCGAGCGTGATTTTCTCACGAGCGTGATCCAGGAGACTTGGACCCTACTCCAAGGAACAAAGAGGCGGTCACGAGGGTGGGGCGCCCCCTAGGGCACCCCCGCCTCGTGGGCCCTTGTTGCTCCACCGACGTACTCCTTCCTCCTATATATACCTCACGCACCCCAAACAATCGAACAGGGCCAAAACCTAATTCCACCTCCGCAACTTCCACAGTATCCACGAGATCCCATCTTGGGGCCTGTTAGGAGCTCTGCGGAGGGGCATCCACCACGGAGGGCTTCTACATCATCACCATAGCCCCTCCGATGAAGTGTGAGTAGTTTACTTGAGCTTGGGTCCATAGCTAGTAGCTAGATGGCTTCTTCTCTCTTTTGGATCTCAATACAATGTTCTCCCCCTCTCTCGTGGAGATCTATTCGATGTAATCTTCTTTTTGCGGTGTGTTTGTTGAGACCAATGAATTGTGGGTTTATGATCCAGATTATCTATGAATAATATTTGAATCTTCTCTGAATTCTTTTATGTATGATTGGTTATCTTTGCAAGTCTCTTCGAATTATCCGTTTGGTTTGGCCAACTAGATTGGTAGTTTTTGCAATGGGAGAAGTGTTTAGCTTTGGGTTCAATCTTGCGGTGTCCTTACCCAGTGAAAGAAAGGGTTGCAAGGCACGTATTGTATTGTTGCCATCGAGGATAACAAGATGGGGTATTTATCATATTGCATGAATTTATTCCTCTACATCATGTCATCTTGCTTAAGGCATTACTCTGTTTTTAACTTAATACTCTAGATGCATGCTGGATAGTGGTCGATGAGTGGAGTAATAGTAGTAGATGCAGGCAGGAGTCAGTCTACTTGTCTCGGACGTGATGCCTATATAGATGATCATACCTAGATATACTCATAACTAGGCTCAATTCTGTCAATTGCTCAACAGTAATTTGTTCACCCACCGTAGAATACTTATGCTCTTGAGAGAAGCCACTAGTGAAACCTATGGCCCCCGGGTCTATTTTCATCATATCAATCTCCATCACTTTAATACTTGCTTTGTTTATACTTTGCCTTTTACTTTTCACTTTGCATCTCTATACCAAAAATACCTAAAATATTATTTATCATCTCTATTAGATCTCACTCTCGTAAGTGACCGTGAAGGGATTGACAACCCCTAATCGCGTTGGTTGCGAGGAGCTATTGTTTTGTGCAGGTACGAGGGACTTGTGCGTGGCCTCCTACTGGATTGATACCTTGGTTCTCAAAACTGAGGGAAATACTTACGGTACTTTGCTGCATCATCCTCTCCTCTTCGGGGAAATCCAACGCAGTGCTCAAGAGGGCGAGGCCAAGGTCGCCGCGGTGCTTGGGGAAGAAGAGGACGGGGCGGTGCATCGGCCTCGCCTCCGCCGGTGGTCCCTCCCCCAATGGAGGGCCACGTCGGGGACAAGCCCCGTGAGTTCTTCATCAAGCTGCATCGGCCAGCGCGTCATCGTCTTTGTATCCCTACTCCATCTGCTCAGGAGATGGAGCTCGACCCGCCTCATTCTCTGAGGTTGCATATGAGGGGCTGCGGGAATGGTGGAACGTGGGTTGATGTCGACTTTCCCGCCCCTCAGGTAATGTATCTTCGTCGCGGATGGAAGACCTTCGCTCATATCCACAGCCTGACGGCGGGGCTCGTTCTCTATTTCAAATTAATGGAGAACGGCCTGCTCTCCGTCAAGGTCTTTGGAGACTTTGGAACTTGCCTAAAGTGCTGCATGGAGAGCTCCTCCGATGACGAAAATTCTTCCTCAAGCGGGAGTGACAAGGAGGACAGCCACAACGACGACGAGGGTGCCGAGCAGAGGGACGCCGACTCTGACTCCGACTGACCGCGTCGCTCCTCCCATGGCCACGCGCCCTGCCGAGGGCCTTCCTCGTCAAGCTCTCCATCGGCGCGTTCCCCATCGCCCCTTTTTTGCCTTCACCTGCCACACCTTGGAGGAAAAGGGCAAGAACGGGGAACACGGGGCACTTATGTTTTTTTAGTTTGTAAGCCTACGGGCCTTAGTAGAATGTAGACCTTGTAACCCCCTTGCTCATGTATGCATTCCGTACGAATTGTACTTGTTAGCAACGTATTAATGAAGAGAAGGGTGTTTGCCGGGTTCTGTTTACGCGTGGGCAAGGGCCACACCAAGGAGTGAGTCCTCGTTATCTTAAGGTAAACACTGTACCCCGGCAACAGGCCTTGCCGTCCTGCCCTATAGCTCGGCTACACTCACGCCCTTGGTGGACGTAGGGGCCAAGTAGGTTTTGGCCCTTCGCTCGGCCCCTACCTAGTGTGCCAAAGATGTCATTGGGAACGACACCTATGGGATCACTGGGATCCCTTCTACGGTTGGCGGACGCGGGGTTGTGCAAAGAGCAGGTCTAGGAGCCAGCACAAAGACCGTTTACCCAAGTTCGGGCCGCGAGGGATGCGTAAAACCCTAGTCTTGTTTTGGTGTATATTTGAGTGTTCTTGAGCTCTTGAACTAGCTACGGTGCGTGCGTCGTCCAAAAGATCTGAATCCCTCTCCTGGACGCCTCAGGCCTCCTTTTGTAGACAAAAGGGGTCGCCACAGTGGCACTGTGACGCCCCCGATTCAATCGTACACTAATCATACACGCAAACTTGTACGATCAAGATCAGGGACTCACGGGAAGATATCACAACACAGCTCTAAAACATAAATAAGTCATACAAGCATCATGATATAAGCCAGGGGCCTCGAGGGCTCGAATACAAGTGCTCGATCATAGGCAGTCAGCGGAAGCAACAATATCTGAGTCTGAGACATAAGTTAAACAAGTCTCGCCTTAAGAAGGCTAGCACAAACCGGGATACTGATCGAAGAGGCGCAGGCCTCCTGCAGGATCCTACTAACTACTCTGATCGATCGTCGCCGGGCTGCACGTAGTAGTAGGCACCTCCGGTGTAGTAGTCGTCATCGACGGTGGCGTCTGGCTCCTGGGCTCCGTCTTCTGGTCGCAGCAACCAGGTAAAGAAAGGGGGAAAAGGGGGAACAAGGCAACTGTGAGTACTCATCCAAAGTACTCGCAAGCAAGGAGCTACACTACATATGCATGGATATATGTGTAAAGGGCCATATAAGTGGACTGAACTGCAGAATGCCAGAATAAGAGAGGGATAGCTAATCCTGTCGCAGACTACGCTTCTGGCAGCCTCCGTCTTGCAACATGTAGAAGAGAGTAGATTGAAATCCTCCAAGTAACATCGCATAGCATAAACCTACCCGGCGATCCCCTCCTCATAACCCTGATAGAGAGCGACCACCGGGTTGTATCTGGCACTTGGAAGGGTGTGTTTTATTAAGTATCCGGTTCTAGTTGTCATACGGTCAAGGTACAACTCAAGTCGTCCTGTTATCGAAGATCACGGCTATTGAATAGATTAACTTCCTGCAGGGTGCACCATATAACCCAACACGCTTGATCCCATTTGGCGGACACACTTTTACGGGTCATGCCCGGCCGCGGAAGATCAACACGTCGTAGCCCACCTAGGCACAACAGAGAGGCCAAGCACGCCGATCTAAACCTAAGCGCCAGACAGTGCGGGCCCATCGCCTTAGCACACCTGCATGTTGTGTCTGTGGCGGAAGCAGAACTAGCCCCTTAATACAAGAGCAGGCCTACGTTCCAATCCGGTAGCGCGCTTCGATCGCCGACGTCACGAAGTGCCGGTGATACCACGACGTCGAAAGTGCCCATAACTTTCCCACGTAGTTGGTTAGTGCGTATAGGCGAGAGCGGACTCGGATCAAATACCAAGATCTCGTTAAGCGTGTTAAGTATCCATGAACGCCGAACAAGGCCAGGCCCACCTCTCTCCTAGGTGGTCTCAACCTGCCTGCCGCTCCGCCATACAAGTAACGGATCGGGGCGTCGAGAATCCAGGCCCATCTCTACCGGGATGGAGCCAGCTGTCCTTTCAGCCCCCATCTCCGAACAACATCACAGGTAATGTAATAGTGTAAAGTATATAGTATATGCCCGTGATCACCTCCCGAAGTGATCACAGCCCGAGAGTATAGCATGGCGAACGAACAAGAATGTAGGGCCTTGATGGAACACTAGCATCCTATACTAAGCAGTAGGATAGCAGGTAAAGGTAACAACAGTAGTAGCAAGGACAGGCTATGCAGCAGTATAGATTAACGGAAAGAAGTAACATGCTACACTCCTCTAATGCAAGCAGTATAGAGAAGAATAGGCGATATCTGGTGACCAAGGGGGGGCTTGCCTGGTTGCTCAGACAAGAAGGAGATTCATCGGTGACGTAGTTGATCACAGCGGCATCAGCGGCAGTCTCAGGGTCTACCGGAGAGAAGAGGGGGGAAGAAACAGTAAATACATAGCAAGCAAGAGCATAACAGGACAACAGGCAGAGCTAGATGTGTTCTAACGTGGTGCTACTCGTTATCGGCAAAGGGGGATAACATCCGAAAATGTTTCCCCAGGTTTAGCATTTTCGGACAGATGAACCGGAGGGGAAAAGTTCCATGTTCGCTATGCTAGGAGTGTATGGCGAACGAACGGAGGGTATAACCGGATTCGTCTCGTCGTTCTGAGCAACTTTCATGTTGAAAATATTTTAATCCGAGTTACGGATTAAAAGATATGATTTTCTAAAGATTTTATTAATTTCTGGAATATAATTAATTATTTAAATTAATTCGAAAAATAGATTAACGACATCAGCATGATGTCATCGCGATGTCATCTTGATGTCGTGATCAATGTGGTTGATGGTCAACTGACCAATGGGTCCCCTTGTCATTTTAATTAACATATTAATTAAACTAATCATAATTAATTAGGGGTGGGCCCCTTGTCATTGTTTGATTAATTAACTAACAGTTAATTAGGTTAATCTAATTATGATTAATTAACTTAATTAATTCGTTAATTAATTAATTAATTTAATTATTATTATCGATTTATTTATTTTATTATTATTATTATTATTTTATTCTTTTTTTAAAATTAAAAGCGTTAGGGGCGGGCCCCGTTGTCATAAACCCATAGGGCCTTCTTGGCGCTGGTGCGATTGCATGTCGCCACCCGTTAATGAAGCGAACCAGGCGGCGCCCTTGCCTTGCTGGCTGGCTTGGCCTTCTGCCGGGCTGGGCACCGCTGCTGGCGAGAGGGGAGGCCAGGCCTGACAGGTGTGGCTCTTGGGCGGCTGGCAGCGCCACGGCGCCGACCGGGAAGGCGCGGCGAGGCTGTGTGGGTGGCGTGGCTTGGCCAACGCGGGCGGCCGGGTCGGGCAACGGTCTTGTGAGGCGGGAAGTGCAGCGCTTGCAGGCGCGTGATCGGGCTTAGTGACGCTGGACGGGGCCTTGAGCATGGCGACGGCATGGCGGCAGGCGCCTGGCGGAAGTGGCTGCGGTGACCGAACGGGGAAGGGAAGGGAAGGCCGAGGCCGAGGGCCTCACCGGCGTTTGCAGGGGCACATGGGCGTCGAGGCTCGAGGGCGACCCGTGGGGAGGAGGACGGGGACGAGGCGTCGTCGCGGCGTCGGGGAGGCGGGCGTAGTCCGGCGAGGAGGAGGACGGGGACGCGGCGATGTAGAGGAGGAGGTCCGGTGAGGAGGAGTCGAAGAAGAGGACGGCAGGGCAGCTCCGACGATGGCGGGGTCCAGCGGCGTAGGGGGTGATGGGCGTCGCGGTCGGCTCGGGCGATTCGGCGAGGGGCGGCTCCGGCGTCAGCGTCGTGCGGCGAGGGCGACGGGCGGCGAACGGTCGCGCGACGGGCCGGGTGGCGTCGAGGCGGAGTGGGCGTGTCGAGGGGCGAAGCGGGCGATCTGGGATCGGGGTCGGGTCGTTGCCCCGATCCAGATCGAGAAGGAGAGGAGGTGCGGGGAACGCGAGTGGGGAAGTGGGGAACGAGGGGCGTGGGGGGGTTCGGTCGTCTAGGGTTAGGTCGGGCGGCGGCTGGGCCGACTGGACCGGCCTAGTGGGTCTAGAGGCCAGCTGGGCCGTGGCCCTGTGGGGGGGGGGGGAGGGTTCTTCTATTTCTTTTCTTTTTTTGTTCTTTGTTAGTTTTGTTTTCTGTTTTTATATTTTCTTGTCTCTTTTTATTTGTAGTTTCTTTTATTTTTAGTTTTATAAAATTACCACTAGTGCCTAATTTGTATTTACCAATAAACTCTGCGAGATTAATTCTTAACCCATAATAAAATAGTGTTAGCATTTTATAAATTCAATAGGCATTTGTTTAATTGTTTTGACTATTGTTTTAATTGTTTTAGGGCCTTTAAACATTTTATCAAAGTTTGGTTTCTCCACCATAATTACCTATGTATTATTTGGTTCACTCCGAACATTTAAATTTTAATATTTGAAAACTTTTATTGTTTGCTCGATTTTGAATTGAATTTAAATCGGTTTCGAACTAACACGAGATTAGCGATAGTAATCGAAGTGACGTGGCATCATTAGCAGAGAATTACTGTAGCTTAATTATCTGGGCGTCACAATTCTCCTCCACTACAAGAAATCTCGTCCGAGATTTAAGAGGCGGTGTAAGGAGGAAATTTGTGGTAGTGAAATTCTAACGGTTTTTCTCGGTCTTGGTTGCTTTTCTCGAAGTGGTCGATCCATTATATTGATGTCTTCATTTTTCTACTTCGAGTCATCAAGATGAAGTCGGCATGCTTTCTTCGGGGGTTCCATCGTACTTACGAAAGAATAAGGGGGGTATTCCTGGAGAACGAACCTCTACAAGGTTGACTATCTGGTCGATAACATCGGGGAAGGTGGCAGAACGTAACTCTCGAATTGAAACTTAAGAAAATATCGAGAGCAAAGTAATGAGGTTCCATGCGAAGTTTCGAGTGAGCAGGTAACCGTTCGATGCCCGAAACAGGGCGTGAAAGGGGCTCAAAGCAATCGGGAATAAGTATTGTGTCCGGTAACAGATTTGATAATCCCTCGAAAGATGGCTCGTGAATTACATACGAGGCCACACGTGAGGAACAACCTTGGGAACAGGGGGGTGCAGGAGAGTCGAGTTTCGATCCTGTGGGCTGTGGGTTATGGGCCCACCATGTGGTTCAAAAGTAGGAAGGACGCCGACATATTGCGGTCATGGTAGCAAGGCATGGCAGAGGATAGCCTGTCGATTATGTTGGCAACAACGTTGGTACCAAGGGCGAGGAAGAAGAGAACCATTTTCCCGCTTTCGTTGAGCGAGGCGGACCAATAGGTAAAGTTCTCATCCATCGGGGTTACGAGGATGTAAATCGACAATAATAGTGAGGTCACTTGTGAGTTGTAAACCGAGGTGTTTACCTAAGCAGGAGAATATTACTGCTTAGATCATATAGATCACAAGAAGCGTTAACCCAACAAATGGAAAGAAAAATATGATTATCAGATTAAACGAGAACAATGGAAAGGAAAATGTGTTTAAACACATATTTCAAAGGTATAACCTTGGAAGATTTAGCGAGCATGATATCCATGACAGGATATAATGTAGAAAACTCTTTAGGTAGGGAGAGAATTTTATGACATTACCCATACTGCGGTGTTTGGATAATTGAGCAGGAAACATTTAGCATTGGGCTTCAAATGTTCTTCTTGAAAATCGAATACCGTAGACATGCTTGAGATAGCATTGACATGGTCATCAGGTGAAGATCAGACTTTGGAAACATAAAGGATCCATCAGGATAAACTTATTAAACAAGGCATTCAATTTCCTCACGAAAAAAATGGTTAACCTTGTTAAAAAGGGAACTATAACAATAGGTCCTCCGACCAGGTGTGCTAGGCATGACATCATCTTACCGGGTCATATAAAGACCAATGTTATAACTCTTGGAAAATGTTCCAACCATCATATCTGACCGAGTTTCAGATCTGATTGGTGTTAGGATACCACAGACTTGGGATGCCTGAGATAAAAAGGACGACACGAATTGACGAGAAGACCTCGTAAGATTCTCGGGAAATGATCTATGGAAGTGAGTTCCATAACAAGAGTTCATCAGTAAACTAAGGAGAGGATGAGGAGGTGGCTGATGAACTCAGCGACAAATCATTGGGATTTCCAAAAGCTGGATTTCCACAATTATGTGAACAGAGAGATAACATTTGTCAGATCAAATAATATAGTGAGGTATACTTGAGGAAAACATACACAATTAAACATTGGTTGAAAGGTGCACCCGAAATATGGGTTGGGTTGCACGACCAATGTTAGAATGGGGATTCAATTATCGAAAGACTTAGAATGAAACTATCGCCCATTCACTTCAAAGCAATAGGGTTGCCACAAATTTTGAATTCACACGACATAGCTCAATTGTCGGTATTCTGGTTAAAAACAATACGGGGACCAAGGAACGAACGGAGATGGCGAGAAGTATTATTATATCAAGAATTCTTAAGAGGTGGTGAAATTCTCACCACATTCTTGACAAAAGAGATGGTAATACTTCCAAGGTAAAGAAGAACAAATGCTGGATAGTAGGGATCTCAAGGTATAACTTAAAACACGAACAAGTTTGTGTTGGTGGGAAGGCAATAAAGTGGTCGATGATAACACAGATCATCAAGGGCAAGGATGGTATTTCTCATCATGAACTCAATTGATATCCTGGAAGAGCTCATAAGGTTGATGATGATCACGACACATTTGTCGAGAGATTTCAATAAGATGTAATCAATCAGTGACGACATAAAGTCAAAGGAATGAGGTAGCGGAAGGTTATTGGAACCATGGGTAGGACACAAACTTGAAATCAAGATTGTTGTTCAAGGCGAACTGATAGGACGAGGAAGATCGACGTAAGCTTAGCTCATCGTCGAAAATTTTGTGCTCCGGGAAGAAGGACCAGGTAGCACAGTTAGAAGTTTGCACGATAATGATATAGCCGATAAGGCTAGGAATGACTTGAAGGATTATTAAACTCGTAAGCAACAAGAATTACTTAGAGTTATTGAATCAGAGTGCGGAATCGATTCACTTATCGGTGTTCTCGAGTGACTAATAACTCAGAACCTGGGGGGAATTGGAATCAGTGAGGAATAATACTTGAAGAACTCATAATAAGTTATGCGGTTCCATGATATTCTTGAGATACCAAAGCTTAATACTCAACGGTAGAGCAAAGTAAAGGTTGGACAGGTGCAATGATCTGCAGAAGACAAGTACTTCAACTTGTCCAAGAAATGGTATTTAAAAGGAGAACATGGCCGGAACCACGATTGCAAAAGGCCGAATCCCAGATATAAGAACTTATACCAAAGAGGGTTTAAGAGGAGCATCCATGATAAGATTAGCATCGTGCCCATGGGCATGAACACAAAGTTCAAGGTCGACTCCCACTTCTCCAATGCATGACCATTCACTCACTTCTCTATTAAAATGAGTTGAGTGTGAAACCTACCTAGTGAATTACAAGAGGAGTATGACCCGTGAAAAATTTCGGGTTCACACAGATTAAGGAAGGCATATGTTCAACCCCTCGGGGCATCGTGGAAACATATACCACAAGCTTCAATAGTAAATATCACCAGCTCAAAAGCAGAGCATGGTTGGCCAAATCAGAGAATAGGATTTACCAACAACATTATGTATCAGGGAAAGAACTTCCAAAGTGATTGAATATGAGGGACGTTGTCGGATAAAATCCAAAAAAAAGGATCCGATGGTTCTCAAGGGATCTGATGTAAGCATCGGTACTCAAACAGAGGAAGAAACAATGCAAATGCATTCGATTCTAGAAACAACTAACTAATTAAAGCTTAATGCCGAGAAATTTTATGATTTCCAAATCAAGGGATCAGAAGCAATCGTTCTGATTAAAAAATGAATAAGTTCAATAGACTTAGAAGCACAACCGATCAAGGCATTGATTGGTCAAGAACCAGCTCATGTTCAAAAATGATGTCTGAGCCGGAAAGATAACTTAGAAGGGTTGATAGATGATTGTGTGCATTCGCACACGTGTTGAATCAAATAGGATCAGAATGACGGTGTCAAAAGATACTAGTGAATATTGCCAGATATATGGGAAGCATCCATAATGCAAGTAGACAAGTATTTTGCGAGAACAATAAAGCTGCTAAGGATTTTCGGAGGATTGAATAGTATTTCAAAGACTTCTTGAAACACTGAACAAGCGGGGATGAGCGGATACTCGTAAAGTCGAGAAATTATTCTTAGGGGTATTGGTGGCAAAGAAGCGCAAGGCAGTAGGCACAAAATATTCTCGGGGTATCTTGTAATAACAAGATCGGCTGGGAATAAAAGTAAGCACGACAGGTGTAAGTATTTATCCATAGGGATATTTCGGTGGAAGGGAATTGCAAAAGCAACGGGCACAAGGTCTCGAGAGAAAATCGGAGAGTATCTTCGAAATCTTCTGGTGCAGCCGGCGATCATCTGGACTGAAGGGGCTCTCCGGGAGAAAGTATTATCGAGAACCTAGAGTTAGTTTTGTTTTTAGCAAAATCATTTAACCCGAATAGAAGAGATGTCAGAGTCCCAGAGTATAGGTCGAGGAATAAAAGATCCTAATACCACCCAAATGGCGACGTGGGCCCGTAAGACACACAGCCATGTTAGTAAAAGTTTTGTAATGTCTAGACTCGACTTCGGCCAAGGAGTTGGAAAGGGGATTCCTACAGGCAGTCGGCTCTGATACCAACTTGTGACGCCCCCGATTCAATCGTACACTAATCATACACGCAAACGTGTACGATCAAGATCAGGGACTCACGGGAAGATATCACAACACAACTCTAAAACATAAATAAGTCATACAAGCATCATGATACAAGCCAGGGGCCTCGAGGGCTCGAATACATGTGCTCGATCATAGACGAGTCAGCGGAAGCAACAATATCTGAGTACAAACATAAGTTAAACAAGTACGCCTTAAGAAGGCTAGCACAAAGCGGGATCAGATCGAAGAGGCGCATGCCTCCGCCAGGATCCTCCTAACTACTGGTGGTAAATCGCCGCTGGGCTGCACGTAGTAGTAGGCACCTCCGTGTAGTAGTAAATCATCGACGGTGGCGTCAGCTCTGGGCTCCAAATCTTTTGGTCGCAGTAACCGGGTAAAGAAAGGGGAAAAGGGGGAACAAGGTAACCGTGAGTTACTCGCAAGGAAGGAGCTACACTACATATGCATGGATATATGTGTAAAGGGCCATATCAGTGGACTGAACTACAGAATGCCAGAATAAGAGGGGGATAGCTAATCCTGTCGCAGACTACGCTTCTGGCAGCCTCCGTCTTGCAACATGTAGAAGAGAGTAGACTGAAGTCCTCCAAGTAACATCGCATAGCATAAACCTACCCGGCGATCCCCTCCTCGTAACCCTGATAGAGAGCGAGCACCGGGTTGTATCTGGCACTTGGAAGGGTGTGTTTTATTAAGTATCCGGTTCTAGTTGTCATAAGGTCAAGGTACAACTCCAAGTCGTCCTGTTACCGAAGATCACGGCTATTCGAATAGATTAACTTCCCTGCACGGGTGCACCACATAACCCAACACGCTTGATCCCATTTGGACGGACACACTTTTACGGGTCATGCCCGCCGCGGAAGATCAACACGCCGCAGCCCCACCTAGGCACTGTGAGAGGCCAACACGCCGGTCTAAACCTAAGCGCCTGAAGTGCTGGGCCCATCGCCTTAGCACACACCACACGTTGCGTGACGCTGCGGAAGCGAACTAGCCCCTTAATACAAGAGCAGGCCTACGTTCCAATCCGTAGCAGCGCCGCTCGATCGCCACGTCACGAAGTGCCGGTGATACCACGACGTCGAAAGTGCCCATAACTTTCCCACGTGGTTGGTTAGTGCGTATAGGCGAAGAGCTTGATTCGGATCAAATACCAAGATCTCATTAAGCGTGTTAAGTATCCATGACGCCCGAACAAGGCCAGCCCACCTCTCTCCTAGGTGGTCTCAACCTGCCCTGTCGCCGCCACAAGTGTGATCGGGGCCGTGGGAACCCAGCCCACCTCTACCGGGATGGAGCCACCGTCCTTTCAGCCCCATCTCGAGCAGTATCACGTGTAATGTAATAGTGTAAAGTATATAGTATATGCCCGTGATCACCTCCCAAGTGATCACAGCCCGAGAGTATAGCATGGCGACGGACAAGAATGTAGGGCCACTGATGGAACACTAGCATCCTATACTAAGTAGTAGGATAGCGGTAAAGGTAACTGTGAGTAGCAAGGACATGCTATGCAGTGATATAGGATTAACGGAAGCGATAACATGCTACACTACTCTAATGCAAGCGGTATAGAGAAGAATAAGCGATATCCGGTGATCAAGGGGGGCTTGCCTGGTTGCTCGAGACAAGAAGGAGGTCATCGGTGGCGTAGTTGATCACAATGACATCGGTGGCGATCTCGGGTCTCTAGGAGAGAAGAGGTGGAAAAGCAGTAAATACATAGCGAGCAAGAGCATAACAGGACAACGAGCGAGCTAGATGTGTTCTAACGGTGCTACTCATTATCGGCAAAGGGGGATAACATCCGGAAATGTTTCCCGAGGTTTAGCATTTTCGGACGATTTAACCCGGAGGAAAAGTTCCATGTTCGCTATGCTAGGAGTGTGTGGCGGACGAACGGAGGGTGTAACCGGATTCGTCTCGTCGTTCTGGGCAACTTTCATGTTGAAAATATTTTAATCCGAGTTACGGATTAAAAATATATGATTTTCTAAAGATTTTATTAATTTCGGAATTTAATTAATTATTTAAATTAATTGAAAAATAGATTAATGACATCGACATGATGTCATCTTCGATGTCAAGATCAACGAGGTTGGTGGTCAACTGACCAATGGGTCACAATGGTCGATGACACATTTTAATTAATGATTAATTAAACTAATCATAATTAATTAGGGGTGGGCCCATCTTGTCATTGTTTGATTAATTAACTAACGATTAATTAGGTTAATCTAATTTTGATTAATTAACTTAATTAATTCGTTAATTAATTAATTAATTTAATTATTATTATCTATTTATTTATTTTATTATTATTATTATTATTATTATTTTATTCTTTTTTAAATTAAAAGCGTTGTGGGGGCGGCCCGTTGTCATAAACCCATAGGGCCTTGCGGCGCCCAGGTGCGTGGTGCAGTCGCCACCTGCTAATGACGAACCAGGCGGCCGCCTTGGCGGCTTGCTGGCCAATGGCAGGCAGTGGCTGGCACCGGCTGCAAAGTAGAGGGGAGGCGGGCCACGGCAGGCGTGGTCGGTGGCTGGCGGCAAGCCACGCGCCCGACCGGGAAAGCGCGTGGCGAGGCAGTGTGCCAGCGTGGCAGCCAACGCGGGCGCCGGGTCGAGCAACAGTCTGTGGCGAAGAAGTGCTGCACCGGCGCGGTCGGGCGTGGCGGCCATGGACGCGGCTTCGGGAGCATGGCGACGGGCGCCTGGCAGCGACGGAAGTGGTCGCGTGACCGAACAAGGAAGGAAGGGAAGGCGGAGGCCGAGGCCTCACCGGCGTTCTGCAGGGCACATAGGCGTCGAGGCTCGAGGCGACCGTGGGAGGAGGACGGGACGAGGCGCTGCCGCGTCGAGGCCGGGAGGCGGGCGATCCGGCGAGGAGGAGGACGGGACGCAGCGATGTAGAGGAGGAGGACTGGGACGCGATGTAGAGGAGGAGGTCCGGCGAGGAGGAGTCGAAGAGGAGGACGGCAGGCAGCTCCGACGATGGCGGGATCCAACGGCGTCGGGGCGATGGGCGTCATGATCGGCTCGGGCAAGGCGAGGGGGCTCGGCGTCGGCGTCGCTTGGCGAGGGCGACGGGCAGCGAACGGTTCTTGGCGACAGGGCCGGGCGGCGTGGGCGGAGTGGTCGGTGTCGAGGGGCGAAGGGCGATCGTGATCGGGTCGGGTCGTTGCCCCGATCCGGATCGAGAAGGAGAGGAGGTGTCGGAGAACGAGTGGGGAAGTGGGGAGCGAGGCGTGGGGGGGTTGGTCGTCTAGGGTTAGGTCGGGCGTGGTGGGCCAGCTGGACCCGGCCTAGTGGGTCAGAGGCCGGTGGGCCGTGGCCCGATGGGGGGGTTCTTCTATTTCTTTTCTTTTCTTTTTGTTCTTTGTTAGTTTTGTTTTCTGTTTTTGTATTTTCTTGTCTCTTTTTATTTGTAGTTTATTTTATTTTTAGTTTTATAAAATTACCACTAGTGCCTAATTTGTATTTACCAATAAACTAGTATGAGATTAATTCTTAACCCATAATAAAATAGTGTTAGCATTTTATAAATTCAATAGGCATTTGTTTAATTGTTTTCACTATTGTTTTAATTGTTTTAGGGTCTTTAAACATTTTATCAAAGTTTGGTTTCTCCACCATAATTACCTATGTATTATTTGGTTCACTGTGAACATTTAAATTTTAATATTTGAAAACTTTTATTGTTTGCTCGATTTTTAATTGAATTTAAATCGGTTTCGAACTAACACGAGATTAGCGATAGTAATTGAAGTGACGTGGCATCATTAGCAGAGAATTACTGTAGCTTAATTATCCGGGCGTCACAGGCACACAGGAGGTGGAAAGGTCTACAGTACACAAGCTTATCGCCTGTCATTACGGGACAATACGCATTAAATGCACTCCTTAGGTGTCCCGTTGCTTTATCGGGGGCGACAGTGAGGCCCATCCCGTCGGTTGCCGCTCCGTCTTGCTCCGATAGGCATCCAGGCCAACGAGGCATGCAGCGCCACGGAGGCTGGCAGGCTGCTCAGATGGCATGGTGGTAGGGTCTTCGCGAAGACCTGCATGCCGCCACACAGGTGTTTGCTGAGTTGGCCTGGAAGCCGCATGTGGCCATGCAGGTGCCTGCCCTGCTGGTTGGGCTGATAGCTGTATGGGAACGGCGGTGGAGTCTTGGCAAACGCGGGCCTTGTTGAGGCCCAACAGGTGCCCTCGGCAAGGATCTTGCCGGGGCCGCAGAGGCCGCCCCGGCAAGGTTCTTGCTGGGGGAGTCCGCCTCGCCCTCTTGCTCTTTGTGTCTTTGGTCTTGGCGTTGTTTTGCCCGTCTTGTGCTTCTGGCTGGGGCGCTGCTCTGGTATCTGCTCCCTCCCTTTGCCCTGCTAAGTGTGGCCGCAGGTGCGGCTCTGACTGCCCGTGCACAAGTAGAGGGGTAAAAAGGAGAGCCCCTACATTTGTACACCGACAAAGGGTGCCCCAAACTTTCTACCGGAGTGTCAACACGAAAACGTGTGCCAACCCCTATGCATAAGTTCACAAGGTCACGGAACTCGCAAGTTGATCACCAAAACATACATCAAGTGGATCACATGAATATCCCATTGTCACCACAGATAAGCACATGCAAGACATACATCAAGTGTTCTGAAATCCTTAAAGGCTCAATCCGATAAGATAACTTCAATGGGAAAACTCAATCCATTACAAGAGAGTAGAGGGGGAGAAATATCATAAGGTCCAACTATAATAGCGAAGCTCGCGATACATCAAGATTGTGCCAAATCAAGAGCACGAGAGAGAGAGAGATCAAACACATAGCTACTGGTACATACCCTCATCCCCGAGGGTGAACTACTCCCTCCTCGTCATGGAGAGCGCTGGGATAATGAAGATGGCCAGGGGTGAGGGATTCCCCTCAAGCAGGGGGCCGGAATAGGGCCCTGATTGGTTTTTCGTGGCTACTGAGGCTTGCAGCGGCGGAACTCCTGATCTAGGTTATGTTCTGGAAGTTTGGGGATATATAAGGGGTGTTGGCGTCGGGCACAAGTCAGGAGGATCCATGAGGTGGCCACGAGGTAGGGGGCGCGCCTAGGGGGGTAGGGCGCGCCCCCACCCTTGTGGTGGCCTTGGGACTCTTCTGGTCCATCTCCTGTACTCCGTGGGCTTCTTCAGGTCCAAAAACAATCTCCGCGATTTTTCAGGTCAATTGGACTCCGTTTGGTATTCCTTTTTTGCAATACTCAAAAACAAGGAAAAACGAGAAACTGGCACTAGGCTCTCGGTTAATAGGTTAGTCCCAAAAATCATATAAAATAGCATATAAATGCATATAAAACAGCTTAGATTGATAATATAATAGCATGG
Source organism: Aegilops longissima (assembly GCA_021605205.1). Lineage (NCBI taxonomy): Eukaryota > Viridiplantae > Streptophyta > Magnoliopsida > Poales > Poaceae > Aegilops > Aegilops longissima. The sequence continues at coordinate 246,121,965 of CM038680.1, read as the reverse complement.
AACAATAAAAAATTAGAGATACGTTGGAGACGTATCATGGGCCCACAAGGCACCAGGGCGCGCCAGAGGCCCCTAGCACGCCCTGGTGGGTAGTGGGGGTCACGAGAGTCCTTTCCATCGCCTCTCAGCTCTATAAATACCCGAATATTCCAGAAACCCTAGGGGCAACGAAAAATAATTCCAGCCGCAGAAAGTTCCAGAACCACGAGATCCAGTCCAGAGCCCTATTCCAGCACCTTGCCGTAGGGGAACACGATAACGGAGGGGTTCATCATCCTCATTGGTGCTCCTCCGATGATGCGTGAGTAGTTTACCATAGACCTATGGGTCCGTAGGCAGTAGCTAGACGGCTTCTTCTCTCTTTTTGACTCTCAATACAATGTTCTCCTCGATGTTCTGGGAGATCTATTTGATGTAATGACTTTTTGCGATGTGTTTGTTGGGATCCGATGAATTGTGAGTTTATGATCATATCTATTTATGAATATTATTTGAGTCTTATTTGATTCTTATATGCATGATTATTATAGCCTCGTATTTCTTCTCAGAAACTTTGGTTTGGTTTGGCCAACTAGATTGATTTTTCTCGCAATGGGAAGAGGTGCTTTGTGATGGGTTCGATCATGCGGTGCTTAATCTCAGTGACAGAAGGAGAAGTGACACACATGTATCGTTGACATTAAGGATAGAAAGATGGGGTCTATTTCCACATGAATAGATCTTTTCTACATCATGTCATTGTTCTTATTGCACTACTCCGTTTCTCCATGAACTTAATACACTAGATGCATGCTGGATAGTGATCGATGTGTGGAGTAATAGTAGTAGATGCAGAATCATTTCGGTCTACTAATCTTGGACGTGATGCCTATGTACATGATCATTGTCTTGGATATCGTCATAATTATTTGCTCTTCTATCAATTGCCCAACAGTAATTTGTTTACCGACCGTATGCTATTTTCTCGAGAGAAGCCACTAGTGAAATCTACAACCCCGAGTCTATTTTCTATCATATTGTTTTCAGATCTATTATTCCAAAAACCCAAAACTATCTTGTTGCACTTTTTCTTTCTTTATTTTTTGTGCGTTTTTGTCAGATCTATTTATCCAAACTCATACAATTTAATCTATCTCAATACCGAGGAGGGATTGACAACCCCTCTTACGCGTTGGGTTGCAAGTATTTGTTCTTTGTGTGCAGGTAAAGTTTACATAGTGTTGCTTGGTTGTCCTACTGGATTGATAACCTTGGTTTCATAACTGAGGAAAATACTTACCGTTGTTGTGTTGCATCATCCTCTCCTCATCGGAGAAATACCAATGCCAATACAATCAATCAAGGGCCTGGTAATAGGGATGCCCGGTCCCGAAATAAAAAATTACAATAAACAAAACTCCCCTGGACTGTTGTTGGTATGGAAGGAACCCATGGATTTGGCTAGCCATGGCTTGTGTTTGATGGTGGAGGGGGAGTAAACTTTACTTTTACCGCTTGGGAATCACCGCTAATTTGTTTAGCATGGAAGATATTGAAAACTCTTGGTCGTAATGCTGACAGGAAAGGTATGCCTCACAAAATTATATTAATCTCTGATTTAAGCTTCGAGCTCTGGCACCGCTGCAAATCCCTCCTTCCCTCTGCGAAGGGCCTATCCATTTACTTTTCTATTAATTTACTTTTATGTTGAGTCATCACCTTCTCAAACAAGCTAGTACTGAGAGCACTATTGTCATCTGATACGTCTCCAATGTATCTATAATTTTTTATTGTTCCATGCTACTATATTATCTGTTTTGGATGTTTTTTATTCATTAATATGCTATTTTAGGTTTTTTGGGGACTAACTTATTAACCTAGTGCCTAGTGCAAGTTGCTGTTTTTTTCTTGTTTGGCGCCCCCCAGGCTTGTGCCCCCTCCTAGACTGTCTAACCATAATTCTTGCTCCATAAATACCCAAACATCCCCCCTATAACAGAGGGCACACCAAAAATACTTTTCCACCAACGCCTGTTACCGTGAGATCCCATCTTGTGGCGTTTTCCAGCACTCTGTTGGAGGGGGATTCGATCATGGAGGGCCTCTACATCAACCTTGCTGCCCTTCCGATGAAGCGTGAGTAGTTTACCACAGACCTAAGGGTCCATAGCTAATAGCTAGATGGCTTCTTCTCTCTCTCTTTGATCTTCAATAAAATGTTCTCCTCTATATTCGTAGAGATCTATTCGATGTAATCTTCTTTTGTGGTGCGTTTGTTGAGATCTGATGAATTATGGATTTATGATCAGATTATCTATGGATATTATTTGAGTCTTCTCTGAACTCTTTTATATATGATTGAGGTAGCTTAGTATTTCTCTCCGATCTATCGATTTGGTTTTGCCTACTTGATTGGTTTTTCTTGCAATGAGAGAGGTGCTTTGTGATGGGTTCAATCTTGCGGTGTCCTCACCCGGTGACAGTAGGGGTTGCGAGGCACGTATTGTATTGTTGGCATTAAGGATAAAAAGATGGGGGTTATATCATATTGCTTGTGTTTATCCCTCTACATCATGTCATCTTGCTTAAGGCATTACTCTGTTCTTATGAACTTAATACTCTAGATGCAGGCAGGAGTCGGTCGATGTGTGGAGTAATAGTAGTAGATGCAGAATCGTTTCAGTCTACTTGTCACAGACGTGATGCCTATATTCTTGATCATTTCCTTAGATGTCGTCATAACTTTGCGCTTTTCTATCAATTTCAGTAATTTGTTTACCCATTGTATGATTTATTCAAGAGAGAAGCCTCTAGTGAAACCTATGGCCCCGGGTCTATTTTCCATCATATATTTTCAGATCTATAAAACTGAAAACCGAAAAATACCCTGCTGTAATTTATTTATATTTGCATTATTTTTCCTTCTATTTATCTTTTATATCTATCTTGAAGGGATTGACAACCCCTTTTTCGTGTTGTGTGCAAGTGTTTGTTAGTTTGTGCAGGTGCATATATTGGGGACTTGCTTGTGCCTCCTACTGGATTGATACCTTGGTTCTTAACTGAGGAAAATACTTATCTCTACTTTACTGCATCACCCTTTCCTCTTCAAGGAAAAAATCAACGCTAACTCAAGAAGTAGCAGGAAGAATTTCTGGCGCCATTGTCGGGGAGGTTCTACATCAAGCCTACCAAGTACCTACCATAAACTCTCATCTCTTGCACTTACATTATTTCTCATTTGTCTCTCGTTTCCCTCTCCCCCACTTCTATAACATTTTCAGAAAAACACATAAATATTGCCTTTTTATTCGGCTTCTTTTTGTTCCTCTTTTTGTTTGCTTTTTGTGTGCTTGTGAGCTAGATTTCTTGCTTTCTCACCATGTCTCAAGAAAATACCAAGTTGTGTGATTTTTCCAGCACTAATAATAATGATTTTATTAGTACTCCGATTGCTCCTGCCACTAGTGTGGAATCTTATGAAATTAATGCCGCTTTGTTGAATCTTGTTATGAAAGATCAATTTTCTGGTAGTCCTAATGAAGATGTTGCATCCCATCTAAATACTTTTTTTGAGTTGTGTGATATGCAAAAGAAAAAGATGTTCACAATGATATTGTTAAATAGAAGCTATTTCCATTCTCACTATGAGATCGTGCTAAAACTTGGTTTTCATCTTTGCCTAAAAATAGTACTGATTCATGGAATAAGTGTAAAGATGCTTTTATTTCCAAGTATTTTTCTCCCGCTAAGATCATCTCCCTTAGGAATGATATAATTAATTTTAAGCAACTTGATCATGAACATGTTGCACAATCTTGGGAGAGGATGAAATTGATGATAAGAAATTGCCCTACTCATAGTTTAAGTTTATGGATGATCATACAAAAAATTTATTTCATATTCAATTTTGCATCTAGAAATCTTTTAGAGTCCACCATAGGAGGTACTTTTATGGAAATCACATTAGGAGAGGCTACTAAACTCCTAGATAATATTATGGCAAATTACTCTCAATGGCATACCGAAAGATCCTCTACTAGTAAAAAAGTGCATGCGATTGAAGAAATTAATACTTTGAGTGGAAAGATGGATGAACTTATGAAATTGATTGCTAGTAAGATTGATCCTATCGATCCTAATGATATGCCTTTGTACACCTTGATTGAAAATAATAATGAATCTATGGATCTGAATTTTGTTGGTAGGAACAATTTTGGTAATAACACATATAGAGGAAACTTCAACCCTATGCTATTTCCTAATAATTCCTCTTATAATTATAAGTAATTCATACAACAATTCTTATGGAAATTACAATAAAATACCCTCTGATCTTGAGAATAATATTAAATATTTCATTAATTCTCAAAATATTTTCGATGCTATGGTTGAAGAAAAATTGCTTAAGATTGATGATTTGGCTAGAAATGTTGATAGAATTTCTCATGAGATTGATTATTTTGAGATTAGATCTATGCCACCCAACATTGATACTAATAAATATCTGAAAGCTATTAAAATTTCTACTAATGAAAGTAGAGAGAGAACCACTAGGATGCGTGCTAAGAGAGATTAGCTAGAAAAAGCATGTTCTTGTAGTTTTTGTAATAATAACGATGAAGATCTTAAAGTGATTGGTGTGACTCCTATTGAATCTTTGTTTGCTAATATAAAACTTGATAAAGATGGGACTGGAGACGAGTCAACTTTAGCTAGAAGGCATCCCAATAATTTGGAGAGTGAAGATCTTAATGAAAAAATTGATAAAAGTGGGATTGGCGAGGTCAAAACTTTAAGTAGCGATGAACCCACTCTTTTGGATTTCAAGGACTTTAATTATGATAATTGTTCTTTGATAGATTGTATTTCATTGTTGCAATCCATGATAAATTCACCTCATGCTTATAATCAAAATAAGGCTTTTACTAAACATATCGCGGATGCTATGATGAAATCGTTTGAAGAAAAAGTTGAGTTGGAAGTTTCAATCCCTAGAAAGCTTTATGATGAATGGGAACCTACTATTAAAATTTAGATTAAAGATTATGAGTGTAATGCTTAGTGTGATTTGGGAGCTAGCATTTCCACTATTCTCAAAACTTTATGTGATGTGCTAGGTTTCCAAAAATTTGATGATTATTCTTTGAATTTGCATCTAGCGGATTCCACTATTAAGAAACCTATGGGAAGGATTAATGATTGCCGGGGAAGCTGATCGTGTCCCGCGAACACCTATGGGACCTGGTCCCTTGTGGTTCGGAGGGGGAGCAGAGGATGCACAAAGAGCGGATCGAAGCGATGCACACGAGCAGATTTACCCAGCTTCGGAGCTATCCGGAGAGATAACACTCCTACTGCTGCTTTGTGGATTATATTGTGTTCTTGCTAGGGAGCAATGGGAGCTCTGAGAACCTAGCTTTGAGTGGCGTGGTTTCGTATGAGTTGGATGAACTAAGCGGAGCCGAACCGAACCCTTTCTCGTTGCACTTGGGCCTCCTTTTATAGGCATAAGGGGTCACCACAGGTGGCAAGTAAAAAGGGTAGAATAGGAAAAGCAGAGGTTGGTACACGCTTTGTACAGTGTCTGATGATCTATACCTAACTCGACGGTGAGGACAAGAGTCATAAATGCCCGTCTCGATCGCTGAGCGAAGGTAACGAGGGACCGTCAAGCGCGCCTCCATTTGCCACGATGGTAGCTTGTCGGTGCCGCTTATCGCTGCTCCCGCTGGCTGCACAGCCCGTCGACACGCGTGCTTGGGAAAACCCCATGGCGACACGTTGGCGGATGAGCTGGAGCGGAGATGAAGAGAGGTCACTTGCATGGGCGGCGCCTTTGCTGCGGCAAGGTTCTTGTCGCTTCGGGAGTTTGTCGCTCACCAAGCCTTCGGCAAGCTCCTCTTGCCGGGGTCTTGTTTCCTTTGTGCCTGAGTGGCCTTCGGCAAGCTCCTCTTGCCGGGCCTTGATTACTTTGTTCTTGAGTGGCTCCAAAGGAGCCTTTGAGATCTTAGCGGTCACCAGGCCAGCCCCTGCAGGGTCTTGCGATTGTCCGTCTGCGAGTTCGGGATACTAGGGTACCCTACTCTAGTACACCGACAGAGCCCCGAACTGGGCCACACGACGCCTAAGCTCTGTTGGGCCGGGCCCAAAATAGTCTGCAGACACGCGGCCTGGATCGCGCAGTTATTAACCGGACCCACCACGTCCCCCACAAGCGGCACGTTCGGACGTGGCGTCGTGGGAGAGATCGTGGGGCTTTCTTTAATGGGAAAAGCGGCGCCCGTCCCTCTCCCCTTTATAAGTAGGGGGAACAGGGCAGGGCGCCCACTTGCCATTGCTGTCACATCGAAACCCCGCGCTCCCCCCATCTCCTTGAGCCCAAAGAGGCGGCGCTCCGCCCTTTCCCCATTGCCACCGTCACCATCAAGCGCCGCCGACCTCCTCCACCACCTCCACCATGGCTCAAAGCCGACAAGGGCAAAAGGTGAAATCGGCCGGCGCAGCGGCTCATGGGCGCTGCGGAAGGCGTGCCCTCTTGATCCCTGCAGCAGACGGAAGGAGCTGCGGGAGCTGTACTACCTTTTCAGTCGGCGGAGACAGGCGCATCCGCGCGAGAGTCATCTCGCCGCCACATCAAGAAAGTTTCCATCGGGTACCCTTTCTGGCGCTTTTCTTCCCTGCGGGCTCTGCCGCCCTTTCTCAATTCTTTTGCGATGTCATGAACACATATGGCCTCCGCCTCCTTGATTTCACCCCCAACGCCGTCCTCACCTTGGCGTTTAGCACACCTCTGTGAGAACTTTGTTGGGGTCCACCCAAATGTAGCACTCTTCGCCATTACTTCATGCCCAGAGAGAGAGGAGAGCCGCTTCTTGGAGGGATTGCATGGGTCTCAGGTTGGCAAGAAGGAAGCATATCTTGACGGAGAGCTGCGCAGCAAGTGGGAGGAGGAGAGCTGACTGGTGTTGGATCTTAGAGGAGGAGCCACAGCCTTTCACCGCCCTGCGCCAAACTCCCATAGTCTTGGCGGCAATGATTGGAGCAACTTGGCGGAGGGCGACAAGTTGAAGATTGCCGTGACTAGGATTTTGCGTCTCCGGCAAGCAGGGCTTACCGTAGGAGCTGTTGGCGCGGACTTCCTTTGCCGCCGCATTGCGCCCTTGCAGGAGAGGAGGAGGCCTGCTTGGGAATTCAAAGCGGCGGACATCATGAGGCTGCGCCGGGTTTGAACTGGAACTTTACTGTTTTGGAGCTGGGCGGCATCTGCGGGGCTGTTCAAGCTCGATCACGGATCACCCGAGTGGTGCATGTTGCGAGGGAGTCGTGCCCTTGTGCAACAACTCGTCGCTTGACAGCATTCGCGCGATGATGCCGTTGTGCGATTCCCATGGAATCGTCCAACAGCGAGAACCCGCCCGGCGACGTCGTGCAGCAGTTTTTCGACAACTTGGCGGAAGTGCCGATCCGCGCCGACGAGCAGAAATGGCTCACCCGCGACACCACCGAAAGCAGGAGATGGCGCGCGACGCCACAAGGTTGGAGGAGGCGGCAGAAGCTGCCGCCGCCCGGCGTGTTTGGGTTTACCGTCGAGGCGGAAATACCGAGGCGGCAAGTCTTGCCGACCGAGAAGAGCTCGCCCGGCGAGGAGGAGCGAGCCGAGCCCAGCGTCAATCCGGAAGAGCTGGCGGGCGCTTCCCTCCGCCGTCAAGCAGCTTGCCGCAGGAAGGCCCGTGGTCCCGCCAAGGAGCGCCTCGCAAGACCGGAGAAGTGGCGGGCGGCGGACGGCCCAACAACCGCCTCGCCGCCCGGCGCTCTACCGTGGCAAGCAACTTGTTGCCCTTGATGGCGCCCATGCCGCCATGGCGACAGAGCGGGTCTTACGGGTCGCGGCCCCTGCACCCGCCAAGCGTCCGAGGGACTCTTCTCCTCCAATTCGTCGCGCCGGAGCGGAATTTGATCTCTCCGCCCTCAGCTCCGAGGAAGAAGAGGAAGAGTAAGATCTTGTCGCTGCTACTTGTAATCCTCCAATTTATTGCTTTATTTTATATCTGTTGGCTTCTCTGAACCTTCTCCTTCTTCAGGACGCTAGCTCAGAGGGCGTCGAAGAGGGCCAAGACCCCGGTGGTTGTCGTCTCAGATGATTCCCCTATGGCGACAGGGGGCACGTCTGGGACTCCCTTGCCGGATCCGGCAACCCTTCAACAGAGCAGCCCCCAGCACAGCCCCCAGCGTAAGTGTTTGGTTTATTTCTCATGGTTAGGTGTGCTTGGGTGCTTCTCCGTCACTGATATATGGTTTGTTGAATTATGTAGGAGCAGAGCAGCCTCATCAGGAGGTCCCGGAGGTCGCTCCCGAGGTTCAGCCTCATCAGGAGGCCTTGGAGGTCACCCCCGAAGCTCCGCTTGCTTCAACTACGCCACCAAGGGAGAAATCTCTGCCAAGGGAGCGCTCTCCCGTAAGGGAGGCCTCTCCGACAAGGGGATCTTCTCCGGCAAGGAGCAGCGCCGACAACCCTCCGGTGGTGGAGAACGCGGCAACAGACCCTACTGCAGGTAATCTTCTTGCTTGAGAATTTCCCTTGGGTTCTTTTCTTCTGTTCTTCCTTTTCGAACATTTGCTTGACTTGTTCTTTCTTTTTCTGACCGTCAGATCCATCTGCCTGAGAGCCGATGGAGACTGAGGTTGCCGGCGAGGAGGACGCTCGTGGCAACAATGACGACGCCGCCAACATGAAGGAGGAGTCCGGCGCCGACAGGTCCGCCCGGCGAGGAGGCCGCCAAGGCTGCGGGCGCAGAGGCCGGGAGGGGTCCGGTGATCGTCTTGACGGCCACGAGGCCGCAGGAGCGCCAGCGCTGCACCGACCGCCGATCCCCCGCCACCGATGCCGCACGGACTGAAGAGCCCCAGCCGGGCGCCTATCGAAGGCGGTGAAGGTGTCTTCATCAAGCTTCCGTGGGCGTCAAGCTCGTGGTACTGCGAAGGGGAGACCTTCGACGCAAAACTGCTCGCCTCCGCCGGGTTGCCGCTGGTTGACGCTCAAGCAGCAGCGGCGAGCCCGAGGAGGAGCAGCTCGAGGAGGCTCTTTGTCGCTCTACCGTGCCCGTCAAGCCAAATTGGAGTCCAGGGAGGCGCTTGTCGCGAGGGCGGGAGCTGACATGGAGAAACGCGCAGAAGAGCTCCGGCGCGCCAACAAGGAAACTCTCCGGGGCATAGCAGAAGCGCGGGAGCAGCTTGCTGAGGAGCGCACGGCCTTCATATTGGATAAGGCCGAGGTCGAGGAGCAGCAGAGGCTTGCCGGTGAGAAGCTCTCTGCGCAAGAAGGTGAACTGGCGCAGCGGAAGATCAACCTCGACAGCTATGAGGAAGATCTTGCCGCGCGCGAGGAATCAATTGGCGGAGCACTCAAGGAGGCCAAGGACGCTGTCGCGGCCGCCGAGGCCGCCAAGAAGGAATTAGAGACGAGGGTGACCCAGTTGGAGGCCACCCTTCAGAAGAGCGGCGAAGAGGTCACCGCGCTAAAGCATGAGCGCGAGAAGGACGCCTACACTCTCGGTGAGTTGCAGGGTCGTCTCGCTGAGAAGATCAAGGAGATCGACATCGCCAAGGACTCCAAGGCGGATCTGGAGCTGAAACTGACCACCTTGACGGAGACGTTGGAAGGCGCCAAGGAGCGGGAATCGGGCCTGCTGGAGAAGATCAAGGCCAACGAGGAACTGCTGTCGAATGCTGTGACCGCCCAGAATAATCTCAGAGATAGCATAATGCACTGGACAGAAGGTCTTGTGGACACTGCCGCCGCCATCCATAACGAGCTGATGGAGCTGGGGATGGTGGATCTTGGGTACTCCACCGATGAGAACCTCCAACCCAGCGACAAGCTTAGCCTGTTCTTCAAGGGCGTCTTGACGGGTCTCAATGACTCCGGAGGAGATCCCAAAGCAAGCTGGCGGAGTCGCGCCAAGTTTGCGGGGCTCTCGGAAGGTCTTGATGAAAGTGGCCTTCCGCAACCCAGGCGCCGATTTCACCAAAGTCCTCAAGTCCCTGCCTCCATCTCACGACGTTGAAGCACTCAAGGCCCTTGTCGCACCCATTGTGGACAGGGTGGCGGAGTCAAGAGGCTCGATGGTGAACCGCGTGGACTAGGCCGCCAAGCTTATCTTTCTCTTGTCGCTGTAGATCATGTTTAGGCGAAAAATCTATTAGATCCGCGACAAGTTATTATGTAATATACACTATCTTAGGCAATCGAATGCAATGTCATTTCCTTTACTTGATTCCTTCCCCTGTATATTCGTGCCCTACGCTTTTAGGGGAACTTGTCGGTGCGAACACCTTTGCCGCGAGCGCTGAGTGCGGAACTTCAGCAGCCTGCTGGCGATGCCGCCTCCGACAAGCAACCTTGTCGCAACTAGTTGCAGCACACTTAAGTTGTTGAGCGGACTCGAAACAAAGTAAGGGCGCAAGCTAGTCGCGAGTCGGTTCCTCCGCGCACAGGTTTTCCATACAAAGTACTATCGTTCGAGGAAGATAACTTAAAAATTTAAAAACTGATTGTTTAAACTTAGCAACTTAGCTTTTTTGTTGTTTGTTTCTCGGCAAGGTGATACTTCCTCGAGCGACACTTGGTGGCCCACATCCTTATCTTCTCCTTCGCGCAACACATAGGCTTTACTGATGCACGGGTTCTGCGCCCGGCTTTGTACAAAGGATTACATGCAACAGCGGCAAGACTTGTACAAAAGGGTGGTTGCCGGAACGGGTTCTGGCAACCGCGCCTTATGGGTAAAACTTGCGAAGATGCTCTATATTCCAGGAATTGCTCACCGGAACGCCATCTTCGGTCTCAAGGCGGACAGCGCCGGGCCTAGTGACTCGTTTAACCCGATAAGGGCCTTCCCACTTTGGCGTCAACTTGTTGGAATTCTTGGCGGATTGAACGCGCCGAAGAACAAGGTCGCCTTCCTTGAAGCTTCTGGCATTAACTTTGCGGCTATGGTAGCGACGCAAAGCTTGCTGGTAACGAGCAACTCGTACAGCAGCATGAAGATGATCCTCCTCGAGGAGCAGCGCGTCATCTTGTCGCAGCTGCTCTTGCTCAAGCTCATCATAAGCGAGCACTCGAGGTGACCCGTATACGAGTTCCGTGGGGAGAACTGCCTCTGCTCCATAGACTAGAGCGAAGGTGTCGGCGGTGGCTCGATTTGGCGTCGTCTGATCGACCAAAGAACCTCCGGCAGCTCCTCGATCCAGTTTCTTCCGTGACTTGCGCAACTTTGTCGAAAGTTCTGGTCTTGAGTCCCGCAGCACTTCAGCGTTTGTCTCTCTGCTTGTAATGCGTTGCTTCTCGGATGAGCAATGAAGCAAAGCAGATCTTGGCGCCAAGATCTTGGGCGTACTGCATGAAGGTGCGGCTTGTGAACTGTGTGCCGTTGTCGGTGATGATCCTGTTAGGAATCCCAAAACGGCAAACAATTGACCTGAAGAACTTGACTGCTGACTGTGCTGTCACCTTCCTCACTGGTTCCACTTCCGCCACTTTGTGAACTTGTCGATTGCGACGTACAAGTACTCAAAGCCCCCGACAGCTCGGGGGAAGGGGCCGAGGATGTCGAGCCCCCAGACCGAAAAGGGCCAGGATAAAGGGATCGTCTGGAGAGCTTGAGCTGGTTGGTGTATCTGTTTGGAATGGGCCTGCACGCCGCACTTGGTTACTTGTGCGGTTGCATCCTGGAGGGCTTCGGCGGAGAAGAAACCTTGCGGAAAGCCTTGCGGCAAGTGCTCTGGCGCCAATGTGGTGACCACATATGCCTCCGTGTATCTCTCGCCAACAGCTTCATCCATCTTCCGGCAAATACACTTCAATTTCACACCGTTGAGTCTTCTTACATGCAAGATGTTGTCAACAAACTGGTACATACTTGACTGCCGGGCTACTTTTCCGCTTCTTCTTGCTCTTGGGAAGTTCTCACATCAGAAGGAAATGGACGATCTGCTGCGCCCATTTGGAGCACGTGGCTCGACAACAAGGACTAAAGGCTCATCTCGCTGCTGTGGGAACATCAACTTCTACGGCAAGGACCGGTGGCTCGGCCGAGCTTGATGATCCCGGCAAGCTTGCCGGAGCAAAACTTGTCGGGGCGTGCGCTTCAACGAAACAAACCTTGAGGCTTGTCGGAGCAGACGCCTCGGCGATTTTCTGCGTTGATTTTGGGGACCTTTTTGGCGGCTGCTTCAGGAGCTCACGGAAAGTAGTCACCGAAACCAACTTCCTCTTCTTGCTCTGTCCAGTTGATGGTGTTATGGTTGGTTGAGTTAGCTTGAGCACAAAATTCCTGGTTCCACAGTAACTTGAGTCTGGCGCACTTTGTGAGCTATCGGCAATATCATTACGAGCTCTTGGAACATGTTCCATTTGCAGGCCTTCAAAGTGCTCTTCTAGCTTCCTCACTTCATCGACGAGGCTTCCATCAACGGACTCGATAATCTTTATTTACTTGGCGGACAACAAGTTGCGAGTCCCCCGACAATGAGCTTCTTGATCCCAAGGTCTACCGCAATCCACGAGACCGGCAAGCAAACCTTCATACTCTGCAGTATTGTTTGTTGCTTGTTCCTTGGGAAAGTGCATCGGACTATGTACTTGAGGTGCTCTCCGGTGGGTGCGATAAGCAAGACGCAGCACGGGCGCCTTGCAATGAGAAGGCACCATCAAAGTACATCAGCCACTCTTTATTTGCCTCCTTGACGGGGATGCTCGTCTCTGGAATTTCTTCATCTTGCATTGGCGTCCACTCTGCTATGAATTCTGCCAATGCTCTGCTTTGGATAGTTGAAGTGCTTTCAAACTTGAGACCAAAGCTTGACAGTCCGATGCCCACTCGACAATTCACTGCTTGTTGCTTCGGATTTTGCAAAATCCTCTTGATGAAAGCGAGTGACAACTGTTATCTCATGTGCTTGAAAGTAATGGCGCAGCTTTCGAGGCCATGAGGAGGCCGAAAAGCAACTTCGCACACCAGAGTACCTTGACCTAGCCCCCGCAGAAGGGAACCCGACAAAGTAGGTCGGGCGCTGCACCATCCTTTTCTCGTATCTTGTCGCAATTCGCAAAGATCCGTCCTTGTCGGGACCAGAGCTTGACGGCGAAGCCCCACGCTTGTCGCTGGATGCACCTGCCTCGGTTGTCGGCTCATCATCGCCTCCCTCTCCGCTACTAACGCAGCACTAACCACTTGATTGGTGCCGCTATATACAGCAGCAACTTCTCTTGTGGCCTAGGTGCGACAAGTATTGGAGTGGAGGACAGGTATCTCTTCAAGTCTGCAGCGCGCAGCTCCGCTTCGGAGTCCATTTCATTGGACCTGCCTTTTTCAAAATTTTGAAAAATGGCGGTAGCGCCAGTGACTTAGAGATAAACTCGCTAAGAGCAGCCACGCAACCGCAAGCCTTCCGACATCCTCAACGCGCTTTGGTGCTTCAATCTGCTCAATGGCCTTGATCTTGTCGGGATTGGCTTCAATTCCCCGTTGAGACACAAAGAATCCGAGAAGCTTGCCGGAAGGGACTCCAAACACGCACTTCTCGGGGTTGATCTTGAGGTTGATCTTCCGCAGATTTGCAAATGTCTCATCCAAATCCTAAACCAGAGTTGCTTTGTCCTTGCTCTTGACCACTATGTCATCCATGTAGGCTTCTACATTTCTGTGTATTTGTGGCTCAAAAGCATCATGGACTACTCTTGCAAAGGTTAAACCAGCATTCTTCAAACCGAAAGGCATCCGTATGAAATAAAGATGTGCCACATGGTGTAATGAATGTGGTTTCTCTTCATCCTCCTGTGCCATGAAAATTTGATGATACCCTGAATATGCATCAAGAAATGAAAGCAAATCACATCCAGCCGTGGAGTCAACAATCTGGTCAATACGCGGCAAGGGAAATGGGTCTTTGGGACAAGCTTTATTAACATCTGTAAAGTCAATACAAAGTCTCCATTTCCCATTGGCCTTGCGTACAACTACCGGATTGGCCAACCATGTGGGATGGAGCACTCCTCTGACAAGGCCTGCTGCTTCCAACTTCTTGATTTCTTCTGCTATGAATTCTTGGCGCTCCACTGCCTGTTTCCTAACTTTTTGCTTGACGGGCCGCGCGTGAGGACAGACAGCTAGGTGGTGCTCAATTACTTTCCTGGGAACACCGGGGATGTCAGATGGTTGCCATGCAAACACATCGATATTCGCCCGCAGGAAAGCAACGAGCTCGCCTTCCTATTTAGGGTCAAGCGTGGCACTGATGGTGAAGGTACCACCAGTGTCGTCCTCCTTGGCGGGCACCCTCTTGGTCTTCGACGGAGCCGCCATCTTCTTCTTGCACTTGCCGGTGGAGCTCGATGGTGCGTCCTCGACGGTAGCACAGCACTCCTAAGAGGTGCGCTTGCCGGAGTGGGCATCAGAGCTTTTGCCGGACTTGGTGGTCTTCTTCCCCCCGGGAGCTTCAGCGGTAAGTGATTTGCTATCTGTCGCAGCTGCTGCATCCCGGTAAATCTTGTCGACGCAGATAAGCGCATCCTTCTTGTCGCCGTGGACAGAAATGACGCTTATCGGGCCTGGCATCTTGAGTAAGTTGTAAGCATAGTGAGAGGCGGCCATGAACTTGGCGAGTGCTGGACGGCCAAGTATGCCATTGTAGGGCAATGGGAAATCGGCAACGTCAAACGTGACCCTCTCAGTTCTGAAGTTGAGCTCGCTGCCAAATGTTACCGCAACGTGATCTTCCTTTGGGCTTGCTCCTTCTGGGTTGATTCCTTGGAAAGTACCAGTCTCTTCGAGCTCGCTGTCAGGGATTTGAAGCTTCTGGAGCAATGCAGAGGAGATCAGGTTCAGGCCGGCCCCGCCGTCAACCAACATCTTTGTGACCTTGAGGTTGCGGATGGTTGGTGAGACCAACATCGGCAAGCACCCGACCGCAGTTATGTGATCTGGGTGGTCCTCAATGTCAAAGACAATGGGCGTGCTGGACCACTTCAGAGGCCTGCGTGACTCCACGGATGGTTCTGCGGCATTAACTTCTGCATCCACTGTTTGAGTTGGCGGTGCGAGGTATGCAGAGAAGCACCACCATCAACGCAGAGGACCTCTGTTGCCTTCTGAAACTCCTGCTCATCAGCTTCATCATCTTCCATATCTTCATCGTCATCTTCGTCTTCGTCCTTGTCGCGGCCGCGGGGAGGTCTGTCTCCTTGCCGCTGCTTGGCCTTGCCTGGCGCCCTCCCGGCCGGTCTCTTCTTGCTAGTTGCACCTGCACCTTCTGGGCCTTCTCCTTGTCTCGCGCTCAGATTCTCCGCCTTCGGTTCAACAAGCTGCTCGACTTTCTTGCAGCTCGAGGTCGTGGCCCTTGGTGCGGTGAATCTTGCAAGATCGCTTGTTGGAGCTGTCACGCTTGTCGGGGCCGCCACAGCTTGGCGGTCGGTGTCGCGACAACCTCCTTGTCGGAACCGCTTAGCCTTAGCCTTGCTGGCGCCACCTCCGCTGCGGACTGCTCGACAACTAGTACCTCTTTGTTCTTCTTCCTTCGTTGTTCCGTCGCGGTTCTTCCTTGCCGGGCGGTCTCCTCACCTTGTCGATCCTGCTTCAACATTCTCTCCGAGTCTCCTCCTTCCTCAAAGACGTGCACACTTGTCGGCCAGGGCGTAGAGCTCGCTGACGTCTTTTACTTTGCACATCGCCATCTCCTCCCTCATCCTGCGGTTCCGCACGTTCTGATGGAATGCGCTGATCACCGCGGCAGGGTGGACGTCTGGGATATTGTAGTGCACACGACTGAATCTCTGGATGAACTTGCGCAGGGACTCTCCCTCCTTCTAGGCAAGCAGGTGAAGGTCACTCTCCTGGCCATGAGGCTTGTGGCTGCCTGTGAAGGCGCCGACAAACTGATGGCATAGATCTGCCCAAGAGGATATGGAACTGTCCGGCAAGTGCATGAGCCAAGATCTGACGTTTGGCTTGAGCACCAGAGGGAAGTAGTTGGCAAGAATCTTGTCTCGTCCCCCCGCAGCCTGCACCGCGATGGTGTAGATGCTGAGGAACTCCGATGGGTGTGTCCTGCCATCATACTTCTCCGGCACATCTGGCTTGAAGTTTTTCTTGTCGGGCCACCGGACTCGCCGCAGGTCACGAGTGAATGCAGGGCAACCTATCGCGTCTGACAAGTCGCTGGTTCTTCGGGCGCATGCATATCGACAGTGGGCCCGCGCGCTGGTCGATTGACGTCGCGCTTCTCTTGGCGCTTCGATACGGGTTCGGCGTCTTCTTCTGTCGTTCTTTAGAACTTGCCGCTGATCACGGCGAGCTCGTGGATCCGACGACGCGGTGGAGTCGCTGTCGATGTGGATCCGAGGAGCTGGTGATCTTGGCCTTCGGAAGGGAGTGCATGGTGGTGTCACCCCGCAGGTTTAAATCGCCACCGGTTCGTGCCTTATCGCCTCGCCGCCGCGGCAAGGGCGCATTGGTTGCAGCGGGGCGTCGCCGGCAAAGCCGATGAGACTCGAATTGTGGCCCTCCATTAAATCGACCTTGTCGGCCGTTGGAGGGTAGTCTAAGTAGCTGAGCTCTCGCCAAGGCTTCGCTGGAGTAGTGGGTGGCAATGGCGACGTGGCGAGGAACGGATGTGCTCGGACTCCTAACCAAGTTAGGAGGAGCAGCATCCCGCCTAAGCGACCGATACTCCGCTTCGTACCAAACATGTTGGTGTGCATGCGGTCTCGAGGGCCTCGGGATCCTCCAGCTTGGCCTTGATCCAACGAGCGTATGATGCTGCGAGCATCATGATCTGTCGGTCCGTGCCTCCCGAGAAGGACGCAGTGCGGACTTCGGACGCCGACGCTGCGCTGCCTTGTCCTTGGACTGGCGGCGTTGTGGGCTCTCTCGACAGCGCCCGTTCCTCGCCAGCGTTTTCCCCACCACTCGTCAGCTCCGGTGGTGGTGGGTTCGGCACGCGACGGCTCTGCTGCTGCCAAGACTTCTTCTTGGCGCCATGTTGATGAAGATGATGATGAAGTTGCTCGTGTGACCGCTGGATCAGGTTCACACAGCCTCGACGCCCCCTACCTGGCGCGCCAAAGATGTCGGGGAAGCTGATCGTGTCCCGCGAACACCTATGGGACCTGGTCCCTTGTGATTCTGAGGGGGAGCGAAGGATGCACAAAGAGCGGATCGAAGCGATGCACACGAGCAGATTTACCCAGCTTCGGAGCTCTCCAGAGAGATAACACTCCTACTGCTGCTTTGTGGATTATATTGTGTTCTTGCTAGGGAGCAATGGGAGCTATAGAACCTAGCCTGAGTGAGCGTGGTTTCGTATGAGTTGGATGAACTAAGCCGGAGCCGAACCGAACCCTTTCTACGTTGCACTTGGGCCTCCTTTTATAGGCATAAGGGGTCACCACAGGTGGCAAGTAAAAAAGGGTAGAATAGGAAAAACAGAGGTTGCTACACCGCTTTGTACAGTGTACAGTGATCTATACCTAACTCTGACGGCAAGGGACAAGAGTCATAAATGCCCGTCTCGATCGCTGAAACGATTATAGGTGAGGGACCGTCAGCGCGCCTCCATTTGCCACGATGGTAGCTTGTCAGCGCCGCTTATCGCTGCTCCCCGCTGGCTGCACAGCCCGTCGACACGCGTGCTTGGGAAAACCCCATGGCGACACGTTGGCGGATGAGCTGGAGCGGAGATGAAGAGAGGTCACTTGCCGCGGCGAGCGCCTTGCCGCGACAAGGTTCTTGTCGCGCTCGGGAGTTTGTCGCTCACCAAGCCTTCCCGGCAAGCTCCTCTTGCCGGGGTCTTGTTTCCTTTGTGCCCTGAGTGGCCTTCCCGGCAAGCTCCTCTTGCCGGGGCCTTGATTACTTTGTTCTTGAGTGGCTCCAAAGGAGCCTTTGAGGATCTTAGCGGTCACCAGCCAGCCCGCATGCTGGTGTCAAGGATTGTCTGCACGAAGTTTGGGATACTAGGGTACCCCTACTCTAGTACACCGACAATGATGTTCTTATTGTTGAAAATAGGAATTATGTGCCTGTAGATTTTATTGTGGTTGATATAGATTGTAATCCTACGTGCCCTATTATACTTGGTGGACATTTCCTAAGAACTATTGGTGCAATTATTTATATGAAAGAAGGAAACATTCGATTTCAATTTCTGTCAAGGAAGGGCATGGAACATTTTCCAAGAAAGAAAATTAAGTTACGATATGAATCTATTATGAGTGCTACTTATGGATTTAATATCAAACAAGACAATACCTAGATCTATGCAATATGCCTAGCTAGGGGCGTAAAACAATAGCGGTTGCTGGGAGGCACCACATTTTTATTTTTCATTTTTTATTATGTTTTTAAATAAATACACATTATTACTTCTGTAGTAATTGTGTTTTAGTGTTTTAATTAGTGTTTGTGCCAACTAAGACCTTTGGAATGGTCATGGTGATAGTTGATTTGATTTTGCTGAAAAACAGAAATTTTTGCGTCCAGTAACAAAATTGATCTGAGCTACTGGAACGTGATAAATTCATAAATTTTTTACACAGGATTGATATACAAATTGCCTAGGTTTTCCTAAGTTTTCATAATTTTTGGAGTTACATAAGTATACGAAATATCCAGATTACTACACACTATTCTGTTTTCGACAGATTATGTTTTCTATGAGTTGTTTGCTTATTTTAATGAATCTATGGGTAGTATCGGGGGGTATGACCATGGAGAAGTTGGAATATAGTAGATATAACACCAACGAGTTCGCAACAGTACATAAAGTTTTGATTTATTTTATTATACTAACGGAGCTTACGAGTTTTCTGTTGAGTTTTGTGTTGTGAAGTTTTCAAGTTTTGGGTAAAGATTTGATGGACTATGGAATAAGAACTGGCAAGAGCCTAAGATTGGGGATGCCCGAGGCCCCCCTAGGTAATACTCAAGGACAACCATGCATCTAAGTTGGGGGATTCCCCGAAAGGCATCCCCTCTTTCGTCTTCAATCCATCGGTAAATTTACTTGAGGCTATATTTTTATTCACCACATGATATGTGTTTTGCTTGGAGCGTCTTGTATGAGTTTTTACTTTCTAGTTTGCTGCAATAATCCTTGCTGTACACCCCTTTTGAGAGGGACACGCTTCATTTGTGTATTTATTAGAATACTCTATGTGATTCATTTATATCTTTTGAGCTAGGTAGTTGCTCTTGTGCTTCAGTTATATCTTTTTAGAGCAGGTTTTATTTTGTTTAAATTGATGAAATCTCATGCTTCACTTATATTATTTTGAGAGTCTTAAAATAGTATGGCAATTTTCTTAGGTTATGAATTTGGTCCTAATATGATGGGCTTCCAAGAGGGATATAATAAAAACTTCCATAAAGAACTTTGAATATATGAGAAGTTTGATTCCTTGCATTTGTTTTGAGATATAAAGAAGGTGATATTAGAGTCATGCTAGTGATTAATTGTGGGTTGGTAGAAATACTTGTGTTAAGGTTTGTGCTTCCGGAAGCATGCACGTATGGTGAACCGTTATGTGATGAAGTCGAAGCATGATTTATTTTTTGATTGTCTTCCCTATGAGTGGTGGTCGAGGACAAGTGATGGTCTTTTCCTAGCAATCTATCCCCCTAGGAGCATGCGTATTAGTACTTTGCTTTGATGGCTAATAATTTTTTGCAATGAGTATGTGAGTTCTTTATGACTAATGTTGAGTACATGGATTATACGCACTCTCACCCTTCCACCATTGCTAGCCTCCCTAGTACCGCGCAACTTTCATTGGTGCATTAAACCCACCATATTCCCTTCCTCAAAACAACTACGTACCTACCTATTATGGTATTTCCATAGCAATTCAGAGATATATTGCCATGCAACTTCCACCGTTCCATTGATTATGACACGCACCATCATTATCATATTGCTTTGCATGATGTGTTTTGTGGCTTATCTGTTTTTTGATATTGTTGCTACGCTAGATCATTGCAAATCCCAATACACCACCGGAGGCATTCATATAGAGTCATATTTTTGTTCTAGTATTGAATTATAATTCTTGAGTTGTAAGTAAATAAAAGTGTGATGATCATAATTATTAGAGCATTGTCCCATGTGATGAAATGTGACACTCCAAAAATATTCTTTTGGTTTTTTTCAAATATTTTGTTGGATTTGAAGAAGGTCTTCTATACACTTCCAAAAATCTCTCTCAAAAGCTTTTTCCCTTTAGCAAATATTTTATTTTTGCATCTCCTTCAACTCTGGTGTTTGGTTTTTAAATTTTTTCTTCTGATTGCCCTCTTCTCAAAATTTCAAGAAAAATCTTTGGAGTTTATTTTTCTTTCAAAAAGAAACTTTAGGAGTTTTGCACCTTCTCCAATGTTGAAATCCATTCATGATTTTGCCATGCACCACATGGTAAAATCTTCCCAAAAATCTCTCCTTCCACTTTGGGCAATCCAAACATTCTGTCTCAACAAGCTCAACCATTTTCTGAATTTTATTTCATTTATTTCTCCTCCCAAATCTTTTCTGTCCATTATTTTGAGCCTAGGTGATTTGCAAAGCAAGTACCTAAATGCATTTGAGTTTTGACCTCAAACCAACTCCCCTGGATAGTCCTTGGTACCCACAACCTAGAACAATCAAGATCCACTCCTCTTCTGTTCAAAGATTTCAAATTATAGTCTCTGCAAGTTTGGACCAGATTTGCCAAATTTGGTGAAATTCATGTCTACACTTCTCCAAAAACTTCACAAAAATTCAGGCAGCCTCTAGATGCAATGAGAGGCCCCTCCAACAAAAACCAGCTCAAGGAAAAATCCCTACATGCCTAAATCATTCTGTCGAACACCTTGCATGCACTATTACTGTTCATCTTCGCTAAATTCAGATTTCAAATTGTCGTTCTCCGTCGGAGTTTCAGTCACATGCCCACAGTGCACTTGGCACGTTGCTCGCAGCCTAGCCTCGCTTGTCCGGAGCTTCACACGCGTGCTTGGCGCGTTCTGGCGTCGGTGGCACCCCGGTCATCTTATTTGGCGTGTCTTGCGGCGGCAGAACCACCGAGCGGCCGACGGGGAGCAGAACGGCGCATAACGCCATTCGGCGCCGCCTAAACCTCCCGGTAGCCCAGCGTGGCTATTTCCTTGCCAGCGACGCGATGCAGCACTGTCGCGTGGCACGGCAAGCACGAGCGTGCTCCTCCCCGCCGACGGGCAGCCGCCGCCTGCTCCGCCGAGCTCCCCTAAGCAACCAAACCCGACGCGTTTAGCACCTAAACGGAACCAGGAACCCCACGACGACGCCAACCTCTCGAACCTCCCGATCAACGCCCCACGCCCAGAACTTCACGGAGAACCCTGTTCTCGGCAACCGACTCGGGCGGCTATAAAGAGCACCGCCGAGCTTGCTCTCGCCCCCGACGCCTCCACCACCTCTCTAGTCCTCGCCAAGCCCCTCGAGGGCCTCGAGGAGCTCTTCTTCCCGACTCCGCCGCCTGTTCCGCCTCGGCCTCCACCTCGATTCACTCCGGTGAGGTCGACCGGCGCCCAAATCCCGCCACTACCCTCTCATGCTAGCAAGAGTCTAACCCCACTCCAATTTGATCTTCACAGCTCTCCGACGAGGTCCACGACCACCGAATCGCCGTCCGCCGAGCAAGCGTCCCGCCGACGTGGTACTGGCGGCCACCACCACCACCACCCACAGACGCTGAATGGCGCTCGAACACAGAGGTACCTCCGATCTCCCGCCTTGTTGTGGATGGGCCGCCGGCGACCACCGCGGCTCTCGGGCGCCGATGAGCCCCGTCGCTCTCATTTGAAATTTCAAACCTGACGGGTGGGACCCGCCCGTCAGCCTCTCTCTTGTTTTTTTTTTTGAATCGTTTTCTGAAAGCATACTTTAGCAAATACGCTTCCACTCTGAACCGTTTTTCTGGACTTTTCTGCAAAGCCCCCTGGAAGTTTTCTGTTTCATTACAGATGGGTCCTTGGACCAAAACACTTATAACTTTTTAACAGAAAGGAATTTTTGAGTGATTCTTTTTCTGTCCTATTCAAATTTTTGTCTAGTTTTTTATCATCTTTATTTGAAAAATATTTGGATCAACTTTCTGTACCCCACGGTATTTACGTTAGCGCGTGTATTTTGTGTACCGTAGATACCGAAGGAGGAGACGGAACCGCGAACTTCGCCGAGCTAGACCCCGACTACTCCGAACCAGGCAAGCAATGTTTGAACTTCTGATATGATGAGTGTTTGGGCATGTTTGCATTATTTCTTTTATCATGGCACGTTCATGAGCATTTCGATGATAGTTTATCTCATAAGAGTTGAGGCTAATGAGCTCGGTAAATCCATGAGTTGTTGGAAACTTGTTGCATGGCCATGTGTTGGCATGAGTATGGGTAAGATGGCAGTGTTGTAGCATGCCAGGCTTATGCCAGATTGTTGACCTCATGTCAACACAAATGAGTCAGAATTCCGGTCCGTCTTCCCTTCCGTACTACCACCTGTTTCCCGCAAGGGATACGGCTTAGTAAGTTGCAAACCACTTCCTGGTACACACCAATTCGAGAGGCCGGGATGAAGGTTCCATGGCCCTGGATTAAAGCCTTTCATCCGGTCAGGGGGCAGGGGTGTTTCCGGTTGGGACCGAGAGGGGGGCACCCCTTAGAGCGCGCGTAAATAAATTTGATCCCATGCTATTCGAGATTGTGATCTCCCCGTCTCAAAGTTTTTCTTAAACGCTGTCTAGGGTGATTCCTGGAACGTGAGGTATGATGGGTGTGTACTAGCTAGTTGTGTTTCCTCTGAAATACCGTAAACGGAACTAGACCTTCGTGACTACGGAAATCCGTTGGCTGTGGACAATTTTGGTACAAACTCTGCAGAGTCAAAATTCTTCAATTCATCTTATTCATGTCCGAGTACCGTGTTCACCTTATCTTTTCAGATATCAGTCTCGGTGATAGAGACTCCCGATAACTACTTGAGTGTTAAATATTTATTTCCTGTGAATGGACTAACCCGCTTATTGTCTTGTGATGAATATTTTTCGTGAGCACTATATCTTGTCAGTTATGAATAATGAATTATAAGCCCTTTTCGCGATGTCGCTCAGACGTCCGATCGCATGCATTGTTGTTATTTATTTTCATTATAAGCCCTTTCTGCGATGTCGCTCAGACGTCCGATCATGCATTGTTGTTATTTAAATTCATTATAAGCCCTTTCTGCGATGTCGCTCAGACGTCCGATCGCGGCATTGTTATTATTTACTTTTATTATAAGCCCTTTCGTGATGTCGCCCGACGTCCGATCATGCACGCATGTATTTTTATTTCAAGATAAGCCCTTTATGAGGTGTCGCCGACGCCCGATCGTGGCATGTTTTACTTATTTGTTCACCCTTCGAGGCGCCGCCTGCATAATTCGATCGGTTTTGAGTTTTGTCTTCTTTGGGTTTTGAGCGGACTACCGACTCCCTTCTTATTTACTTTGCTAAACTGATTAAATTGAGCATTGTTAAAATTAATCTTGTCGCATTCATGCATTCATTTGTTATATTTTTTGTCCGAACTGTCTTGTAGTACTTTCAAAGTACTCACCGCTTGTTGATTTGGCCGATCTTGACGAAAGGCGATCTCATGGATGAAGAGTTCGATAGCGAGTCCGACGCCTAGAGGAATCCCAGTCAGTCTCGTGCGACCCCTGGATTAGTCATTGTGATATTTCCGCTTCCGCTACACAAATAAATTCATCGAGCCTCACCTCGACGCTCGATGAGCCGCTAGTGCAGTAGGCTTATTAACCACCCCACTGTGTTATTCCACCAACCACTCATATCTCGAGTCAGTAGTATTTCCACCCCACATCGTTGTGTCATGTCCGCCATCATGTATAATTATCGGCGTGTTTGTAATAATTGGTTGGGCATCTTCAGTCCGACCCTGTAATATTGTAATGCTACTGGCTTATTGTATCAAAGTTTTGTCTACCGGTATGGAGGATTTTCCTCATATTGGACTTCATAGGTCGATTGTTCAATAAATATTTTATTGAAAACCGCCGTGACAAGCTTGGTACCGAGCCAGTGCTAACTGTAGGAAGCCACTAGGTGCGATCGCTAATCGGTTATTAGCATAATAGAGCTATTTATTATTTTCACAAATGTAGTCAATTTCATACCAAGATAAATTTATGATTTGACTACTCAGAATTTTTGCCTACTTTTGTAGATGGTGGCAATGATGCTGGTCGCAGATGTTCGCCAACATGGCCGATGGGTTCGTCAAGCTTCTCTCCTTCATCGCCCAAGTCGCGATGGGGCCAGATGTGCGCCAGTCTCTCTCTCTCTCAAAGACAAGGTCAATGACCGTCTAACCATGCACCAAGCCGCTGTGGAATTCAAGAGAGGACGAGTTGAGCGCTACGGTTTTTGGGAGAGCCATGCCCACAGAGAAGCATGCACTGCAGATGGCAGCCCGTGAGGCGATAGCTCGTCTCAGGGATATACTTCCTTCGATGAAGACTCGTCGCTACCGCTACCTGCCATGTCACGTGCCATATACCTGCCACTACGCGTTCTCTTGCCCCATAGGAGAACGGGACGAAGCTTTTGAGATGCTTATCGAGTATCTCCGAGCTTTGGAGGCAGCCTTCGACAACCTGGTGGACGACTTTGTAGCTGCCCGCATGGACTCAGTCCATGGCTGTGCCGCCAACAGGAGGGAGCTCCTGCGCCGCCAGACCGCCACTAACTTTCGCCTCGTCATCAGCATCGCTTGCTCCTACTGCTCGCACCGCTACTCGTCGCCTGCCTACCACGGAGGAGTTCAACCATGTCATTGCGCCTACTCCGGTTCGTTCTGCACCACCCTCGTGCCGCCATGTTCGAGTTGTCCCAAGACAGGCACCTGCTCCACCAACTCAGCGCAGCACCTCACGTCTGGAGCCTATCTCCGAAGAGGAGGTTGAGTCCCCAGCCTCACTACGCCTCACCCTTGGCAGGCCAAGGGAAATCCTTACCATCTCCGACTAAGTACGCTTAGCCGCCATGCGATGTACCGATTTGTACGATATGTTTATATGTAAATAGGTTGTGAGAAGTAGCTTGTTTGCGCATCATGTAGGATCTGGAGGAGTGCACTAGACTAAATAACATGTCAGGATTATGTACGCATATCCTGAGTGATGTATTGTATAATTACTGCTTGCGTGTAGATATGTAATGGACAGTCCTTCTCCGTGTGCAAACGTGTATTCTCTTGAAAAATCTTGGAGCATTTCCAACTTTTTGCATCTTCTTGAATTTATTGATTTTTGCGGCTCAATTTCTTTTCTTATGAGTTTTCAAAATATATCCCCAGAGTGAACTATGTCTCGTCCTTGGACGCGCTCCATGCCAACTCCGACAGAGGAAAATTATGGCACACCCTCAGCAACAATTTCACACAGGCGCATAAGTCAACAGGACGTTGAAACGACACTTTCCCAAATGTGCCGCCTTTATGAACAAAGTCAGCAGCAACATCAGGAAATACTGAGCCAAGTCATCAATATGGGAAATCACCGTGGACAGTATCAACAACAATCAAAGTTATCTGAGCTACAGAAGACGCGTCCCCAAACATTTTCTCACACTGACAAACCTCTTGAAGCCGAGGACTGGCTTCGAGACATGGAAAGAAAATTAATCATTGCCCAGTGTTCAGATCTTGAGAAAGTGCTTTATGCTCCGCACTATCTCACTAGAGCAGCCGCATCATGCTGGGAAAATTTCGTACACATGCACCCCAACGAAAATAATATAACATGGAGGAATTTAAATAAGGTTTTCGTGGGGCACATATTCCTAAGAGTCTTATGAAGATCAAAAAGAGAGAATTTGATGACCTCAAGCAAAGGACAATGACGGTGTCAGAATACAACAGTCAGTTCACTCTGCTGTCTTGCTACGCCAACGAGGAGCGATGTCGAAAACAAAAGATGGAGAAATTCCTTGACGGTCTCGACTCCGCGCTTAAATGCCAATTGGTCGTATACACCTTTCCAGATTTTAAGACGCTGGTGGATAAGGCCATTACCTTGGAAAATGAGAGACACAACTTAGAAGATTTCGCAAGCGGAAGAGGGACCAGACTAATCACGCCCGCAACCACCGCAGCAAGACAGATGTTCGTAAAAGCTGGACACCCAAACCCACGACAAGCGCCTCACGCCCAATCAAGAATTTCCATGCAAGGGACAAGGAGTTCACATACCGCCAAAGCGCACTGTTACGCTTAGGAGAAGAAGGGCACTATGCCAAGCAAAGGCCCCAAGCCAAGGAACTCGACCCCAAAGCCGAACAACGGAGGCAATAATTCAGCGCCAAAGTGCAACAATTTCAACCCAAATAACAACCACAGAAGGGTCATCTGAACCACGTGACCAAAGAGGAAGCACAAATGCCCCAGATATCGTACTCGGCACGCTTCCGTCAACACAATACCTGCCATGGTTTTGTTTGATTTCGAGCTTCACTCATTCGTTTCAAAAGTTTTGCTTTGCAAAATAATTTTTCGATGCTTCCCTTGGAAAAATCTATGATCGTCAAGTCCCCTGGAATTAAGCAAGTTACCCAGAATTATTGCCAGGGTGTGGTTATCGAGTTTGAAGGGTTGAAGTTTAACGCAAATCTTATCGTGTTGGAAAATAAAGGACTGGATGTCATCTTAGGGATGGACTGGTTAACCACCAACAAAGGTTTTATTGACTGCTTCAACAGGACCGTAATTCTCACCCATCACCACGGGAAGACCATAAAAGTTTCATCCGAGGAAAGAAAAATATCCCGGCAAACGAGATTGAACAAGGTGGATATTTCTGAATTGAGCAAGGTTCCAGTAGTGTGTGAATTTCCAGATGTGTTTCCCGAAGAGCTACCAGGCATGCCACCAGATCGAGAGATAGGATTCAGCATTGAGCTAGCACCCGGAACCGCTCCCATATACAAGAAACCATACAGAATGGCACCATCAGAATTGGTAGAACTAAAGAAGCAAATAAAGGAATTATTGGAAAAATGGTACATACGAGCCAGTTCCTCACCTTGGGGTTCACCAATTTTGTTTGCCAAAAAGAAGGATGGAACACTGAGATTGTGCATAGACTATCGAGCACTAAACATGGTCACAATCAAGAACAAATATCCGATGCCACGAATAAATGATTTATTCGATCAACTTGCTAAGGCCAAGGTGTTCTCAAAGATTGACTTGAGATCGGGATACAATCAACTGAAGGTGCGAACCGAAGATATTCCCAAGACAGCTTTCACCTCCAGATACGGATTGTACGAGTTCACCGTAATGCCATTTGGACTAACAAACGCCCACGCATATTTTGTTCACCTCATGAACAAAGTATTCATGAAGTTTATGGATAAGTTTGTTGTGGTATTTATCGATGATATTCTGGTATACTCCAAAACACCAGAAGAGCACGCTGAACATCTCCGGATTGTAATAGGAGAACTCAGAAACATCATTGTACGCTAAATTCAGCAAGTGTGAATTTTGGCTAAAGCAAGTAGGTTTTCGGGCCACGATCGACCCAAGAATGTATCGCCAGAGACCCGAAAGTCAAGGCCGATTTGGCTGGAAGCCACCAGCCAGCGTGACGGATGTACGAAGTTTCTTGGGAATGGCAGGATACTACCAAGATTTATTGAAGGTTTCTCCACCATAGCAAAGCCAATGACGAACTACTCAAGAAAGACAGAAGTTTGAATGGACGGAAGCTTATAGAAAAGTTTCCAAGAACTCAAGAGGAAACCGACGACAAGACCAAGATTAATTGTGCCAGATATACACAAAATTTTGAGGTATTTTGTGACGATCTTGAAAGGGCCTCGGTGCGATCGATGCAAGAAGGCAAGGTTGTCGATATGTTTCTAGACAACTTCGCAAGCATGAGGAAAATTATCCTACACATGACCTGGAATTAGCAGCAGTTATTCATGCACTCAAGGAATGGAGACACTTTTACTTGGTAATCGCTAGAAATATATACGGACCACAAAAGCCTCAAGTATATTTTCACACAACCAGAACTGAATTTACGGCAGCGACGCTGGCTGGAATTAGTAAAGGATTATGATGTTGGAATCCACTACCACCCAGGCAAAGCAAATGTTGTAGCAGATGCTCTAAGTCGAACCCCAGTCCCGACAACGACAAAGATGCCAAACTTAAGACCTGAATTCCAGCAGGAATTGCAAAGCTCAACTGATGGTGGTCACCAAGGCAGTGTGTCGAACTTAGAATTACAGCCTACCCCGATAGAGAAGGTTAAAGAGGCTCAACATGGGCACCCCAGCATTGAAGGCATAAAACGGAAGATGAAGTTGGGCAAGGCCTCGTAATTCATTATTGATGAGCAAGGAATATTGTGGTACGGAAATAGGCTTTATGCATCAAATATCCATGACCTTAAACAGCAAATCCTGGCTGAAGGGCACACCGCCCATATTCAATCCATCCCGTGGAACAAAATGTACAAAGATCTTCAGAAACATTTTGGTGGCATGGTATAAAAAGAGACATAGCCACGCTTATTGCATGTTGTGACTCTTGTCAACGATCAAGGCCGAGCACCGTAAACCGGCCGGCTATTGCAACCAAATAAGATACCCGAGTGGAAATGGGACGAGATTGGAATGGATTTCATTGTTGGACTACCTCGGTCACGACACGGACATGATGCCATATGGGTCATCACCGATAGATCGACTAAAGTAGCACACATCATCCCCGTGAAGACAACCCACAACACTCGAAGCTTTCCGGGCTCTACCTTTCCCGTATCGCTTGCTTACATGGAGTCCCAAAGAAAATAATCTTGACAGAGGCACTCAATTGCCTCCGATTTTGGGATCACTTACAACAAGCTCTGGGAACTCAGCTGGCATTCAAGACCGCATACCATCCCTGCATGATGGGCGATCGAGCGAGTAAACCATATTCTAGAAGATATGCCGAGAGCATGTGTCCTCACCTATGGGACCAGCTTGGGAAGAGAGCTTACCATACGCAGAATTCGTGATATAACAACAGCTATCATCCAGCCTGCAAATGGCACCATTTGAAGCTCTATACGGACGAAGATGTCGACTTCGCTAAATTGGTCGGAAACCGAGATACCATATCTTCGCCCAGACCTGTCAAAGAGGTCAAGATAAAGTCAAGGTAATTAAGGACCGACTCAAGACAGCCCAAAGCCGACAAAAGAGTTATTACGATCAAAAGCATCGAGGAGTCAATTTTGAACCCGGTGAATTTGTGTACCTACAAGTATCCCCTATGAGATGCCTGCATCGATTCAAGATAAAAGGGAAGCTAGCACCAAGATTCATCAGACCATTCTGCATAGTAGCACGAAGAGGCACGGTGGCCTACCAGCTAGACTTACCCGAAGAATTATCCGACATCCACGACGTATTCCACGTCTCCCAATTGAGGAAGTGCGTAAGCAACCCAGAGAAACAAGTACCCCATAAAAACATTGACGTGCAGCCAGACCTTACATATCAGGAGCATCCGATAAAAATCTTGGAAGAGTTTGAAAGGAGAACCCGACAGAAAACCATCAAGTTCTTCAAGGTTCAGTGGAGCAACCACACCGAAAGTGAAGCCACTTGGGAAAGAGAGGATTTCCTTCAGACAGAGCACCCACAATTATTTGAGGATCAGCTGGAATCTCGGGGACGAGATTTTTCCTAAGGGAGTAGGTGTTGTGACACTCCAAAAATATTCTTTTGGTTTTCTTCAAATTTTTTGTTGGATTTGAAGAAGGTCTTCTAAACACTTCCAAAAATCTCTCTCAAAAGCTTTTTCCCTTTAGCAAATATTTTATTTTTGCATCTCCTTCAACTCTGGTGTTTGGTTTTTAAAATTTTTCTTCTGATTGCCCTCTTCTCAAAATTTCAAGAAAAATCTTTGGAGTTTATTTTTCTTTCAAAAAGAAACTTTGGGAGTTTTGCACCTTCTCCAATGTTGAAATCCATTCATGATTTTGCCATGCACCGCATGGTAAAATCTTCCCAAAAATCTCTCCTTCCACTTTGGGCAATCCAAACATTCTGTCTCAACAAGATCAACCATTTTCTGAATTTTATTTCATTTATTTCTCCTCCCAAATCTTTTCTGTCCATTATTTTGAGCCTAGGTGATTTGCAAAGCAAATACCTAAATGCATTTGAGTTTTGACCTCAAACCAACTCCCCTGGATAGTCCTTGGTACCCACAACCTAGAACAATCAAGATCCACTCCTCTTCTGTTCAAAGATTTCAAATTATAGTCTCTGCAAGTTTGGACCAGATTTGCCAAATTTGGTGAAATTCATATCTACACTTCTCCAAAAATTTCACAAAAATTCAGGCAGCCTCTAGATGCAATGAGAGGCCCCTACACCAAAAACCAGCTCAAGGAAAAATCCCTACATGCCTAAATCATTCTGTCGAACACCTTGCATGCACTATTACTGTTCATCTTCAGTTAAATTCAGATTTCAGTGTCGTTCTCCGTCAGAGTTTCAGTCACATGCCCACAGTGCACTTGGCACATTGCTTGCAGCCTAGCCTGCTTGTCCGGAGCTTCACACGCGTGCTTGGCGCGTTCCTGGCGTCGGTGGCACCCTGGCCGCCTGCGCCGGCGTGTCTTGCGGCGGCAGAACCACCGTAGCGGCCGACAGGGAGCAGAACGGCGGCATAACGCCGTTCGGCACCGCCCAAACCTCCTGGTAGCCCTGCGTGGCCATTTCCTTGCCAGCGCACGCATGCAGCACCGTCGCTGTGGCACGGCAAGCATAGAGCATGCTCCCCGCCGCCGACAGGCTCAAGGCCGCCTGCTCCGCCGAGCTCCCCATAAGCAACCAAACCCCGACGTGTTTAGCACCTAAACGGAACCAGGAACCCCACGACGACGCCAACCTCTGAACCTCCCGATCAACGCCCCACGCCATCAGAACTTCACGGAGAACCCGTTCTCGGCAACCGATTCGGGCCGGCTATAAATAGCACCCCGAGCTTGCTCTTGCCCCGCACGCCTCCACCACCTCTCTAGTCCTCGCCAAGCCCTCGAGGGCCTCGAGAGCTCTTCTTCCCGACTCGCCGCCTGCGTTCCGCCTCGGCCTCCACCTCGATTCACTCCGATGAGGTCTACCCCGCGACAAATCCCGTCGCCTACCCTCTCATGCTACCAAGAGTCTAACCCCACTCCAATTTGATCTTCACAGCTTTCTCCGACGAGGTCCACGACCACCGAATCGCCGTCCGCAGAGAGCAGGCGTCACCGCCGACGTGGTACTCGGCGGCGACCACCACCACCACCCACAGACGCGAATGGCACCATGAACACGGAGGTACCTCCGATCTCCTGCCTCGCCTGTGGATCACCGCCGGCGACCACCGCGGCTCTCTGGCGCCGACGAGCCCGCCGCCTGCTTGAATTTCAAACCTGACGGGTGGGACCCACCGTCAGCCTCTCTCTTGTTTTTTGAATCGTTTTCTGAAAGCGTACTTTAGCAAATACGCTTCCACTCTGAACCGTTTTTCTAGACTTTTCTGCAAAGCCCCCTGGAAGTTTTCTCTTTCATTACAGATGGGTCCTTGAACCAAAACCCTTATAACTTTTTAACAGAAAGGAATTTTTGAGTGATTCTTTTTTTGTCCTCTTCAAATTTTGTCTAGTTTTTTATCCTATTTATTTGAAAAATATTTGGATCAACTTTATGTACCCCACGGTATTTACGTTAGCGCGTGTATTTTGTGTACCGTAGATACCGAAGGAGGTGACGAAACCGCGAACTTCGCCGAGCTAGACCCCGACTACTCCGAACCAGGCAAGCAATGTTTGAACTTCTGATATGATGAGTGTTTGGGCATGTTTGCATTATTTCTTTTATCATGGCACGTTCACGAGCATTTCGATGATAGTTTATCTCATAAGAGTTGAGGCTAATGAGCTCGGTAAATCTATGAGTTGTTGGAAACTTGTTGCATGGCCGTGAGTTGGCATGAGTATGGGTAAGATGGCAGTGTTGTAGCATGCCAGGCTTATGCCAGATCATTGACCTCGTGTCAACACAAATCAGTCAGAATTCCGGTCCGTCTTCCCTTCCGTACTACCACCTGTTTTCCGCAAGGGATACAACTTAGTAAGTTGCAAACCACTTCCTGGTACACACCAATTTGAGAGGCCGGGATGAAGGTTCCATGGCCCTGGATTAAAGCCTTTCATCCGGTCAGGGGGCATGGGTGTTTCCGGTTGGGACCGAGAGGGGGCACCCTTAGAGCTGCCAGAATAAATTTGATCCCATGCTATTCGAGATTGTGATCTCCCGCCTCAAAGTTTTTCTTAAACGCTGTCTTGGGTGATTCCCGCAACGTGAGTTATGATGGGTGTGTACTAGCTAGTTGTGTTTCCTCCGAATACCATAAACGGAACTAGTCCTTAGTGACTACGAAAATCCGCTGGCTGTGGACAATTTTGGTACAAACTCGCAGAGTCAAAATTTTGAATTCATCTTATTCATGTCCGAGTACCGTGTTCACCTTATCTTGTCGATATCGTCTCGTGATGAGACTCCGATAACTACTTGAGTTTTAAATATTTATTTCCTATGAATGGACTAACCCTCTTATTGTCTTGTGATGAATATTTTCCGTGAGCACTATATCTTGTCAGTTATGAATAATGAATTATAAGCCCTTTGCGATGTCGCCAGACGTCCGATCGTGGCATTGTTGTTATTTATTTTCATTATAAGCCCTTTTCGCGATGTCGCCAGCGTCCGATCATGCATTGTTGTTATTTAAATTCATTATAAGCCCTTTTCGCGATGTCGCCAGACGTCCGATCATGCATTGTTATTATTTACTTTTATTATAAGCCCTTTCGTGATGTCGCTCCGACGTCCGATCATGCACGCATGTATTTTTATTTCAATATAAGCCCTTTATGAGGTGTCACTCAAACGCCCGACTGTGGCATGTTTTACTTATTTGTTCACCCTTCGAGGCGTCGCTTCAGATACCCGATCGGTTTAGAGTTTTGTCTTCTTTGGGTTTTCGAGCGGACTACCGCCGACTCCCTTCTTATTTACTTTGCTAAACTGATTAAATTGAGCATTGTTAAAATTAATCTTGTCGCATTCATGCATTCATTTGTTATATCTTTTGTCCAAACTGTCTTGCGAGTACTTTCAAAGTACTCACCTGGCTTGTTGATTTGGCCAGATGCCGACGAAGGCGATCTCATGGATGAAGAGTTTGATAGCGAGTCCGACGCCTAGAGGAATCCCAGTCAGTCTCGTGCGGCCCCTGGATTAGTCATTGTGATATTTCCGCTTCCGCTACCCAAATAAATTCATCGAGCCTCACCTCGACGCTCGATGAGCCGCTAGTGCAGTAGGCTTATTAACCACCCCACTATGTTATTCCACCAACCACTCATATCTCGAGTCAGTAGTATTTCCACCCCACACCATTTTGTCTTGTCCGCCATCATGTATAATTATCGGCGTGTTTGTAATAATTGGTTGGGCATCTTCAGTCCGACCCTGTAATATTGTAATGCTACTGGCTTATTGTATCAAAGTTTTGTCTACCGGTATGGAGGATTTTCCTCATATTGGACTTCATAGGTCGGTTGTTCAATAAATATTTTTATTGAAAAACCGGTCGTGACAGGAAAGGATGATGGAGGCTATGATTCCGCCACGTCGAGATGAGGCTCCAGACATAAAAAAGAGAGGCCAAAGAGCCAAAAAATAAAAAATAGGCCAAAGAGCCCAAAATAAAAAAAATAAAAAATGAGAGAAAAAGAGAGAAGGGACAATGTTACTATCCTTTTCCACACTTGTGCTTCAAAAATAGCACCATGTTCTTCTTCATGATAGAGAGTCACCTATTTTATCACTTTCATATACTAGTGGGAACTTTTCATTATAGAACTTGGCTTGTATAATGACGGGCTTCCTCAAATTGCCCCAGGTCTTCATGAGCAAGCAAGTTGGATGCACACCCACTTAGTTTTCTTTTGAGCTTTCATACACTTATAGCTCTAGTGCATCCGTTGTATGGAAATCCCTACTCACTTGCATCGATATCAATTGATGGGCATCTCCATAGCACATTAATTTGCCTAGTTGATGTGACACTTTCTCCCTTTTGTCTTCTTCTCACAACCACCTTCTATTTCACCTATAGTGTTATATCCATGGCTCACGCTCATGTACTGCGTGGAAGTTGAAAAAGCTTTAGAACATTAAAAGTATGAAACAATTGCTTGGCTTGTCATCGGGGTTGTGCATGATAAAATACTTTGTGTGATGAAGATAGAGCATGGCAAGACTATATGATTTTGTAGCGATAACTTTCTTTAGCCATGATATTTTGAGAAGACATGATTACTTTATTAGTATGCTTGAAGTTTTATTGTTTTATGTCAATATTAAACTTCTATTTTGAATCTTATGGATCTGAATGTTCATGCCACAATAAAGAGAATTACATTGATAAATATGTAAGGTAGCTTTCTGTAGCGACCTGACCCGAATGGATCAAGTCTCTGTGCTTAAGTGTCATCCCTGGATCGGTATGCTGACACACACAGTACTCGAGGATTTATAACAGAGGTAAATCACATGTATCAATAATGTAAATACTATTACCTCAATCCAAAATATAGCGGAAGCAACAAGATTGTGGATTCCCATCAACACCAACGGCAAAGTTGAGTGTAGAAATCGTAACCCTAACGTATCACTTACTCGTCGTCTGAAAAGTCTACAACATGAAAAGTTGCAGCCCGAAAACGGGTCATCACGTGGAATATGCTGGCAATGTAACACATAGAGAGTAATGAAGGAATAAGCTATACTACATGCATATATGGATGGTGGAAATGCTCTATTTGTTATAAGGTTTTGCGAAAAGCCAATTTTTCCCTACTGCAAAGGAATAAATTTTATTTAACTATCATGGTGGTTGTTGAACATTGAGAATGGTTGACAGCATCCTCAATCCCAATTAAAAGTACTCATTAAAAACCCAACAATATTAATTAGAGTAACATGATGAGATCAACAGGATAATCCAAGAACTAGATACTCATGATGTCCATAACCGGGGAAACGGCTAACCATGATTAGTTTATACACTCTGCAGAGGTTTATGACTTTTCCCTCAAGACTCGATCGCCTCCGCTGGATTTCTCGACTACATGATGTTTGAGAAACGGATGACCGAGACATAGTCTTTCGAAGCGCTAGCACCTTACATTGGGTAGACCGTACACCTACTTTCCCTACATCGCTAGTCTACCCGTAAGAGTTCGCACAACTTAATCAACTATGCCAGAGCCCATAATGGCTTGTGCTGCTACGGAAGTTTCTAGTTTGAATAATCTCATGATCCCTTTGAGCACGGGTGGCGGTCCAAGAAATACAGCAAGTCTCGATAGAAACCAGTGCCTCAATCCACCCAGATGTGTGTTTAAGTTGCCACCTTAAATAAACCATTAAATTACAATCTCACATCTATCATGGATACACTCACCCAATCCACGTCTACTAGCATAGCATGGCATAATAGGCAAACGTAGAAGTAACTCCCAAAGGTTTGACAATAGAACAGTTTAGGTACTACCTCAAACTACTTCCCATCCCACAATTTAATTAGATCCTAATCATGCAATGTTTGATGATAGATCTAATGCATAAAAACTGGGTATGAGAAAAGTATGATCAAAGTGTTACTTGCCTGCAATGTTGACGAAGATGATTCGCACTCATAACTCTTGATAGGTCTACTCGTCACACTCCGGTCAATCTATCGTAAGCAATTAATAGTAACCACACATAAGCAATCACTCAAAAGATCGGACCGAACGAAGAAAACGATTTGGAAAACATCAAAACCAAGCAAATAACTCTTGCAACGTAAAACAATTTCTAACAGTACCAAAATTATGTGAATTTGGCCTTATCAGAAAGTTTATGTCAAGAGCTTTAATTTGCAAAAAGAATCAACTAAATCGGAGTTACGAAACTCAAGTTATGATCAAACGAAGTTTGAATACAAATCTGTTTGAATTCAAATTTTAAAACTTTCAAAAACATGTTTGAGTTGGATTACTGGATAGAGGGGATCATAACGAAGAAGTGGGCGTTGGTTTCGTTGGATTTTGACTAACGAGTAAAAAGTTATGAGGGTTTAAAGATTAGGGACTAATCTGTAAATAAAATATCTACAAAGAAGTCCCTGGCCGAAAACTAGAATAAAAAGAAAAGTCTAAAAGGCGAACGTTCCTTACCGAACGCTAACCAGCGAAATTCGTTCGCTCCAAAGCCTAAACTATCGAACGCTCTCTAAATAAACTAAACAAAAAAATAAACCGTGTTTTTAGAAAAACCGAAGTAAACCTAACCCTAAAAAAAATAAACCGGACTGGGCTTATGCGGTTTTTATTTACCGGTTCGGGGCGGATCGGGTCCGGCGGCTTCCCGCGGCGGCGAGCGGCGGCGAGGGCATCGGGCGTGGTCGCCGGAGGTGCTCCGGTGGCCGAGGGCAGCGGCGGAGGAGACGGGCGAACGCGGCGGGGCGAGACGGTGCAGCAGCGCGAGTGCGGGGAGGCGAGCGGCGGACTTGTCGGCGGCGGTTGGTGAGATCCGCTGGCAGCGATGAGAGGCAGAGGCGAGATGCGGCGGCGGCGCACTGGGGCGAGCGGGGCGAGGAGAGAGAGAGGGCCCAGGCGCAGCGCTATTTAAGGAGGAGGGGGGCAAGGGCGGCGAGGGGACTCCGGACGGAGTACGACGGCGAGCGGCGGCGTACGGGGCTCGATCTCCTGCGGGAGGTCGGTGACGACGCTGCTGGGCTGGGCCTGGCTGGCTAGCTGGGCCGGCCCAGTCGGAGGAAGGTTTTTTTTAAACAGACAAACAAAAATAAAAACAAAAGGAAAAAATAGAAACAATATATAGGCATATAATATATCAAAATTTTCAGAAAAAGATTTTCTACAACGTGGACATTTTTTTAACATTAAAGAAATTTCACACAAACTCAGATAATTCAAAGAGTGCTACTAGTCTAATAAAATCCAACAAAAATCATTTTAAAAATACCAAATTTAATTCAAATTTATTTCTCTCCAATTTTCTCATGTAGGGAATCATGTTACCCTATTTTCCATATATTTTATTTTTGGAGAAAATAATTTGAATAAAACTCAATTAACTCCAATTGAAAATAAATTCAAAAGAACTTTGAATTTAATTCTTTGAAACTCCCAACTCATATTTCATATAATTTGAAGAAGTCATTTTATCTTCTCTCGTGAAAATCATTGAGTTGCATAAAGTTTCAGAATTGGAAATATTCTCAATTGAAATTCAAATATTTTCAACACGCCTTGTCATTTAAATAAATGGAAGAAGTCATGTCATCTTCTCTCCAGGGTTTTGTGATGAAAATAATTTGAATTCATGGAGATCAAAATGCAAAATGAAAGTTTGGGAAAGTCCTTTTATTCCCTCTCATTTAACTTTCAAAAAGTTTCGAATTCACCCACTTTCAGTCAATCAATCAAACAATCAATCCAAACTATCTCTTTGTTTATAACATTCCAAAATTTAGAATTTTGGGATGTTACACTTTCCACATCAAATATTCTGTTTTTATCATTTACCTACTCGAGGATGAGCAGGAATTAAGCTTGGGGATACTTGATACATCTTCAACGTATCTATAATTTTTTTATTGTTCCATGCTATTTGATACGTCCATTTTGTATCATGCTTTTATATCGATATTTATTACATTATGGGCTACTATTACACATTATGTCACAATACTTATGCCTATTCTCTCTTATTTTACAAGGTTTGCATGAAGAGGGAGAATGCCGGCAGCTGGAATTTTGGGCTGGAAAAGGAGCAAATATTAGAGACCTATTCTGCACAACTCCAAAAGTCATTAAACTTCACAGAGGAACGTTTTGGAATATATAAAAAATATTGGCGAAAGAATCAACCAAAGGGGGCCCACACCCTGGCCACGAGGGTGGGGCGCGCGCCCTACCCCCGTGGGCGCGCCCCCCTGTATCGTGGGCCCCCTGGCAGGCCTCTAGTGCCCATCTTATGCTATATGAAGTCTTTCGTCCGAGAAAAAAATGAGAAGGACGCTTTCGGGATGAAACACCACCGCCACGAGGCGGAACCTCGCGAAACCAATCTAGGGCTCCAGCGGAGCTGTTCTGCCGGGGAAACATCCCTCCGGGAGGGGGAAATCAGCACCATCGTCATCACCAATGATCCTCTTATCGGGAGGGGGTAAATCTCCATCAACATCTTCACCAGCACCATCTCATCTCAAACCCTAGTTCATCTGTTGTATCCAATCTTTGTCCCGAAACCTAAGATTGGTACCTGTGGGTTGCTAGTAGTGTTGATTACTCCTTGTAGTTGATGCTAGTTGGTTTATTTGGTGGAAGATCATATGTTCAGATCCTTTATGCATATTAATACCCCTCTGATTATGAACCTGAATATGATTTGTGAGTAGTTATGTTTGTTCCTGAGGACATGGGAGAAGTCTTGCTATAAGTAGTCATGTGAATTTGGTATTCGTTCGATATTTTGATGAGATGTATGTTGTCTTTCCTCTAGTGGTGTTATGTGAATGTCGACTACATGACACTTCACCATTATTTGGGCCTAGGGGAAGGCATTGGGAAGTAATAAGTTGATGATGTGTTGCTAGAGTGACAGAAGCTTAAACCCTAGTTTATGCGTTGCTTCTAAGGGGCTGATTTGGATCCATATGTTTCATGCTATGGTTAGGTTTACCTTAATACTTATTTTGTAGTTGCGGATGCTTGCAATAGGGGTTAATCATAAATGGGATGCTTGTCTAAGGAAGGGCAGCACCCAAGCACTGGTCCACCCACATATCAAATTATCAAAGTAACGAACGCGAATCTTATGAGCGTGATGAAAACTAGCTTGACGATAATTCCCATGTGTCCTTGGGAGCGTTTTCCTTTATACAAGAGTTTGTCCAGGCTTGTCCTTTGCTACAAAAAGGATTGGGCCATCTTGCTGCACGTTATTTACTTTTATTACTTGTTAACCGTTACAAATTACCTGATCACACAACTATCTGTTACCGATAATTTCAGTGCTTGCAGAGAATACCTTACTGAAAACCGCTTGCCATTTCCTTCTGCTCCTCATTGGATTCAACACTCTTACTTATTGAAAGGACTACGATAGATCCCCTACACTTGTGGGTCATCAAGACTCTTTTCTGGCACCGTTGCCGGGAAGTGAAGCGCCTTTGGTAGGTGGAATTTGGTAAGGAAAAAATTATATAGTGTGCTGAAATTTCTGTCACTTGTTACTATGGAACATAATCCTTTGAGGGGCTTGTTTGGGGTATATTCACCCCGACCAGTAGAGCAAAGAGTTGATCCTCAACCTACTGAACCTACTGAAAATGTTTACTATGAAATTCCTTAGGGTATGATAGAGAAACTGCTAACTAATCCTTTTACAGGAGATGGAACATTGCATCCCGATTTGCACCTAATCTATGTGGATGAAGTTTGTGGATTATTTAAGCTTGCAAGTATGCCCGAGGATGTTATCAAGAAGAAGGTATTCCCTTTATCTTTGAAGGGAAAGGCATTTACATGGATTAGGCTATGTGATGATATGGGATCGTGGAACTACAACCGATTGAAACTAGAATTTCATCAGAAGTTTTATCCTATGCATCTTGTTCATCATGATCGCAATTATATATACAATTTTTGGCCTCACGAAGGAGAAAGAATCACTCAAGTTTGGGGGAGGCTTAAGTCAATGTTATATTCATGCCCTAATCACGAGCTCTCAAGAGAAATTATTATTCAAAATTTTTATGCTCGGCTTTCTCTCAATAATCGCTCCATGCTTGATACTTCTTGTACTGGTTCTTTTATGATGAAGACTATAGAATTCAGATGGGATTTATTGGAAATAATTGAACGCGACTCTAAAGATTGGGATCTCGGTGAAGGTAAGGAGTCAGGTATAACACCTAAGTTTGATTGTGTTAAATCTTTAATGGATACCGATGTTTTCCGTGAATTTAGTACTAAGTATATGTACTTGACTCCGAGATAGTAGCTTCTTTCTGTGAATCCTTTGCTACTCATGTTGATCTCCCTAAGGAGAAGTGGTTTAAATATAATCCTCCCATTGAAGTAAAAGTAGTTGAACCTATTAAAGTTGAAGAAAAGACTATCACTTATAATGTTGATCCTATTGTTCCTACTGCTTATATTGAGAAACCACCTTTCCCTGTTAGAATAAAGGATCATGCTAAAGCTTCAACTATGGTCAGTAAGAGTAATACTAGAACACCTACACCCCCTGAGCAAATTAAAGTTGAAACTAGTATTGCTATGGTTAAAGACCTTTTAGCCAATAATGTTGATGGGCATGTTATTTATTTCTGTAATGAAGCTGCTAGAATTGCTAGACCTGATACAAAGGGTAAACATAGACCTGCTGTTGGCATGCCTGTTATTTCTGTTAAAATAGGAGATCATTGTTATCATGGCTTATGTGATATGGGTTCTAGTGCAAGTGCAATACCTCATTCCTTATACAAAGAAATTATGCATGATATTGCACCTGCTGAGATAGAAGAAATTGATGTTACAATTAAGCTTGCCAATAGAGATACTATTTCACCAGTTAAATATCCTACTGATTTTCTTGTTCTTGGCTCCCCACAAGATGACTTTTGTCCCATTATATTTGGTAGGCCCTTCCTGGATATTGTTAATGCTAAGATAGATTGCGAAAAGGATATTGTTACTGCTGGTTTAGGGTATATGTCTTATGAGTTTAATTTTGCTAAATTTCATAGACAACCCCATGATAAAGAATTTCCTAGTAAAGATGAAATTATTGGTATTGCTTCTATTGCCGTGCCTCCTAATGATCCTTTAGAGCAATATGTGCTAGAACATGAAAATGATATGTTTATGAATGAAAGAAGGGAAATAGATGAAGTATTCTTTAAACAAGGACCTATCTTGAAACACAACTTGCCTGTTGAAATTCTAGGGGATCCTCCTCCACCCAAGGGTGATCCCGTGTTTGAGCTTAAACCATTACCTGATACTCTTAAATATGCTTATCATGATGAAAAGAAGATATATCCTGTTATTATTAGTGCTAACCTTTCAGAGCAAGAAGAAGAGAAATTATTGAAAACTCTGAAGAAGCACCGTGCTGCTACTGGGTATACTCTTGATGATCTAAAGGGCATTAGTCCCACTCTATGCCAGCACAAAATAAAATTGGAGAAATACGCTAAACCAGTTGTTGATCACCAACGACGGTTAAATCCTAAGATGAAAGAAGTGGTAAGAAAAGAAATACTAAAGCTTCTGGAGGCAGGGATAATTTATCCCCTTGCTGATAGTCAGTGGGTAAGTCATGTTCATTGTGTCCCTAAGAAGGGAGGTATTACTGTAGTTCCTAATGATAAAGATGAATTGATCCCATAAAGAATTGTTATAGGTTATAGAATGGTAATTCATTTCCGCAAACTAAATAAAGCCACTAAAAAGGATCATTACCCTTTACCTTTTATTGATCAAATGCTAGAAAGATTTTCCAAACATACACATTTTTGCTTTCTAGATGGTTATTCTGGTTTCTCTCAAATACCTGTGTCAAAAGAAGATCATGAAAAGAACACTTTTACTTGCCCTTTCGGTACCTTTGCCTATAGACGTATGCCTTTTGGTTTATGTAATGCACCTGCTACCTTTCAAAGATGTATGACTGCTATATTCTCTGACTTTTGTGAGAACATTGTTGAGGTTTTCATGGATGATTTCTCCGTGTATGGAACTTCTTTTGATGTTTGCTTAAGCAACCTTGATCGAGTTTTGCAGAGATGTGAAGAAACTAATCTTGTCTTGAATTGGGAGAAGTGCCACTTTATGGTTAATGAAGGTATTCTCTTGGGGCATAAAATTTTTGAAAGAGGTATTGAAGTTGATAAAACTAAAGTTGATGCTATTGAAAAGATGCCATGTCCTAAGGACATTAAAGGTATAAGAAGTTTCCTTGGTCATGCCAGTT
Organism: Aegilops longissima; assembly: GCA_021605205.1. NCBI lineage: Eukaryota > Viridiplantae > Streptophyta > Magnoliopsida > Poales > Poaceae > Aegilops > Aegilops longissima. Next base: position 246,079,745 of record CM038680.1, on the reverse strand, counting down.
TTTATAGGAGGTTCATGAAAGACTTCTCAAAAATTTCTAGGCCTCTGACTAATCTCTTACAAAAAGATGTTCCTTTTGTCTTTGATGATGATTGTGTAGAAGCATTTGAAATACTTAAGAAAGCCTTGATTTATGCACTTATTGTTCAGCCACCTGGTTGGAATTTACCCTTTGAAATTATGTGTGATGCTAGTGATTATGCTGTAGGTGTTGTTTTAGGACAAAGAGTTGATAAGAAATTAAATGTAATCCAATATGCTAGTAAAACTCTAGACAGTGTCGAGAGAAATTATGCTACTACTGAAAAGAATTTTTAGCAGTTGTATTTGCTTGTGATAAGTTCGGACCTTATATTGTTGATTCTAAAGTAACTGTTCACACTGATCATGCTACTATTAAATACCTTATGGAAAATAAAGATGCTAAACCTAGACTTATTAGATGGGTTCTCTTGCTACAAGAATTTGATTTGCATATTATTGATAGAAAGGGAGCTGAGAACTCCATTGCAGACAACTTGTCTAGGTTAGAGAATGTTCTTGATGACCCACTACCTATTGATGATAGCTTTCCTGATGAACAATTAGTTCTCATAAAAACTTTTCGTACTGGTCCATGGTATGTTGATTATGCTAATTACATTGTTGCTAAATTTATACCACCTAGTTTCACATACCAGCAAAAGAAAAAGTTTTTCAATGATTTAAGACATTACTTCTGGGATGACCCACACCTTTATAAAGAAGGAGTATATGGTGTTATTAGACGTTGTGTACTTGAGCATGAACAGGAACAGATCCTACGCAAGTGTCACTCCGAAGCTAATGGAGGACATCACGCTGGAGACAGAACTGCACGTAAGATATTGCAATCCGGTTTTTATTGGCCTACTCTTTTCAAGGACGCCCTTAAGTTTGTTTTTTCTTGTGATGAATGTCAAAGAATTGGTAATATTAGTGGACGTCAAGAAATGCCTATGAACTATTCACTTGTTATTGAACCATTTGATGTTTGGGGCTTTGATTATATGGGACCGTTTCCTTCCTCTAATGGGTATACACATATCTTAGTTGCTGTTGATTATGTTACCAAGTGGGTAGAAGCTATTCCAACTAGTAGTGCTGATCATAACACCTCTATTAAGATGCTTAAAGAAGTTATTTTTCCGAGGTTTGGAGACCCTAGATATTTAATGACTGATGGTGGTTCACATTTTATTCATGGTGCTTTTCGTAAGATGCTCGCTAAGTATGATGTTAATCATAGAATTGCATCTCCATATCACCCGCAGTCTAGTGGTCAAGTAGAATTGAGTAATAGAGAGATTAAATTAATTTTGCAAAAGACTGTTAATAGATCTAGAAAGAATTGGTCCAAAAAACTTGATGATGCATTATGGGCCTATAGAACTGCATATAAAAATCCTATGGGTATGTCTCCATATAAAATGGTATATGGAAAAGCATGTCACTTACCTCTCGAACTAGAACACAAGGAATATTGGGCCATTAAAGAGCTCAATTATGATTTCAAACTTGCCGGTGAGAAGAGGCTATTTGACATTAGCTCACTTGATGAATGGAGAACCCAGGCCTATGAGAATGCCAAACTGTTTAAAGAAAAAGGTAAAAGATGGCATGGCAAAAGGATACAAAAGCGTGAGTTTAATGTAGGTGATTATGTGTTGTTGTACAACTCTCGTTTAAGATTTTTTGCAGGAAAACTTCTCTCTAAATGGGAAGGTCCTTACGTTATCCAGGAGGTCTACCGTTCCGGTGCCATAAAAATTAACAACTTCGAAGGCACAAATCCAAAGGTGGTGAACGGTCAAAGAATCACACATTATATCTCAGGTAATCCCATAAATGTTGAAACTAATGTTATTGAAACCGTAACCAGGGAGGAATACATAAGAGACACTTTCTAGAATGTTTCAGACTCCAATAAAGGAATAGGTATGTGGTATAGTAAGTAAACCGACTCAAAAACACTTCTAATAGCAAGTTTTCTCCGTTTTGGAATAGTTGAGAAAATAGGAAAATAAGAAGTAGTCCGAAGAGGACATGAGGCGTCCACGAGGGTGGAGGGCGCGCCCAGGCGAAGAGGACACGAGGCGTACACGAGGGTGGAGGGCGCGCCCTACCCCCTGGGCGCGGCCCCTGCCTCGTGTGCCCTCCGGACTCCATTTTCTTGCACGGCACTTCTTTTGGTCGGTAAAAATTCATTATATAATCTCCCAAAGGTTTTGACCACGTACCATGCAAATATCCTCTGTTTTTGTTTCGAGCTGTTTTCTGCCAGAGTTGTCAAGGCCAGGCATCATGTTGTCCCCCTCCTCAAACAATGAGGGAAACGATGCTTGTCTAATGAAGATAGAGTTGAAGAGAGAAGAACCCGGGGAGATCAACAAGGATGATGGGATCAAGAAGGCCATGGAGGATCAAGCTCCGGCAACAGAAGACGAAGACATCCCCCAACCTCATTACAATCTTCTTACCCCAACGGAGATTGAAGCTTTCAAGATGATTGAGTTAGCTCGCATACAAAATAAGTATCTCACACGTGAAAATATTTTGTTGAAGGAGCATATCACCGCAGTCAAGGGCATTATCTGCAAATTGGAGGATCTCCTACGCTCGATGTGCGACTATCCATTATCACCACCATCTTCTTCACTAGCAAAGGAGAACTGAGTATCTGGTATGGGCACTCCCCTTGGAAACTGCCAAGCTTGGGGGAGGTGCCCCGGTATCGTATCACCATCACACTTATATCTTTACCGTTTTTCTTAGTTCAATCCTTTTGGTAATATCTTGATCTAGTAGAATAAAGTTTTAGTATGATCTAGTTTTGAGTTTTGCTTTATGATCCTTCTTTGTAATATAGTCCGTGAGCTATATATGATAAAGATTAGTTTTGAGTCAAGGGCTTTGATTATCTTACTATGATCTTGAGGGAATAAAATAAAGAATAAAAAGAATTAAAGAGATCATAATGATCTTATGAAGAGTAATGACTTCACATATAAAAGAGTATGATGAATAAACGTTGTTGATAGTTGACAAACATAGTTTTGGTCATCGTTGCAATTAATAGGAAGTAATAAAGAAATACAGGTTTTCACATATAAATATACTATCTTGGACATCTTTTATGATTGTGAGCACTCATTAAAATATGAGATGCTAAAAAGTTGATGTTGGACAAGGAAGACAACATAATGGGTTATGTTTTCTTATATCTGAAATAAAGTATATTGTCATGGATCATCCAACATGTTGAGCTTGCCTTTACCTCTCATGCTAGCCAAATTCTTTGCACCAAGTAGAGACACTACTTGTGCTTCCGAATATCCTTAAACCCAGTTTGGCCATGCGTGTCCACCATACCTACCTATGAATTGAGTAAGATCCTTCAAGTAAGTTGTCATTGTTGCATGCAATAAGAATTGCTCTCTAAATATGTATGATTTATTTGTGTGGAGAAAATAAGCTTTATACGATCTTGTGATATGGAAGCAATAAAAGCGACGCACTGCATAATAAAGGTCTAGATCACAAGTGGCAATATAAAGTGACGTTCTTTCACATTAAGATTTTGTGCATCCAACCACAAAAACAAATGACAACCTCTGCTTCCCTCTGTGAAGGGCCTATCTTTTACTTTTGTCTTATACCTTATACAAGATTCATGGTGATCTTCACCTTTCCTTTTTACATTTTATACTTTGGCAAGCACATTGTGTTGGAAAGATCATGATATATATATCCAATTGGATGTAAGTTAGCATGAACTATTATTGTTGACATTACCCTTGTGGTAAAAGGTTGGGAGGCAACACTATAAGCCCTTATCTTTCTCTGTGTCCGATTAAAACTCCATAACCATAAGTATTGCGTGAGTGTTAGCAATTGTGAAAGACTAAATGATAGTTGAGTATGTGGACTTGCTGAAAAGCTCTTATATTGACTCTTTCCGATGTTATGATATATTGCAATTGCTCCATTGACCGAGATCATAATTTGTTAGTTTTCAATGAAGTTTCTGATTCATACTTGACATTGTGAATAGATTGTTACTTTAGCATATGACAATATATATTTATGTTGCTGCTATAAGAATGATCATGATGCCCTCATGTCCGTATTTTATTTTATTGACACCTCTATCTCTAAACATGTGGCCATATTTTTCGTTATCGGCTTCCGCTTGAGGACAAGTGAGGTCTAAGCTTGAGGGAGCTGATACGTCCATTTTGCATCATGCTTTTATATCGATATTTATTACATTATGGGTTGTTATTACACATTATGTCACAATACTTATGCCTATTCCTCCTTATTTTACAAGGTTTGCATGAAGAGGGAGAATGCCGGCAGCTGGAATTCTCGGCTGGAAAAGCAGCAACTATTAGAGACCTATTCTGCACAACTCCAAAAGTCTTGAAACTTCAAGGAGGCACATTTTGGAATATATAAAAAATACTGGCGAAAGAATCAACCAGTGGGGGCCCACACCCTGGCCACGAGGGTGGGGGGTGCGCCCCTGTCTCATGGGCCCCCTGGCAGGCCTCCGGTGCCCATCTTTTGCTATATGAAGTCTTTCATCTGAGAAAAAAATGTGAAGGAAGCTTTCGGGACTAAACACCGCTGCCACGAGGCGGAACCTGGCGAAATGAACCTAGGGCTCCAGCGGAGCTGTTCTGCAGGGGAAACATCCCTCCGGGTGGGGGAAATCATCACCATCGTCATCACCAATGATCCTCTCCTCGGGAGGGGGTCAATCTCCATCGACATCTTCACCAGCACCATCTCATCTCAAATACTAGTTCATCTCTTGTATCCAATCTTTGTCCCAAAACCTCAGATTGGTACCTGTGGGTTGCTAGTAGTGTGGATTACTCCTTGTAGTTCATGATAGTTGGTTTATTTGGTGGAAGATCATATGTTCAGATCCTTTATGCATATTAATACCCCTTTGAATATGATTTGTGAGTAGTTACGTTTGTTCCTGATGACATGGGAGAAGTCTTGCTATAAGTAGTCATGTGAATTTGGTTTTCGTTTGATATTTTGATGAGATGTATGTTGTCTTTTCTAGTGGTGTTATGTGAACGTCGACTACATGACACTTCACCATTATTTGTGCCTAGGGGAAGGGATTGGGAAGTAATAAGTAGATGATGGGTTGCTAGAGTGACAGAAGCTTAAACCCTAGTTAATGCGTTGCTTCGTATGGGGCTGATTTGGATCCATATGTTTCATGCTATGGTTAGGTTTACCTTAATACTTCTTTTGTAGTTGCGGATGCTTGCAATAGGGGTTAATCATAAGTGGGATGCTTGTCCAAGGAAGGGCAGCACCTAAGCACTGGTCCACCCACATATCAAATTATCAGAGTAACGAACCCGAATCATATGAGCGTGATGAAAACTAGCTTGACGATAATTCCCATGTGTCCACGGGAGCGTTTTCCTTTATATAAGAGTTTGTCCAGGCTTGTCCTTTGCTACAAAAAGGATTGGGCCATCTTGCTACACCTTATTTACTTTTATTACTTGTTACCTGATATAAATTACCTTATCACAAAACTATCTGTTACCGATAATTTCAGTGCTTGCAGATAATACCTTACTGAAAACCGCTTGTCATTTCCTTCAGCTCCTCGTTGGGTTCATTACTCTTACTTATCGAAAGGACTACGATAGACCCCCTATACTTGTGGGTCATCACTATTATATTATATGTTTTCGATGTTTTATATGCATTAATATGCTATTTATATTACTTTCGGGACCAACTTATTAATCTAGTGCCCAGTGCCAGTTGCTGTTTTTTCCTTGTTTTTGGCTTTTACATAAAATCAATACCAAACGGAATAAAACTTGACGATGATTTTTCTTGGAATAAAGAAACCCGGGAGACTTGGAGAGGAGGCCAAAAGACCTACGAGGCGGCCACAAGCCCTGGGAGCGCGCCCCAGGGGGGCGCACACCAGGCTTGTGGGCCCCGCATAGACCGTCTAACCCTTATTCTTGCTCCATAAATACCCGAATATTCCCCCTATAGCAGAGGGCACACCCAAAATACTTTTCCACTTCCGCAAACTTCTATTCTCGTGAGATCCCATCTTGGGGCCTTTTCCAGTAGTCCACCGGAGGGGGACTTGATTATGGAGGGCCTCTACATCAACCTTGCTTCCCTTCCGATGAAGCGGGAGTAGTTTACCACAGACCTAAGGGTCCATAGCTAGTAGCTAGATGGCTTCTTCTCTCTCTTTGATCTTGAATACTATGTTCTCCTCGATATTCTTGGAGATATATTCGATGTAATCTTCTTTTGTGGTCCGTTTGTCGAGATCCGATGAATTGTGGATTTATGATCAGATTATCTATGAATATTACTTGAGTCTTCTCTGAACTCTTTTCTGCATGATTGAGGTTGCTTAGTATTTATCTCTGATTTATCGATTTAGTTTGGCCTACTAGATTGGTTTTTCTTGCAATGGGAGAGGTGCTTTGTGATGGGTTCAATCTTGCGGTGTCCTCACCTAGTGACAGTAGGGTAGGGAGGCACGTATTGTATTGTTTCCATTAAGGATAAAAAGATGGGGTTTATACCATATTGCTTGAGTTTTTCCCTCTACATCATTTCATCTTGCTTAAGGCGTTACTATGTTCTTATGAACTTAATACTCTAGATGTAGGTAGGAGTCGGTCGATGTGTGTTGTAATAGTAGTAGATGCAGAATTGTTTCGGTCTAATTGTCACAGACATGATGCCTATATTCATGATCCTTGCCTTAGATGTCGTCATAACTTTGCGCTTTTTTATCAATTGCTCAATAGTAATTTGATTACCCACCATATGCTTTATTCAAGGGAGAGGACTCTTGTGAAACCTATGGCCCTCGGGTCTATTTTCCATCATATATTTTCAGATCTATAAAACTAAAAAACTAAAAACACCTTGCTGAATTTATTTATATTTACTTTTTTTTGCCTCTTATTTATGTTTTATATCTATCTCTATTAGATCTCACTCTTGCAAGTGACCTTGAAGGGATTGACAACCCCTTTTTCGCATTGTGTGCAAGTGTATGTTAGTTTGTGCAGGTGCATATACTGGGGACTTGCTTGTGCCTCCTATTAGATTGATACCTTGGTTCTTAACTGAGGGAAATACTTATCAATACTTTGCTGCATCACCCTTTCCTCTTCAAGGGAAAAAAATCAACGCAAGCTCAAGAAGTACATCATCCTCATGCATTGTGTATAGTTAATGTTGAATGCATCATGACTGGATCTCTTTTACCATGAATTACAATGTTTAGTCGTTGCTTGAACTTTGGAGGTGCTCTGCTGTAGCGACCCGACCCGAATGGATCAAGTCTACGTGCTCGTGTGTCATCCTGGATCGAGAATCTTGACACCACACAAGATTTCAAGGATTTATAACAGAGTAGCAATCACACACTTATTACATCGTTTGTCCAGAAGAGGACTTATTACAATAAATATGGCTTAAGGCCATCTAATAACGATAACAGCAGAAGACTTGGAAGATAAGTGAGTCCATCAACTCCAGCCGCATCACCGAGTATAGAACCACGACCTAAAAGCACCTTACTGTCGTTCAGAAAGTCTCGCAACATGAAAGTTGCAGCCCGAAACGGGTCAGCACATGGAATATGCTGGCAATGTAACACATAGAGAAAAATAATGGATGATAAGCCTGTACTACATGCATATGTGGCTGGTGGAAAAGCTCTATGGTTACAGTTTTGCATAAAGCCAGTTTTTCCCTACTGCAAAGGAATAAATTTGTTTAACTATCAAGGTGGTTGTTAAACATTGAGAATGGTTGACAGCATCCTCAATCCCAATTAAAAGTACTCATTAAAAACCCAACAATATTAATTAGAGTAACATGTTGAGATTCACATGATATTCAAGTACTAGATACTCAAGATGTCCATAACCGGGACACGGCTAATCATGATTAGTTTGTACACTCTGCAGAGGTTCACGACTTTTCCCCACAAGACTCGATCGCCTCCGCTTGGTTTCTCGCACTACATGGTGTTTGAGAGCGGATGACCGAGACATAGTCTTTCGAAGCGTTTGCACCTTACGATGGGTAGACCGTACCACCTACAACCCCTACATCAGCTAGTCTACCACTGTAAGAGTTCACACGACTTAATCAACTATGCCAGAGCCCATAATGGCTTGTGGCTGCACACGGAAGTTACTAGCATGAATGATCTTATGATCCCTTTGAGCCTGGGTGGTGGTCCGAAGAAAAACAGTCAAGTCCTGATAGAAACCAGGTGCCTCAATCCACCCAGATGTGTGTTTAAGTTGCCACCTTAAATAAACCTTTAATTACAATCTCACATCTGTCATGGATATTCACTCATCCAATCCACGTCTACTAGCATAGCATGGCATAATAAGCAAACGTAGAAGTAACTCCCAAAGGTTTCATAAGTAAAACAGGTAATAGGTACTACCTCATCTACGTCCCATCCCACAATTTAATTAGATCCTAATCATGCAATGTTTGAGGATTGATCTAATGCATAAAAACTGGGTAGTAGAAAAGGTATGATCAAGTGTTACTTGCCTTGCTGATGATCCGCGAAACCTAGAGACTCAAGTAACAAGCGGCGACCGGGTGATCTATCGCAGACAAACAACAAGCATACAATAAGTACTCATCTAATGCACAGGTAAATCTCGAATAAAAGATCTAACCAGAAAGTTCAACTTAAGAACCCTGGTTGCAAAAAGAACCGAATCAAATAAAGCAACGAAAGTCAAACGACGAAAGAAAACAACTCGGTTCTAGCAAGTTGAAACTAAGTCAAATTTTACAGCAGCAAAACTTTGTTTAAGTTGATTAGTCGGAACGGCGGTTTCAAAACGAAACTCCAGGCGCTTGAATCACCTGATTCCGATAAGCGAGCGAGAAGATAGACTAGAAAGAAAATCGGATCTGAAATCGCTATCAGAAAAATAGCAGAATAAATCCGATGAGAAAGAAAACGACGAACGGTTGAACGAATGGACATTCATTAACCGAAGCAAACCGGTGATCACGTTCGTTAAGACGAATGGTCCGGCGAACGCTCGCTAAACAAAACCGGAAAGAAAAACCGGGAGAAAAATCGATCTAGGGTTTCGAAAGAAAACCAAACGAAAAACCGATCTAGAAAACCGAACGGAATCGAACGGAAATCGGAACGATTCTGAAAAACTGAAGCGAGGAAAAGAAAAGGTGACGCTGCTGAGGCTAGTACCTCAAAGAGGCGAGGGCTCGTGGCGGCGGGGTTGGGTGGCGGCGGCGGCGTAGGGCGGCGGCGGCGGGTGTGGGGCGGCAGCGGTGGTGTGGGGCGGCGGTGTAGAGAGGAGAGGAGAGGTGTGGGTTTGATGTGTTAGATGGGGGTGCTTGGGTATTTATATTGGGGAGGGGAGGGTTTTCGCTTGGGGTAGGGGACAAGAAATAGACTAGGATTAGGAAACAAGAGAGAAAAGATCTAGAAACAGATACGGAATAAACGGAAATAGGACAAGAGTCCTACTAGGATTGAAAAAGAAGCGGCGGTTCCTCATGCGGGCGCTGCGATGGAGTTGGCCTCTGGCCGGCCGGTGGTTTACGGCTAGGGCCTTCGCCCAAAGCGCCATGGTTTTTTTAAATCGGTTTCACAAGCAGAAAAATAAATAAAAAAAATCTAAACGAACTCCAAAATTAATAAAGTAAACTTTCCCCGACTCCTAAAAATGAGTCGAACAAAATGAACTTTAAGACGGGCCTAAGATGCAATTTTTTGAAAACACGCATTTTTCCCTAAGGCAAATAAACTCCGAGAAAAATCCAAAATTTGATTTATTTATTAAATCTTCATTTTTCCTAAATTTTGGGAAAGTCATATTATTCCCTCTCTTATTTTTGATATTGGAAAAATATTTGAAGATAAAATAAATAAATCCAATGATCCTCTTTTCATAGTTTTGAGAGAACTCAAATACGAAAATTTCGAAATCTCCAACTCTCTCCGAGGGTCCTTGAGTTGCGTGAAATTTCTAGGATCAACAAAATGCAAGAAAATATGATATGCATGATGATCTAATGTATAACATTCTAAATTGAAAATTTGGGATGTTACAAACCTACCCCCCTTAAGATGAATCTCGCCCTCGAGATTCGGGTTGGCTAGAAAATAGGTGAGGGTGGTCCTTGAACAAATCTTCTTCTCTTTCCCAGGTGGCTTCATCCTTAGTGTGGTGGCTCCACTGAACCTTGCAAAACTTGATAACCTTGCTGCGAGTAACTCTGCTGGCATATTCGAGAATCCTGACTGGTTTCTCCTCATATGTTAAATCATCCTTCAACTGAATTGCTTCAAGTGGCACTGTATCTCTTAGCGGTACTTCCGCCATCTCGGCGTGACATTTCTTCAGCTGAGAAACATGGAATACGTCATGAACTCCTGACAGTCCTTCGGGTAATTCCAACTTATAAGCGACTTCTCCCATGCGTTGCAAAATCCTATATGGTCCAACGAAACGTGGCGCCAATTTTCCTTTAACTCCAAAACGCTTAACTCCTCGAAGTGGGGATACTCTAAGATAAACTCTGTCTCCAACTTTGTATTCTATCGCCTTGCGTTTTGAATCCGCATAGCTTTTCTGTCTGGACTGGGCTACCTTGAGCCTATCGCGAATCAACTTAACTTTCTGTTCAGACTCCTTAATCATATCTGGTCCAAACAACTGACGGTCTCCAACTTCGTCCCATGATAACGGTGTCCTACACCTCCTTCCATACAAAGCCTCGAAAGGTGCCATCTTCAAGCTGGCTTGGTAACTGTTGTTATAAGAAAACTCTGCATACGACAAGTTATCGTCCCAACTAGATCCATAGTCTAGTGCACAAGCTCTCAGCATATCCTCCAAAATCTGATTGACTCTCTCGGTCTGTCCATCGGTCTGTGGGTGGAAAGCGGTACTGAATTCCAGCCTGGTTCCCAATGTTTCGTGCAACTGATTCCAAAACTTTGAGGTAAATTGGGTTCCTCTATCGATACGATACTCCTCGAACTCCGTGCAAACACACAATTCTGGTCATGTATATCTTTGCCAACTTAGCACTGCTATAGGTAGTCTTGATCGAATGAAATGCGCTACCTTCGTCAAGCGATCGACTATAACCCAAATCGAGTCATAGCTCGAACGAGTCTTTGGCAAACCCGTGATGAAATCCATGCCTAGTTTATCCCACTTCCATTCGGTATCGGCAATGGTTGCAACAATCCTGCAAGCTTCGATGTTCGCGCCTTCACCCTTTGACATACATCACAAACTGCTACATACTCTGGAATATCCTTCTTCATTCCGGTCCACCAGAACGTTTCCTTCAAATCCAAATACATCTTGGTATTTCCTGGGTGAATCGAGTAGGGTGAATCATGTGCTTCTTGCAAAATCAACTTCCTGATCTCCGGTTCATTTGGCACATAAACACGGTCCTCAAACCATAGGGTATCGTGCTCATCCTCACGAAATCCCTTAGCTTTTCCTTCGCTCATTTTCTCCTTTATAGAGGCAACTTCCTTATCTGCCTTTTGAGCTTCTCTGATTTTGTCCATCAACATAGACTGAATCTCCAATGCTGCTGCTTTCCTTCAATCATGAGGGCACGGTCTACCAACTCCTGGTAGTTATTGAAACTTGCTACCATCAACTGCATGCTTAATTCATCATTCAGTCCTTCCAGAAACTTCTCCTACTTAGCTGCATCTGTAGCAACGTCATCTGGGGCATAACGTGCTAACTTACTAAAATCATCCACATACTGGCCAACAGTCCTTCCTCCATGGCGTAAGTTGCGGAACTCACGCTTCTTCATGTCCATAGCTCCTGCTGAGACATGGGCGGTGCGGAAAGCTTGCTGAAACTGATCCCATGTGACAGTGTCTACAGGGTAAGTGGCTGTGAAATTCTCCCACCATGCTGCTGCGGGTCCTTCAAGCTGGTGTGCAGCAAACTTCACCTTTTCTCCATCTGTACATCCTGCAGTGGTCAACTCCCTCCCTACCTTACGAAGCCAATCATCTGCTACTATCGGCTCGGTGCTACTGGAAAACACCAGCGGGTTCAGCCTAAGGAAACGAGTCAAGTGATCCGCAGGTGGTGGTGGCGGTGGGTTGTTGTTGTTGCCTTGGTTCTGTACCAATGTTTGGATCAAAGTGTTCTGCTGCTGGATCAACTAGTGATCTCTGGCGGGAAAACAAACCCGGGGTCGCGTCTCGGGGGCATCTGATGGGTTTAGAAAATATGAGAAATTAAGAAGTAGAGTGAGGTCTAAGGAGAAACACTACCCAAATGCACATGAGCAAATGCACACAAAATCACTTCATTCAATTCAAACAAAGGGCTTACAACAATCTAACTATCGCAAAAGTGCGTGTACTATAATGTTTACAAGGAGGTAATACTACTAATATGTGGGGGTCATCTATTAATTTGAACCGGTGGAAGACTCCATGATGTCTGCTCCAGCTTCGTCTTCAAAGTCGGGTTCACTTGGATCCGAATCAGTGTCGTCGATGATGATGCAGTTGCTCGGACAGCCGACGTACTTGTCTTCATTCTTGAGCGCCAATTTCTTCTTGAGTTCTTCAATCTCACACTTAAGATCGTTATTGTGTCTTGCTATAGCTACGATCTCGTCCATGTAGTCCTTACGTGTAGACTTTAGTTCTCCTTCAAGTTCGATGATCCTTCCCTTTGCATTCTTCAACTCTATCATATCATTGCACATCTGGTTCTCTGGCGCCGAATGTGCTGGTTTAACTCTGGATGAAAGCTGCAATGGATCGGTCCTTCTTGGTGCTGACTATCTCCCATTGTTCATTCCGCGTCCGCAAATCTGGTAGATAGTGTCCTTGAGATCTTCTTGATAAACTTCTCCAATGCGTCCCATGGTGATATGAGCTGCCATGCTCTTTCCTGGACTCGAGTTGGTGCAATCGAAAACACTATCTATAGGCTTGGTGATTGGGGCGAATGTCCTTCCGGAACGTGAGCTTGAATCTTCCAGCGCTCCTCTTGAGAGTGGCGTTGAAAGTCCGGTGAAACTTGGTAGTCCAATGTTCAGTAGTTGGTGACTTCCTTCAAGTGAAATCCAAAAGGTGTGCCTTCATCTGGTTGGGCGTACTTGATCTTCGCGTCCTTCATCCTAAAAGAGTAGACAAGATGAGGAGTTAGAAAATGAGAAGAGAGTAGTGATCTATGGCTTTAACTTAGTGGTCGTGTCCTACAGTTAGCGTGTGCTCTGATACCATCTCTGTAGCGAGCCGACCCGAATGGATCAAGTCTCGTGCTCGGTGTCATCCTGGATCAGAATGCCGACACCACACAAGATTTCAAGGATTTATAACAGAGTAGCAATCACACACTTATTACATCGCTTGTCCGTAAGAGGACTTATTACAATAAATATGGCTTAAGGCCATCTAATAACGATAACAGCGGAAGACTTGGAAGATAAGTGAGTCCATCAACTCCAGCTGCATCACTGAGTATAGAACCACGACCTAAAAGCACCTTACTCGTCGTCTGTAAAGTCTGCAACATGAAAGTTGCATCCCGAAAACGGGTCAGCACATGGAATATGCTGGCAATGTAACACATAGAGAAAAATAATGGATGATAAGCCTGTACTACATGCATATGTGGCTGGTGGAAAAGCTCTACGGTTATAGTTTTGCATAAAGCCAGTTTTTCCCTACTGCAAAGGAATAAATTTGTTTAACTATCATGGTGGTTGTTAAACATTGAGAATGGTTGACAGCATCCTCAATCCCAATTAAAAGTACTCATTAAAAACCCAACAATATTAATTAGAGTAACATGTTGAGATTCACATGATATTCAAGTACTAGATACTCAAGATGTCCATAACCGGGGACACGGCTAATCATGATTAGTTTGTACACTCTGCAGAGGTTTGTGCACTTTTCCCCACAAGACTCGATCGCCTCCGCTTGGTTTCTCACACTACATGGTGTTTGAGAGACGGATGACCGAGACATAGTCTTTCAGAAGCGTTTGCACCTTACGATGGGTAGACCGTACCACCTACAACCCCTACATCAGCTAGTCTACCACTGTAAGAGTTCACACGACTTAATCAACTATTCCAGAGCCCATAATGGCTTGTGGCTACACACGGAAGTTACTAGCATGAATGATCTTATGATCCCTTTGAGCCTGGGTGGCGATCCGAAGAAAAACAGGCAAGTCCTGATAGAAACCAGGTGCCTCAATCCACCCAGATGTGTGTTTAAGTTGCCACCTTAAATAAACCTTTAATTACAATCTCACATCTTCAATGGATATTCACTCACCCAGTCCAGGTCTACTAGCATAGCATGGCATAATAAGCAAACGTAGAAGTAACTCCCAAAGGTTTCATAAGTAAAACAGGTAATAGGTACTACCTCATCTACTTCCCATCCCACAATTTAATTAGATCCTAATCATGCAATGTTTGAGGATTGATCGAATGCATAAAAACCGGGTAGTAGAAAAGGTATGATCAAGTGTTACTTGCCTTTGCGATGATCCATGAAACCTAGAGACTCAAGTAACAAGCGGCGACCGGGTGATCTATCGCAGACAAACAACAAGCATACAATAAGTACTCATCTAATGCACAGGTAAATCTCGAATAAAAGATCTAACTAGAAAGTTCATCTTAAGAACCCTGGTTGCAAAAAGAATCGAATCAAATAAAGCAACGAAAGTCAAACGAGGAAAGAAAACAACTCGGTTCTAGCAAGTTGAAACTAAGTCAAATTTTACAGTAGCAAAACTTTGTTTAAGTTGATTAGTCGGAACGGCGGTTTCGAAACGAAACTCCAGGCGCTTGAATCACCTGATTCTGATAAACGAGCGAGAAGATAGACTAGAAAGAAAATCGGATCTGAAATCGCTATCAGAAAAATAGCGGAATAAATCCGATGAGAAAGAAAACGACAAACGGTTGAACGAACGGACGTTCATTAACCGAAGCAAACCGGTGATCACGTTTGTTAAGACGAACGGTCCGGCGAACGCTCGCTAAACAAAACCGGAAAGAAAAACCGGCGAGAAAAACCGATCTAGGGTTTCGGAAAGAAAACCGAAACGAAAAACCAATCTAGAAAACCGGAACGGAAATCGGAACGGAAATCGGAACGATTTATGAAAAACCGAAGCGAGGAAAAGAAAAGGTGACGCGGCGCGGGGCTAGTACCTCAAAGAGGCGAGGGGCTCCGGCGGCGGCGGCGTTGGGTGGCGGCGGCGGCGTAGGGCGGCGGCGGCGGGTGTGGGGCGGCGGCGGTGGTGTGGGGCGGCGGTGTAGAGAGGAGAGGAGAGGTGTGGGTTTGATGTGTTAGAGATGGGGGGTGCTTGGGTATTTATATTGGGGAGGGGAGGGTTTTTGCTTGGGGTAGGGGACAAGAAATAGACTAGGATTAGGAAACAAGAGAGAAAAGATCTAGAAACAGATACGGAATAAACGGAAATAGGACAAGAGTCCTACTAGGATTGAAAAAGAAGCGGCGGCTCCCTGTGCGGCGCGCGCGATGGAGTTGGCCTCCTGGCCGGCCGGTGGCTTGGCGGCTTGGGCCTTTGGCCCAAGGCGCTGCGGGTTTTTTTTTAAATCGGTTTCGCGCGAAAAAAAAAAAAATCTAAACGAACTCCAAAATTAATAAAGTAAACTTTCCCCGACTCCTAAAAATGAGTCGAACAAAATGAACTTTAACACGGGCCTAAGATGCAATTTTTTGAAAACACGCATTTTTCCCTAAGGCAAATAAACTCCGAGAAAAATCCAAAATTTGATTTATTTATTAAATCTTCATTTTTCCTAAATTTTGGGAAAATCATATTATTCCCTCTCTTATTTTTGATATTGGAAAAATATTTGAAGATAAAATAAATAAATCCAATGATCCTCTTTTCATAGTTTTGAGAGAACTCAAATACGAAAATTTCGAAATCTCCAACTCTCTCCGAGGGTCCTTGAGTTGCGTGAAATTTCTAGGATCAACAAAATGCAAGAAAATATGATATGCATGATTATCTAATGTATAACATTCCAAATTGAAAATTTGGGATGTTACATCTGCTTTATGTTTTGCGGTCTCAGAAAGGGCTAGTGAGATACCATTATTGTCATATTATATCATGATTGTTTTGACAAAGTGTTGGCATTTGAGGTACCTTATTATTGCTCGCTAGTTGATTATGCCATTGATATGATGAGTGAATATACTTTCTAAGAGTTATTGCTGGCATGGTTAGTCATGATCTTTGCAGAAAACCTGGGTGCTATTTAAGCTTATATATGTAAACAAGAACAAAAGAGTTCCAAATTTTTTTTTCTTTATCACTTTCAGTTTATCAACTCAATTGCTTGAGGACAAGCAATGGGCTATGCTTGGGGGAGTTGATACGTCTCCATCGTATTTACTTTTCCTAATGCTTTTGCTCTTGTTTTGGACTATAATTTGCATGATTTGAATGAAACTAACCCGGACTGAGATGTTTTCAGCAGAACTACCATGGTGTTGTTTTTGTGTGTAGAAATAAAAGTTCTCGGAATTGGACGAAACTTTCTGGAGAATTATTTCGGAATAAATAAAAATTATTGGAACCAGGACCCATTAGAGGGGGAAGGGCAGCTGCCCACAAGGCAGTAGGGTGCGCCACCCCCCTCTGGCACGCCCTGGTGGGTACAGGGGCCCACGAGGCTCCGCTGACCCTAATTCCGACGCTATAAAATCCTATTTTTGGAGAAAAAATAAGGGAGGAAGTTTCATCGCATTTTACGATAAAGAGCCACCGCTACCTCCTATTCTTCATCGGGAGGCCAGATCTGGAGCTCGCTCAGGGCTCCGGATAGGGGGATCTTCGGTCTTCGTCATCACCAACCATCCTCCATCACCAATTTCATGATGCTCACCGTCGGGAGTGAATAATTCATTCGTAGGCTCGCTAGTCGGTGAAGAGTTGGATGAGATTTATCATGTTATCGAGTTAGTTTTGTTAGGGCTTGATCCCTAGTATCCACTATGTTCTGAGATTGATGTTGCTATGACTTTGCGATGCTTAATGCTTGTCAATAGGGCCCGAGTGCCATGATTTCAGATCTGAACCATTTATGTTTTCACCGTTATATCTATGTTCTTGATCTGATCTTGCAAGTTATATGCACCTGTTACGTGTTATGATCCGTAAACCCCAAGGTGACAATAATTGGGATACTTTCCGGTGATAACCGTAGTTTGAGGAGTTCATGTGTTCGCTATGTGTTAATGCTTTGTTCCGGTTCTCTATTAAAAGGAGGCCTTAATATCCCTTAGTTTCCTTATGGACCCCGCTGCCACGGGATGGTAGGACAAAAGATGCCATGCAAGTTCTTTTCCATAAGCACATATGACTATTTACGAAATACATGCCTACATTATATATATGAAGTGGATCTAGTTTTGTGTCGCCCTAGGTATGACTGTTATATGATGAATATTATCCAATGAAATCACTGATCCAATGCCTACGAGCTTGTCACATATTGTTCTTGCTAAGTTACTATTGCTATTGCTACTGTTACAACTGCTACAAAACTATTACTGCCGTTACCGTTACCACTGCTATCGTTACTAGTACTATCAAACTATCATACTACTGTGCTACTGATTACTTTGCTACAGATATTTAATCTCCAGGTGTGGTTGAATTTACAACTCAACTGCTAATACTTACAAATGCTCTTTGGCTCCCCTTGTGTCGAATCTATAAATTTGGGTTGAATACTCTACCCTCGAAAACTGTTGTGATCCCCTATACTTGTGGGTTATCAAAAGACAACATAACGAGTTATGTTTGGCTATATTCACATAGAAGTTATATTATCATGGATCCTCTAACATGTGCTGCTTGCTCATAATCTTTCGCTAGCCAAAATTTTGTACTAAGTAGAAATACTACTTGTGTATCCAAAAACCCTTAAACCCAGTTTCTTAGCATGAGAGTCCACTATATATACCTATGGATTGAATAAGATGCTTCAAGTAAGTTTTCATCGGTGCAAAAAGCAATAAAAATTGCTCCTAAATATGTATGATCTTTTATTGTAAGGGAAAATAAGCTTTGTATGAACTTGTGGTGGTGAAGAAATAAAAGCGATGGACTGCATAATAAAGGTTGCCAACACAAGGGGCAATACAAACTGACGTTCCTTTGCATTAAGAGTTTGCACATCCAAAAATAAAAAGTGCAAGACAACCTTTGCTTCCCCCTTCAAAGGTCCTATCTTTTACTTTATGTATTTAATTTTATGCAAGAGTCAATAGTGTTCTTCTCTATTCTTATTTTTTCTCTTCGCAAGCATCATGTGGTGGGGAAAGATCCAAGAACATATATCCAGTTTAATATAGCTGATCATGAGGTATTATTGTTGACAATTATCCAGTTTAATATAGAAACATTAAGCCCCTATCTTTCTTTGTGTTCGATGGGTGCTATTTGTTCTAAAAATATGCTTTGAGTGTCAGCAATCATGGAAAACTATGTGATAGTTGAGTATGTGGAATTTGCTAAATCAAAGCTCTTACATAGACCCTTCCTGAAAATAAATTGAATTGCAATTGTTTGATGATTGGGAACATAGTTTGTTAATTTTCAAGAAAGTTTATGGTCTATACTTTAACTTGTGAATAGCTTGCTACTTGATCATGAGAAGTTTTATGAGATGAGATACTGTCATGATTATAATGATGCTAGAGAAAGTGTTTGGAACTATCATTGATCAAACTTATGCACTATGCTAGCATTCACACTTCATAAATTATTTCGTTTATCATTTACCTACTCGAGGACGAGCATGAATTGAGCTTGGGGATGATGATACGTCTCCAACGTATCTATGATTTATGAAGTATTCATGCCATGTTTATAACAATTTTATATGGTTTTGGTATGATTTGAATGGAACTAACCCGGACTTACGCTGTTTTGAGCAGAACTATCGTGTGTCCTTTTTTGTGCAGAAAGAGAAGTTCTTGGAATGGGCTAAAAATTTACGGTAATTTTATGTGGACCAAAAGAGGCCCCTGAAGCTTCGTGGGAGGACCAGAAGATCCACGAGGGCACGTCAATATTGCTAGGCGCGCCCTACCCCCAGGGAGGGGCGACCGAGCTTGTCGCTGCCTCATGGACCCCTTTACGTGAGACCGACGCCAAAAATTCCTGTAAATACCCAAACCGCCCAAAAGAACCGTAGATGAGATGTTCCACCGCCGCAAGCCTCTATATCCATGAAAACTCAATCGAGACCCTATTCCGGCACCCTGTCGGAGGGGGAAATCATCACATAGGAGGCCATCTACATCATCCCAGCGGCCACCATGACGAGGAGGGAGTAGTCCACCCTCGGGAATGAGGGTATGTAATA
Organism: Aegilops longissima; assembly: GCA_021605205.1. Classification (NCBI taxonomy): domain Eukaryota; kingdom Viridiplantae; phylum Streptophyta; class Magnoliopsida; order Poales; family Poaceae; genus Aegilops; species Aegilops longissima. The sequence continues at coordinate 246,060,237 of CM038680.1, read as the reverse complement.
GTAGCTATGTGTTTGATCTCTCTCTCTCTCTCTCTCTCTATCTCTCTCTCTCTCTCTCTCTCTCTCTCTCTCTCTCTCTCTCTCTCTCTCTCTCTCTCTCTCTCTCTCTCTTGTGTTCTTGATTTGGCACGATCTTGATGTACCACGAGCTTTGTTAATGTAGTTGGATCCTATGGTGTTCTTCCCTCTCTACCTTCTTGTGATGAATTGAATACTTTCCTCTGAGGTTTTGTTATGTCAGATTGAATCTTTTGGATTTGATAGCACTTGATGTATATCTTGCGATGGGATATCCGTGGTGACATTGGGATGTTCTATTGATTCACTTGATGTATGTTTCGGTTATCAACTTGCAGATTCCCGTGGTGACATTGGGGTAATTTATGCATAGGGGTTGATACACGCTTTGATATTCCTTTCTCCGATAGAAATCTTGGGGTACTCTTTGAAGTTGGATGGAATATTTTGGATATGAAGTTGTTTGATGCATATCATATGATCGACCCACGGATACTTGTGGTGACATTGGAGTATCTAGGTGACATTAGAGTTGGTTGATGTGTGTCATATGGTGTTATTTTAGTATGAACTCTAGGGTTGTTTGTGACACTTACAGGAATAGCCCAATGGATTGATTGGAAAGAATAACTTTGAGGTGGTTTCGTACCCTACACACAATTTCATCTTATGTTCTCTGCAATAGGAACTTTGGAGTGATTGCACATTGGGGGATTGTTATATGATCCAATTTTGTTATCATTGTTGAGAGATTTTGCACTAGTGAAAGTATGAACCCTAGGCCTTGTTTTCAAGCATTGCAATACCATTTTTGCTCACTTTTGTTACTAGTTACCTTGCTGTTTATTTATTTTTCAGATTACAAAAACCTATATCTACTATCCATACTACACTTGTATCACCATCTCTTCCCAAACTAGTGCACCTATACAATTTACCATTTGTATTGGGTGTGTTGGGGACATAAGAGATTTCTTGTATTTGGTTGTAGGGTTATTTGAGATAGACCATCTTCATCCTATGCCTCCCACGGATTGGTAAACCTTAGGCTATCCACTTGAGGGAAATTTGCTACTATCCTTCAAAACTCTGCGTTTGGAGGCCCAACACAAGTCTACAGTAGAAAGGTTGCATAGTATACATTAACTACCTAACAGTGAATACATCAGGCTAATGGGAACTAGAGATATCATACCCATTGAGGAGCTAGGAGTTGATGAGATCATGATACCTGCTCATGTCTTGTGTGAAGACAATGCTGAGCATGAAGACAATGCTACTCACAATGAAGACAATGCTCATCAACACCAAAGTCCCTGCCCTGTTCATCCTAGTGTGGCCAATGAAGTTCAGATCAATAAGATACTTGATAACATCAACACACCAGGTCCTCTGCTACTTCTTGAGCTTGCATTGGTTTTTCCCTTGAAGAGGAAAGGGTGATGCAGCAAAGTAGAGATAAATATTTCCCTCAGTTAAGAACCAAGGTATCAATCAAGTAGGAGGAACACACAAGTCTCCAATAGATGCACCTGCACAAACTAACAAACACTTGCACACAACCTTAACATTGCTTAGCAAGAGTAAGACCTGATAGAGATTGATATAAACGATACATAAAAGTGTAAAATAAGGTAAATATAAACAAATTGCAGCAAGGTATTTTTGGGTTTTTGGTTTTATAGATCTGAAAATAATATGATAAAAATACACCCGGGGGCCATAGGTTTCACTACAGGCTTCTCTCTTGAAACAAACATAGGATGGGTAAAGAAATTACTGTTGAATAACTGATAGAAAACCGCAAAGTTATCACGATATTTAAGGAAATGATCATGCATATTGGCATCACGTCCGTGACAAGTAGACCGACTCCTGCCTGCATCTACTACTATTACTCCACACATCGACCTCTATCCAGCATGCATCTAGTGTATTAAGTTAACAAGAACGGAGCAACACCTTAAGCAAGATGACATGATGTAGAGGGATAGATCCAATCAATATGGTAAAACCCCCATCTTTTTATCCTTAATGGAAACAATACAAATACGTGGCTCGCTACCCGTATTGTCACTGGGTGAGGACACCGCAAGATTGAACCCATCACAAAGCACCTCTCCCATTGCAAGAAAAATCAATCTAGTTGGCCAAACCAAATCAGTAGATCGGAGAGAAATACAAAGGTATCTTAATCATGCATAAAAGAGTTAAGAGAATACTCAAATAATATTCATAGATAATCTGATCATAAATCCACAATTCATCAGATCTCAAAAAACGCACCACAAAAGAAGATTACATCGAATAGATCTCCACGAACATCGAGGAGAACATTGTATTGAAGATCAAAGAGAGAGAACAACCCATCAAGCTACTCTCTTTGGACCCGTAGATCTATGGTAAACTACTCTCATATCATCGGTAGGGCAGCAAACTTGGTGTAGAGGCCCTCTGTGATGAATCCCCCTCCGGCAGAGTGCCAGAGAAGGCCCCAAGATGGGATCTCACGAGAACAGAGGCTTGCGGCAGCGAAAAAGTATTTTTGGTGTGCCCTTTGGTAAACGGGGAATATTTGGGTATTTATTGAGCTGTGATTAGGGTTAGAGGGGCTACAGCGGCCCACAAGCTTGCAGGCGCCCCCTAGGGCGCGCCTGGTGAGCTTGTGGCCCACCCGTAGCTCTTCTGGCCTCCTCCCAAAGCTTCGCGGGTGTCTTCTTGTTCAAGAAAAATTGTCAAAAAGTTTCGTTCCGTTTGGTACTGATTTTATGTAAGAGACAAAAACAAGGACAAATAGCAATTGGCACTAGGTTAATAGGTTAGTCCCAAAAAATGATATAAAATAGCATATTAATGCATATAAAACATTCAAGATGGATAATATAATAGCATGGACTAATATAAAATTATAGATACGTTGAAGACATATCAAGCAGCCCCAAGCTTAATTCTTGCTCGTCCTCGAGTAGGTAAATGATAAAAGCAGAACTTTTGATGTGGAATGCTACCTGTCGGAGTAATTGGCCACAGGTAGCATCATCGCCCCCCCCCATGGAATTTCAAGACATCGGGGCCGGCTACGCCCCTCAAGAATCAAAGAGCAAAGAGACGCCTTCTTGTGGCTGGCTGGTCCAATCGGCCGGCTGCCAGAAGACGGTGAGGCCCAACAAACGGCCCCGAGGCGGGCCGGCTCCTAGCAGGCGGCCTCCAGAGAGGCCGACTCCTAGAAGGCGGCTCCAAGCGCCCTCAAAGTTTGCACCACATAATAACGACGAGGTGGGGCGTGGCTACAGTGCTGCCTGCCACCCCCGAATCCAGGATAGAGCATGGCTACAGTGCGGCGTACTGGGCGGACATCCTCTGCCCGGCGCGGCACTGTTGCCATGCAGCCCATGACATCATGCATGGCTGAGAAGGTCACGCACCCACTACGAGCTGTCGGTACGGCCCACCCGCGGCGGGCCCTATCTATTAGTGAGAAGCCAGAAGGCGGCAAGCTGGACCAGTCGGCTTGAGGAGAGGCCGACACCCAGCAGGCGGCCCTCTCCCTCCCTCAAAGTCCGTGCGCCATTAGTCAAAAGAGATGGGGAGTGGCTACAGTGATTGCCCGCCAGGCGGCGGTACTGTCGATGTTAAAACCTGCGTATCTCGGGTAGGGGGTCCCGATCTGTGTGTCTTAGGCTGATGGTAACAGGAAGCAAGGGACACAATGTTTACCTAGGTTCGGTCCCTCTCGATGGAGGTAATACCCTATTTCCTGCTTGATTGATCTTGATGAATATGAGTATTACAAGAGTGGATCTACCACGAGATCGTAGAGGCTAAACCCTAGAAGCTAGCCTATGGTATGATTGTTGTATATATCTATCGACTATCCTAGCCTCGGTTTATATAATGCACCAGAGGCCTAGGATAACAAGAGTCCTAGCTGAATACGTTGGTGGGGAGGAGTCCTTGTCTTGATCGCCAAGTCTTGTGGAATCTTCCTTGCATGCGGCAACTGTTCGGACTGGCCCATGAGTATACGGCCATGGGGGTCCTCGGCCAAATCTAATAGATCGGGAGATGACGTGGTGAGTACCCCCTAGTTCAGGACACCGTCAGTATCCCCCTGAACCGGTCTTCAAGTTAGGGATGCTCCTTGATTCTTTCGAACTGTTCTTCATCTTCGGTCGTCGGTCTTGAAAACTGGTTCAACAAATCTTTCCATCATCGATCTTGAGGATTGCCAAAGTGAATCTGAAGAGTTTACACGTTGGGTATCCGAGGAGCCCCTTTAAGTTTCTTGCCTTTATCAATGCCTTGTTATTTTTATGCCACACCTCGGGTTTGAAGTTGTCCCCGGGAAGCAGTTTCCTCTTGCGTCCGAGCTCTAACGCCGGACTGCATTCGAGGTATCCTTCTCAATCGAGAACCAATGCCAGACCGTTTCCGAGCTCCAACGCCGGACTGTGTCCAAGCTCCAACGCTGGACTATATCCGAGCTCCAACACCGGATAGTATTCGAGGTGTCATAGATCACCTTGATTCAAAAAGTTGAAAGAGTTTAGCTAAGCTTAATACTGGAAATGCCCTCTATGGAGCCAGCCACTGGCGACCAAGCTTTATGTCGGACTGCTTCTGAGGTGGTACACCACCTTGGCAATGGGACTGATTTTTATGAATTTAATTCTGAATTGTGCAATGTAATCTATGCCGAGATGTATAGCCAGTAGCCCTCAAGGTGCGTGTTGGCCTAATATCTGGGATGCACCTGAAGGAAAAAATCAAACCGCTGACCCTAGTAGCCCCTGAGACTCAGGTCGATTCATAAAATCAGCCTGAGGATCAATTCCCGCTCGGCATTAGACTTAGGAATAGAAACGCGGGGTGCAAAGTCCTCGAGATTCGGGTTGGGTGCGGCCGACCAACCTGAGGATAGTAATCTCCTCGAGAACTATATTGCGGTTTAAATTCTCTGCATTGGATTACCAATGCAGTAGCCCCCGAGACACTGGTCGGGTGGCAGCACCAGATCAGGGGATCGATGTGCCCCTTTAATATTTGTAAATAATGAGCACGAAGCCCAGTAGCCCCCGAGCCTTAATGTGGGCACGGGTGGCCGAATTAAGGATCGATATCCAGAGTAAAATCACGGATTATGTGTAATGATTCTATGTATCCAAGTACTTTACATCATTATTTTGACTCCATTGCGATGGTTTATCTGTTGAAAGTGGCCCATCGTCGGCTTCTACCCCTTGGTAGATAGTACATAGGGTGTTTCCGCACTAACAAAACAACCCTTAGCCGACGTATCGGTGCCCGGAGGCGGTTGTGTTAGAAGAAACGAAGCAATCAGATATGCGGGCTTTATAACTTTCGCTTAGTAATAGGAGCTTTAAACTGGGGAAGCTAGCTATGAGCCCCCGGTTACTGTTCGGCGACATCCGAGGTCAAGCCATAAACACTTCGGCCAATGTTATGAACGGCCCGTCATTTAACGTAGTCATCGGCTCGCTGACCAGTTTACGCCTATTGTGACAGCCAGTTTTCGGCTTTCTCCACTGAGGTGCTTGACCATGCGAACTGGAAGCACAATCAAAGTGGTTCTCCCTTTGCACACCTAGCCGAACAAAGTGGAACATAGGAGGTAAGCACAGGAGCCGGGCAACCCAACCATTGACCGAAGACACAATTCGAAACCGATGCATATAAAGCAATATCCGAGAATTTTTGCCGAATCCCTAAAGGTGTCCGGCGTTGCACTGCGAGACTAATGCTGGAAACGCACAAATAGTTTGGAAGCCATAGGCTCGAAAAGCCAAAAAACTTATTCAAAAGTTTAATGTCCGAACTAGATCAAGTGTTCGGTGCCAATCCGAAAATTGGACTTGTAAAAAAAAAGGTGCTTCTGTCGGGTTTTAACATGACACATCCTATCTCAAGACTTCAAGCGGGTCAGCCTATGGCTTCAACCTCCTTATCCCAAAGGCGGAGTGCTTCTCCGAGGCTAGTTTAGCAAACTGCACTCGAGCGGATTTAGAGAGAAGCAAGCCTATCCGGCTATTGACCACACACTTGCATCGAGAAAGGAGTGGTAGAAAAAAGACTTCACAACGACCAAGAAGAAAAACAACTCATACTAATTTAAGAGCCCCCCTGTGACTTGGGAAAAAGAATGATTGTATGTACCGAAGTACTTATATCATATCTATGTTCACCCGGACTTTAAACGCGTCTTAACCGACCGTCGGCTTCTCCCTTTTTAGTCAAGGACGAAAAAGTGTTATGTACTCCACCTGTCGAGAATATTGACGGTGTTTCCGATAACCAGGCAATCATGCCATAAGGTCAGAATAAGAGAAAGCGCGCCAGGAACTTATGCTATATTACTAACGAAGTGTAAGAAGCATCGTCGAAGAAAATATTACCCCCACTGATACCTTTCTTTGGTGCTCATTGTTACTATGAGACTTGTGCAATAAATGTTTTGTAGTCATGAGTTCCGTTGTGTGCCGACCATAATTGTAAACAATAAGAGCGCTAGCTTTCGGCTTCACCCAGTCTAAGGTCCGGCTTGGATGAACCAATCGTGAAAATCGCAGAGGTGCTCCCTTTACTCCCTAGCCGAACAATCGGGAACGTAGGGGTAAACACAGGAGGAAGGCAACCCAGCTTGCAAATCGCTTAAGTCAACATGGTGCATATTGTGGCGTAATACACGAACAAGGAACGAAGCTGTACAAGTATAATCATATGCAAGGAAAAGCTTCACAAAGGAAGCCCCCAAGTAAACGGGGTGTTTGAATATGTGTGTCACAAACAAAGTTTTGACAAGGAACTTTGTCACAAACAACTTTGTGCCAAAAAGTATAATGCTTGGTCAAAGCGAACAAAATTTAAAAACTGGAAGTTTTTGAGCATGAAAGCAACTTAGCTGGTTAATGTGTTCGCTGTTGATGACGCGATTCGGGCTTGTGGCGGGACGAAGACGCCCATTGAACCGACAAGGTTCGCAGTCCTCGGCATCGCCGAGGTCCCAGCCCCCAGGTCCGAGGTGTCCGAGCAAGGAGTTCGGCACTCCAGAGTAGTAACCGCGTAACACAGTCAAAATCGATTACCTGCACACATAAAACAATGTGGTCCAGAAATAATTATATATATATATATATATATATATATATATATATATATATATATATATATATATATATATATATATATATATATATATATATATATATATATAATCTTGCATAATTGCTTTACGCAAAAATAATTTATTTAAATAGATGTGGCCTAGCGCCGAAGCCTGAATTTTGGTGCAGGGCGTTAGCGTGACGCAGTGAAGGCGTGACAAAGCCTGAATTTGCAGGGCGGTCCGGGCTCTGGATGCGGCGTTCGCCGAACTATATATGGAAACTGACCGAACCACCACGCGACCGTTTTTAATGTGGACACCATTTGATAGACCCATGTACAGATGATGGAACAAACCAGAGTAATAATTCCTTAAGAAAAATAAACCCAACAAGCAAAAATTGTTTGGATTAATAGCACCTGGTTTATTTGTTGTAGCGGTCTAAAGAAAAGCGACTCCCAAAAATTGGGAATCGATCCGCCTACCCATTGCCTAATGGGCGATAAAGCGACGGCATGGCGAAGCCCTCGGTCCAGCTAACGTGACGAAGCTGGTCGGCTGGTGACACCGAAGTCACCGGAGTATGTTGGTGATGATTTATCTTTGGCGATTTCAAACTCTTGTTCGGCTCGCCGAGGTGAGGATTCGAAGAAGTTGATCTCGTCTCAAAAAGCGACGACATGTCTAGCGCAGGTCGGCAGCCGTGGAGCCATATTGCCGGACTGGTTTGACACTAGCATGATGACGAGGATTACCTGAGAGGAGGCTTAAAATTTTATGGGCACGTGTTTAAGAACAACGCGCAATACCTTAAAAGAAAATTCCTTTAAAAAGGTTGTCCAATACCATGTTCATAAATAAACATGAATACGGATCGGATCCGTATTCGTGCAGGAAACAGATCTGAAAAGTGATGCACTAATCGGGAGGTTCCCGGAGTTTGGACGGTCGGATCAAGCTGAATTTTTGACAGGTGGTAGATATAGGAATTCCACAGCCGGTCAACGGTTGGATCTTCCAAAGGACGTCCGAGCTAGATGCTGGACACCACGCTCCAAACTCGTCCGGATTCTCGTCCAGATTCTTTGCGGCTCCGGTATATCGGAGATTGCCGGAGATTCCTCCATCGGAACTCGACGAAATTTTCCAGGGTCGTTGTAGACTCAATTCCGCACAACTCCACCGAAGCAATCTTTAAAGCGACGCTTGAGGAGGTTGTGGCGGCGGATACAAGTTCGCCGTCTGTCGTGGAATTAACACGTCAGATGTCCTCTTGAAAGGACTTAGTCATGGAGCCATCGCGACGGGTTAGCTTGAGGGGTTAAACCGGACAAGGGACACAGGAGTTTTTATACTAGTTCGCCCCCTTAGATGAAGGTAAAAGCCTACGTCTAGTTGTGATGGAATTGATTGGGTTTCGATGACCAGGGAGCAAATACGCTTTGCCTGGGTCTCGAGTTGTTGTTTCCTGCCGTCGAACCACCGTCGAGTCGTCCCTTTATATACATAGGTTGACGCTCAGCCGGTCTACAGAGTCCCGAGGTTGACTCATACAAGTGTCTGCCTCAGTCTCCCCTTTCCTATCTTACAACACAAGTTATACAATCCTAGCGGTTTACTACCATGGGCCCTAATCCGCCTTTGGGCTCTGGGCCTCTAAGCTTCATCAGTAAAGCGCCATCTTCTGGGTCTTTACGGGCTTCAATGTAGTTGAGGGTGAACCGGCCCCTCCTGGGCGGTTTACCCTTGGTAGTTATATCCCCAACTTTAGGCCCCAGGTTGATTTGAACCAGTTCATGTCAATCTCCAATATTTAGAAAAATCATGTGAACATCTTCTTACATTCCTCGTAAACCGCCGCGATGACTTCTCCTCAGAACTTTTGTTAAACCGTCGTGACGTCATCCTCTGGATACAGCAGGGCTTGTCATGACGCTATCTCTCAGATAAAAAGATTAAAAGATTCCTTTAATTAATTGCTCCCAAGATCGAGGCGACAAGCGACACCATCTTTTTCCGCTTGTGCTCCTCGATCCCCGCTTGCCTTATCCATTTGCCTTATAAATAGGCTTGGGGTCCTTTCTTTCTTCCCTTGATTGCCTCTTCTTCCTCCTCGCGACGCCAAGCTCTGAACCTCCGCCCGACCTCAACCTTCGAGCACTGCATTGACAAAGGCCGCTGCATCAACCTGATAGTACCAGAAACCTGCGCCTCTTCTCCGCTATCCCTGCGCATCTGGTAAGATTCCTCCTCTCAACCCTAGATCTGTATTTAGGGTTTCTACGTTCATCCGTGTTCACAGGTGTTCATCTTTGCTCGCTGCCTTTTTGATTACTGTTGGAACTAGATGAACTTGTCATCCTCCTCTTGCGGCCAAAGTTGTAATTTTAGTTTACCTCGCCGTAGCATCTCCTCCTGCCTTGATAATTCCCTTCTGGATTTATGGTGTTTTGTCGTCTCCATTTTAGGATTCAGAATAATTTTCTTACTGAACTATGGTAGATCCAAATTTATACTATCATTTTGTGAAACCTGTTTCTGTCAACACTTAGTAGATTTTCAGCTCTGGCCCTTCCACCTAAGGGCGGTTTAACCTTTAGTAGTTGATAATCCGCCATATGCCATTAGTCCTCACTTAAACCGCCATCTTGACTTGAATAGAAATTTTTGGTTTACCTCACATGTATGCTTTGATCAAATTCCCGGTTTAACACCGATTAGTACACATGAACTGTCAATCGCAAACCGGCCTTCATTTTTCCTTTACAGTTTTGCTTTTCAAGATGACCAAGCAATTTTCCGCTTGCAACTGGGTTCCATCCCGGATCACGGAAACGCAAATCAACGGATACGTTGTAACGGGCGCATTAGCTTCAAAAGATGTCCTTCACTGGTGAGTTCCTGGCCCTGAGTGCCCTCGTGAGCCTCAAGATGGAGAAGTGATCGTGTTTATGCAACATCTATCCCGGGGATTCAGCCCTCCCGGATCAAAGTTTTTCCGGGATGTACTTGCCAGCTTCCAACTCCATCCTCAGGATATTGGACCAAATTCTGTGTCCAACATATGCTGCTTCCAAGTGTTCTGTGAAGTTTACCTTCAAGAAGAACCAACTGTTGATCTCTTCCGGGATTTCTTCCACTTAAACCGCTGAACTGAGTTCTCTGATGGCCCCAATACTGAAGTTGGTGGTGTGTCGATTCAAAAAAGAAAGAAGTTGATTTTCCTCATGCCAAACTTCACAGCCATCCTAAAGATTGGAACCAAACATGGTTTTATTGTCAGAACACTGCCCCTGCTGAAGAAAATCCTTTGCCAGGCTACCGCGCTCAGTGCTTAGCAATGGCCACCCTTTACCTCAACGATTAACTGACAAAGAACGACAAGCTTATGCACCTCAACTCGCCAAGCTCCGGGCTCTCCTCGCCAACGGTTTGACTGGTGTTGATCTCGTCCGCTGTTGGGTTTCGTGGTGTGTCCTACCTTTAAGCCGCCGCCCCGGATTGATGTATGAATATACCGGCGACGCCAAGGATCCTCAACGGTTTAATGAAATAGAAATGACTGATGATGAAGTCACTGAAAGTGTGAAGAAGATGCTTGACGAACCGATCGCCGCATGCAGCCAAATTGGGATGCGCCCTTTTTATGCCTCCAACAAACCGCCAGCGGTAAAAACTTTAACCTTGTACTTTTTGATTCGTCTCGCTTAGCACCGATATAATAATCCTTTGTTTAATTCTGCAGGCCAATAGCTCCTTCTGGAAAAGGAAAACTCAAGATAAACCGGCCAGGACTCCTCGTGCTAAGAGCAAAGTCACCAAGAGAACAGCCAAGAAGAAAACCGCCGAGTCTTCTGATCCGCCAGAAGATATAGACGAATTGGATCAAGAGGTAGAACTTGACTCCCTTGGTTCCTTTTGCATACACCTTATTGACAATGACTATTCCCAGGATGATGCGGAGGCCAGCCGTGCGGACCATGTTGAGGTAATCTCTCTTTCCTCCGATTCAGATCTTGTGCCGGTTCAAAGATTTCGCCGTGCAGTTCGGAAAGTAAAATACTCTCACCCTCTTGCTTATTTGGATCCAAAACTTTCTTTGAAGACACAGCAACCTGAACGGGGTCGCACAACCCGACACAGTGGCTAGCAAGTCACCTCTTCCGGTTTAACGGATACACCAACCCGGAAGCGTCGTCCAGAGATTACTTGTTCTCCCAAAAAAGTTTATCCTTTGAAGGGTCTCTTCCGATACCCACTCAATCCGTCTGATCCAAATTACCAGGTGTCTTCCAATTCGTCTGGTGGTTCATCAACCACTCAGCTGCCTCCCCTTAAAACCGTCCCTGGGTAAATATACTGCCCTTCATCTTTTTCCTTCATAGTTTGGTTTACCGTGCTAATCTTTGTTTTGATATCAGTGCCAAAGCCTGTCTGAGCAAGAAGGCTAAAACCAGTGCCCCTATTGGTGAAGTTGAACCGGATAGGGCTCCTGAGGGTACCAGTAGAAATAATGATGTTATGGATGATTCCGCCCCACAAGGTGAGAACAGTGAAGCTAATCCGCTAGAAGCTGACCCGGCTACTCATATTGATCCATGAAGCCCTCATGCTACTCCTTCGAGCCCGGCTGCTGATCCGCCGAGCCCAGCTGCTAATCCGCAAAGTCCAGCCAGGGATACCGTCAATCTGTCAAGTCCAGCAAAGGGTAATGATGATGATGTTATTATTACTGGTATGGGTCACACTAGCCCTGGTAATTCGGTTGTCTTATCAAAATATACTGCCAAGGAGGAATTCACTGCTATGGGGAAGGGGAAAGGGAAGACTGATTTATCCAACTTCATCAACCTTAGTGCCGAGGAACTTCATTCCGGATTTTTAAACCGCCCTTACACCAGCCGTGACTTTGAAGCCGGTTTGGTGAACCTGATGAAGGAACGTTATGAGGTAATCTTCAAGAATGCTTTGAAATTTACTTTATTCTGTATATCTCTTCCATTGTAGCCCCCAAGGGCCGTGTTATCTCTTGAAAACTGGGACTTTGATATAAAGAGCACTTCAACTGAGTAGCCCCCAAGGGCCGGTTTGTCTTTTGAAGACAAACCGGGGCTGTCTGTCCTTGTTAATTGCCTTTACTTTATAACTGATCAATTGTGCCTTAGCCCCCAAGTGCCAAGCTTAATACCTGGATTGAGCCTTGGAACTTGACAATACTCACTTTAAAAAGCAATCCACATTAGCCCCCAAGTGCCGATTGCATAACTTATTATGTGCTTGGGACTTTAACAACTTCATCTTCTGACTTTTACAGACCGATAAAAATATCAAAGAATCTCAAATCGCCGATCTTCAAGAAGACATCAAGTCCCAGCAAGAAGAGACCTTGAAAGCCAAAGAGGAGCTAAAGGGTGTTTTGACAACCATGGAGCAATTGAAGGATGGTTTCAAAAATGAACGCACCAACTAGGAAACTGAGAAGGTTGCTTTGTTGAAGCGGGCTGAAGATGCCGAAGCAGCTCTTAAGCCGGTGGCGGAAGAGCTGACAAGACTAAAACATCAAGTGAATGATACGACTTCTGCAATCTTTGGTAAGTACTTTGTCATAGACGGTTCGAAAATATATTGAACTCTGCTGGTTTAACATTGAATTCGTAAACTATTGCAGGTAATCGCATTGCTCAGCTGGGCACAGATATGCGGATGAAGCTGAAGGCAGCATACACTTTGATTGAGCAATTATACACCGGTGCCCAACGGGTTATCTGTGCAGTCTCATACAACAAACCGGTACCAACATTGATCAAGGACACACTAATAAGATTATCCATCACGCTGGCGCAGATAGAAGAGGTGAAGCGATCTGCTGCCAGGACTTGCGCTTTACCGGCACTGACTCGGGCCAAAGCATGGATATCTGACTTGGATCTAGTTGATATCGCCAAGGGATTTCCGGATGAACAAACAGACGGGTCAACTTTTGACAACGAAGCCCTCAAAGCCCTGACAAAGGAGATGCGTCCGCTGTAGAGTCAACTGGCTGAAGAGGCTAACTTGACTGTTCATCGGTCCTTTTACGATGAAAGGAACCATCGGGTTGATACAACTGTGACAGAAGTGCAAAACCTTATCTTGCCAATCCGTAAGCACACTTACGCCCCTGATGTTGAACCGTCCAATCTGATAAGTGAAGAAGCTGTATTTTGGCTCTAACCCGGATTGACTGGACCACCATTGACTTCCAGCCACTGGGTGGACAGGAGGAGGTTGAACCAGCGCCTGAAGATCCATCAACTTCACATCATCCTGGCAATGAGTCTTAATCCGGCAATCGGGTTACTTTGTCAGACTTTGTTTTGTGTAAGAAAAATCAGCATTTTGGGCCTCAAAGCGCCTTGTAATAGGCTAGTGCAAGTACTTTGATCCGCGGCACTGATACATAACTTTGTTTGATCTGCCATGATATGTGCTATGCTTGATTATATCTTTTCATGCAATCCTGCTGTCTGTGATATTAAATCACTGAGTTGGTTTACCAACTTGTATTTGTAGTAAGGGTGAAAAACCCAAATCTGAAGCATTGATAACTCCCACCATGCAATGCTGGTGTAAACTTTTTAAACCATACCGTGTTGTGAATAACACCATTTGATTATGCTGGTAATATGTAATCAAAGCCAGTCCGGGTTGTGAAACACCGTTTTGATGAGAAATATGGTCTGACAACTTATAGTTGAAAGCCAAGCCGGGTTACCAAACATCGGGTTAACATGAATATGATCTGACAACTTGTAGTTGAAAGCCAAGCCGGGTTAACAAACACCGTGCTAATATGATATTACCAAAGAACAAAAACTTGGCAAAAAGCAAACAAAAACCGTGTAGTTGAGGCTTTTCAAGGGCTGCCAGGCCCAAATTTGAGGCTTTTCATGGGCTGCCAGGCCGCTGAGTTAAACCATTATTGCAAAGCCTTTTAAGATGGGCCTCCAACTAACCAATCATCGTTTTAACTTTGACAAGTTCAGGGTCTGTAAAAGATTGACTTGTCAAACGTTCGACGGGTCATGCCAGGATTACCTGGATAGGAGTGGCTTACTTGATGAAGGCAGGTTAACCCGGGTTTTAGGTGAATACACCAAAGCTTCTGTGCCGTGGGTCGATACCGATTACAAGGGTCCTTTCAAACTCTTTGTTACTTTACACAAAGAGCCCCCAAGTAACTTTGTGAGCTGTGCTCAATGGGTGCCTATGTTTGAGTCGTGCTTTTAGCAATAGAACTCTCTTTGGCCCCTTGGGTGTGAAGCTCCCAAGCTGTTTTTTTGGCATGATAGCCGGTTTAACTGGTAGTACTTCGCTTTGTCAGCTGAAGCCCCCATGTAAACAAAGAGATTTGAAGAAAAAGGCAGAGGCCCTTCTTATAGCAAGGATGCCGGTTTATTATATTGATTATAATATATACATTGTTGAAATATGTACATAAGAAAAGCCTATGGCTCAAGTGTAGTAAGGCCGAAGGAGAGCTATGTTCTATGGCCGCCGGGTCTCCTCCTCAGAACTACGTGAGTCTTCTCGAACGTTAATGAGGTAGTATGATCCGTTGTGCGGATTTTTGCGAACCACAGAGGGTCCTTCCCAAGGTGGGGATAACTTGTGCATATCGTTCTGATCCTGGATGAGCCGGAGCACTAAGTCACCTTCTTGAAAGGTTCTTGTCTTAACCCGGCGGCTGTGATAACGCCGCAGGTCTTGTTGATAAACCGCCAATCGAGCCAAAGCCATGTCCCTTTTCTCATCTAACAGGTCCAGCGCCTCTTGGCGTGCTTACTCATTGTCCGCTTCAACATAATTGGCAACCCGGGGCAAGTCATGACGAATATCACTTGGGAGGACGGCCTCAGCCCCGTAAACCATGAAGAAAGGTCTATAACCCGTAGATCGGTTCTGGGTGGTGTTTATACTCCATAACACAAATGGTAATTCTTCCACCCAACAACCCGACATCCACTTCAAAGGAACCATAAGCTGGGGCATGATACCCTTCAGGATCTCTTGATTCGCCCTCTCAGCTTGACCATTGGACTGGGGATGAGCCACGGACGCTACATCAAGCCGGATGTGCTCTCGTTGACAAAACTCCTCCATCTCTCCTTTAGAAAGGTTCGTGCCATTATCTGTGATGATGCTGCGTGGAAAGCCAAAACGGAAAACGATCTTTTTTAGATATTGAACCGTGGCTGCATCACACTTTGCCGACGGGCCCGCTTCAACCCATTTAGTGAACTTGTCAATCGCCACCAACAGTGGGTCTTCTTATCCTTGGAGCGCTTAAAAGGTCCCACCATATCAAGCCCCCAAGTGGCAAACGGCCAAGGATAGGAATCATCCGTAGCTCTTGAGCCGAACATGAGCTCGACGTGAAAACTTCGACAAGCGCCACACCGCTTTACAGATCCTCCGTGACGCGATGAGTGTCAACCAATAGAACCCATGACGAAAAGCTTTAGCCACCACAATCCCCTTCATGTATTTCACGAGAATCTCTTGTCCTTCTTCAGAGAAACACAACGTTGAATACGCTCAAACATCGCAACGTGTAACTCGCCATTGTGAATAACCATGGACTTGGACCGCCGGATTATCTCGCTCGGCGAGGACCTCATCATCCGTAACTCGCCCGGTTCATATACGCCAAATATGGAACCGCCCAATCTGGATTGATATGTAAAGCGGCTACCAATTGGGCCTCGGATCAGAACAGCTAAATCCTCCTCTCAGAGGCAACTTAATGATGGGTTATGCAAGATATCTAAATAGGTATTGGTGGTACCGTTTACGCCGAGATCCCAACCGCTTAAAGCATCTGCTGCTTCATTTTTTGCCACCAATGTGCTCAACCTGATAACCCTTAAAGTGACTCACATAATATCCACCTCATGTCTATAAGCCGCCATGAGTGGATCCTTAGAATCCAAGTACCGTAAACTTGCCGAGCCACCGATCGAATCTCCAAAACAAATAACCGGCTTAAGTTCATTTCCTTAGCCACGGAGACCGTGGAGTAAGGCTTCAGACTTAGCTGCATTGTTAGTACAAGGAAACATTAAGCGGAGAACATAACAAATTTTATCACCTAGAGGGAAGTAAGGACAACTCCAGCCCCGAGCCTTCCAATTGCTCGACCCATCAAAATGAATAGTCCAAGATGTACTATTCGGTTTGTCCTCTAGTGCTCAGAACTCGTCCAATCATTGATGAAGTCAAAAGTTACCGAGATTGATGGCCGCTTGAGGCATATACTTCAATCCATGTGGACCAAGCTCAATTGCCCACTTTGCAACCCGCCATTGCTTCCTCGTTTCAATTATATCGCCTAAAGGAGCGTAACTAACCATCGTGATGGGATGGCCTTGAAAATATTGCTTGAGCTTCCGACTTGCCATAAAAACTCCATACACCAGCTTCTGCCAATGCGGATATCGTTGTTTTGACTCAATCAGCACTTCACTGATATAGTAAACTGGCCGTTGAACCGGATATTCTTCCCATCCTCCTTACGCTCAACCACAATTGCCACACTGACCGCACGGGCATTGGCAGCCACGTACAATAACAAGGGCTCTTTATCAACCGGAGCAGCAAGGACCGGCGGTTCAGCCAGTTGCCGCTTCAAATCCTCAAATGCCGCATTAGCTGCGTCACTCCAAACAAAATCATATGTCTTCTTCAACATCCGATATAAAGGAATCGCTTTCTCCCAAACGGCCGATAAACCGCCGAGGGCTGCATTCGACCGCCAGACGCTGAACATCATTGATGCATTTCGGTTTAGCCAAGGATGTGATCGCTTTGATCTTTTCCGGATTGGCCTCAATACCTCTATTGGACACAAGAAAACCCAAGAGCTTGCCTGCAGGAACACCAAAAACGCATTTGTCCGGATTGAGCATCGTTTTGTAAACCTGAAGATTGTCAAACGTCTCCTTGAGGTCATCTATCAAGGTTTCATTCTTCCTAGATTTTACCACAATGTCATCCACATAGGCATGAACATTACGCCCAATATGCGTGTGAAGACAATTTTGCACACAACGTTGATAGGTTGCCTTGGCACTTTTGAGCCCAAAGGGCATAGAAACATAGCGAAGGCTTCAAGGGAGTGATGAAGGCTGTCTTCTCCTGGTCCTTAATCGCCATTTTAACTGATGATAACCTGAATAAGCATCCAAGAAACTCAGCGCCACAACCCGCCGTCGATCAATAATCTGATCAATATGCGGAGAGCAAAAGGATCCGCCAGACAAGCTTTGTTCAAATCTGTGTAGTCCACACACATACGCCAAGTGCCGTTTTTCTTAAGAACGAGCACCGGATTAGCCAACCACTCGGGATGAAATACTTCGACGATAAACCCAACAGCCAACAGCCGGGCTACCTCTTCACCAATGGCCTTGCGTCTTTCCTCACAAAGCGGCGAAGAAATTTTGACCGGTTTAAACTTGGGATCAATATTGAGAGTGTGCTCACGAAGTTCCTCAGACACCGGCATGTCAAGGCTTCCATGCAAAAATGTCACAATTCTCACGGATGAACTCGATGAGCGTGCTTTCCTATTTCGGATCTAGATTGGTGCTGATGCTAAACTGTTTGGATAAATCACCAGGAACAAAGTCAACAAGTTTAGTCTCATCACCGGTTTGTACGCCAAGGTTGGGTCATGCTCAGCAGGGCTTCTTCAGACGGGTCATGTCCGCGGATCAACATTGTCTTTATAAAACTTCAGCTCCTTTGTAGCACAAACCGACTCAGCATAGGCCGCATCACCTTCCTCACAATCCAAAACGATCTTTCGACTTCTGTGTACTGTGATAGTCCCCTTATGACCCGGCATTTTCAGATGTAAATAGATATAGCAGGGCCTCACCATGAATTTTGCGTAAGCCGGCCGTCCAAACAGAGCGTGATATGGGCTCTGGATTTTCACCACTTCAAAGGTCAACGTTTCTGACCTGGAATCATGCTCATCTCCAAACACAACCTCCAAAGTGATCTTGCCAACAGGATACGCCGATTTTCCTGGTACTACACCATGAAAAAAAGTGTTTGACGGTTTAAGACTCTTTTCTGTCAACCCCATGCGACGAAGAGTCTCATAGTACAGAATGTTGATACTGCTCCCTCCATCCATCAAAACTTTGGTAAACTTATAACCTCCCACCTGAGGTGCTACCACCAAATCTAGATGACCCGGATTGTCAACCCAGGGCGGATGATCCTCTCTCCTCCACACAATGGGCTGCTCGGACCACCGCAAATAACGTGGCACTTCCGGTTCCATAGCATTAACTGCCCTCTTGTGAAGCTTCTGATCGCGCTTGCACAGGCTAGTAGTGAACACATGATATTGCCCACCATTCAACTGCTTGGGGTGACTTTGATAACCTGACTGCTGCTGATTCCCTTGATTATGATGTTGGCTATTACCTCCTTGGTTGTTCTGGTTGCCCTGATTATTCTGAAATCCAGAGTTTGAACTGCCACCACCATGAAAACCTGGACCTAAACCGCACGATGGACCCTGATCATACCGGTATTGATCAGAGTTTTTGAACTCCTTCATAATATAACAATCTTTGCAAAGATGTGTGGCAGGGGCCTCCTTGGTCCCATGCTTTGGGCAGGGCTGGTTTAACAGACGCTCCAGATTCATCCCCCCACCGCGCTGGGGCGGTTTACCTTTACGACGCTCCATATTTTTGTTAGCCACAAGATATGAACTATCTGCTTTGCGCTTACCATTATTGCCATGGCCTCCTTGGTTGTGATGTCCTTTTGCACCGCCGTTCTTCCTTCCCTTCTCCGGTTTCTCCTCATCAGAATCGGGATCCTTGGTATTATCAGAATCGGCATATTTGACCAAGGCTGCCATAAGTGTTCCCATGTCATTGCAGTGGAGCTTGAGCCCTCCCAACTTCATCTTTAGTGACTTAAACCGGCAATTATGCTCCAGCGTTATGATTGCTTGGCCAGCATTAATCCGTCCGATTTAATGCAAAGCTCCCTGCACACACAATGAGTTGTTGACTGTTCTCCCTTGAACACAGCATCCGATCCATAATGGACATAGGCTGTTTGCATGTGTCTTTGAAATTGCCTATAAACCAGGCCTTCAACTGATCCCATGACTCGATGGAGTTGGCTGGTAGGTTTTTCAACCAAGTACGGGCTGTCCCTTCCAACATCATCGTGAAATACTTTGCACAGGCCGCTTCATCCACATCCAGCATCTCCATTGCCATCTCATAACTCTTGACCCATGCCTTAGGTGGCTGATCAGCGATGTAATTAGGCACCTTACGTGGACCCTTGAAATCCTTGGGCAGTCGCACATTACAAAGAGCCGTGAGACACGGCACTCCTCAGAATCGAAAGCAAGCCCGTGCCTCGGTTCATCGACGCCATCGGTTGAATCGGGCGGTTGATAACGACCCGATATTGTGCCGCCAAAGCGCCGCCTTCGTTTCTTCGCCATTATCCACCACGTCTTGAGCATTTACCTCATCGCGTGTCGGATTGGGTCCCTGAGGGACATTACGGCGTAGCGCATTGCTAGACACTTTCGGTTCATCCATGTGCCTGCTATAGCTTTTGTTCGGACGGGGTCGAATGAATTCTATCCCGCTATAGGAATAAGCCTCGCCGCTGCACCACGGCGATTTGAAGAAGATCCTGGCCCGCCGCTGCCTCAATTGCCGCCATGAATCGCCTCCATCGGAATAGCTGCCAGCGAGATGCTGCAGCAATCATGTTATCCAAAGGGCTCAAAAGTGACCCGTGGTGTTGACACATATTGCGCAGGTTATCGCCTCGCCGAGGTGGTTCCGCTATCCGTGGTTGATCCGCGCTGCCCTAGCGCGCCGGTCCGGTTTGCAGCTGCCGGATTACTCGCCCAGCGCCCGGGCGATAAAGAGATTCAATCCTTCAAGACCGCTGCATACGCGATCGGTACTTTTTTCAGACACGCCGCTTGATGCATTCTGATCCAACATGAGCCGTAATTCGTGCCTGTCTCGCCGGATCGGGCATCCAAAGCGCCCGTTCTTCAGCCATCCTAGCATCCTCAGCCGCCAGTCCTCCTTAGCCTCGCGCTATCCGTCCTTCAGCTTCGCAACATCCGCATTGTGTTGATCCCGCTCTGTGATAACCGCCAGGTTAACAAGGTCGCCAGGCATCCATCAAACCGAGAGAACGTGAGCCGGTCGGTGCACCGGCCTCCGCCGCGCCATCGATCCGAATTCATTATCGCTGTAGATGAAGACCGCAGTGGGCTGTGTTCCGCCATGTAAACAAAGAACCCGACTTGGCGGTTCAAGGAGGTCCGAATATCGTTGCCATCGGAATATCCTTCAACACACCATCATGAATTTGGTATAGGGACTCGGTTTCACCGGTGGATGACTCGCCGTCGGAATAAATAGCCGTCTCGCCTTCAGACACTGGTTCAGATCCGATCCCATGTGATGAGGACATCAATACCATTGTTACACCCACAGCCCCTGCTGCTATACATACTGGACCAATTACTAGAGCTCACAAGACGCCAATTGAATTATCGTACTTTCGCTTCTTGGTAACGATTCCAATGTTCATGAGAATATGATGTTGCCTAAATTGGATACATTTGTTTTGCTTACAAATGAAGGGCCTACCATGGACAAGAAAGATGAACCTTGGAGCACGTTCAAGCATGGAGATGTTGGCATGCGCAAGGGGAACAAGAACAGAGTTACAAGTGATGATTCCAGGACTTTGAAGCCACCCTAATGAGTGCATGAGGCCTTGGACGAAATATACAAGATGCCACTTCATAATATTCGTCCATAGGCTATTATAGGTGTTGCGTCACCTTATTATTGGGGCAGGCCCTTGTAATTTGGAAATACTTAAGTATAGGCTGTTTTAGAGTCCGATGTGGGGAAACAAGAGTTAGGGTTGGTTTCGACCCCTCCTCAAGGGCCACGAAATTCTCCTCTTCCTCCATATATACAGCCCTTAGGGCGCTGCTTAGACTTTGGGTTTTGTTTAGATCAAAAGTTCGCTTATAGCTGCAACTTCGCATTTCGCTTGTGTTCAACGACTGCACCAAGGCATCACAGTAACCCCACCTTCATTAATAAAGCTTTCCTCTTATATTCGCAATATCCAGATTGCAATCTTAGTTTCTTGCTTGTTCTTCGCTTGCTCGCAGGAAACAGCCCTCGTGGTCGTTGATCGTGTTCGCGTGGTCAATAACCTCGAAGTTGGTTTAGCGATTGCTAAGGCGCGACGCTCAAGACGTACGTAGTCGGATCGCCAAGGTCGACTCCACAGAAACGATAGCCACCATCTCATTGAAACATCGGACACCTTTGCCTCTATCAAGTGGTATCAGATTTTCAGGTTGCTCGTGAGATTTTACAGTTTTTGTAGATTAGATCGAGTCTGCTCTTCATACTCAAGTCCACTAAAAAGCCAAAAAATTAGGTTAGTTCATCATATCCGAACCAATCTGAGCCTTTGCATAATCTTTTTAGGGTTTTGCTTTGTTGAATTTATGTTGCATCATCGTGTCAAGTTGCTGGTCTTAGAGTCTAGTCTTTAGAGTTTCGAAGTTTCGTCATAAGTTGTCACGCCGCAAGACCATCATCATCGCCTTGCCATCTACTACCCTTGCTTATCCGCCACCGCCCAATCTGTGATCCATATACCACCACCAACCGTATCCATATACCACCACCAATCCAGATCCATATACCACCACCAACTGTGATCCATATACCACCACCGCTACCATATACCACCACCGCTGCCATATACCACCACCATATATCCACCACCAATCCGAAGTTCTTCTCATATTAGGTTTGTTTTGAGATCCATCTAAATTCGATTCGTGTTTCCTTGTCTCAGTGAGGTCTAAAAAAGAGTCCGAGACCCCCGGCAGTTTTAGGCCAAAATTTTTATGCACCGAAAATATTTTTTCCTTATCCTATTTTTAGGCTGTTCTGATTCTTTTGAGACACTCGCCATCATAGTGATTTTGGTCGCACTTTTTCGCTGTCGCTGCTCCTGATTTCAAAAAAATTGTCAAATTTTTTTTGTACCCATCCCGCTGGGCTTGACCGGGAAGAGTTTTGAGACACTCGCCATTATAGTGATTTTTCGCAAAAAAGAGGAGCGCAAAAAAACAGAGCGAAAAAAAATTCCAGAGTGTGCTTTTCCGTTGTTTCGCGGCAACACCGTGATTTTGTTAGTGTTCTAGGCTCGCCTCTAGCACGGTTCAGCCTAGGACCAGACAAGACTGTCTGTTGAGCGCTTATTCAACTTTTGCATCTCTGAATTGATTATTGCTGACCCTTTTGCTACCATATTATAAGCCTTCCCAGCTCCACATACATCTACATCGTATGCTTGACTCACCCTCGTAATCGCCTATCCAAGCTTTGAGAGTTTTGACTACATCGGTTGCCGTATCACCGCCGCTGCTGGGTAAGAATTGGTAAGAATTTGAGATTTGCTTGACGGATTTGTGACTGTCCACCACACCACCACCACCACTTCCTAGTAGTCCGTCAATCATATTCTTGTGTGTTTCTATTGCTGCTAACCATGGCAGGATCACAAGTCGACGAGAATGACCGGGAGAACATGACAAACAAAGCGCTACATGATAAGTTTCAACAAAGGATGAGGGCAGGTGGAAGATGTGCTAAATAGATTTGAAGACGCCATGGAGAAGATAGATGGCATTGAGAAGGCGCTCAAAACAAAGCTCGATAACAAGTTTAATGAATTGCTCGCTGCCTACCACCACCACCACCGGCTGCACCTAACGACCTCTACAACAACAACAACGACTACCTCCACATCGCGAACAGCCCTCCGCCGAGCGCACCGGTCCCTCTTCATCCCGCCAAGCTGCCGGTGTCTGCCGTTGATACTTCGTGGCTCCTCGCCGCTGATGTGGGGAGGATGATTATGTGGGAGATTACGAGGATGAGGTTGATCAACATCGTAACTACACGGCAATCACCAAAGACCACAACCACCGTGTCGCCCACATGCAAATAATGGCAATGTTAGGCTCCCTCAGTACGAGATCATGACCATCTCCCTAAACTGAAATTGAATATTCCACCATTTGAGGGTAGATATGTTCCTGATATATATCTTACTTGGGAGTTAGAAACTGAACAACGATTTACATGTTTACAATATCCCGAGGAGAGACGTGTTCCCGCTGCTGTTTGTGCTTTCACTAGCTTTGCATGTGTTTGGTGGTCTGAACATTGTAGATTATATCCTGCTCCAGCTACTTGGGCTGATTTGAAAACTGCTATGCGCATCATGGTTCCACCATATTATCAACGTGAATTACTTCAAAAATTGCAGCGCTTAAGACAAGGAAAAAATTCGTAGAAGAATATTATCGTGAATTACAAACCGCTTGATTAGATGTGGTATTGTTGAGGAGAATGAAGCTATGCTTGCACGCTTTCCGGGTGGATTAAATAGAGAAATTCAGACCATTCTAGACTACAAGGATTATAATAATATCACCGATTATTCCATCTTGCTTGTAAAGCTGAACGTGAAGTGCAGGATCGACATGCGCTGGCGCCGACTAACTTTTCTCGCAGTCGACCTTCATCATGGACACCACGCATCATCTACTTCCACACGCTCTACTACACCGCACCTTCGCCGGCTGCCACCTCCAACCGCGGATACAAGAAAGCAGGCACAACCACCACTATCCGCCAAGAGCACACCCGCTGGGCCTACATGTAGCTCTTCTTCTTCCATGGCGCCAACAGGGCACACAAGTGATATTATTTGTCGTCGTTGTAAGGGAAGAGGACATTTTACAGAGAATGCCAATCTCAGCGTGTGATGATTGCTACCGAGGATGGTGGGTATGAGTCCGCTTAGTGACTATGATGAAGAGACTTTGGCTCTTATTACACATGAAGAACACGGTGGAGATGATTCTGATCATGAGACGCAATACATGGCTGCTGCAGATGCTGACAGGTATGAATGTTTAGTTGCTCAACGTGTTTTGAGTGTGCAGGTTACACAAGGTGAGCAAAATCAGAGGCATAACTTGTTCCATACAAAGGGAGTTGTGAAGGAACATTATATTCGCATCATCATAGAAGGAGGGAGCTGCAACAACTTGGCTAGCATGGATATGGTGGAGAAGCTTTCTCTCACCACAAGACCACATCCACATCCTTACTACATCCAATGGTTCAACAACAAATGCAAGGTTAAGGTAACACGACTGCTCGTGTGTATTTTAGTATCTCTACATATGTTGATTATGTTGATTGTGATGTGGTACCTATGCAAGCATGTTCCTTATTACTTGGTAGACCATGGCAATTTGATAAAAATTCTGTACACCATGGTAGAAACAATCAGTATACTCTTGTTCACAAGGATAAAAATATTACTTTGCTTCATATGACTCCTGATTCCATTTTGAAAGATGATATTAATAGAGCTAATAAAGCAAACAGGAGAAAAATAAGAGTGAAAATCAGATTGTGGCAAAAGAATTTGAGCAACAAATGAAGCCTAATAATAAACCATCCAATGTTGCTTCTGAAATTAAACTGAAAAGTGCATGTTTACTTGCCACCAAATCTGATATTGATGAGCTAGATTCTAGCAAATCTGTTTGCTATGCTTTTGTGTGCAAAGAGGCATTATTTCATTCGAGGACGTGTTTTCCTCATTTCCCCGCTGTCACTAACATTTTGCAGAGTTCGCCGACGCCTTCCCACAAGACGTGCCACGGGATTACCACCTATTCGAGGGATTGAGCATCAAATTGACTTAATTCCTGCATCGCTACCCAACCGTGCACCATACCGCATCAATCCAGAGGAGACGAAGGAGATTATGCGTCAAGTACAGGAGCTGGTCGACAATGGTTATATACGCGAATCTCTTAGTCCTTGTGCTGTTCCTATTATACTAGTGCCTAAAAAGGATGGTACGTCGCGTATGTGTGTTGATTGTAGAGGCATTAATATTATTACTATTATTTATCGTCATCCTATTCCTAGGCTAGATGATATGCTCGATGAATTGAGTGGCTCTACAATATTCTCCAAAGTTGATTTGCGTAGTGGATACCATCAAATTCGTATCAAATTCGTAGGACATCAATACCATTGTTACACCCACAGCCCCTGCTGCTATACATACTGGACCAATTACTAGAGCTCGTGCACGCCAATTGAATTATCAGGTACTTTCGTTTCTTGGTAACGATTCCAATGTTCATGAGAATATGATGCTGCCTAAATTGGATACATCTGTTTTGCTTACAAATGAAGGGCCTACCATGGACAAGAAAGATGAACCTTGGAGCAAGTTCAAGCATGGAGATGTTGGCATGCAAGGGGAACAAGAACGGTTACAAGTGATGATTCCAGGACTTTTAAGCCACCCTAATGAGTGCATGAGGCCTTGGACGAAATATACAAGATGCCACTTCATAATATTCGTCCATAGGCTATTCTAGGTGCTCATTATCTTATTATTGGGCCAGCCCATGTAATTTCGAAATACTTAAGTATAGGCTGTTTTAAAGTCCATATGTGTGGGGAAACAAGAGTTAGGGTTGGTTTCGACCCTCCTCAAGGGCCACGAAATTCTCCTCTTCCTCCATATATACAGCCCTTAGGGCGCGCTTAGACTTTGGGTTTTGTTTAGATCAAAAGTTCGCTATAGCTGCAACTTCGCATTTCGCTTGTGTTCAACGACTGCACCAAGGCGCCACGTAACTCCACCTTAATTAATAAAGCTTTCTCTTATATTCGCAATATCTAGATTGCAATCTTAGTTTCTTGCTTGTTCTTCGCTTGCTCGCAGGAAACAGGCCCTCGTGGTCGTTGATCGTGTTCGCGTGGTCAATAACCCCGAAGTTGGTTTAGCGATTGCTAAGGTGCGACGCTCGCGACGACGTAGTCGGATCGCCAAGGTCGACTCCTACGAAACGATAGCCACCATCTCACCAAACATCGGGACACCTTTGCCTCTATCACCATGGACACATCCTACGAACGCACGCTTCATGGCGGGCTTAACCCGGGCAGGACTCACACGCTGAGTCATCTCGATGAGGTCGGTGCAGATGTCCGGCTCAGGGCCCGGTTCGCCGATCTTGCCGATGAAGACATGAATTCCGCCAAAGGGGACCTGCACCAAGACTCGATTGAGCCGCCTCGGGCCCCATCCTTCGTCGTTGATGTAGAGCTTGCCGCAATGACTCTTGGTCATCCGGCCGACCGGGTACCCTTTGAGTCCTTCATAGCTTCCCTTCAAGAACTCGAAACCATCGTGCGATAGACCCACAATGGGCGCCAACTGTCGTGGAATTAACACGTCAGATGTCCTCTTGAAAGGACGTAGTCGTGGAGCCATCGCGACGGGTTAGCTTGAAGGTGTTAAACCGAACAAGGCACACGGGAGTTTTTATACTAGTTCGGCCCCTTCGATGAAGGTAAAAGCCTACGTCTAGTTGTGATGGAATTGATTGGGTTTCGATGACCAGGGAGCAAATACGTTTTGCCCGGGTCTCGAGTTGTTGTTTCCTGCCCTCGAACCGCCGCCGGGTCGTCCCTTTATATACATAGGTTGACGCTTGGCCGGTCTACAGAGTCCCGAGGTCGGCTCATACGAGTGTTCGCCTTGGTCTCTCCTTTCCTATCTTACAACACAAGTTATACAATCCTAGCGGTTTACTACCATGGGCCCTAATCCGCCTTTGGGCTCTGGGCCTCTAAGCTTCATCGGTAAAGCGCCATCTTCTGGGTCTTTACGGGCTTCAATGTAGTTGAGGGTGAACCGGCCCCTCCTGGGCGGTTTACCCTTGGTAGTTATATTCCCAACACCATCCAAAAAAACAGCTCAGTCACTTGAGGGCAATGTTGACAATGAGCCCCCGGGCTCCCTGGATGATTCCTTCATGATCTTGATAGAGATCGGAGTTGATGTTGATGAAGGCCCTCATCCGAACATGACGATCGGAGGTAGGGTGCAGTCCTTGGTCGAACCAAGGTGACCAGTCGAGTTGGTAACGAAGATGCCGAAGTCACAGTTAATCTGCAGGTGAGCCATCGACCTTTTGTCGAACGCACAGCGGAACTCTCAATGAAAGCACCAATGTCGGTGTCAAATCCGGCATATCTCGTAGTAGGGGTCCTAAGCAGGCATGCCGCCACGCCTCCTCGACAAAGCACACATCATCAATGGCATTCCCACAGTGCTAAGCAGCCGGCAGGACCCGCCAGCGGCGGGCGCGGCCTGTCGGCCAAGTACGAGACATCCGGCGGGACCCACCATGCGGCGGGCCCCAGCGGCCGGCGGAGAAGCCGGCGACCATAGACACTGACAGCCGGGTCCTACACCCGGTCATATTACCTTTGTACCCCTGGAGGGTAGGCCTATATAAACCCCCTAGGGCACCCATGCAAAGGGTTTAGACCATAGTCCATCCACCCACACACATAGAGAGAGGAAGTTAGGGCTAGCCTTGTTCTTCTTCCCCCTCTAGAGAAACAACTCAAGGAGCAAGCTTGTAGCCACCATTGTTGCTTGAGTGATCATGCGGAGACCCCACAGAGCAGGAGTAGGGGTGTTACCTCCTAGGAGAGCCCCGAACCTGAGTAAGATTCGCCGGCGGGCATGTTTGCGCCTTATCCCATTTCCTGGCACCGGAGACGTATTATTAGCCCCCTCCATGATAAGACATCCTTTGGCATATGTTGCACGACACCCCCGATATTTGGCACCCACCATGGAGCTAGGTGCACCATCATCCGGAGATCTGTTCTGCACGGGAACCCTGTTCCTCCCGAGCGAGCGCAGCCAGTCCGGCACACCATGGCGTTGTCACCGGCGCGCTGCATGACGCTGAGCTCGCCTGCGCGGCGAGCTGCTTCGCTGACCTTATCGGCGAGATCCGCCTCTCCTATGACCCCACGCCCGACGCGGGAACAGCCAGCTCCGAGAGCTGCCTCCTTGACCTCCTTGGCAAGCTCGACATTGCCAACGAGAAGGCCTCCGACCTGGAGTCGATCAGCTCCACCGACCCGATGCTTGTCAACTCCGACACCGCGTCCCTTGACGCATCCCCACCAACGTGGTGATCATCGACGACCCGCTCCCTCGCACCGACAGCGGCGGCAGCACTGTCGCAGAGGTGCTCGTCATCAACCACGACGGAGCTCTCCGTGGGCAGCCTAAGACCCGCCGCAGCGGCATCAAGGATCCGCTCGCACCAATTGCAGAAGACGTCGGTGCCGAGACGTTGGAAGCCCACCGCGTCTTGCTCGTTGAAAGCGCCAAGAAGTTGGCCACTATGAGATGCCTCTCAGAGGCTTACCAGCGCAAGATCGACAATGCTGTTGGCGACACGCCGGCTGCTGGCGGGCCCAGCCGCATTGGCACGGTCCGGCAGCGCGGCGCTGCTGTCGCTAGCATGATAAGGGCAGACCGCCTTGTCTATGCCACGGCCATAGAGAATCTGCGAGCTGCCCAGGTGGCAGCAGACAAGCTGGACCACCTCGAGGGCGATGAGCGCCGCCGCATGACGGAGCGTGTTCTGCAGCTCATTGACGCGGCTGCCGCGGTGCAGGAGGCTGGCTGCCACGCAGAAGATCCCGGCCAGTGGTTGAGAACCCGCCCCCTCGCCGAGAGCAAGGCGCGACTTCCCGAACGCCAACAGGCGGCGTCCGCGACAAATGAGACAAAGAGCCTGCTGCTAGCCGCAGCCGCACACTCATCACCATTGAGCGCGACCAAGATGGCTGCCCACGAGAAGTGGAATGACGGGACGACTACCCGCTTCCTCCTCCTCGCAGGGAGAGGCACGCCTCCCCGCCGCCTGTTGAGCACCCGACACTCGGCGACCGGCTGGGCTGCCGAGAAGGAGTCGGAGAGAACAATGCACGCCATCGGATCGACCGCCTTGCTCGGTCCCCGGCGTTAGAAGAAGAAGACGCGATGGTCCCGCCTTGTTTCGGCCTCCGTATCCACAATGAGCCCTTCCCCAAAGGGTTCTCGCTCCCACGATACACGGCCAAGTACAACAGCTCCGTGAAGCCGGAGGATTGGTTGGTTGACTACTCCACTGCAGTCAGCATAGCAAACGGCAACAAGCGAGTTGCCATGAAGTACGTTCCGCTCATGCTCCAGGGCATGGCCCGGACATGGCTGAACAGCCTTGTCGGTGTACAAAACTAGGGGCACATTTTTGTACCCCTTTACCTGTGCACGGGCAGTCAGAGCCGCGCCCGCGACCACGCCAAGCAGAGCGAGGGAGGTGAGCCAAGGTAAGACCAAAGTCCAAGACGGCCAGAGCAACGACAAGGACCAAGGCCACAAAGATCGATGGATTTAAGAGGTTTCACGACAAGGACCCTTGTCGGGCAGTTTCAAAGAGTCCCTGCAAGACCCTTGTCGGGAAGCTCGGGCCCACGCCAAATGAAGGAGCCACCCTCGAGCCGACCAACACTCGACAAGTGCATTGGGACAGGGCTCGGGAGGCACCTCTGTGGTGGCATGCAGATCTTTGTGAAGACAAAGAATAGTCAAAGTCAAATGAGGATAGGAAAGCAGCCATCCTCACCAAAGAAACCCACAAGACCCCCGGCAAGATCCTTGCCGGGGACGCCTGCGCGCCACAGCAGGACCCTTGCCGGGCCACCCGACAAGACCCTTGCCGGGCCACCCGGCAAGGCACCCGCCAAGCGCACTAGCAGGGCCACCGTCAGGCCCGCACCAGCCAAATCTCCGCCATCATTCGCATGCAGCTGCCAACCCAACCAGCAGGGCAGGCACCTGCGTGGCAACATGCAGCCCTTCATGGAGGCTCCACCACCGCACCACCTCAGCTGCCTGCCTGCCTACATGGCACCGCATGCATCGCTGGCCAGGGCGCGTGTCAAAGCTTGGAGGAGCAGCGACAGACGGGACGGGCCTCGCCTCCGTCCCCGATAAAGCAAGAGGACACCAAAGCGATGCATTAAATGCACCTTGTCTTGTAATACATGGGATAACTCGTACATCAGAGACCTTTTCCGCCCCTGTGCCACTGTGGCAGCCCCTTTTTCCTATAAAAGGAGGCCAAAGGCGACCAGGAGAAGGATTCGGCTTTTTGGAGCTCGCTACACCCCGTAGCTAGTTCAAGAACTCAAATATACATCCACCAAAGCAGGAGTAGGGTTTTACGCATCCTCGCGCCCGAACTCGATAAACGAACCGCTGCTCTCTCGTTAGACCCGCTTTCTCCCAATCCCGCCGCCCGCAACCGCAGAGGGATTTTGTAGATCCCATAGGTGTCGCTTCCCACCGACATCTTTGGCGCGCTGTAGGGGAGCGCGCTTGTGAGAATCTGGTCCGGTAGTTAGCCTAGCAGTTCTTCGCCGCCATGGCCCCCAAGAACAAGACGGCCACGGCGATCGCTCGGTGGGGCCGAACAGCCCGTGCTGGCGGACGAAAGCAGCGGACCGTCACGGACAGACTCGTGCCACAGCTCGCGAACACCAAAGACCACCCAAGCAATGGAGCGTAGCGAAGCGCGCTATTCAGGCACTGCACGATCGCCCTACGCCGCAGGATCCAAAGACGTAGCTGGGCCTTCGCCGCGGGCGCTGGGTTCCGGGTGTTGTTGCACCGACTCAGCGCGCGCGCGACTTCCAGACGATACACCGGCGACCACCGCGGCGTTTTTCCCATCGTGCACGCCGAGCAGCGCCACCACGTTGGTGACCTTGGGCACCGCCGGGAAGAACCCTCGCGCCGTCAAGAAGACGAAGGAGTTCAACACGCCGCCAAAGCACGGTGGAGATGGCACGCAGCCGCTGGTCGGACGGAGCTCCTTCTAACATAGTTAGAAGTCGCGCCGCGATCCACTTCAGCTGTCACCGCCACCCACGCCAGCGAAGCCTTTGGCCACAAGACAGCTGCTTCTCGCTTTCCCTCCCGCCGGGAAGCTCGATGAGTGGTGGGTGTCGGTGTCAAACCGCGGATCTCGGTAGGGGTCCCGATCTGCATCAAGGCTGATGGTAATCGGAAGCAAGGGACATAGATGTTTACCTGTGTTCGGCCCTCTCGATGGAGGTAAAACCCTACTTCCGCTTGATTAATATTGATGATATGGGTAGTACAAGAGTAGATCTACCACGAGATCGTAGAGGCTAAACCCTAAGATCTAGCCTATGATGGTATGATTGTAATTGTGATCGGCCTTCTAAGGACCAACCTCTCCGGTTTATATAGGCACCGGAGAGGGCTAGGGTTTACATGGAGTCGGTTACAAGGAAGGAAATATAATATCCGGATCTCCAAGCTTGCTCTCCACGCCAAGGAAAGTCCCATCCGCACACGGGCCGATGTCTTGAGTCTTGTATCTTCACGCTTCAATAGTCCGGACGTAGTACACAGTCCGGCTGTCTGGATACCCCATAATCTAGGACTCCCTCAGTAGCCCCTGAACCAGGCTTCAATGAGATGAGTCCCGCGCGCAGTATTGTCTTCGGCATTGCAAGGCGGGTTCCTTCTCCGAATGCTCCAAAGTGCTTGTTACGGCGAATAGTGTCCGGCCTCCAATCAATGTTGTGCTCCTCGGCTCGTGCCTCAAGAATGACCATCTCCACATGTCGAGGGAATGCGAGGAGTCGAGGCATTTTATGCTTACACCCTCGATCCTCCGGCTAACCATCTATTTGAAGGACGGAATTCTCAGATCCAAACCTCACTCTCCCTCCCAGAGCCAAGATTCAACAGAGGCCCGCAAAAAGCCATCCTAACATGGCCGGGCCGTCAGACTTCTCGCTTGCCCTTCTGCTCCAAGCCGGGGATTGGGGAGAGTGTTCAGTTCCTCATAGCCGCTTGATAAAGTTACAAACCCAAGGGTTTCTCCCACCGGCGCTCATGGTCCCCTGGCCCAAGCTGGAATAGCCACTTATGACTAAGGAGACCAAGCCGAGGGATCTCCTAACCCATCTCCTGAGGAGCGATATGTCTAATCCTCATCCGCCGAGGGCGCGGTTCCCTATCCACCCGCTTTCTTCGCTGGCTCCTAGAGTTCTACGGCCTCCAGCTACACGATATTACCTCGCCTCTATTCTCGCACATAGCGGGTATGTTGCCCTTTTGCGAGCTGTTTTAGGCTGCGAACCACACTTCGGATTATGGCGAAGTTGTCTCGCCGCCCCCCGCACCTAGGGGGAGTCCCTATGTCAAGTGGGCGAGGCCGGGTATGGCGCATTGCCGAGACCGGATACTGTCCGCACTCCTAAGAAGGCACCGTAAAAACTGGCCTTCAGAGTGGTTCTATATAAATGATGTCCCCCTTCCGGATCCAGTCCGGACAGGTCTCCGCAAGTTCAGCAACGCCCTGCCGAGGGCACGCCTAAGCTGGCCCCGGGGCCCTCAAGAAGAGGACACGAGGGAAATATTCCTCCTAATGGACAGGATAAAGTTACTGGCCAAATCCGGACTGACGATAGTCGAGGTTACGGCGATATGCATAAGATGGGGGTGCAGACGCTCCAATATCGGGGCAAGCCCATGTGGCATTTCAATGGGGAAGACGATGCCACCCGCTGCGGCCGTAAGGGTCCGGACTCCGCTGCCGCTTTGGCAAGGATATTGTCCGATCTCGCATAAAGGGAAGAGGCGAATTCTTCAGATAAAAACGCCGAGACGGATTCTCCATGTACCACCCAAAGATGGGTAAGTTGCCATTCTTTTTCCCCGCTTTGCTCTAGCATTCTTCTGCTAAGATTACTTGCATCAATGCTTCTGGGCAGGAATTAAGGAGGGCCATGGAAGGAATCTTCAACCCCTCCCCGCAACCAGAGGATCGTGGAAGGGCCCTAGATCCGAGACTTAAAGTGGATCCGGATATTACTGTGGAGCTTGTCAATGGGGCATTCTATCAGGCGAGCTGGGATGTCGCCCTCGTGGCCATTACGGCCGACTACCATGGACTGCTCCGCGCTTTGTGTGTAAGCCGAACTAGAAAACCCTATCCTTCAAAGAGGACTCCCCCCATGTGTTATAATTTACCTTTGAGGTGTCGTTCTGTTTGCAGAAACAACGGCCGGAGCGAGGGGCCGAGCCCCTAGGGACTCGTCAACCACGGGTGTCCAGATCGGGCAGGCTCAAGAGGAAGGCGGTGAGGGTTGACACACCGCTACAAAGGTAAAACAATAACCTGTCCTGTAATTATAGAATTTAAAATATGACAGCTCCCTTTGTGTCTGGCGGGAAGAAGAATAACCGGACTATATCCGGAGACCCTACCAATCACGCCTCCAATAGCCGGGTTGCAGAACCAGCTTCAGGGGCAGAGGTGGACACGGGCCAAGACTGTGATACCTCTCCAACAGAGAGTGCGGACATGCTCAGCCACTAATTCAAGTAGAGAGCGCCATGAATCACAAAGCGCCGACGGGCCGCATTTTGAACAACATCTTTCCAAAGAGGCGCTTAATGCCTTCAATTCGCGAACGATACGTCCTGTTGCTCGGGCAGGCTTGCCCAAGCCGACAAACCAAGATACCAAAGACATACGGGTGAGAAATTTTGATAAGTATGCATAGCAAGAGCTCCTCGAGACTTGAAACAGTTGAAACAACAGTTTTAAGGATCAATTTATGTGCAGGTCTTTGTAGAGAAGAATGAGCAATTGTTTCGGGAGATGGAGGGATGCAAGGCCGAATCGAGGGCCGTAGCTTCCAAATTAGAGGAGCCCCAAAAGCCCACATCCGTAACAATTGTCACAATTGCACGAGGATGCACCAGTTAGTAAATGGCTGATGTGACAAGTCTAATGTAAAATTCTGCATAATCCCGGGTGAATCCGAGGGCGAGGAGAGGACGATCGTGATCTCAAAAAGCAGCTAGAGGTCAAGCAGCACATTCTACACAAGTTAGCGGGAGAAGAACGATGTTCAAGATGCCAAAGTCCACTGGACGTGGAGTTAAAAGATCTCCGTGCTCACCGGTGGACTCCATGAAGGAGAACAAGAGGCTTCGGCGCGGCATTTACAAGAGGTTTAAACGAATCGTTGTACAGTTCGGGCGAGGAAGTATATTGAAAGAATTTTGCTTGCAGGAATGTTAACGGTCGCCCGAGGAGGAGATGCCCTCATCTGCAAATGATTTACTGCAAGACCTTTCGTGGATCGCACGAGCGAAGCGCTGCAAGTGATGCAGTGGTGTTGCTTTCAAAGCTTTGGCCATCAAGCCTATCGCCAATGACATGGGGGAACTTGTGGACTGCTTCAAGGAGCTCCGGCAGCGCCTGCCTATGGAAGATATCAGCATGCCGGCAAGGAGCAAGAGAAGCCGGCAATGGTGAAGACACGCCACACCAAGCTGGACCAGAACCATATGGCCAAGTGGGATCAATGGGTCTGGCAAGGGCAAGAAATTCCTGCTAGTCCGGTGTATGACCAGGTAGCGTTAGCCGCTAAGTATTCTCAACAGGATTGTAAGCTAGATAGCCTGTTGGACGGTATAGAAGAGGAATGTAATCAGTCCAAATGATCGTAATTTAATGGGCATGATGAGCCCTAGTCGGATTAAAATCATTTGTCATGGCGGACCTTTTCGCTTCAGCCCCCTGGTCCTATAGTCCGGGTGTGTCCGAATACCCGCTCAGCTATACAAAACCGGGGTATGTGTGGAAACAAGGCGTAGGGGTCATAAGTGCTTGAACATACAAGTACCCAACTAGTTATGTTATATTACATGGATAGTAAGAAACATCTTCCAGAGAGAATAGTTCCGTTAGGGGTTCCTTTCCCTGGGTACGCATGCGACTATGCACATGTCCGGACTACGAACGATGGTGCAGGATACAAGACTTTTGGGGATTTATGTTATGATAAACGACTACATCTTTTGTTCACTAACCGAATATTCTCTTAAGGAAGCTAGCTTTCGGCTTCACCCAGTCTGAGGTACACATCCGGCTGAACCGGCAGTAACAATTGCAGAGGTGCTCCCCTTATGCCCTAGCCGAATTAACGGTAACGTAGGGAATAAACACAAGAGCAAGGCAACCCAGCTTGGCAACATCTTAAGTCATATCGATGCATATAATGGTGAAGAAAAGGCACATATGGAAAAAGAATGCATATGCGACGCAGAAAGCCATGTGAGTAATCATTTTAGCTTCCGATAGGAAGCCCCCTGTATTGCTTACACACTTAGTGCGGCCGAGGATCCAGAAACCGCACTATATTGAATACTTGTGTGAAGAGAGAAAAGGTTGAGAAAGGAAAAGGGATGGGGCATAATTAAAAGGGAGGGGTTAGGAGACTAACACTGCTCGTGATAGGCGAGAATCTCGTAGTCTTGCCGCGCTCCATGGGTTCGCTCGAGTCTGTTATCGATACATTACGAAGCGTACACTCCTCCGTGAGAACTTTGTCAATGACGAAGGGACCTCCCACTTGGGTTTGAGTTTGTCCTTCTTCTTCTCTCGTAGTCGAGAACGAGCTCACCAATATTGTAAGTTTTGGCCCGCATTTCTCCGCTTTGGTATTGTCGAGCCCGCCGATAGAATGCGGAACGGGCTTTTGCGACATCGCGCCTCCTCCGTGGCATCCAAATTATCCTGCCGATCTAACTCGGCTTCTTCTCTTCATGACATGCGTACGCTGTGGCTAATCATGTATTATGTCGCAAGGTAATATCGCTTCGCGCCGCACACCATAAAAATGGTGTGTATCCGGTGGTGCGATTTGGCGTGATCCGTAGCCCCGTGAGTACGGAGTCGAGCTCCTCCACCCAAAGGTGTATCCGACTCACAAGGATCGCACTAGCCTGGGTTTGATGCCGCCATAATGAGACCATTTGCCCGCTCTACCTGGCCGTTAGTTTGTGGATGGTAGACGAAGCGTAATCGAGCTTGATGCCCATTTTTGCGCACTCAAGTTTTCACTTTGTCGGCTGTGAAATTTGAGCCATTGTCGATGATGATGTCGGGGACACCGACGGTGTACGACCCGGATATGAAGTCTATTACGGGTCCGGATTCAGCCGCTTTGACTGGTTTAGCTTCTATCCATTTGGTGAATTTGTCCACCATGACCAATAAGTATTTCTTCTTATGGCTTCCCTTTAAGAGGTCCGACCATATCCAGCCCCTGCATCGCAAAGGGCCAAGTTATGGAGATTGTTTGAGAGCGGTAGGGGGTATATGACTCGATTGGCAAAGAGTCGGCAACCGACGCAATGTTGTAATGGGTCTTATGCGCCGCTCGGGCCGCCGACCAATAGAAGCTCTGACGGAAGGCCTTGTTGACTAATGTCCGGCCTGCGTGGTGCTCCGCCCAGCCGGGCATGGATTTCAGCCAAGAGCTGCCGCCTTCATCTTCGAGATGCATCTTTGTAGTAATTCGTAGCTTTTCTTGTAGAGTTCCCCTTCATAGACTTTGTAAGCTTTAGAACGCCGGACAATGCAGCATGCTTCGTTTTGGTCTTCGGGGAGCTCATGCCTATTTAGGTAGGCCAAGAAGGGCTTGGTCCTCGGGGCGATTACAGCCATGATTTCGTGGGCCGAGGACGTTATTTCGGGGGTAGAACCGCCGACTATGTCCGATGGTTCAGAATCTGGGATGTATTCGGATCTGTGCTAGTATTGCCGGACTCCCCTTCCCATACTACGGATGGCTTGAACAACCATTCCAAGAATATGTTAGGTGGGACATGTTGTCGCATTAGGCCGATGCGCAGCGAGGACATCCGCCACTTGATTGTTTTCGAGCCACATGGTGGAATTCGATCCTCAACCGAGCTGACATTTTGAGGACGGCATTACGGTAGACCGCCATTTTCGGGTCCTTGGCATCAAAATCTCCGCTTATCTCGTGATATTGCGAGGTTCGAGTCCTCGGGCACTTCTAGGCGTTGAATGCCCATAGAGACCGCCATCCGAAAACTGCGGCAAATGAGCCTCATATTCGCCGCATTGTTGGAGTCTCTGTATAATATTTGGAGGACGATTAGACCGCAGTCGCCGGTTGGAGATGTCAGACTACCCTCGCCTCCCAATCCGCCAGCATTTTAGAGCCATCGGCGCATGATCCAGGTTTGAGGTGCGCCTGATTTTTAGGGAGTTCGTCATCCATTCGGCATTTAAGTCAGCCAACACTTGCATGCATTTGATGGCCCGCCGTGGTTTGTATGTTATGTCAAACGTAAGGAGCTCAATAGCCCACTTGGCAATCCGGCCCGTAGCATCGCAGTTATTTATTATGTCATTGAGTGGTACTTCGGAGGCCACCGTAATCGAACACTCTTGAAAGTAGTGTCGTAGCTTCCGGGATGCCATGAACACCGCGATGCTATTTTTTGATAGTGTGGGTATCGGGATTTGCATGGGGTTAGGACCGTGGACACGTAGTAGACCGCTTCGGAGCGGTATTTGTATCCGCCGGCCTCTCGCTCAACGACGAAAGCACCAAGGCGCATTTACTCTGATGCATTGCAGCTATGTACAACAGCATAGGTTCGCCGATATTCGCGCGTTAATACTGGATTACTGGCCAATAGGGTCTTTATTTCATCCAG
The DNA here is from genome assembly GCA_021605205.1 of Aegilops longissima. Taxonomy (NCBI): domain Eukaryota; kingdom Viridiplantae; phylum Streptophyta; class Magnoliopsida; order Poales; family Poaceae; genus Aegilops; species Aegilops longissima. The sequence goes on along the minus strand of CM038680.1, from coordinate 246,022,448 downwards.
TCCGCCGCGCTGCATCCGGCCCATACGGTGTTCGTGCAATCAAGATGGCGATAAAGTGGTAGTGCCTTTTCTCCTAATCTGGAGATAAAGCGGCTGAGAGCAGCCACGCATCCCGCTAGTTTTTGGATGTGCTTGAGGTATGTTGGTATAGCCAACTATGACAGAGCTCGGATCTTTGCCGGATTCGCTTCAATTCCTCTGTTGGAAACGATGAAGCCGAGAAGCTTCCCCGAGGGGACGCCAAAAACGCATTTTTCCGGATTCAGCTTGATGTCGTATGTCCGGAGATTGTCAAATGTAAGCCTCAAGTCGTCTATTAGGGTTTCGACGTGTCTTGTTTTTATGACCAAGTTGTCCATGTATGCCTCCATTGTTTTGCCGATTTGCTTTTCCAGGCATGTTTGAATCATGCGTTGGTAGGTTGCACCGGCGTTCTTGAGCCCGAAAGGCATAGTGTTGAAGTAGAAAGGGCCATATGGCGTTATGAAAGCTGTTGTAGCTTGGTCAGACTCTGCCATCTTTATATGATGGTATCTAGAGTATGCGTCGAGGAAACACAGCGAGTCGTGTCCAGCTGTGGCATCGATGATTTGATCGATGCGAGGGAGGGGAAAGGGATCCTTGGGGCAAGCCTTGTTGATGTCTTTGAAATCGACGCACAGGCGCCAGGATTTATCCTTCTTTGGCACCATCACCAAATTTGCCAGCCAATCCGGATGTTTGATATCTCTTATAAATCTGGCCTTGAGTAGCTTGGCTAACTCTTTCCCAATTGCCTGTCGTTTGGGCTCTGAGAATCGCCTTAGGGTCTGCTTGACTGGTTTATATCCTTTAGAATATTGAGGCTGTGTTCGCCGCCTCATGGGATGCCCTAAGCATGTCCGATGGGTGCCGTGCAAAATGTCCCAATCTCGCCAGAAGAAATCTCGTAGTGCATCACAATCGCGGGGATCGCTTGTGTCCCGATGGAAGTTGTCTTCGTGGGGTCCGCTGGTGGACCTGGAATTTGACTATCTCGCTCGCAGGTTTGAATGAGGTGGACTTGGGTCGCTTTGTCGAGTATTACGCCGTCTCCGTCCACGGGCCCGTAGTGTGTTAATTCTTCGGCTGCTAGGGCCTCGTGATAATGCCTGTGGCTAGTGCTGCGTTTTGTTTTCGGCGTGAAGTGCGACGTCCGGATCACCGACTAGAGTGATGATTCCATTGGGCCCGGCATTTTAAGCTTCATGTACCCGTAATGGGGTATAGCTTGAAAGCTTGCAAACGCGTCCCGCTCTAGAAGGGCGTGGTATCCGCTGTTGAAAGGGGCCACTTGAATGTGATTTCTTCGACCTATAATTTCTAGGGTGCCGAATACCACATCAAGTGTGATTTTCTCCGCACACCGCGCTTCCCGAGTAGGGATAATTCCGAAGGTCGTGCCGCTTGCTCAATGCGGCTTTTATCAATCTACATCTTGCTGAGCGCTTTCTTCATAAATCAGATTTAATCCGCTCACCGGCCCATGAGTACTTTAGTGAGCCGAAAGCCATCTACGATCGGACTAAGGACCGAGCGGTGGTGCCCTGACCGCCTCGAATCGAGGTTCATCAACGCATTAAAAGTTATAGCAGTGTCGCTCAAGGGTTTATTTTCGCCACAAGGTAAATTTCAGCGAGTCATGAAGCTTCGCTCTATTGTTTGAGGCGAAAGTCTCAAGACTGTCAAGATCAGACAGTGCTCGCTGGCGGATGTTGTTCCGCTTATGGCCCACAAGAAGATCCTCACCACTTTTTGCCACCAGCCGGAGTATCCAACATGCCTTAAGGCTATGAGTAGGTGTTATATCCGAGTACTATGGATCTTACATGGCCCGCAAGCCATCCTTCCAATACGGATCTCCGCCCGAGTGAGCTTTGGTTTCTTGGGGTTGGGTCGGACGACTTATTTAGAGTTCGTCTGCCTAGTTCGGACAAAGGTTTTGGCGAGAGCAAGATTATCCCAAAATTCTGTTTGGGTCTTCCATGCGCCTCATCGCACAAGATTTCCATACTATGGTCGCTAAGTCCGCTGGCGCATTTACGTCGCGGGCGGCTTATTGCATTGAGGAGTCCTTCGTCCGTGCAGTTTTTGCAAAAAGTGAGACCATGTTCTTCAAGGCAGTCCCTAACCTTGTTAAGCTTAAGGAGGAATCTGGCCCAAGAGCGATGTACGGTTTCGGGCTCTTGCCTCGATGCGGAGAGACAGTTTAGGTCTAGTCTACAGTCCGGATTTTGATCGATCTAACGCCTATATGCTGGGCGGTCCCGAGCTAAACAACTCGTGATCCGGGTGCCTAACTTTTTCGCCCGATGCCCGATTCTAAGTCCGGGACTCGGGTCAGGTTTTCCTTTGGGCAGGTCTTTGTCAAGGAGTTCGTGATCCAACACAACTTGTCCTCAAAGTTGAGGGGCGATCCGCTGGTGGCTCCTCCACTACCGCTATCTCATGGTGGCCGGGCAGGACCTGATGTCCCTTTGTGGGGTTTAAGCCCAATCCGTCGTAGTCAGTAGCGATCCTTAGAGATGATGGCGCGATCCAAGTGTTTGTTAAGGGAGGAAAGCTCCATTGATCCATCTGCTTGGCAAGTTTTGAACCGACGTGAAGGTTATGATTGATGACCCGAGAAGTCATCGCCGGGCGCCATCACTGGCGATGGGGCGGCCATGATAAAGCCGAAAGCAGGAGCCGCCTCGCCTACGCCGAGCCCCTCCAAGTAATGTCGCCTTGACAATGAGACGAGCCATCGAGCCTCGACGGGCGACATTTATACGAGGAACTCTCAATGAAAGCACCAATGTCGGTGTCAAACCGCGGATCTCGGTAGGGGGTCCCGACCAGGCGTCAAGGTTGATGGTAACAGAAGCAAGGGACACAGATGTTTACCTGTGTTCGGCCCTCTCGATGGAGGTCAAACCCTACTTCCTTGTTGATTAATATTGATGATATGGGTAGTACAAGAGTAAATCTACCACGAGATCGAGAGGCTAAACCCTAAGAGCTAGCCTATGATGGTATGATTGTAATTGTGATCGGCCTTCTAGGACCAACCTCCGGGTTTATATAGGCACCGGAGAGGGCTAGGGTTTATATGGAGTCGGTTACAAGGAAGGAAATATAATATCCGGATCGCCAAGCTTGCCTTCCACGCCAAGGAAAGTCCCATCCGGACACGGGCCGAAGTCTTGAGTCTTGTATCTTCACGCTTCAATAGTCCGAACGTAGTACACAGTCCGGCTGTCCGGATACCCCCTAATCCAGGACTACCTCAGAGGGCCACCATCCGGAGCCTCGTCGCCATCGCGAACAAAGATGATCCGCGACCGGCTGGGCCCTCGGGTCGGCGCTCCACCGAACCACCACATGCTACGCTGGGAGGACCGGGGGAGCTGCGGCCATGGTGCACTCTCCTCCTCCTCGCCAGCCACGGCGGGCATCGGCCAGTCGCGATGACGCTGGTGATAACATCTCCATAACATCGTCCGACCCACGGACCCTCCACGACCAGCGCCAGGTCCTTCGGGAGCAAGCTCACAAAGACGCTCGAACCACCGTCGAGCACCGGTGCGGGCGCCGCCACGGACAAGCGGCGGGACCCTCACGACCCACCCGCACCGGGGCCCCGCGGCCTACCTTACGAGGTGGGCTGCCCGGATTTTACCCGTGAGCTGAGGCAGTTCCAAAGGCCGCCCCACCGCACGCTCAAGCCCGACGTCGGGAGAAGTACACCAGAAGACCCATCCATCTGAAGTTCTCAAGATCTACACCATCGCGATGCAGGTCATGGGGCGCAGGCGACGACAACGCAGCTTGCTAACTACATCCCACCGGGCGCCAAGCCCAATGTAATGTCTTGTTGATGCACTTGTCGCTAACTCCATCTCTTCCTCGGTCAGATCTGTGCTATGAGTTCGCTACGCCCTTCACAGAGGCCACCAAGCTCATGGCCAGGCCGTTGATCTGCATATCATTCCCGTAAAGAAGGGGATACCCTGCGCAAGTATATCCGCAGATTCAGCCGGTGCAGCACAACATCCCCGACGCTCATCCCGCCGCCAGATTATCGCTCCATCGTAATACGCGCAATCGCAAGATGCGCGAGGAGCTGGCCATGACCGAGGTTAAGGATGTGGCCGAAGTTTCACGCTCGCCGACAAAAGCGCCTGGCCGAGGAGGGAAGGAAGTACGCCAAGACGCCGCACGAAACCGACTTCTATCGATGAGGATGCCGCCGCCCAACGAAGATGGGCCGCCGCAACAAGAAACGCAAAGGTAAGGCCGCTTGCCGCTGAGGGATCCGACGATACCGGTGCCGCAAGAAGGTCAAGGAAGACACCCCGCAAGGAGATTGCCGGTGCACCGCCCGCTGTGCCTTGGCGGCACCGACAAGCCGTGAAGCTCAGAAGTTAATATCAAGAAGATCCACCGCACTAAGGGCCACGATCTCTTAACTGCCGACAATTCGAACTGCTGGCTTGAGAAGCAAAAGGCTGAGTACGAAGGCGGGACAAGGAGAAGGACCAGATGGTGCCGAGGGATCCAATAAGAAGCTATGATGGCCAAGGAGGCCGCCCCGCCAAGGACAACCAGCAAGAGAGGCCCGCCCAAGGCCACAACAAGAAACAAGAAGACAACGATCATGACGAAGACGACGAGTCTGGAGAGCAAGGGTTCCGTATACACGGAGGCCATGTGCGCTGATGCGCGCGCCGCTGATACCTCTCACCGCCAGCTCAAGCAAGGCGCGAGAGGTTACAAGAACAGCCGCTGCTCGACGCCGAAGCTACTAAAGTGGTCCAGACGCCTCATCTTTTGACGCCGAGGACCACCTCGATCGCACTACCATCATGGGTCGGGTGTTTGCCGCTGTTGGTTTCGCCAAAATACGCAACCTCAGTGGTGAAGAAGATGTTGGTTGACGGCGGGCGGCCTCGAACCTGATCTCGCCGTGATCAAAGGTTGCAAATCCCGACGGAGACTCCTCGAGGAAACGGGCACGCTTCGTGGGTCAATTCGGGAGAAGCCAGCCAAAGGGAAAGGTCACATTTCCCATGACATTTGGAGGAGAGTTGAACCATCGGACGAAGAGGATCGTTTTCGACCCGCCGAGATCCCTTGCCCTACAACGGATCCTCGCCACCCCAAGCACTAGCTAAGCTCATGGCGGCGCCACACTACGCCTACAACATGCTAAAGATGCCCGCCGCTCACCATCATCTCCGCCCCTCCGACAAGAAGGACGCTTGATCTGGCGCCACCAACTCTATCGGGAAGCAACAGCAAGGGCTGCCGTCAATAGAACAAGATATGACTCTATATGAATGCCTCCGGCGGTGTACCGGGATGGTGCAATGAATCAAGAGTGACATGTATGAAAAATAATGCATGGTGGTTTTGCCACAAATACGATGTCAACTACATTATCACGCAATGGCAATATGACAAAAGTAATGTATGTCATAATAATGATGATGGAACGGAACGGTGGAAAGTTGCATGGCAATATATCTCGGAATGGCTATGGAAATGCCATAATAGGTAGGTATAGTGGCTGTTTTAAGGAAGATATAAGGAGGTTTATGTGTGATAGAGCGATCATATCACGGGTTTGATGCACCGCTAAGTTTGCACCAACTCTCAAGGTGAGAAAGGGCAATGCACGGCAATCAAGAGGCTAGCAATGGCGGAAAGGTAAAAGTGCGATAATCCATGGACTCAACATTAGTCAAAAGAACTCATATACTTATTGCAAAAATTTATAAGTCATCAAAATCAAGTACTACGCTGATGCTCCTAGGGGATAGATTGGTAGGAAAAGACCATCGCCGCCCCCGACCGCCACTCATAAGGATGCACAAGCCAGTACACTTTCATGTTTCAAATTTGTTACACAACTTTAACCATACGTGCATGCTACGGGACTTGCAAACTTCAACAAAAGTATTTCTCAGATTCACAATTATCAACTAGCACGACTTTGATATTATTACCTCCATATCTCAAAACAATTATCAAGCATCAAACTTATCTTAGTATTTAATTCACTCAAAAAGAAAGTTTCACATATCTTGAACACTAAGTATATTAACATTAAGCAAATTACCATGCTATTAACGACTCTCAAAATAATCTAAGTGAAGCATGAGAGTTCATCTATTTCTTCAAAATAAAACTACCATCGTGCTCTAAAAGATATAAGTGAAGCACTAGAGCAAAAAACAAACTACTCCGAAAAGATATCATTGAAGATCAATGAGTAGTCGAATAATTGTGCAACTATGTGAAGACTCTTTAACATTAAGGAGTTTCAGATCTTGGTATTGTATTCAAACAGCAAGCAAAACAAAATAAAATGACAATGCAAGGATAGCACAACTCATGTGAAGAAGCAAAAACTTAGGCTCAACCGATACTAACCGATAGTTGTTGAAGAAGAAAGGTGGATGCCTATCGGGCATCCCAAGCTTAGATGCTTGAGACTTCTTAAATATTATACTGGGTGCCTTGGGCATCCCAAGCTTGAGCTTTGTGTCTCCTTAATTCCTCTCATATCATGGTTTCTCTTTATCAAAAGCTTCATTCACAACAAACTCAACAAGAACTCGTGAGATAGGTTAGTATAAACCAATGCAAAACCTTATCATTTCCTACTTTAACAAATTACTAAGATTATCATTCAACATTGCATACTAAATGCCTCTGCATATTTAATACTCCTATCCTTAAATAGAATCATTAAACAAGCAAACATATGCAAACAATGCAAACATAACAGCAATCTGCCAAAACAGTACAGTCTGTAAAGAATGCAAGATTCATCATACTTTCCTAACTCCAAAAATTATGAACTAAAATTCCCACTGTAGTAAATTTATCAGAGCTCATTATGCAAAAATATTCAACATTATACCACTCTCTGACTTTTCTAGGGAATTTTTGCAACAGCGGTAAACTTTCTGTTTTCAAACAGCAACATGCATACTTGCAAAATAAGCATGGCAAAAGCTATACTTGACATTTTTATTGAAACTAAAGATGCAAAACATTATTCTAACTAACATAAAGCAAAGCTAATAAAATGACGCTCCTAGCAAAACACATATCATGTGGTGAATAAAAATATAGCTCCAAGTAAAGTTACCGATGAACGAAGACGAAAGAGGGGATGCCTTCCGGGGCATCCCCAAGCTTAGGCTCTTGATTATCCTTGAATATTACCTTAGGGTGCCTTGGGCATCCGCAAGCTTAGGCTCTTGCCACTCCTTATTCCATAGTCCATCGAATCCTTACCCAAAACTTGAAAACTTCACAAGACAAAACTTAACAGAAAGCTCGTGAGCTCCGTTAGCGAAAGAAAACAAAACACCACTTCAAGGTACTGTAATGAACTCATTCTTTATTTATATTGGTGTTAAACCTACTGTATTCCAACTTCTCTATGGTTTATAAACTATTTTACTAGCCATAGAGTCATCAAAATGAGCAAACAACACAATGGAAACAGAATTTGTCAAAAACAGAACAGTCTGTAGTAAACTGTAACTAACGCAAACTTCTGGAAATCCAAAAATATTGGTGGACCTGAGGAATTTGTCTAGTAATCATCTGAAAAAAGAATCAACTAAATAGCACTCTCCAGTAAAAAGTTGAAGCTAATCTCGTGAGCGCTAAAGTTTCTGTTTTTTACAAGATGATCATAAGACTTTACCCAAGTCTTCCCAAAGGTTCTACTTGGAACAAACACTAATTAAAACATGAAACCACATCTAAACAGAAGCTAGATGGATTATTTATTCCTAAACAGAATCAAAAAGCAATAAAATAAAATAAAATTGGGTTGCCTCCCAACAAGCGTTGTCGTTTAAAGCTCCTAGCTAGGCATGATGATTTCAATGATGCTCACATAAAGATAAGAATTGAAACATAAAGAGAGCATCATGAAGAATATGACTAGCACATTTAAGACTAACCCACTTCCTATGCATAGGGATTTTGTGAGCAAACAACTTATGGGAACAAGAATCAACTTGCATAGGAAGGAAAAACAAGCGTAGCTTCAAAACTTTAAGCACATAGAGAGGAAACTTGATATTATTGCAATTCCTACAAGCATATATTCCTCCCTCATAATAATTTTCAGTAGCATCATGAATGAATTCAACAATATAACCAGCACCTAAAGCATTCTTTTCATGATCTACAAGCATAGAAAATTTACTACTCTCCACATAAGCAAAATTCTTCTCATGAATAATAGTGGGAGCAAACTCAACTAAATAACTATCTTGTGATTGAAAATTAAGATCAAGATGAAAAGTTTCATGGTTATCATTATTCTTTAAAGCATACGTGTCATCATAATACTCATCATAGATAGGAGGCATGCTTTCATCATAATAAATTTGCTCATCAAAGCTTGGGGTACAAAATATATCATCTTCATCAAACATAGCTTCCCCAAGCTTGTGGCTTTGCATATCATTAGCATCATGGATATTCAAGGAATTCATACTAACAACATTGCCATCATGCTCATCGTTCAAATATTTAGTGCCAAACATTTTAATGCATTCTTCTTCTAACACTTTGGCACAATTTTCCTTTCCATCATACTCACGAAAGATATTAAAAAGGTGAAGCGTATGAGACAAACTCAATTCCATTTTTTGTAGTTTTCTTTTATAGACTAACTAGTGCTAAAACAAGAAACAAAAAGATTCGATTGCAAGATCTAAAGATATACCTTCACTTACTAGCCTCCCGCAACGGGCGCCTTTAAAAGAGCTTGATGTCTACTACACAACCTTCTTCTTGTAGACGTTGTTGGGCCTGCAAGTGCACAGTTTGTAGGACAGTAGAAAATTTCCTCAAGTGGATGACCTAAGGTTTATCAATCCGTGGGAGGCGAGGGATGAAGATGGTCTCTCTCAAACAACCCTGCAACCAAATAACAAAGAGTCTCTTGTGTCCCCAACACACCCAATACAATGGTAAATTGTATAGGTGCACTAGTTCGCGAAGAGATGGTGATACAAGTGCAATATGGATGGTAGATAAAGGTATTTGTAATCTGAAATAATAAAACAGCAAGGTAACTAAAGAGAAAAGTGATCGTAAACGGTATTGCAAATGATAGGAAACAAGGCCTAGGGTTCATACTTTCACTAGTGCAAGTTCTCTCAACAATAATAACATAATTGGTCACATAACTATCCCTCAACATGCAACAAAGAGTCACCCAAAGCCACTAATACCGGAGAAAAAACGAGAGATTATGGTAGGTACTTAAACCACCTCAAAGTTATTCTTTCCAATCAATCCGCTGGGCTATTCCTATAAGTGTCACAAACAGCCCCGAGTTCGTACTAGAATAACACCTTAAGATACAAATCAACCAAAACCCTAATGTCACCTAGATACTTCATTGTCACCTCAAGTATCCGTAAGGCATGATTATACGATATGCATCACACAATCTCAGATTTATCCAACCAACATAAAAGTACTTCAAAGAGTGCCCCAAAGTTTCTACCGAGAATCAAGAACGTGTGCCAACCCTATGCATAGGTTCATGGGTGGAACCCGCAAGTTGGTCACCAAAACATACATCAAGTGGCACATGATATCCCATTGTCACCACGGATAAGCACGGCAAGACATACATCAAGTGTTCTCATAAAAGACTCAATCCGATAAGATAACTTCAAAGGAAACTCAATTCATCACAAGAGAGTAGAGGGGAGAAGAAAATAAGATCCAACTACAATAGCAAAGCTCGATACATCAAGATCGTGCCATAGAGGGAACACGAGAGAGAACAGAGAGAGAGATCAAACACATAGCTACCGGTACATACCCTCAGCCCCTGGGTGAACTACTCCTCCTCGTCATGGATAGTGCCGGATGATGAAGATGGCCACCGGAGATGGATCCCCTCCCGCAAGGTACCGAGAGGGGCCCCATTGGTTTTTGGTGGCTCTGAGGCTTCAAGCGGCGGAACACCCAATCTAATCTCTGTTCTGGAAGTTTTAGGGCACGAGGTATATATGGGTGAAAGGAGTACGCCGGTGGAGCTACGGGGCCCACGAGGCAGGGGGCGCGCCTGGGGCACTCGCGAGCACCTCTCGATCTTCTCGACGTGGGGTCCAAGTCCATCGTGGGTTTCCTTCCAAAAATAACTTCTCCAGTTGATTTCGCTCCGCTTTTGACTCCGCCTCGATATTCCTTTTCCTCAAACACCGAAATAGGCATAAAACAAAGAATCTGGGTTGGGCCTCGGTTAATAGGTTAGTCCCAAAATAATATATAAGTGGATAATAAAGCCCAATATTGCCTAAAACAGTAGATAATATAGCATGGAGCAATCAAAATTATAGATACGTTGGAGACGATCACCCGCCTCGGCGAAACCATCGCAGAGGAGAGGCTGTGCAGATGCTGCTGCTGCCAAGACTCCGCCCAGCGCTGGGAGTCCGACGCCTAGTCGGACTCGTCTCCCCGCTATCCGCTCTGCTATCCTCCTCGCACACTTTTGCTCGAGGAAGAGCTTCCATCGTCTGCAATCTCCATCGGAGGAGCTGTCCAGCAGCACTTCAAAGTAGTCCCAACTCCCAAAGACCTTGACGAGAGTAGGCCGCCCTCCATCAATTTGAGAGGATGAGCCCCGCCATCAGGCTGTGAATGCGAGTGAACGTCTTCCACCCATGACGGAGGTACATGACTCGAGGAGCCGAGAAGTCAACGTCGACCCGCGTGCCCCCGTTCCCGCAACCCCTCATGTGCAATCTCAGGGATTGGGGCCGGTCACGCTCCATCTCCCTGGCAAACAGGGCGGGAAGACGAAGACGGCGACGCGGAGGCTGGCGCAGCCTAATGAAGAACTCACGGGGCCGGTCTCTGATGTGGCCTTCCATCGGGAAAGGCACCATGGGCGGGGCGGTTGGCGCGCCGCCTCCTCTTCCCCGAAAGCATCGCGACTCTACCCCGACTCACCCACGGTTCCGCCTCTCCCTCGCGTCGGGCTCGCTGCCACGAAAGCATGCGGAGGAGGAGGGATGCATTGTCGAGCGGCGACCGCCGCCACCGCCAAGGACCGGATTCTTTCTCCATGACGAATGGAAGGAAGGCAGAAACGAAGGGAGGTAGAAGATGAAAGAATGCGGATGCCATCTCCCCTTCCGCTTTTTATAAAGGAACGGGTTAGCTCGTCGCCTCGCCGCCAATCAAGACACGGGAGGCGCAGGGAACCAGACCCACCCGCTGCCCCAACCAGCGACAGCCCGATTTTCGCCTCCACCATTTGCCACCCCGAAAGCACATGAAAGACACGGGCAGACGCGTAAAACCGAGGGACAGTGAGGCGACCTCTCCCACCCCTGCGGATCATGAGGAGTGGATGCCTTGAAGACCGCTACCAGTCCCTGCTCAAGAAATGGGCCGCGCCCATGCCTCCCTTCCTTCGGGAAGGCGCAGCCCATTTATCATGATGTGACACATGCGCAGGAAACCGCCCCACGCATGTCGCCCACGCCACGATGCCCTCCAGGCTGCCAGGGCTGGTTGTGGGAAGCACAGCCAAAGGGTAAAACTCGCCTGCCCACAAGACTGCTTTGGGCCTGACCCAACAACGTGTCGCGCCTATGTGGCCCAGGTCTGGGCTCTGCTGGTAGACAAAACTAGGGGCACATTTTGTACCCTTTACCTATGCACGGGCAGACATGAGCCGCCTGCGGACCACACCAAGCAGAGCGAGGAGGTGAGCCATGGTTAGACCGGCCCAAGACGGCCGAGCAACGACAAGGACCAAGGCCCAAAGATTAGATGGACGAGCAGGTTTCCGGCAAGGACCCTTGTCGGTAGCCTCAAGAGCCCCTGCAAGACCCTTGTGGGCAGCTCACCCACGCCAGCCGAGTGAGCCACCCTCGAGCCCACCAACACTCGACAAGTGCATCGGGACAGGGCTCGGGAGGCACCTCTGTGGTGGCATGCAGATCTTTGTGAAGACAAAGAATAGTCAAAGTCAAATGAGGATAGGAAGGCAGCCATCCTCGCCGAAGAAACCCACAAGACCCCTGGCAAGATCCTTGCCGGGGACGCCTGCGCGCCACGGTAGGACCCTTGCTGGGCCACCCGACAAGACACTTGCCAGGCCACCCGGCAAGGCACCCGCCAAGCGCACCAACAGGGCCATCGTCAGGCCCGCACCAGCCAAGTCTCCGCCACCGTTCGCATGCAGCTGCCGACCCAACCAGCAGGGCATGCACCTGTGTGGCAACATGTAGCCCTTCGTGGAGGCTCCACCACTGCGCCACCTCAGCTGCCTGCCTGCCTACATGGCACCGCATGCATTGCTGGCCAGGGCGCGTGTCAAAGCTTGGAAGAGCGGCGACGGACGGGACGAGCCTCGCCCCGTTCCCCGATAAAGCAAGAGGACACCTAAGCGATGCATTAAATGCACCTTGTCCTGTAATACGAGGGATAACCTCGTGCCAATGTTGACCTTTCCACCTCCTGTGTGCCACTGTGGCAGCCCCTTTATCCTATAAAAGGAGGCCAAAGGCGGCCAGGAGAAGGATTCGCTTTTGGAGCTCACACACCCCGTAGCTAGTTCAAGAACTCAAATATACATCCACCAAAGTAGGAGTAGGGGTTTACGCATCCTCGCGGCCAGAACCTGGATAAAAGAACCACATGCTCTCTATTAGACCCACTCTTCTCTCAACCCCGCGCCCCGCAACCGCAGTAGGGATTCTTGTGATCCCATAGGTGTCGTTTCCCACCGACAAGCCCAAGCCTCGCAACATCAACAGCTGTAGATTTCACTTAAGTCTTCATCCGCAACTTCACCAGCACCTACAAGCAGCCTCCCAAGCCCCGCCAGCTCGCTATGCTCAAGGCCCCGACGAGTCCACCCGCGATCACCCGACGCTGTGGGATGAACTGCGCAACACCTCGCAAGGGGTGCATGAGGTCCAAGTAATCGAGTACTTCACCGCTGGTGCCGAGAAGGTACTTACTCAAGCACCGATCTCTCGCGACGAAGCTTGCCACACTGACGAGCTGCTGATCATAGCAGCATAAGTACACTCATCGCCGACTCCTCCATGAAGTCGGAGTTCGAGTGTAAGCTTCGGGAAGGTGCTCCTCCGCCCAACTCCGCCGAGACAATAATGGGCGCCATCTTAACCAACAACAAGCACAAAGCCCCCATTCCGGTTGAGGGTAATTGCCGTGTCAAAACCGCGGATCTCGGTAGGGGTCCCAACTCAGCGCCTAGGGCGGATGGTAATAGGAGACAAGGGACACGATGTTTTACCCAGGTTCGGGCGCCTTAATGGAGGTAAAACCCACGCCCCGCTTGATTAATATTGATGATGTGTGTTACAAGAGTAGATCTACCACGAGATCAAAGAGGCTAAACCCTAGAAGCTAGCCTATGGTATGATTGTTGTTCGCCTTACGGACTAAAACCTCCGGTTTATATAGACACCGGATAGGGTTAGGGTTACACGTAGTCGGTTACAATGGTAGGAGATCTATATATCCAGACGCCAAGCTTGCCTTCCACGCCAAGGAAAGTCCCATCCGGACACGGGACTAAGTCTTCAATCTTGTATCTTCATAGTCTTGGAGTCCGCCGATGATGATAGTTCGCTATCCCGACACCCCCTACTCCGAACTCCTCAAGAGTCTCTCGAACCAGGCTTCAATGACGACAAGTCCGGCGCCGCATGTTGTCTTCGCATTGCAAGGCGGGTTCTTCCTCCGAATAATTTATAGAAGATTGTGAACACCAGATAGTGTCCGCTCGCAAAAATAAATTCCACATACCACCGTGAGAGAATAATATTACACAAGATCAATCTGTCGACGATTTTGTGGCGTGGACGCCGCACCACTACCAAGCCTTCACTCAAATTGTTTTCATTGTTCCACCTCAACAGATTTAGAGAAGCGGTTTCTTGGCACGCCTTGTCGAAGCAGTAGATCGTGTTCCCTTTATTCCGGATTCCCATCAATACGAACGCGGTAACCCAACCGCGCCATTGATTGTGACGCTTGGGAGATAAGCTAGTTTTACCAGGCCGGCGGGGACACATGTTTTTGTCCGCCCATATAAGGGGATAAAGATCCAACCCTTTACTCGCGCCTTCTTCCTCCTTGGCTTATCCATCTCCGCTAACTCGAGCTCCAGCGCCTAAGTCCGCACTTCTCACCTCAACCTTCTCCAACTATGTCCGGAGCGGAGGCAGGATGGCCTCCTCCCACGGAGGGGCAGATCCAGAAGCTGCGACGCCGGATACTTGTCCAAAGAACATCACAGATCGGCTCCTCGACGAGGGAGAGCTCATTCCCCAACCCCAGGCCCCATGAGAGGGTAGTATTTCTTCCCCATTTCCTCCGCTGGTCTGGGCTTCCCGCTTCATCCCTTTGTCCGGGGCTCATGTTCTACTACGGCCTAGATTTCCATGATCTGGCCCTCAATTTCATCCTCAACATCTCGGGCTTATCGTCAGGTGCGAGGCCTTCCTTCAGATCCAGCCCCACTTTGGCTTAGGCTCAAGACCTTCAAAGGTCAAGTCAAGGTTGTGAAGGGCAGCTGCCGGAGTGCGGAGGCGCCCATGGTGGGCAGGATGTCCCACGCTACGTGGGCTGGAGGGCACTTTCGTGGAAACCATCAAGGGTGGCAATCGGGTGGTTCTACATCACCGAGCCACTGTGGACTTCGATTGGGCATGCGCCTCAATTCAGATCCGCATCCCTACACGGCTCACCTCCCGGAGAGAGAGTGGCCGGATTTGGGGAATTCGAGGAGCTGACCGACTCCAAGCCTCAGATCCGTAAGTCGGTGGACAAGAAGCTCAAGCTTGTCAATGTAGTCCAGTGTCATGCTCATCCGCCGGATTCTCCCGCCAGCCGACGGGCTTCAACATGTAGGAGTTTGATCCAGCAAAGCACTGCACTCGAGCGGGCTCTTCGACACTACGCATTTAAGATGTCCTGGAAGGTGCTATTCAAAGGCGCGAAGTTCCTCGTGATCCGCCATCAAGATCATGGATTCATCTCGCAGCCCAGCCGACGAGGTAAGTGATTTCACCACTTGTTTTCCATAGTTTGGCTCTATGCGGATCTAAACTCCCTTTACCTTTGACAGAATGGGCGAAGACCGAACGGATTACCCGTCCGCCCCATTGCCGAGGACCCAGCGGATGCCCGCCTAACGGGTTAAAGGGGCCCGCACCCCACGTGGTGCCGGAGAAGAAGGCCAAGAAGACGGCCACGGGACTCGGAAGAGTTCCTGCCAGGTGCATCGGATGATGAATCTGAGGTCGACCTCCCACCAAGGCGCAGGAGGAGAAGAAGAAAGCCTCTCCGGGGAGGGAAGAAAGGAAGGCCTCCCAACAAGGAGGCCAAGGATCCAAGAAGGAAAAACTCTTCTCTCGACCGCTCGCCAACGCCAAGGACGACGATTTAGGATCGGCTCCAAGGCCAAGCCTCGGCGAGATCGTAAGTATCCGGACTTTAATAACTTTAAGGTTTTTCCTCTTCGCCACATAATGTCTTTCTAATGCCGATACAACCCCGCAGTCCGCCCAAGGATGATCTTCCAGCAGCCACGAGCGGGTCCTTGCGCGCCGATATGGATTCCTTCCGATCGCCTCCACCTCGTGTCCGCGGATTTACGCCGAGGTGAGATCCCAAGAAAGGACCCACCAGGAGGAGGAGGCCCCTCAAGGTGTCACAGACACCTTTTTCGACTTCAAGACCGACTCAGCCCTCGAGGCCACAAGGGTCCGGAGTCCGGCGGGCGCACCCTTCGAAGAAGGGCAAGACTGCGACGCGCTGCCTCCATCCAACCGGAGGTGCCGGATATTTGCTGGAGGCGCCAACGGCGCCCATCAAGAGGAACACCGTGACCGTTATGAGTGTGGTGATTCGAAGGTTCAGCTCGCCAAGAGCGGGCTGACTGAAGGCTCGCAGCAGCCTTCTAACTGTGCTTTGAGGTAAGAATTTAATATATGTAAAATGGTACCACATAGACAAGAGCCCTCGATGCTCGGTTCGTGTCTCGGAAAGAAAAGCCGGATCGAGGATCTTTAGAAAGGTAAACGCAGGAGTCATAACAAATATGTCAATATGGGATTGCAGGTTGTGTTGTCGACCTCCGGCCAAGACCGATCAAGGAGGTCAATACTTTGAAGGAAAACCTCGAGCTGTCCGAGAACGAGCTCGGCCATGCCAAGAAGCAGCTCGAGGAAAAAGAAGGTGAGTAATACCTTATGAAAATTGTACCTTACATGTAAAAGGATTTGTTGCAAGAAAATGACAAGGATAACGTGGTATTGTAGGGCCACTAGCAAGGTGGCGACCTCAAGGAGGCGTGTGTGGCCGAACGCAACGCGGCCGCGGAATGCACCAAGCAAGAAAAGCAGGAGGCGCGGTGGCGGAGGTACAACAAGAGCTCCAAGATCTTGTGAAAACATGAGAGCTTGAGCGTGACTCAAGACTCGAGAGTCTGAGCTTGCAACGGCTCTTGAGAGTGCCAAAGCCGCTAAGGCCGGGCTTCAAGGCCTCCAGAGATTGAGGCGGTGAAGAAAATAGCAGCGGTAAGGCATTTTTCATGCAAAGTAAGCATGTGAGCAGCATACCTGTTGCTTACCCGAATTCGAGCTCTCCAGAGCTGCTTGCAGATCTTCCTCAAACAGGTCCGATGCTGCCGATTCTACCGGGCCGAGGAGGGAGCTCGACGGAGAAGGTCTTCGGGTCTCAGATGTCGAGGCCGACATCCGGCAGTTTTAGCGACCAGTCAAGCAGCTGGTCGAGCTCACAAGGCGGCCGAACAGGCCATGAAGGGCCTCATAGTTCGGCCGTGGCCAAGGAGGTCATGCCTGGGAGCTACTTGCCCGGCGCGGCGGCTGATGGATGCCGCCTGGTAGAAGTCATCAGCATTCCGCTTAGGCTGAGTGTGCCTGGCTGCCCTTGCCCGCTTGAAGGTGCACTGGGCAAGATGGATGCCCGTAAGCTCGTGATGACCCGCCACCAGAGGGCAAGGAGCATCGCACGCCGAGATGTATTATAAGAGTGTAAGTCAAGCGCCCGCACCATTGCGGGTGAGTGCTCCAAAGATGTAATATTTGAGTAGACTCAGATTTTGTTATCCTATGCGCTGAAAACTTAGTTCATATGCGCTTAAGCAACGCTTGTTAATTTAAAATATTACCTTCTCGTATGCGCTGTTTATCAAATCTGAGAGATGGCAAGTCGTCGGCTTCAGCCCCATGCCACGAAAGTGCCGGGTGTTCGGATAAACTTGAGCGCTCTTGTTCCCATTTTGGGTCCATCTAGGAGGCGCCAACACAACGTAACAAGGCAACCGGACTTATAATGCTTGAACACTCTCACTTAGCCATAGAATTTATAATTTAAATTTCGCAAGCCCCTAGTCTTCGAAGGTCAATTTGGGGCGCTTATCCACGCCTTTGGCCGGACAAGATCCGCCTCGCCTAAGCGCATAAGTCTTTAGGACTCGCAAAAACTCAACAGCGCGATCGCTCTCGCTCATCATGACGGGCCGTTTTAGCTTCCATCGAGGCGCTAACTCCAGCCGAATCGGGCGGAATCGCAGTGGTTCTCCGTGCTACCTTAGCCGATATAACGGAACGAAGGTACCAAAACACGGAGCCGGGCAAACCCAACTATTGACCCAAGACATGATTCGAGCCGATGCATATAGCGCTATAAGTTCGGGTGCCGACTTGTGAAAGTGTTTGACTCATTATAACATAATGCGGAAACATAAGCCCTCGGTGTATATTAGCTGCACTAAAGTGTACGGATGCAACATGCCGTGAATGAACATATGTATGAAAAGAAATGCAATTATAAGCAAAAAGGTGCTGCATTGTTTTATTCAATAAGTGCTGCTATGAATGCAAACGATACAAATAGTGCGATAAGCAAGGTATGGGACTGTTACATGTCCCTCCGTGGGTAGGCTGCAGATTGGTGTATAAAAATGCTCGTAATGGAGACCACTTGTATATTCGCTGTAGGCTTTATCCTTCCCTGGTTGTTGATCGTGAGTTCAGCAGTTCTGTTACCGACAGGCCTCCGACAAACGGAGCCCCGTGGGATAAAAAGTAAAAGGTAAAAAGAAAAGAAAAAGGAACTACACACCGAGAGCCCCCGTGTGGTTGAGCCGCAACTGGTTTATCGTGGTGCCCCTCTCCCCATGCCCATGGTATCTTCGTGAGCGTAATGGTGTACGCGGCGACCTGCTTTGACGCTTTCGCAGGGCTGGGGTTAGTCACCGCTATGCGCCGCCGAACGCGCTGTGGTCTTTGTAAGTTACTCCGCGCGCTTATTGTGTCCGCCGCTTAACGGCCGGACTCGAGAATTGCCTTAAGAGGCTGCATTGCACTTCCGCCGAGAGCCGCCAGATGTTCCTCCGCGGCGGAGAGAACGCTCAGTGTATCCATTGACCGTGATGACCTCGAGGGCCCGCATCTTGAGCTTGAGGTATGCGAAGCGGCGGCACCGCTGAACTTTGCAACGCTGCACGCCCGAGCAAGGCATGATAGCCGCCATGAACGGGACTATGTCAAAGATTAACTCTCGCTTCGAAGTTACCCGGATCCAAGACCACTTCCAGCAGTAATTGAGCCTGCACAATTGGCTTTACACCGGTATGACGCCTTTGAAGGTCGCTTTGGTAGGTTTAATCCTTGAGGGGTCTATGCCCATTTTATGCGATCAGATCTCGCTAAAGCAGGTTCAAGCCGCTGCCGCCATCCATCGTGACTCGTTAGGTGAAATCCATCGATTTATTGGGTCTAAGACCAGGCGCGAATCCACCGCGGCGATGTCAGGGGTGGTCCTTCGGTCAAAAGTGATCGGGCAGAGGACCATGGATTGAACTCGGGCAACTGCTCCATCGCAGAGACATCCTCGAGTGCACGCTCGCCCCTTTGGGTATGTGCATTGCGATATCATGTTCACCGTCCGCACTCGTGGGGGAAACCTTCGCCCTCTATTGTTCGGGCAGCTTGGGTCTGCCTCGCCATTGCTATGCAGCCCTTGTCATTGTTTTCGCAATTAACTTGCTTGCTTGTTGAATACCCAACAGTCCCTGCGCGTGTGGTTAGCTGGCTTTTTAGGGTGCCCGTATCCGCACAAGCGTCGAGTATTCGGTCCAAATTGGACGGACCCGGAGTAGTTCTTTTGAATGACTTTTTCCGCCGACCGGTTTAGAGCCTCAATCCGCATTGGCTGCCGATCTCAATGTTGTCGCCAGCACGCGCGCTTGTTTTTGTTACGACGCTGCCTCGCCATTTTGGTCCTCAAGTCCGACTGCCGTAATTTTGCCGAGGTTGTTGCTGCGTATAGCTAGCCTGTCCTCACCCGCAGGTATGGCCATGAGTGATGTGAGGGCTGCCATGGATTTCGCTTTTCCTGCATATTAGGTGCCGCAAGCCACTCGTCATGATGTTATGCTTGAAGGTCATGAGGGCCTCCGTGATCCGGACAATGACGATTTGGTTTTTCTTGGTTAAGAACCGTACAGTAATTGTCTCCGCCGATTCGCTTTGCCGCTGAATTATGTGGCTTAGGTCATCAGCCTCGGTGGTCGCACATAAGTGCCCCGGAAGTTATCGAGGAATGCGGCTTCAGTCCTCCCAGCTCCCAATTGACTCTTCATCGGCAAGCTGTTGATCCAATGCCGGGCTGGTCCTTTAAGCTTGAGGGGGAGGTATTTGATGGCATGAAGATCGCCACCGCTGGGCCATGTGGATGTGAAGGAGATAGTCTTCGATCCAAACCCGGGTTTGTTGTGCCATCATAGGATTCAATATTGACGAGTTTAAACCTTCGGGATTTGATGATCCATTACTCGTTCGTGAAGCATAGTGGGTGTGCGGCGCCTCAGATCGGGCGATATCACGACGGAGCTCAAAAGAGCTTTGTCTGCTTTTGTTCGCCCGCCGATTTATCGTCCGGGCGCGACGCTTGTCGCCACGCATCGTATGCTCCCACGCGATCCGTAGATCGATCTTGATTGTCTTGCCTTGTCCTCCAATATATCTCGCAGGTTCAGAGCGCCCTCCGGCCGCAGTGCTTTTTGAGCGATGCCGGGCACGGTTCTAGTGAAGGGCCCAGAGGCTTCTCTGCCGCGACCACGGGTTGTCGGGTCAGCCGTGGTTGTCTCCCTGGTGATGCGGGTTCGTAAGCCTCCTCCTCTAATCGGGGAGCAGCTTATGCTTAGGGTAGCTTTTGAGGGCGCTCGAGCTCATGCTCTTCGCCCGAGGACTTCACCCATCCGTCGGCTAGCGATCCCGATCAGCTCTAAGTCGTTGTTGCTTTTTTTTTGAGGCTATTCGCCGCATATAAGCCGCCTAAAACGCCTTGTTGGACGGGATTCTCGTGCACGGCGATTCATCGTCAAGCCGAGGCTTGCTTCGCTCCCGAGGGAGGCATATATCCTTCACCTTCTTCTTCGCCGCTTCTCGTGAGGGCTGGGCGCTCCATCTTCCCGCTACCGGATCTTGCCGGAGTGGATTGTCTTCGCATCGTCCGTGTATTGTTATCTCCGGTGCCGAATCTTCATTCTTGCTATGGCGGATTTAGAGCGCGCCACGCCGCGCGTTGGGGCTGCTTCTGAGGGTCATCCTCCTGTTCCATCGCTGCTCCCATCTTTTGGGATGTCCACCATGTATATGTCGATGACGAGGTGGCCTTCCAGCTCCCCGTAGGCGCTGGTCTTGTCGCCTCCGCATCGCCGCCCATACCGTCCGATGTCTTCGGAGTCGTAGTCAGCATGTCGGTTAGATCGCCGACAGCTGCATTACCAAGTGGGTGGTGGTGGGCGTTGAATTTCTTCGCCGCCCCGATCTCAACCTTCCCGACCGTAATCCGCCAGGCTCTCCAGAGTAAAGAGAGACTTTAGACTTTAGGATGTCGCCGAAGGGCGAAAGCTGAAAGATGTCCGCATGCGTGAACTCCATGACGGGCGCCCAATCGGATTCGACAAGGGCGCTGAGGGTTCGGAGTCCGAGAGGAGTCCGCACCGGAGTCGAGGTCTTCAAGAAGGACAGGGACGGAGTTCGCCTGATCACCAGATTAAAGCTCCCCGAGGCGTGTCCAACCACTCATCCTCGATTGAGGAATCCGCCTCGATTAAGGGTCTGAGCGACTCGTGCTTCCGTGGCATCTCGCTCGCCGCAAACAAGAAGACAACGATCATGACGTAAGACGACGAAGTCCGAGAGCAAGGGTTCCGTATACGGAGGCTATGTGCTGATGGGCATTACCGTGATACCTCTCACCGCCACCAAGCAAGGCGCGAGGTTACAAGAACAGCCGCTGCTCGACCGAAGCTACTAAAGTGGTCAGCGACGCCTCATCTTTTGACGCCGAGGACCACCTCGATCGCACTACCGCTGGTCGGGTGTTTGCCGCTGTTGGTTTCGCCAAAATACGCAACCTCAGGTGAAGAAGATGTTGGTTGACGGCGGGTCACCGAACCTGATCTCGCTTGCCGTGACAAAAGGTTGCAAATCCCCGACGGAGACCTCGAGGAAACGGGCACGCTTGTGGGTCAATTCGGGAGAAGCCAGCCAAAGGAAAGGTCACATTCCCATGACATTTGAGGAGAGTTGAACTAATGGACGAAGAGGATTGCCGACCGCCGAGATCCCCTTGCCCTACAACGATCCTCGCCACCCAAGACTAGCTAAGCTCATGGCGGCGCTACACTACGCCACAACATGCTAAAGATGCCCGCCGCTCACCATCATCTCCCCCCGACAAGAAGGATTGCCATTGATTCAAGGCCACCTTCTATCGGGAAGTGCCAGCGGCTGCCGCCAAATAGAACAAGATATGACTCTATATGAATGCCCGTGTAATGGATGGTGCAATGAATCAAGAGTGACATATGAAAAATAATGGTGGTTTTGCCACAAATACGATGTCAACTACATTATCACGCAATGGCAATATGACAAAAGTAATGTATGTCATAATAATGATGATGGAACGAACTGGAAAGTTATGGCAATATATCTCGGAATGGCTATGGAAATGCCATAATAGGTAGGTATAGTGGCTGTTTTAAGGAAGATATAAGGAGGTTTATGTGTGATAGAGCGACGATCACGGGTTGGATGCACCGCAGTTTGCACCAACTCTCAAGGTGAGAAAGGGCAATGCACGGCATCAAGAGGCTAGCAATGGCGGAAAGGTAAAAGTGCGATAATCCATGGACTCAACATTAGTCAAAAGAACTCATATACTTATTGCAAAAATTTAGAAGTAAGTCATCAAAATCAAGTACTACGCGATGCCCTAGGGATAGATTGGCAGGAAAGACCATCGCCGTCTCGACCGCCACTCATAAGGATGCACAAGCTGTGCACTTCATGTTTCAAATTTGTTACACAACTTTAACTATAATGCAGCATGCTACGGACTTGCAAACTTCAACAAAAGTATTTCTCAGATTCACAATTATCAACTAGCATGACTTTGATATTATTACCTCCATATCTCAAAACAATTATCACATCAAACTTATCTCAGTATTTAATTCACTCAAAAGAAAGTTTACATATCTTGAATGCTAAGCATATTAACATTAAGCAAATTACCATGCTATTAACGACTCTCAAAATAATCTAAGTGAAGCATGAGAGTTCATCTATTTCTTCAAAATAAAAACTACCATCGTATTTCTAAAAGATATAAGTGAAGCATTAGAGCAAAAACAAACCACTCCAAAAGATATAATGAAGATCAATGAGTAGTCGAATAATTGTGCAACTATGTGAAGACTCTTTCATATTAAGGAATTTCAGATCTTGATATTGTATTCAAACAGCAAGCAAACAAAAATAAAATGACAATGCAAGGATAGCACAACTCATGTGAAGAAGCAAAAACTTAGGGCTCAACCGATACTAACCGAGTAGTTGTTGAAGAAGAAAGTGGATGCCTACTGGGCATCCCAAGCTTAGATGCTTGAGACTTCTTAAATATTACACTGGGGTGCCTTAAGTATCCCAAGCTTAGAGCTTTTGTGTCTCCTTAATTCCTCCTATATCATGGTTTCTCTTTTATCAAAAGCTTCATTCACAACAAACTCAACAAGAACTCGTGAGATAGGTTAGTATAAACCAATGCAAAACCTTATCATTTCCTACTTTAACAAATTACTAAGATTATCATTCAACATTGCATACTAAATGCCTCTGCATATTTAATACTCCTATCCTTAAATAGAATCATTAAACAAGCAAACATATGCAAACAATGCAAACATAACAGCAATCTGCCAAAACAGTACAGTCTGTAAAGAATGCAAGATTCATCATACTTTCCTTAACTCCAAAATTATGAACTAAAATTCCCACCTGTAGTAAATTTATCAGAAGCTCATTATGCAAAAAGATTCAACATTATACCACTCTCTGACTTTTCTAGGGAATTTTTGCAACAGCGTAAACTTTCTGTTTTCAAACAGCAACATGCATACTTGCAAAATAAGCATGGCAAAAGCTACACTTGACATTTTTATTGAAACTAAAGATGCAAAACATTATTCTAATTCAACATAAAGCAAAGCTAATAAAATGACGCTCCTAGCAAAAATTATATCATCATGGTGAATAAAAATATAGCTCCAAGTAAAGTTACCGACATGAACGAAGATTTAAAGAGGGATGCCTCCGGCATCCCCAAGCTTATAGGGTCTTGATTATCCTTGAATATTAGCCTAGGGTGCCTTGGGCATCCTAAAGCTTAGGCTCTTTGCACTCCTTATTCCATAGTCCATCTAATCCTTACCAAAACTTGAAAACTTCAACAAGACAAAACTTAACAGAAAGTTCGTGGAGCTCTAGCTAGCTAAAGAAAACAAAACACCACTTCAGGGTACTGTAATGAACTCATTTCTTATTTATATTGGTGTTAAACCCATTGTATTCCAACTTCTATGGTTTATAAAACTATTTTACTAGCCATAGAGTCATCAAAATGAGCAAACAATACAATGGAAACATAATTTGTCAAAAACAGAACAGTCTCAGTAGTAATCTGTAACTAACGCAAACTTCCTCGAACTAAAAATATTGGTGGACCTGAGGAATTTGTTCAGTAATCATCCGAAAAAAGAATCAACTAAACAGCACTCTCCAAAGAAAAGTTGAAGCTAATCTCGTGAGCTGCTAAAGTTTCTGTTTTTTACAAGATGATCATAAAGACTTTCACCCAAGTCTTCCTAAAGGTTCTACTTGGAACAAACACTAATTAAAACATAAAACCACATCTAAACAGAGGTTAGATGGATTATTTATTCCTAAACAGAATCAAAAAGCAAGAAAATAAAATAAAATTGGGTTGCCTCTCAACAAGCGCTTATCGCTGAAAAGCTCCTAGCTAGGCATGATGATTTCAATGATGCTCACATAAAAGATAAGAATTGAAACATAAAGAGAGCATCATGAAGAATATGACTAGCACATTTAAGACTAACCCACTTCCTATGCATAGGATTTTGTGAGCAAACAACTTATGGGAACAAGAATCAACTTGTATAGGAAGGAAAACAAGCATAGCTTCAAAATTTTACACATAGAGAGGAAACTTGATATTATTGCAATTCCTACCATAATATATTCCTCCCTCATAATAATTTTCAGTAGCATCATGAATGAATTCAACAATATAACCAGCACCTAAAGCATTCTTTTCTATGATCTACAAGCATAGAAAATTTACTACCTCCACATAAGCAAAATTCTTCTCATGAATAATAGTAGTGGAGCAAACTCAACTAAACAACTATCTTGTGATTGAAAATTAAGATCAAGATGAAAAGTTTCATGGTTATCATTATTCTTTAAAGCATACGTGCATATCATAATAATCATCATAGATAGGAGGCATGCTTTCATCATAATAAATTTGCTCATCAAAGCTTGGGGTACAAAATATATCATCTTCATATCAAACATAGCTTCCTAAGCTTGTGGCTTTAATATCATCAATAGCATCATGGGATATTCAAGGAATTCATACTAACAACATTGCCATCATGCTCATCATTCAAATATTTAGTGCCAAACATTTTAATGCATTCTTCTTCTAACACTTTGGCACAATTTTCCTTTCCATCATACTCACGTAAAGATATTAAAAGGTGAAGCGTATGAGACAAACTCAATTCCATTTTTTGTAGTTTTCTTTTATAAACTAACTAGTGCTAAAACAAGAAACAAAAAGATTCGATTGCAAGATCTAAAGATATACCTTCACTTACCTAGTCACCCCGCAACGGCGCCAGTAAAAGAGCTTGATGTCTACTACACAACCTTCTTCTTGTAGACGTTGTTGGGCCTCAAGTGCATAGGTTTGCAGGACAGTAGCAAATTTCCTCAAGTGGATGACCTAAGGTTTATCAATCCGTAGGAGGCGAGGATGAAGATGGTCTCTCTCAAACAACCCTGCAACTAAATAACAAAGAGTCTCTTGTGTCCTCAACACACCCAATACAATGGTAAATTGTATAGGTGCACTAGTTCGCCAAGAGATGGTGATACAAGTGCAATATGGATGGTAGATAAAGGTATTTGTAATCTGAAATAATAAAACAGCAAGGTAACAAGAGAGAAAAGTGATCGTAAACGGTATTGCAAATGATAGGAAACAAGGCCTAGGGTTCATACTTTCACTAGTGCAAGTTCTTCAACAATAATAACATAATTGGTCATATAACTATCCCTCAACATGCAACAAAGAGTCACTCCAAAGCCACTAATACCGGAGAACAAACGAGAGATTATGGTAGGGTACTTAAACCACCTCAAAGTTATTCTTTCCAATCAATCCGCTGGGCTATTCCTATAAGTGTCACAAACAGCCCCAGAGTTCGTGACTAGAATAACACCTTAAGACACAAATCAACCAAAACCCCTAATGTCACCTAGATACTTCATTGTCACCTCAAGTATCCGTAAGCATGATTATACGATATGCATCACACAATCTCAGATTCATCCAACCAACATAAAAGTACTTCAAAGAGTGCCCCTAAAGTTTCTACCTGAGAATCAAGAACGTGCCAACCCCTATGCATAGGTTCATGGTGAACCCCGCAAGTTGGTCACCAAAACATACATCAAGTGGCACATGATATCCCATTGTCACCACAGATAAGCACGGCAAGACATACATCAAGTGTTCTCATAAAAGACTCAATCCGATAAGATAACTTCAAAGGGAAACTCAATTCATCATAAGAGAGTAGAGGGGAGAAACATCATAAGATCCAACTACAATAGCAAAGCTCGATACATCAAGATCGTACTATAGAGGGAACACGAGAGAGAACACGAGAGAGAGAGATCAAACACATAGCCACCGGTACATACCCTCAGCCCCTGGGTGAACTACTCCTCCTCGGCCATGGATAGCGCCGGATGATGAAGATGGCCACGGAGATGGATCCCCTCCGGCAAGGTACCGGAGAGGGGCCCTCATTGGTTTTTGGTGGTTTCTGGAGGCTTGCATGCGGCGAACTCCCAACCCAATCTTCTGTTCCGGAAGTTTTAGGGTACGAGGGGTATATATGGGTGAAAGGAGTACGCTGGTGGAGCCACGGGCTCCACGAGGCAGGGCGCGCGCACCGGGGGCACTGAGCACCTCTCGTGATCTTCCGACGTGGGGGTCCAAGTCCATCGTGGGTTTCTTCCAAAAATAACTTCTCCAGCTTGATTTTGCTCTGCTTGACTCCGGCTCGATATTCCTTTTCCTCAAACACCTAAATAGGCATAAAACAAAGAATCTGGGCAAGGCCTCCGTTAATAGGTTAGTCCCAAAATAATATAAAAGTGGATAATAAAGCCCAATATTGCCTAAAACAGTAGATAATATAGCATGGAGCAATCAAAATTATAGACACGTTGGAGACGATCACCCGCCCCTAAGAAACCATCGCCAGAGAGGAGGAGGCTGTGCAGATGTTGCTGTCGCCAAGACTCGCTCAGCGAAGGGAGTCCGACGCCTAGTCCGATTGGCCCCCCGCTTATCGTCAGCTCTGCTATCCTCCTCCTGGCCACTTTTGCCTTGAGGGGAAGCTTCCATCGCTGTAATTTCCACCTGAGGATGCTGCCCACAGCACTTCAAAGTAGTCCCAACTCCCCAAAGACCTTGACGGAGAGTAGGCCGCCCTCCATCAATTTGAGGATGAGCCCCACACGTCGCGGAATGCGAGTGAACGCTCTTCCACCCATGACGGAGGTACATGACCGAGGAGCCGAGAGTCAACGCCGACCAAGGTGGCCCCTGCCCTCCGCAACCCCTCATGCAATCTCGGGATTGGCCGGTCACGCCCATCTCCCTCGCAAACAGGCGGAAGACGAAGACGGCGACGCTGAGGCTGGCGCAGCCTAATGAAGAACTCCACGGGCCGGTTCTCGATGTGGCCTTCCATCGAAAGGCACTATGGGCGGGGCGGTGCTGGCTGCCGCCGCCTCCTCTTCCCCGAAAGCACCGCGACTCTACCCCGACCACCCACGTTTCGCCCTCCTCTTCTCGCGGCCGCTCGCCACGAGCCGTGAGGAGGAGGGATGCATTGTCGAGCGCGACTTCGCCGCCACCGTCAAGGACCGGACTTTCTCCATGACGAATGGAAGGAAGGGCAGAAACGAAGGGAGGTAGAAGATGAAAGAATGCGATGCCATCTCCTTCCGCCTTTTATAAAGGAACGGGTTAGCTCGTCGCCTGCCGCCAATCAAGACACGGAGGCGCAGGGAACCAGGACCACCCGCTGCCCCAACCAGCACAGCCCGATTTCGCCTCCACCATTTGCCACCCCGAGCACGAAAGACACGCGGCGACGCGGTAAAACCGAGGGGACAGGAGGCGACTCTCCCACCCCGCGGATCATGAGGAGTGGATGCCTTGAAGACCGCGCCAGCCCCTGCTCAAGAAATGGGCCGCTACCCATGCCTCCTTCCGGGAAGGCGCAGCCCATTTATCATGATGTGACACATGCGCGTGAAACCGCCCCACGCAGTCGCCCACGCCACGCGATGCCCTCCAGTTGCCAAGTTGTGGGAAGCACACATGAAGGGTAAACCGCCTACTGCCCACAAGACCGCTTTGGGCCTGACCCAACAACGTGTCGCTACTATGTGTGGCCCAGGTCTGGGCTCTGCTGGTAGACAAAACTAGGGGCACATTTTGTACCCTTTACCATGCACGGCAGACGAGCCGCTGCCTGACCACACCAAGCAGAGCGAGGGAGGTGAGCCATGGTTAGACCGGCCCAAGACGGCCGAGCAACGACAAGGACCAAGGCCAAAGATTAGATGGACGAGCAGGTTTCCCTGCAAGGACCCTTGTCAAGTAGCCTCAAGAGCCCCAAGACCCTTGTCAAGCAGCTCACCCACGCCACCGAGTGAGCCACCCCGAGCCCACCAACACCGACAAGTGCATCGGACAGGGCTCGGGAGGCACCTCCGTGGTGGCATGCAGATCTTTGTGAAGACAAAGAATAGTCAAAGTCAAATGAGGATAGGAAGGCAGCCATCCGCCGAAGAAACCCACAAGACCCTCGGCAAGATCCTGTTGGGACGCCAAGGCCACGGTAGGACCCTTGCTGGGCCACCACAAGACACTTGCTGTGCCACCCGCAAGGCACCCGCCAAGCGCACCAACAGGCCACTGCCAGCCCGCACCAGCTAAGTCTCCGCCACTGCTCGCATGCAGCTGCCGACCCAACCAGTGGCATGCACTGTGGCAACATGAGCCCTTCGTGGAGGCTCCACCATCACACCAGCTGCCTCGCCGCTTACATGGCACCGCATGCATTGCTGGCCATGCGCGGTCAAAGCTTGAAGATGGCGACGACGGACGAGCCTCGCCTGCTCCCCGATAAAGCAAGAGGACACCTAAGCGATGCATTAAATGCACTCTTGTCTCAGAATTACAGGATAACCTCGCTAATGTTGACCTTTTCCACCTCCTGTAGCATCGTGGCAGCCCTTTATCCTATAAAAGGAGGCCAAAGGCGGCTGTGAGAAGGATTCGCTTTTGGAGCTCATACACCCCGTAGCTAGTTCAAGAACTCAAATATACATCCACCAAAGTAGGAGTAGGGTTTACGTCCTCGCGCCGTAACCTCGGATAAAAGAACCACATGCCTCTATTAGACCCACTCTTCTCTCAACCCGCGCTTCAAGAACCGCAAAGAGGGATTTGTGATCCCATAGGTGTCGCTTTCCAACCGACAAGCCCAAGCCTCGCAACATCAACAGCTGGGTAGATTTCACTTAAGTTCATCCAACTTCACCAGACTACAAGCAGCCTCCCAAGCCCCGCCAGCTCGCTATGCGCTCAAGGCCCGACGAGTCCAATTCGCGACTACCCGACGCTGTGGGATGAATCACAAGTAACACCGCGAAGGGGTGCATGAGGTCCAAGTAATCGAGTATTTCACCGCGGGTGCCAGAAGGTACTCTTATCGCTAATCGACCGCTGACGAGCTTGCCACACCGACGAGCTGCTGATCATAGCGCATAAGCACATCATCGCCGACTCTCCATGAAGTCGGAGCTCCGAGTGTATGCTCGGGAAGGTGCTCCTCCTATCAACTCCGGCCGAGACAATAAAGCCGGGCGCCACCCTAACGACAACAAGCACAAAGCCCCCCAGCCGGCTGAGGGCAATTGCCTGTCAAACCGCGGATCTCGGTAGGGGTCCCAACTGCAGGCCTAGGCGGATGGTATAGGAGACAAGGGACACGATGTTTTACCAGGTTCGGGCGCTCTTAATGGAGGTAAACCTCACGCCCCGCTTGATTAATATTGATGATGTGTTTACAAGAGTAGATCTACCACGAGATCAAAGAGGCTAAACCCTAGAAGCTAGCCTATGGTATGATTGTTGTTCGCTCACGGATTAAAACCTCCGTTTATATAGACACCGGATAGGGTTAGGGTTTAGGTTACAATGGTAGGAGATCTATATATCCAGACGCAAGCTTGCCTTCCACGCCAAGGAAAGTCCCATCCGACACGGGACTAAGTCTTCAATCTTGTATCTTCATAGTCTTGGAGTCCGCCGATGATGATAGTTCGCTATCCGACACCCCCTACCCGAACTCCTCAAGAGTCCTCGAACCAGGCTTCAATGACGACAAGTCCGCCGCATGTTGTCTTCGCATTGCAAGGCGGTTCTTCCTCCTAATAATTTATAGAAGATTGTGAACACTGGATAGTGTCCGCTCGCAAAAATAAATTCCACATACCACCGAGAGAGAATAATATTACACAAGATCAATCACGACGATTTTGGCGTGACGCCGCACCACTACCAAGCCTTCACTCAAATTGTTTTCATTGTTCCACCTCAACAAGAGAGAAGCGGTTTCTTGGCACGCCTTGTCGAAGGAGATCGTGTTCCCTTATTCCGGATTCCCATCAATACGAACGCGGTAACCCAACCGCCGCCATTGATTGTGACGCTTGGGAGATAAGCTAGTTTTACCGCGGTGGGGACACATGTTTTTGTCCGCCCATATAAGGATAAAGATCCAACCCTTTACCTCGCGCTTTCTTCCTCCTTGGCTTATCCATCTCCGCTAACTCGAGCTCCACCTAAGTCCGACTTCTCACCTCAACCTTCTCCAACTATGTCCGGAGCGGAGGCAGGATGGCCTCCTCCGCCACGGAGGGGCAGATCCAGAGCCGCGCGACGGATACTTGTCCAAAGAACATCGCAAGATCGGCTCCTCGACGAGGGAGAGCTCATTCCCAACCCCTGTGCCCCATGAGAGGGTAGTATTTCTTCCCCATTTCCCCGGGTCCGGCTTCCCGCTTCATCCCTTTGTCCGGGGCTCATGTTCTACTACGCCTAGATTTCCATGATCTGGCCTCAATTTCATCCTCAACATCTCGGGCTTATCGTCAGGTGCGAGGCCTTCCTCCCATCCAGCCCCACTTTGGCTTAGGCTCAAGACCTTCAAGTCAGTCAAGGTTGTGAAGGGCAGCTGCGGAGTGCGGAGGCCCATGGTGGGGTGGATGTCCCACGCTACGTGGGCTGGAGGGCACTTTCGGAAACCATCAAGGTGGCAATCGGGTGGTTCTACATCAGCCGCTGCGGACCTGATTGGGCAAGGCCCTCGAATTCAGATCCGCATTCCTACACGGCTCACCTCGGAGAGAGAGTGGCCGGATTTGGGGAATTCGAGGAGCTGACCGACTCCAAGCCCGATCCAAGTCGGTGGACAAGAAGCTCAAGCTTGTCAATGTAGTCCAGTCATGCTCATCCGCCGGATTCTCCCGCACAGCCGACGGGCTTCAACATGTAGGAGTTTGATCCAGCGCAGCACCGCACTCGAGCGGGCTCTTCGACACTACGCATTTAAGATGTCCGGAAGGTGCTATTCAAAGGCGCCGAAGCTCCCGCATCCGCCATCAAGATCGCTGGATTCATCTCGCAGCCCACCGACGGTAAGTGATTTCACCACTTGTTTTCCATAGTTTGGCTCTATGCGGATCTAAACTCCCTTTACCTTTGACAGAATGGCTGGCGAAGACCGAACGGATTACCTGTCCGCCCCATTGCCGAGGACCAGCGGATGCCCGCCTAACGGGTTGTTGGCCCGCACCCCACGTGGTGCCGGAGAAGAAGGCCAAGACGCCACGGGACTCCTAAGAGTTCCTGCCAGGTGCTATCGGATGATGAATCTGAGGCCGACTCCTCCCACCAAGGCGAGGAGGAGAAGAAGAGCCCCCCGGCCGGGAGGAAGAAAGGAAGGCCTCCCAACAAGGAGGCCAAGGATCCAAGAAGGAAAAACTCTTCTCTCGACCGCCTGCCAACGCCAGGACGATTTATTTAGGATCGGCCTCCAAGGCCAAGCCCTCGGCGAGATCGTAAGTATCCGACTTCCAATAACTTTAAGGTTTTTCCTTTTCGCCACATAATGTCTTTCTAATGCCGCATACAACCCCGCAGTCCGCCCAAGGATGATCTTCCAGTTTCCGAGCGGGTCCTTGCGCGCCGATATGGATTCCTTCCGATCGCCTCCACCGTGTCACGGACGACGCCGAGGTGAGATCCCAAGAAAGGACCCACCAGGAGGAGGAGGCCCCAAGGTGTCACAGACACCTTTTCGACTTTCACAGACCGACTCAGCCTCGAGGCCACAAAGGGTTCCGGAGTCCGCGGGCTACCCTTCAGAAGAAGGGCAAGACCGCGACGCTGCCTCCATCCAACCGAGGTGCCGGATATTTGCTGGAGGCGCCAACGGCGCCCATCAAGAGGAACACCGTGACCGTTATGAGTGTGGTGATTCGAAGGTTCAGCTCGCCAAGAGCGGGTGATGAAGCCCGCAGAGCCTTCTAATGTGCTTTGAGGTAAGAATTTAATATATGTAAAATGGTACCACATAGACAAGAGTCTCCATGCTGGTTCGGTGTTCGGAAAGAAAAGCCGACCGAGGATCTTTAGAAAGATAAACGCAGGAGTCATAAAAATATGTCAATATGGGATTGCAGGTTGTCATTGACCTCCGCCAAGACCGATCATGGAGGTCAATACTTTGAAGGAAAACCTCGATGTCCGAGAACGAAGCTCGCCATGCCAAGAAGCAGCTCGAGGAAAAGAAGGTGAGTAATACCTATGAAAATTGTACCATGTAAAAGGATTGGTTGCAAGAAAATGACAAGGATAACGTGGGTATTGTAGGGGCCACTAAGAGGTGGCGACCAAGGAGGCGGTCGTGGCCGAACGCAATGCGCCGCGAATGCACCAAGCAAGAAAAGCAGGAGGCGGTGGCGGAGGTACAACAAGAGCTCCAAGATCTTGTGAAAAACATGAGAGCTTGAGCGTGACTCAAGACTCGAGAGTCTGAGCTTGCAACGGTCTTGAGAGTGCCAAAGCCTACAAGGCCTCCAGAGATTGAGGCGGTGAAGAAAATAGCAGCGGTAAGGCATTTTTCATGCAAAGTAAGCATGTGAGTGAGCACTACCGTTGCTTACCCGAATTCGAGCTCTCAGAGCGTTGCAGATCTTCCTCGCAGCGCGGTCCGATGCTGCCAGATTCTACCGGGCCGAGGAGGGAGCTCGACGGAGAAGGTCTTCGGTCTCAAGATGTCGAGGCCGACATCCGGCTTTAGCGACCAGTCAAGCAGCTGGTCGAGCTCCACAAGGCGGCCGAACAGGCCATGAAGGGCCTCATAGTTCGGCTGTGGCCAAGGAGGCCATGCCTGGGAGCTACTGCCTTGGGCGGCGGCTGATGGATGCGCGCCTGTAGAAGTCATCAAGCATTCCGCTTGTATTGAGGTGCCTGTCGGGCCCTTGCCCGCTGAAGGCATCACTGGGCAAGATGGATGCCCAAGCTCGTGACGGACCGCCACCAGAGGGCAAGGAGCATCGCACGCCGAGATGTATTATAAGAGTGTTCAAGGGCGCCTGCACTATTGCGGGTGAGTGCTCCAAAGATGTAATATTTGAGTAGACTCAGATTTTGTTATCCCATGCGCTGAAAACTTAGTTCATATGCGCTTAGCAACGCTTGTTAATTTAAAATATTACCTTCGGTATGGCTGTTTATCAAATCGAGAGATGGCAAGTCGTCGGCTTCAGCCCCCATGCCACGAAAGTGCTGGGGTTCGGGATAAACTTGAGCTTCTTGTTCCCATTTTTGGGTCCATCTAGGAGGCGCCAACACAACGTAACAAGGCAACCGGACTTATAATGCTTGAACACTCTCACTTAGCCATAGAATTCTATAATTTTAAATTTCTCGGCCCCTAGTCTTCGAAGGTCAATTTGGGGCGCTTATCCACGCCCGGACAAGATCCGCCTCGCCTAAGCGGCATAAGTTTAAGGACTCGCAAAAACTCAACAGCTGATCGGCTTCCGCCATCATGACGGGCCGTTTTAGCTTCCATCGAGGCGTTAACCCAACCGAATCGGAATCGCAGTGGTTCTCCTGCTACCTTAGCCGATATAACGGAACGTAAGGTACCAAACATGGGAGCCGGGCAAACCCAACTATTGACCCAAGACATGATTCGAGCCGATGTATATAGTGCTATAAGTCGGGTGCCGACTTGTGAAAGTGTTTGGACTCATTATACCATAATGCGGAAACATAAGCCCCGGTGTATATTAGCTGCACTAAAGTGTACGGATGCAACATGCCGTGAATGAACATATGTATGAAAAGAAATGCAATTATAAGCAAAAGGTGCTGCATTGTTTTATTCAATAAGTGCTGCTATGAATGCAAAACGATACAAATAGTGCGAGCAAGGTATGGGACTGTTACATGTCTCCAGGTAGGCTGCAGATTGGTGTATAAAAATGCTCGTAATGGAGACCACTTGATATTCGCTGTAGGCTTTATCCTTCCCCGGCTGTTGCATCGTGAGTTCAAGAGTTCACGACAGGCCTCCGACAAACGGAGTCCTCGTGGGATAAAAAGTAAAAGGTAAAAAGAAAAGAAAAGGAACGACACACTGAGAGCCCCGTGTGGTTGAGCCGCAACTGGTTTATCGTGGTCGTGCCCCTCTCCCATGCCCATGGTATCTTCGTGAGCGTAATGGTGTACGCAAGGACCTGCTTTGACGCTTCGCAGGGCTGGGGTTGGGGTCACGACTGCTGCTCCGAACGCGCAGTGTGGTCTTTGTAAGTTACCCGCCGCTATTGTCCGCCGCTTAACGGCCGGACTCGAGAATTGCCTTAAGAGGCTGCATTGCACTTCCGCTGAGAGTCAGCTGTATGTTCGCGGCGAGAGAACGCTCGCTGTATCCATTGACCGTGATGACTCGAGGGCCTCGCATCTTGAGCTTGAGGTATGCGAAAGCGGCACCGCTGCTGAACTTTGCAACGCTGCACGTCCGAGCAAGGCATGATAGCCGCCATGAACGGGACTATGTCAAAGATTAACCTCGCTTCGAAGTTACCGGATCCGGACCACTTCAGCAGTAATTGAGCCCGCACAATTGGCTTTACACCTGGTATGACGCCAAGGTCGCTGGTAGGTTTAACTTGAGGGGTCTATGCCCATTTTGCGACCGATCCCGCTAAAGCAGGTTCAGTTGCTGCCGCCATCCATCGTGACTCGTTAGGTGAAATCCATCGCATTATTGTCTAAGACCGCGCGAATCCACCGTGGCGATGTCGGTGGGTGGTCCTTCGGTCAAAAGTGATCGGGCAGAGGACCATGGATTGAACTCGGGCAACCGCTCCATCGCGAGACATCCTCGAGTGCACGCTCGCCTCCCTTTGGGTATGTGCATTGCGATATCATGTTCACCGTCCGACCTGTGGGGAAACCCTTCGCCCTCTATTGTTCGGGCAGTTGTCTGGCCTCGCCATTGCTATGCAGCCCCTTGTCATTGTTTTCGCAATTAACTCTGCTCGTTGAATACCCAACAGTCCCCGGTGGTTAGCTGGTTTTTTAGGTGCCGTATCCGCACAAGCGGTCGAGTATTCGGTCCAAATTGGACGGACCCGGAGTAGTTCTTTTGAATGACTTTTTCCGCTGACCGGTTTAGAGCCTCAATCCGTGATGGGCCGATCTCAATGTTGTCGCCAACGCGCGCTTTGTTTTGTTACGACGCTGCCTCGCCATTTTGGTCCCAAGTCCGACTGCCAGAATTTTTGCTGAGGTTGTTGCGCATAGCTGCTACTGTCCTCACCCGCCAGGCGGGTCATGAGTGATGTGAGGGCTGCCATGGATTTCGCTTTTCCCGTACTAGGTGCCGGGCAAGCCACTCGTCATGATGTTATGCTTGAAGGTCATGAGGGCCTGATCCGGACAATGACGATTTGGTTTTTCTTGGTTAAGAACCGCGGTACGTAATTGTCCGCCGATTCGTCTTTGCCGCTGAATTATGTGGCTTAGGTCATCGCCGCCGGTGGTCGCATATAAGTGCCCCGGAAGTTATCGAGGAATGCGGCTTCAGTCCTCCCAGCTCCCAATTGACTCTACCGCAAGCTGTTGATCCAATGCCGGGCTGGTCTTTTGCTTGAGGGGAGGTATTTGATGGCATGAAGATCGCCACCGCTGGGCCATGTGGATGTGAAGGAGATAGTCTTCGATCCAAACCGCTGGGTTTGTTGTGCCATCATAGGATTCAATATTGACGAGTTTAAACCTTCGGGATTTGATGATCCATTACTGCCTTCGTGAAGCATAGTGGGTGTGCGGCGCTCAGATCGGGCGATATCACGACGGAGCTCAAAAGAGCTTTGTCTGCTTTTGTTCGCCCGCCGACTTACTCGTCCGGGCGCGACATTGTCGCCACGCACTGTATCACGATCCGTAGATCGATCTTGATTGTCTTGCCTTGTCCTCCAATATATCTCGCGGTCAGAGCGCCCTCCGCCGGTGCTTTTGAGCGATGCCGGGTACGGTTCTAGTGAAGGGCCTAGAGGCCTTCGTCGCGAACCACGGGTTGTCGGTCAGCCGTGTTGTCTCCTCGGTGATGCGGGTTCGTAAGCCTCCTCCTCTAATCGGGGAGCAGCTTATGCTTAGGGTAGCTTTTGAGGGCGCTCGAGCTCATGCTCTTCGCCGCGAGGACTTCAGTCCATCCGCGGGCTAGCAGATCCTCGATCAGCTCTAAGTCGTTGTTGCTTTTTTGAGGCTATTCGCCGCGGGCTATGCCGCCGCCTAAAACGCCTTGTTGGACGGGATTCTCAGCACGGCATTCATCGCGCCGAGGCTTGCTTGCCTCGAGGGGAGGCATATAATCCTCACTCTTCTTCTCGCCGCTTCTCGTGAGGGTCGGCGCTCCATCTTCCGCGCCGGATCTTGCTGGAGTGGATTGTCTTCGCACTGTCCGTGTATTGTTATCTCCGGTGCCGGAATCTTCATTCTTGCTATGGATTTAGAGCGCGCCACGGCAAGTTTGGGCTGCTTCGAGGGTCATCCTGTTCCATCGCTGCTCCCATCTTTTGGGATGTCCACCATGTATATGTCGATGACGAGGTGGCCTTCCAGCGTCTCGTAGGCGCGGGTCTTGGTCGCCTCCGCATCGCCGCCCATACCGCCGATGTCTTCGAGTCGTAGTCTAGCATGTCGGTTAGATCGCCGACAGCGGCTACCAAGTGGGTGGTGGTGGGCGAATTTCTTCAGTCGCATCTCAACCTTCCCGACCGTAATCCGCCAGGCTCTCAGATAAAGAGAGAGACTTTAGTGAATTTAGGATGTCGCCAAAGGGCGAAAGGCTGAAAGATGTCCGCGCAGTGAACTCCATGACGGGCGCCCAATCGGATTCGATTGGCAAGGGCGGAGGTTCGGAGTCCGAGAGGAGTCCGCACCCCGGAGTCGTCTTCGCAGCGACAGACGGAGTTCGCCTCGATCACCAGATAGATTAAAGCCCCGAGGCGGTGTCCAACCACTCATCCTCGACAGGAATCCGCCTCGATTAAGGGTCGAGCGGACTCGTGCGCCTCCTGGCACGTGCTCGCCGCGCAGCCAGATCATGCCCATCGAGACAAGGCGCGTTGGCTGCGGTTGCTCGAACTGGCCAAGATCAAGTCTCCGGATATCGGCCGATAGTTTAAACTTCAAAGCTGGCTCGACGGTGTATGTAGCTTTAGATCGCTCCGATGGCAAGCAAATTGGCTCAGCAGTAAAGCCGCCGAACACTAAGATCTGTCGGGAGAAAAGTCTCACCGACCGTGATCGCTGTTGATGATCGGCGAGCCATCGGGCCTATCGGTGATCAAAACAAGAAGACAACGATCATGACGTAAGACGACGAAGTCCGAGAGCAAGGGTTCCGTATACGGAGGCTATGTGCTGATGGGCATTACCGTGATACCTCTCACCGCCACCAAGCAAGGCGCGAGGTTACAAGAACAGCCGCTGCTCGACCGAAGCTACTAAAGTGGTCAGCGACGCCTCATCTTTTGACGCCGAGGACCACCTCGATCGCACTACCGCTGGTCGGGTGTTTGCCGCTGTTGGTTTCGCCAAAATACGCAACCTCAGGTGAAGAAGATGTTGGTTGACGGCGGGTCACCGAACCTGATCTCGCTTGCCGTGACAAAAGGTTGCAAATCCCCGACGGAGACCTCGAGGAAACGGGCACGCTTGTGGGTCAATTCGGGAGAAGCCAGCCAAAGGAAAGGTCACATTCCCATGACATTTGAGGAGAGTTGAACTAATGGACGAAGAGGATTGCCGACCGCCGAGATCCCCTTGCCCTACAACGATCCTCGCCACCCAAGACTAGCTAAGCTCATGGCGGCGCTACACTACGCCACAACATGCTAAAGATGCCCGCCGCTCACCATCATCTCCCCCCGACAAGAAGGATTGCCATTGATTCAAGGCCACCTTCTATCGGGAAGTGCCAGCGGCTGCCGCCAAATAGAACAAGATATGACTCTATATGAATGCCCGTGTAATGGATGGTGCAATGAATCAAGAGTGACATATGAAAAATAATGGTGGTTTTGCCACAAATACGATGTCAACTACATTATCACGCAATGGCAATATGACAAAAGTAATGTATGTCATAATAATGATGATGGAACGAACTGGAAAGTTATGGCAATATATCTCGGAATGGCTATGGAAATGCCATAATAGGTAGGTATAGTGGCTGTTTTAAGGAAGATATAAGGAGGTTTATGTGTGATAGAGCGACGATCACGGGTTGGATGCACCGCAGTTTGCACCAACTCTCAAGGTGAGAAAGGGCAATGCACGGCATCAAGAGGCTAGCAATGGCGGAAAGGTAAAAGTGCGATAATCCATGGACTCAACATTAGTCAAAAGAACTCATATACTTATTGCAAAAATTTATAAGTCATCAAAAAAGTTCTAGGGGGATAGATTGGTAGAAAAGACCATCGCCGTCCCGACCGCCACTATAAGGATGCACAAGCTGTGCACACATGTTTCAAATTTGTTACACAACTTTAACCATACGCGCATGCTACGGACTTGCAAACTTCAACAAAAGTATTTCTCAGATTCACAATTATCAACTAGCACGACTTTGATATTATTACCTCCATATCTCAAAACAATTATCACATCAAACTTATCTTAGTATTTAATTCACTCAAAAGAAAGTTTCACATCTTGAACACTAAGTATATTAACATTACAAATTACCATGCTATTAACGACTCTCAAAATAATCTAAGTGAAGCATGAGAGTTCATCTATTTCTTCAAAATAAAACTACCATCGTTTCAAAAGATATAAGTGAAGCACTAGAGCAAAAACAAACTACTCAAAAAGATATCATGAAGATCAATGAGTAGTCGAATAATTGTGCAACTATGTGAAGACTCTTTAACATTAAGGAGTTTCAGATCTTGGTATTGTATTCAAACAGCAAGCAAAACAAAATAAAATGACAATGCAAGGATAGCACAACTCATGTGAAGAAGCAAAAACTTAGGCTCAACCGATACTAACCGAGTAGTTGTGAAGAAAAGGTGGATGCCTACTGGGCATCCCAAGCTTAGATGCTTGAGACTTCTTAAATATTATACTGGGTGCCTTGGGCATCCCAAGCTTGAGCTTTTGTGTCTCCTTAATTCCTCTCATATCATGGTTTCTCTTTTTATCAAAAGCTTCATTCACAACAAACTCAACAAGAACTCGTGAGATAGGTTAGTATAAACCAATGCAAAACCTTATCATTTCCTACTTTAACAAATTACTAAGATTATCATTCAACATTGCATACTAAATGCCTCTGCATATTTAATACTCCTATCCTTAAATAGAATCATTAAACAAGCAAACATATGCAAACAATGCAAACATAACAGCAATCACAAAACAGTATAGTCTGTAAAGAATGCAAGATTCATCATACTTTCCTAACTCCAAAATTATGAACTAAAATTCCCACTGTAGTAAATTTATCAGAGCTCATTATGCAAAAATATTCAACATTATACCACTCTCTGACTTTTCTAGGGAATTTTTGCAACAGCGTAAACTTTCTGTTTTCAAACAGCAACATGCATACTTGCAAAATAAGCATGGCAAAAGCTATACTTGACATTTTTATTGAAACTAAAGATGCAAAACATTATTCTAACTAACATAAAGCAAAGCTAATAAAATGACGCTCCAAGCAAAACACATATCATGTGGTGAATAAAATATAGCTCCAAGTAAAGTTACCATGAACGAAGATTTAAAGAGGGATGCCCGGCATCCCCAAGCTTAGGCTCTTGATTATCCTTGAATATTACCTTAGGGTGCCTTGGGCATCCGCAAGCTTAGGCTCTTGCCACTCCTTATTCCATAGTCCATCGAATCCTTACCCAAACTTGAAAACTTCACAAGACAAAACTTAACAGAAAGCTCGTGGAGTCTAGCGTAAAAGAAAACAAAACACCACTTCAAGGTACTGTAATGAACTCATTCTTTATTTATATTGGTGTTAAACCTACTGTATTCCAACTTCTATGGTTTATAAACTATTTTACTAGCCATAGAGTCATCAAAATAAGCAAACAACACAATGGAAACAGAATCTGTCAAAAAGAACAGTCAGTAAATCAGAATCAACGCAAACTTCTGGAACCAAAAATATTGGTGGACCTGAGGAATTTGTCTAGTAATCATCTGAAAAAGAATCAACTAAATAGCACTCTCCAGTAAAAAGTTGAAGCTAATCTCGTGAGCGCTAAAGTTTCTGTTTTTTACAAGATGATCATAAGACTTCACCCAAGTCTTCCCAAAGGTTCTACTTGGAACAAACACTAATTAAAACATGAAACCACATCTAAACAGAAGCTAGATGGATTATTTATTCCTAAACAGAATCAAAAAGCAAGAAAATAAAATAAAATTGGGTTGCCTCCCAACAAGCGCTTGTCGTTAAAGCTCCTAGCTAGGCATGATGATTTCAATGATGCTCACATAAAGATAAGAATTGAAACATAAAGAGAGCATCATGAAGAATATGACTAGCACATTTAAGACTAACCCACTTCCTATGCATAGGATTTTGTGAGCAAACAACTTATGGGAACAAGAATCAACTTGCATAGGAAGGAAAACAAGCATAACTTCAAACTTTACATAGAGAGAAACTTGATATTATTGCAATTCCTACAAGCATATATTCCTCCCTCATAATAATTTTCAGTAGCATCATGAATGAATTCAACAATATAACCAGCACCTAAAGCATTCTTTTCATGATCTACAAGCATAGAAAATTTACTACCTCCACATAAGCAAAATTCTTCTCATGAATAATAGTGGAGCAAACTCAACTAAATAACTATCTTGTGATTGAAAATTAAGATCAAGATGAAAAGTTTCATGGTTATCATTATTCTTTAAAGCATACGTGTCATCACAATATCATCATAGATAGGAGGCATGCTTTCATCATAATAAATTTGCTCATCAAAGCTTGGGGACAAAATATATCATCTTCATCAAACATAGCTTCCCAAGCTTGTGGCTTTGCATATCATTAGCATCATGGATATTCAAGGAATTCATACTAACAACATTGCCATCATGCTCATCATTCAAATATTTAGTGCCAAACATTAATGCATTCTTCTTCTAACACTTTGGCACAATT
This sequence comes from Aegilops longissima, assembly GCA_021605205.1. Lineage (NCBI taxonomy): Eukaryota > Viridiplantae > Streptophyta > Magnoliopsida > Poales > Poaceae > Aegilops > Aegilops longissima. The sequence goes on along the minus strand of CM038680.1, from coordinate 245,980,831 downwards.
TTCCTTTCCATCATACTCACGAAAGATATTAAAAGTGAAGCGTATGAGACAAACTCAATTCCATTTTTGTAGTTTTCTTTTATAGACTAACTAGTGCTAAAACAAGAAACAAAAGATTCGATTGCAAGATCTAAAGATATACCTTCACTTACCTAGCCTCCCCAGAACGGCGCCAGTAAAAGAGCTTGATGTCTACTACACAACCTTCTTCTTGTAGACGTTGTTGGGCCCGTAGTGCACAGGTTTGTAGGACAGAGAAAATTTCCTCAAGTGGATGACCTAAGGTTTATCAATCCGTGGAGGCGAGGATGAAGATGGTCTCTCTCAAACAACCCTGCAACCAAATAACAAAGAGTCTCTTGTGTCCCCAACACACCCAATACAATGGTAAATTGTATAGGTGCACTAGTTCGCCAAGAGATGGTGATACAAGTGCAATATGGATGGTAGATAAAGGTATTTGTAATCTGAAATAATAAAACAGCAAGGTAACTAAAGAGAAAAGTGAGCGAAACGGTATTGCAATGATAGGAAACAAGGCCTAGGGTTCATACTTTCACTAGTGCTCTTCAACAATAATAACATAATTGGTCACATAACTATCCTCAACATGCAACAAAGAGTCACTCCAAAGCCACTAATACCGGAGAAAAAACGAGAGATTATGGTAGGTACGAAACCACCTCAAAGTTATTCTTTCCAATCAATCCGCTGGGCTATTCCTATAAGTGTCACAAACAGCCCCAGAGTTCGCATTAGAATAACACCTTAAGACACAAATCAACCAAAACCCTAATGTCACCTAGATACTTCATTGTCACCTCAAGTATCCGTAAGCATGATTATACGATATGCATCACACAACTCAGATTCATCCAACCAACATAAAAGTACTTCAAAGAGTGCCCCAAAGTTTCTACCGGAGAATCAAGAACGTGCAACCCTATGCATAGGTTCATGGTGAACCCGCAAGTTGGTCACCAAAACATACATCAAGTGGCACATGATATCCCATTGTCACCACGGATAAGCACGGCAAGACATACATCAAGTGTTCTCATAAAAGACTCAATCCGATAAGATAACTTCAAAGGGAAACTCAATTCATCACAAGAGAGTAGAGGGGAGAAGAAAATAAGATCCAACTACAATAGCAAAGCTCGATACATCAAGATCGTGCTATAGAGGGAACACGAGAGAGAACACGAGAGAGAGAGATCAAACACATAGCTACCGGTACATACCCTCAGCCCCTGGGTGAACTACTCCTCCTCGTCATGGATAGTGCCGATGATGAAGATGGCCACGGAGATGGATCCCCTCCGCAAGGTACCGAGAGGGGCCCCATTGGTTTTTGGTGGTTTTGAGGCTTGCAAGCATGAACACCCAATCTAATCTTCTGCCTGGAAGTTTTAGGGTACGAGGTATATATGGGTGAAAGGAGTACGCCGGTGGAGCTACGGGGCCCACGAGGCAGTGGGGGCGCACCGGGGGCACTGAGCACCTCTCGTGATCTTCCGACGTGGGGTCCAAGTCCATCGTGGGTTTCCTCCAAAAATAACTTCTCCATTGATTTCGCTCCGCTTGACTCCGGCTCGATATTCCTTTTCCTCAAACACCTAAATAGGCATAAACAAAGAATCTGGGCTGGGCCTCCTTAATAGGTTAGTCCCAAAATAATATATAAGTGGATAATAAAGCCCAATATTGCCTAAAACAGAGATAATATAGCATGGAGCAATCAAAATTATAGATACGTTGGAGACGATCACTACCGGCAAACCATCGCCAGAGGAGAGGCTGTGTGCGATGTTGCTGCCGCCAAGACTCGCTCAGCGCTGGGAGTCCGACGCCTAGTCGGATTGGCCCCCGCTATCCGTTCGCTATCCTCCTCCTCGCTACTTTTGCTCGAGGAAGAGCTTCATCGCCGTAATCTCCATCGGAGGAGCTGTCCACAGCACTTCAAAGTAGTCCCAACTCCCCAAAGACCTTGACGGAGAGTAGGCCGCCCTCCATCAATTTGAGGATGAGCCCCACACGTCGCGGAATGCGAGTGAACGCTCTTCCACCCATGACGGAGGTACATGACCGAGGAGCCGAGAGTCAACGCCGACCAAGGTGGCCCCTGCCCTCCGCAACCCCTCATGCAATCTCGGGATTGGCCGGTCACGCCCATCTCCCTCGCAAACAGGCGGAAGACGAAGACGGCGACGCTGAGGCTGGCGCAGCCTAATGAAGAACTCCACGGGCCGGTTCTCGATGTGGCCTTCCATCGAAAGGCACTATGGGCGGGGCGGTGCTGGCTGCCGCCGCCTCCTCTTCCCCGAAAGCACCGCGACTCTACCCCGACCACCCACGTTTCGCCCTCCTCTTCTCGCGGCCGCTCGCCACGAGCCGTGAGGAGGAGGGATGCATTGTCGAGCGCGACTTCGCCGCCACCGTCAAGGACCGGACTTTCTCCATGACGAATGGAAGGAAGGGCAGAAACGAAGGGAGGTAGAAGATGAAAGAATGCGATGCCATCTCCTTCCGCCTTTTATAAAGGAACGGGTTAGCTCGTCGCCTGCCGCCAATCAAGACACGGAGGCGCAGGGAACCAGGACCACCCGCTGCCCCAACCAGCACAGCCCGATTTCGCCTCCACCATTTGCCACCCCGAGCACGAAAGACACGCGGCGACGCGGTAAAACCGAGGGGACAGGAGGCGACTCTCCCACCCCGCGGATCATGAGGAGTGGATGCCTTGAAGACCGCGCCAGCCCCTGCTCAAGAAATGGGCCGCTACCCATGCCTCCTTCCGGGAAGGCGCAGCCCATTTATCATGATGTGACACATGCGCGTGAAACCGCCCCACGCAGTCGCCCACGCCACGCGATGCCCTCCAGTTGCCAAGTTGTGGGAAGCACACATGAAGGGTAAACCGCCTACTGCCCACAAGACCGCTTTGGGCCTGACCCAACAACGTGTCGCTACTATGTGTGGCCCAGGTCTGGGCTCTGCTGGTAGACAAAACTAGGGGCACATTTTGTACCCTTTACCATGCACGGCAGACGAGCCGCTGCCTGACCACACCAAGCAGAGCGAGGGAGGTGAGCCATGGTTAGACCGGCCCAAGACGGCCGAGCAACGACAAGGACCAAGGCCAAAGATTAGATGGACGAGCAGGTTTCCCTGCAAGGACCCTTGTCAAGTAGCCTCAAGAGCCCCAAGACCCTTGTCAAGCAGCTCACCCACGCCACCGAGTGAGCCACCCCGAGCCCACCAACACCGACAAGTGCATCGGACAGGGCTCGGGAGGCACCTCCGTGGTGGCATGCAGATCTTTGTGAAGACAAAGAATAGTCAAAGTCAAATGAGGATAGGAAGGCAGCCATCCGCCGAAGAAACCCACAAGACCCTCGGCAAGATCCTGTTGGGACGCCAAGGCCACGGTAGGACCCTTGCTGGGCCACCACAAGACACTTGCTGTGCCACCCGCAAGGCACCCGCCAAGCGCACCAACAGGCCACTGCCAGCCCGCACCAGCTAAGTCTCCGCCACTGCTCGCATGCAGCTGCCGACCCAACCAGTGGCATGCACTGTGGCAACATGAGCCCTTCGTGGAGGCTCCACCATCACACCAGCTGCCTCGCCGCTTACATGGCACCGCATGCATTGCTGGCCATGCGCGGTCAAAGCTTGAAGATGGCGACGACGGACGAGCCTCGCCTGCTCCCCGATAAAGCAAGAGGACACCTAAGCGATGCATTAAATGCACTCTTGTCTCAGAATTACAGGATAACCTCGCTAATGTTGACCTTTTCCACCTCCTGTAGCATCGTGGCAGCCCTTTATCCTATAAAAGGAGGCCAAAGGCGGCTGTGAGAAGGATTCGCTTTTGGAGCTCATACACCCCGTAGCTAGTTCAAGAACTCAAATATACATCCACCAAAGTAGGAGTAGGGTTTACGTCCTCGCGCCGTAACCTCGGATAAAAGAACCACATGCCTCTATTAGACCCACTCTTCTCTCAACCCGCGCTTCAAGAACCGCAAAGAGGGATTTGTGATCCCATAGGTGTCGCTTTCCAACCGACAAGCCCAAGCCTCGCAACATCAACAGCTGGGTAGATTTCACTTAAGTTCATCCAACTTCACCAGACTACAAGCAGCCTCCCAAGCCCCGCCAGCTCGCTATGCGCTCAAGGCCCGACGAGTCCAATTCGCGACTACCCGACGCTGTGGGATGAATCACAAGTAACACCGCGAAGGGGTGCATGAGGTCCAAGTAATCGAGTATTTCACCGCGGGTGCCAGAAGGTACTCTTATCGCTAATCGACCGCTGACGAGCTTGCCACACCGACGAGCTGCTGATCATAGCGCATAAGCACATCATCGCCGACTCTCCATGAAGTCGGAGCTCCGAGTGTATGCTCGGGAAGGTGCTCCTCCTATCAACTCCGGCCGAGACAATAAAGCCGGGCGCCACCCTAACGACAACAAGCACAAAGCCCCCCAGCCGGCTGAGGGCAATTGCCTGTCAAACCGCGGATCTCGGTAGGGGTCCCAACTGCAGGCCTAGGCGGATGGTATAGGAGACAAGGGACACGATGTTTTACCAGGTTCGGGCGCTCTTAATGGAGGTAAACCTCACGCCCCGCTTGATTAATATTGATGATGTGTTTACAAGAGTAGATCTACCACGAGATCAAAGAGGCTAAACCCTAGAAGCTAGCCTATGGTATGATTGTTGTTCGCTCACGGATTAAAACCTCCGTTTATATAGACACCGGATAGGGTTAGGGTTTAGGTTACAATGGTAGGAGATCTATATATCCAGACGCAAGCTTGCCTTCCACGCCAAGGAAAGTCCCATCCGACACGGGACTAAGTCTTCAATCTTGTATCTTCATAGTCTTGGAGTCCGCCGATGATGATAGTTCGCTATCCGACACCCCCTACCCGAACTCCTCAAGAGTCCTCGAACCAGGCTTCAATGACGACAAGTCCGCCGCATGTTGTCTTCGCATTGCAAGGCGGTTCTTCCTCCTAATAATTTATAGAAGATTGTGAACACTGGATAGTGTCCGCTCGCAAAAATAAATTCCACATACCACCGAGAGAGAATAATATTACACAAGATCAATCACGACGATTTTGGCGTGACGCCGCACCACTACCAAGCCTTCACTCAAATTGTTTTCATTGTTCCACCTCAACAAGAGAGAAGCGGTTTCTTGGCACGCCTTGTCGAAGGAGATCGTGTTCCCTTATTCCGGATTCCCATCAATACGAACGCGGTAACCCAACCGCCGCCATTGATTGTGACGCTTGGGAGATAAGCTAGTTTTACCGCGGTGGGGACACATGTTTTTGTCCGCCCATATAAGGATAAAGATCCAACCCTTTACCTCGCGCTTTCTTCCTCCTTGGCTTATCCATCTCCGCTAACTCGAGCTCCACCTAAGTCCGACTTCTCACCTCAACCTTCTCCAACTATGTCCGGAGCGGAGGCAGGATGGCCTCCTCCGCCACGGAGGGGCAGATCCAGAGCCGCGCGACGGATACTTGTCCAAAGAACATCGCAAGATCGGCTCCTCGACGAGGGAGAGCTCATTCCCAACCCCTGTGCCCCATGAGAGGGTAGTATTTCTTCCCCATTTCCCCGGGTCCGGCTTCCCGCTTCATCCCTTTGTCCGGGGCTCATGTTCTACTACGCCTAGATTTCCATGATCTGGCCTCAATTTCATCCTCAACATCTCGGGCTTATCGTCAGGTGCGAGGCCTTCCTCCCATCCAGCCCCACTTTGGCTTAGGCTCAAGACCTTCAAGTCAGTCAAGGTTGTGAAGGGCAGCTGCGGAGTGCGGAGGCCCATGGTGGGGTGGATGTCCCACGCTACGTGGGCTGGAGGGCACTTTCGGAAACCATCAAGGTGGCAATCGGGTGGTTCTACATCAGCCGCTGCGGACCTGATTGGGCAAGGCCCTCGAATTCAGATCCGCATTCCTACACGGCTCACCTCGGAGAGAGAGTGGCCGGATTTGGGGAATTCGAGGAGCTGACCGACTCCAAGCCCGATCCAAGTCGGTGGACAAGAAGCTCAAGCTTGTCAATGTAGTCCAGTCATGCTCATCCGCCGGATTCTCCCGCACAGCCGACGGGCTTCAACATGTAGGAGTTTGATCCAGCGCAGCACCGCACTCGAGCGGGCTCTTCGACACTACGCATTTAAGATGTCCGGAAGGTGCTATTCAAAGGCGCCGAAGCTCCCGCATCCGCCATCAAGATCGCTGGATTCATCTCGCAGCCCACCGACGGTAAGTGATTTCACCACTTGTTTTCCATAGTTTGGCTCTATGCGGATCTAAACTCCCTTTACCTTTGACAGAATGGCTGGCGAAGACCGAACGGATTACCTGTCCGCCCCATTGCCGAGGACCAGCGGATGCCCGCCTAACGGGTTGTTGGCCCGCACCCCACGTGGTGCCGGAGAAGAAGGCCAAGACGCCACGGGACTCCTAAGAGTTCCTGCCAGGTGCTATCGGATGATGAATCTGAGGCCGACTCCTCCCACCAAGGCGAGGAGGAGAAGAAGAGCCCCCCGGCCGGGAGGAAGAAAGGAAGGCCTCCCAACAAGGAGGCCAAGGATCCAAGAAGGAAAAACTCTTCTCTCGACCGCCTGCCAACGCCAGGACGATTTATTTAGGATCGGCCTCCAAGGCCAAGCCCTCGGCGAGATCGTAAGTATCCGACTTCCAATAACTTTAAGGTTTTTCCTTTTCGCCACATAATGTCTTTCTAATGCCGCATACAACCCCGCAGTCCGCCCAAGGATGATCTTCCAGTTTCCGAGCGGGTCCTTGCGCGCCGATATGGATTCCTTCCGATCGCCTCCACCGTGTCACGGACGACGCCGAGGTGAGATCCCAAGAAAGGACCCACCAGGAGGAGGAGGCCCCAAGGTGTCACAGACACCTTTTCGACTTTCACAGACCGACTCAGCCTCGAGGCCACAAAGGGTTCCGGAGTCCGCGGGCTACCCTTCAGAAGAAGGGCAAGACCGCGACGCTGCCTCCATCCAACCGAGGTGCCGGATATTTGCTGGAGGCGCCAACGGCGCCCATCAAGAGGAACACCGTGACCGTTATGAGTGTGGTGATTCGAAGGTTCAGCTCGCCAAGAGCGGGTGATGAAGCCCGCAGAGCCTTCTAATGTGCTTTGAGGTAAGAATTTAATATATGTAAAATGGTACCACATAGACAAGAGTCTCCATGCTGGTTCGGTGTTCGGAAAGAAAAGCCGACCGAGGATCTTTAGAAAGATAAACGCAGGAGTCATAAAAATATGTCAATATGGGATTGCAGGTTGTCATTGACCTCCGCCAAGACCGATCATGGAGGTCAATACTTTGAAGGAAAACCTCGATGTCCGAGAACGAAGCTCGCCATGCCAAGAAGCAGCTCGAGGAAAAGAAGGTGAGTAATACCTATGAAAATTGTACCATGTAAAAGGATTGGTTGCAAGAAAATGACAAGGATAACGTGGGTATTGTAGGGGCCACTAAGAGGTGGCGACCAAGGAGGCGGTCGTGGCCGAACGCAATGCGCCGCGAATGCACCAAGCAAGAAAAGCAGGAGGCGGTGGCGGAGGTACAACAAGAGCTCCAAGATCTTGTGAAAAACATGAGAGCTTGAGCGTGACTCAAGACTCGAGAGTCTGAGCTTGCAACGGTCTTGAGAGTGCCAAAGCCTACAAGGCCTCCAGAGATTGAGGCGGTGAAGAAAATAGCAGCGGTAAGGCATTTTTCATGCAAAGTAAGCATGTGAGTGAGCACTACCGTTGCTTACCCGAATTCGAGCTCTCAGAGCGTTGCAGATCTTCCTCGCAGCGCGGTCCGATGCTGCCAGATTCTACCGGGCCGAGGAGGGAGCTCGACGGAGAAGGTCTTCGGTCTCAAGATGTCGAGGCCGACATCCGGCTTTAGCGACCAGTCAAGCAGCTGGTCGAGCTCCACAAGGCGGCCGAACAGGCCATGAAGGGCCTCATAGTTCGGCTGTGGCCAAGGAGGCCATGCCTGGGAGCTACTGCCTTGGGCGGCGGCTGATGGATGCGCGCCTGTAGAAGTCATCAAGCATTCCGCTTGTATTGAGGTGCCTGTCGGGCCCTTGCCCGCTGAAGGCATCACTGGGCAAGATGGATGCCCAAGCTCGTGACGGACCGCCACCAGAGGGCAAGGAGCATCGCACGCCGAGATGTATTATAAGAGTGTTCAAGGGCGCCTGCACTATTGCGGGTGAGTGCTCCAAAGATGTAATATTTGAGTAGACTCAGATTTTGTTATCCCATGCGCTGAAAACTTAGTTCATATGCGCTTAGCAACGCTTGTTAATTTAAAATATTACCTTCGGTATGGCTGTTTATCAAATCGAGAGATGGCAAGTCGTCGGCTTCAGCCCCCATGCCACGAAAGTGCTGGGGTTCGGGATAAACTTGAGCTTCTTGTTCCCATTTTTGGGTCCATCTAGGAGGCGCCAACACAACGTAACAAGGCAACCGGACTTATAATGCTTGAACACTCTCACTTAGCCATAGAATTCTATAATTTTAAATTTCTCGGCCCCTAGTCTTCGAAGGTCAATTTGGGGCGCTTATCCACGCCCGGACAAGATCCGCCTCGCCTAAGCGGCATAAGTTTAAGGACTCGCAAAAACTCAACAGCTGATCGGCTTCCGCCATCATGACGGGCCGTTTTAGCTTCCATCGAGGCGTTAACCCAACCGAATCGGAATCGCAGTGGTTCTCCTGCTACCTTAGCCGATATAACGGAACGTAAGGTACCAAACATGGGAGCCGGGCAAACCCAACTATTGACCCAAGACATGATTCGAGCCGATGTATATAGTGCTATAAGTCGGGTGCCGACTTGTGAAAGTGTTTGGACTCATTATACCATAATGCGGAAACATAAGCCCCGGTGTATATTAGCTGCACTAAAGTGTACGGATGCAACATGCCGTGAATGAACATATGTATGAAAAGAAATGCAATTATAAGCAAAAGGTGCTGCATTGTTTTATTCAATAAGTGCTGCTATGAATGCAAAACGATACAAATAGTGCGAGCAAGGTATGGGACTGTTACATGTCTCCAGGTAGGCTGCAGATTGGTGTATAAAAATGCTCGTAATGGAGACCACTTGATATTCGCTGTAGGCTTTATCCTTCCCCGGCTGTTGCATCGTGAGTTCAAGAGTTCACGACAGGCCTCCGACAAACGGAGTCCTCGTGGGATAAAAAGTAAAAGGTAAAAAGAAAAGAAAAGGAACGACACACTGAGAGCCCCGTGTGGTTGAGCCGCAACTGGTTTATCGTGGTCGTGCCCCTCTCCCATGCCCATGGTATCTTCGTGAGCGTAATGGTGTACGCAAGGACCTGCTTTGACGCTTCGCAGGGCTGGGGTTGGGGTCACGACTGCTGCTCCGAACGCGCAGTGTGGTCTTTGTAAGTTACCCGCCGCTATTGTCCGCCGCTTAACGGCCGGACTCGAGAATTGCCTTAAGAGGCTGCATTGCACTTCCGCTGAGAGTCAGCTGTATGTTCGCGGCGAGAGAACGCTCGCTGTATCCATTGACCGTGATGACTCGAGGGCCTCGCATCTTGAGCTTGAGGTATGCGAAAGCGGCACCGCTGCTGAACTTTGCAACGCTGCACGTCCGAGCAAGGCATGATAGCCGCCATGAACGGGACTATGTCAAAGATTAACCTCGCTTCGAAGTTACCGGATCCGGACCACTTCAGCAGTAATTGAGCCCGCACAATTGGCTTTACACCTGGTATGACGCCAAGGTCGCTGGTAGGTTTAACTTGAGGGGTCTATGCCCATTTTGCGACCGATCCCGCTAAAGCAGGTTCAGTTGCTGCCGCCATCCATCGTGACTCGTTAGGTGAAATCCATCGCATTATTGTCTAAGACCGCGCGAATCCACCGTGGCGATGTCGGTGGGTGGTCCTTCGGTCAAAAGTGATCGGGCAGAGGACCATGGATTGAACTCGGGCAACCGCTCCATCGCGAGACATCCTCGAGTGCACGCTCGCCTCCCTTTGGGTATGTGCATTGCGATATCATGTTCACCGTCCGACCTGTGGGGAAACCCTTCGCCCTCTATTGTTCGGGCAGTTGTCTGGCCTCGCCATTGCTATGCAGCCCCTTGTCATTGTTTTCGCAATTAACTCTGCTCGTTGAATACCCAACAGTCCCCGGTGGTTAGCTGGTTTTTTAGGTGCCGTATCCGCACAAGCGGTCGAGTATTCGGTCCAAATTGGACGGACCCGGAGTAGTTCTTTTGAATGACTTTTTCCGCTGACCGGTTTAGAGCCTCAATCCGTGATGGGCCGATCTCAATGTTGTCGCCAACGCGCGCTTTGTTTTGTTACGACGCTGCCTCGCCATTTTGGTCCCAAGTCCGACTGCCAGAATTTTTGCTGAGGTTGTTGCGCATAGCTGCTACTGTCCTCACCCGCCAGGCGGGTCATGAGTGATGTGAGGGCTGCCATGGATTTCGCTTTTCCCGTACTAGGTGCCGGGCAAGCCACTCGTCATGATGTTATGCTTGAAGGTCATGAGGGCCTGATCCGGACAATGACGATTTGGTTTTTCTTGGTTAAGAACCGCGGTACGTAATTGTCCGCCGATTCGTCTTTGCCGCTGAATTATGTGGCTTAGGTCATCGCCGCCGGTGGTCGCATATAAGTGCCCCGGAAGTTATCGAGGAATGCGGCTTCAGTCCTCCCAGCTCCCAATTGACTCTACCGCAAGCTGTTGATCCAATGCCGGGCTGGTCTTTTGCTTGAGGGGAGGTATTTGATGGCATGAAGATCGCCACCGCTGGGCCATGTGGATGTGAAGGAGATAGTCTTCGATCCAAACCGCTGGGTTTGTTGTGCCATCATAGGATTCAATATTGACGAGTTTAAACCTTCGGGATTTGATGATCCATTACTGCCTTCGTGAAGCATAGTGGGTGTGCGGCGCTCAGATCGGGCGATATCACGACGGAGCTCAAAAGAGCTTTGTCTGCTTTTGTTCGCCCGCCGACTTACTCGTCCGGGCGCGACATTGTCGCCACGCACTGTATCACGATCCGTAGATCGATCTTGATTGTCTTGCCTTGTCCTCCAATATATCTCGCGGTCAGAGCGCCCTCCGCCGGTGCTTTTGAGCGATGCCGGGTACGGTTCTAGTGAAGGGCCTAGAGGCCTTCGTCGCGAACCACGGGTTGTCGGTCAGCCGTGTTGTCTCCTCGGTGATGCGGGTTCGTAAGCCTCCTCCTCTAATCGGGGAGCAGCTTATGCTTAGGGTAGCTTTTGAGGGCGCTCGAGCTCATGCTCTTCGCCGCGAGGACTTCAGTCCATCCGCGGGCTAGCAGATCCTCGATCAGCTCTAAGTCGTTGTTGCTTTTTTGAGGCTATTCGCCGCGGGCTATGCCGCCGCCTAAAACGCCTTGTTGGACGGGATTCTCAGCACGGCATTCATCGCGCCGAGGCTTGCTTGCCTCGAGGGGAGGCATATAATCCTCACTCTTCTTCTCGCCGCTTCTCGTGAGGGTCGGCGCTCCATCTTCCGCGCCGGATCTTGCTGGAGTGGATTGTCTTCGCACTGTCCGTGTATTGTTATCTCCGGTGCCGGAATCTTCATTCTTGCTATGGATTTAGAGCGCGCCACGGCAAGTTTGGGCTGCTTCGAGGGTCATCCTGTTCCATCGCTGCTCCCATCTTTTGGGATGTCCACCATGTATATGTCGATGACGAGGTGGCCTTCCAGCGTCTCGTAGGCGCGGGTCTTGGTCGCCTCCGCATCGCCGCCCATACCGCCGATGTCTTCGAGTCGTAGTCTAGCATGTCGGTTAGATCGCCGACAGCGGCTACCAAGTGGGTGGTGGTGGGCGAATTTCTTCAGTCGCATCTCAACCTTCCTAAACAAGACAATAAGGAAATAAATAAGCAAGCAACTTACGCTAGGCTATCACAGCTATTACATATATTACATCCTTTGGGCATCAAAGTTAGCCACCGGTGCAAATATAGGGAACAAAGCGACATATAAACGCATGACAAAACAAGTCGAAGCTGAAACCACTTTAGAAGAGCTCAAGAAACAATATCCTGGTACCCATAATGCTAGCAAGATGCTTAGCAAGATTATTAACTTTCTCTTGTTTGGCGCTTAAATCCTCCGGCACTTGCAGTTGCACCGAAAGTACACCACCGATGCAAATATAGGGAACAAAGCAGCATATAAATGCCGCGACAAAACAAGTCCAGAACTGAAACCACTTGAAGAGCTCAAGAAACAATATCACAGGTACCCATTGTGCGCCCCGATTCAATCGTACACTAATCATGCACGCATAAGCGTATACGATCAAGATCGAGGACTCACGGAAGATATCACAACACAACTCTAAAACATAAATAAGTCATACAAGCATCATAATACAAGCCACGGGCCTCGAAGGCTCGAATACAAGTGCTTTCGATCATAGGCGAGTCGGCGGAAGCAACAATATCTGAGTGCGGACATAATTAAATAAGTTTGCCTTAAGAAGGCTAGCACAAAGCGGGATACAGATCGAAGAGGCGATGCCTCCCTGCTCGATCCTCCTAACTACTCACAGTCGTTGTCGTGGGCTGCTGCGTAGTAGTAGGCACCTCCGGTGTAGTAGTCGTCATCGGACGGTGGCGTCGCTCCGGCTCGACATCAGTCGCAGCAATCGGATAGAGATAGGGGAAAAGGGGGGAACAAGGCAACCGTGAGTACTCATCCAAAGTACTCGCAAGTAAGGACTGAACTGCAGAATGCCAGAATAAGAGGGGGATAGCTAATCTTATCGAAGACTACGCTTCTGGCAGCCTCCGTCTTGCAGCATGTAGAAGAGAGTAGACTGAAGTCCTCCAAGTAGCATCGCATAGCGTAATCCTACCCGGCGATCCTCTCCTCGTTTCCCTATTAGAGAGCGACCACTGAGTTGTATCTGGCACTTGAAAGGGTGTGTTTTATTAAGTATCCGGTTCTAGTTGTCATAAGGTCAAGGTACAACTCCAAGTCTTCCTGTTATCGAAGATCACGGCTATTCGAATAGATTAACTTCCCTGCAGGGGTGCACCACATAACCCAACACGCTCGATCCCATTTGGCCGGACACACTTTTCTGGGTGATGCCCGGCCGTGGAAGATCAACACGTCGCAGCTCGACCTAGGCCAACAGAGCGGTCGAAGACGCGGTCTAAACCTAAGCGCCAGTGCAGGCCCATCGCCTTAGCACACCTCGCACGTTGTAACGCGGCGGAAGCGAACCTAGCAACCTCCATTACAAAGGAAGTCACGTTCACGCGGTCCAATGCGGCGCGCGCCGCTCGGTCGGCGTCACGAAGGCTTCGGCTGATACCACGACGCCGAGTGCCCATATCTTTCCCACGTAGTTGGTTAGTGCGTATAGGCAAGTAGCCAGACTCAGATCAAATACCAAGATCTCGTTAAGCGTGTTATTTGAAGTTACCATGAACGCCGACAGGGCCAGGCCCACCTCTCACCTAGGTAGTCTCAACCTGCCCTGTCGCTCCGCCACAAAGATCCGTCCAGAGGACCGTCGGGACAAAGGTCCTTTCAGCCCCCAATCTGTGAATCACTCGCGGGTACTCCTCAAGCCGACCCGACTTTAATCACCACATGTATCATGTATAAAGTATATAGTATATACCCGTGATCACCTCCCGAGTGATCACGGCCCGATAGTATAACTGTAGACGGACAAGAATGTAGGGCCAGCGATGGAAAACTAGCATCCTATACTAGGCATCTTTGGATTGCGTAAATGTAACAACGATGGTAGCAAGGACAAGGCTATGCATCGGGATAGGAATAACGGAAAGCAGTAACATGCTACACTACTCTAATGCAAGCAGTATAGAGAAGAATGGGCGATATCTGGTGATCAAGGGGGGGGGGGGCGGCTTGCCTGGTTGCTCTGGCAAGAGAGAGGGGTCGTCAACACCGTAGTCGAACGGGGTGGCAGCAGCGTCGGTCTCGTAGTCTATCAGAGAGAAGAGGGGGAAGAAACAATGAATACAATGCAAACAGATGCATAACGATGCATGACAAAGCAATATGTGATGCTAGGCGTGCCCTAACGCGGTATGAGGTGATACCGGTGAAGGGGGGAAACATCCGGGAAAGTATACCCGGTGTTTCACGTTTTCGGACAGATGAACCGGAGGGGGAAAGTTGCGAGTTCGATAGGTTAGGGATGCGTGGCGGACGAACAGGCTGTGAATCCGGATTCGTCTCGTCGTTCTGAGCAACTTTCATGTAGAAAGTATTTTCATCCGAGCTACGATTTATTTTCTATGGTTTTCTAAAGTCTTAATCATTTTCTGGAATTTATTTAATTAATTTAAATCAACATTATCCAGAATAGTATGGGATGACGTCAGCATGACGTATGTGTGATGTCAGCAGACGACAGTGCGGTTGACCTGGTCAACCAGGCAGGTGGGTCCCACCTGTTAGGGACTGTTTAGCTAATTAACAATAGTTAATTAGGCTAACTAGTTATTAGGTTAATTAATCTTAATTAGTTAAACTAAACATGATTAATTAAGTTAATTATTTAGTTTATTTATTTATTTATTTATTTTTATTATTAATTATTTATTTATTATATTCTTAATTCTTTTTTTAATAAAAATAAAAAAATGTTCTGGGCGTGGGGCCCATCTGTCATAGACCCCAAGGGCCATAGTGGGTTCGGGTGTGCGGTTAACGGGCATAGCCCGAACTGGTGCATGCCCGAGGCGCTGGCACGCCACGGCGCATGCTGGCCTTGGCGGCGTGGCTAGGGAGGCGGCGAGAGGTGAGGAGTGGGCCGTCATGCGAGCGAGGCGGAAGAGCAGAGGCAGCGGCCGACGCGAAGGCGGTATGGCGTGGCGGCGTGGGCGTGAGACGAGCGTAGCAGCGAGAGTGCACCGCGGAGCGGTTCAGGCGTGGGCGGTTGGTGCGGTGCGCGCAGCTGGAGCCAAGAAGCGGTGACCACGACGGGACAGCGGTAGCGCTGCACACGCACTGCAGGCGGCGACTACGAGTGGCGTGTGCGCGTGAGAGCGGTGACCGACGGCAGAGAGGGAGAGGCGGGGCCTCATCGAGGTTCGTAGGGGCGAAGCAGCAGTGCTGGGAGGCGACTTAGGGAGGAGGGCGAGGACGACGGGCGAGAAGCGAAGCGAGCGAGAGGGCGGGCGGCGATGGGCGATCCGGCGGCGGCGTCGGGCGGTCTCGTGGTGGGAGGGGAGGGGGCGAGAGCCCCCGATCCAGATCGGGTCGTGGGGTGGGGAGAGGAGCGAGTGGGGGAGTGGTGTGCGTGGGGGCTAGGGTTCGGTTACTCGAGGGGATAAGGTGGGACGGGAGGGGCCTCCTGGTGGCCTGATGGCTAGCTGGGTCGAGGCCCAGCGAGGGACGGGGGTTTTTCTCTTTTGCTTTAGTTTAGTTATTGTTTTCTGTTTTCTATTTTCTTTTATTTCTTCTTTTCTGTTTTATTGAATTTTTTTTGTTTTTATGAAATACCAAGTTGTACTTAAAATATTATTAATACTTATGCCACTACCATAATTAACTTGGCACCTAATACAAAATAGTTTGTAATTGTTTATTATTTTATAATCATTTAACTAATTGTTTTTGCTGTCATTTCTATTACTTTAGTGCATTTAGAATTTTTATTAAGAGATAATTTATCCACCAATATTTACTACGGATTATTTGACACATTAGGAACAATTTAGTTTTGACTTTTGAAAACTTTAATTGTTTAACTTAAATTCAAATTTTGAATATTCGTTTCGAACTAACGCGAGATTATCAACAGTAATCCGAGGTGACGTGGCATCGTTAACGTGGGGTTACTGTAGCCTAATTATCCGGGCGTCACACCCATAATGCTAGCAAGATGCTTATCAAGCTTATTAACTTTCTCTTGTTTGGCGCTTAAATCCTCCAAAGACTTGTCATTGCACCGTAAAGTATGCATATGAATTCTGCAGGGACTTCCTCAGTCCTTCGGCTTCCTGTCGCATAACATCTGATCGATGTCTTTCCACTTGAAGTTGAGACTCAAGAAGCCGAACTGATTCAGGTAGCGAGTTTGAAGAGCTGGTGCCAGCAGTAGTAGCCAGTAACTCGAACACTACATCAAGACAGGACTTTGGGGTTGTCTCAGTGTCTTCAATATAGGTTTTATCAGCTTTCTTGGAGACCAACATGGATGTCTCACTATCTTGAACCTTATCTGCATTACTTCCTTTACCATTGCATAACGAGGTACTCTTCTCCAATATTTTATCCGCGTTCTAAAAGAGAAACAAACAAACACATCACAGGTTTACAATGTAGTATATGAAACTCATTTTGGTAAACCAGTTCAGTAGTAAGGTGGACAGGATATGACATGAAACAAACATATATCTATGTAGTATGGTCCTTTGTATGGTCTATATCGTTCTAGTTTATGTTGCCAAATCAAGATAGATACAGATTCGAATCATATCTATTTAAGACAAAGCAGCATAGACAGAATATAAGTGTGGGAAACTACACAACAATAACAACACTTGTAATGTGCATGGCATGAGAACATAACTGTTTATTCAATTGAAACTGAAATCAACATAGAGCAAGTTACAACAGCAAACACGTTAAAGAAAGCGGGTTTAAAACATACCTATTGCGCCATTGGAGTTTGATTCGTCCTTCAAATTTGAAATTAGTTGGTATGAGTAAATACAGTGATGCAAGAGCAAAGTAGTATGAACTATAGCTACGGAACTGACACGAGAACAATTCTTCTTACGCTTTAGCGTTGACTTGGGGTTGGAGTGGTGTTCCTCGTGCTTTGGGCACATGAGCCTTACTAATCGCTTTCGTGTTTGGGTGCTCTGTGGTGGAGATGGTGCTGTGTCAACGGGAACCGGGTTACTATCTGCTGTGGTTGGGGTTAGAAGGGGTGTAGCTGGTTCTCTGTCCAACTGGGTAGGGGTACAATCTATGTGAGTTTGGGTTATGGGTGGTGGGGCTGGTTCTTGGGCAAGTACAACCGTGGTTCTATCTCCATCGACAGTTAGCACGATCTTTTCTGAAGATCGTGTTTTTACTCCCACAGATACTTCCATCACCCCCTCCAATTGAAATGGCTGATAAACACGAAAAGTAATTGAATGTACAGACATTGTAAGATAGACAGGTGCAATGGATAGTAGGGAAGAAAACAGGGCATGAAATAATTCACATTTATGTTGTCTAACCAAACAGAATAGCAGGACATAATTTCACATATATGATGGCTAATTTAACAGGATAGCATGACACAATTTCACATGTATGATGGCTAACTAAACAGGATAGAATGACATACTTCAAAATATGATGACTATGTAAATAGGATGACATGATATAACTATAGGATGTGTCTATTAAACTGGTTGGCATGCCATAAATCACAAACATGTCGTCGATGGAAACATGATGGCATGATATAATTCACGGATAGAATGACATAATTCAAAATATGATGACTATGTGAACAGGATGAGATGATATAACTATATTATGTCTTTAGAAAATGGGTTGGCATGCCATAATTCAGATACATGCTGTCTACGTAAACATCATGGCATGATATAATTCAAATATATGATTTATATACTATGGAAGTGAGCAGAGGGCAATCGCATATATGATGTGTCAACTAAGGAGATGGCATTCAATATTGTGTATATGATGTAAAAACTAAGCATTGCAATACAACATATGCATGATATGAGTAATATAACCCTGCCAAGTTTGAGCATACACCTCCGGGGGATAATAGGACTGGTCATTTGCCTCTGAATCCTCCTCTGAAGAGCTATCTGTAACCAGCAAGATATCTGCTTCAGCAGGTAGCATCGTATGCTCTGAAGACCTTGTTTTCACTCCAGATTTCTCCATCACCAATTCAAATGGCTGATGCACAGGAAGAGCAGTTGAATATACAAACATTGTCGACAAAAGCAATGAGAAATACAAAAAAAAGGACGGCATGATATAATTCACATATATGACGCTTGGCTAAACAGCATGGCATTGCATAATTCACATATATAATGCCTTGCAACAAGATAGCATTGCATAATTCACATATATAATGTCTTGCAACAAGATGGCATTGCATAATTCACATATATGGTAATTAGACACTAAACATGTGGCATTCACACAAAGCATGTCTAAACTAAGCAAATGACATAGCAATGCAAGATACCATACGCACGATATGAGCAACATAACCCTGCCAAGTTAGAGCATGCACCTCGGGGAATAGGACTGGTCATCTGTCTCTGAATCCCTCTCTGAGGAGCTATCTGTAACCAGCAAGACGTGCGCTTCGTCAGATAGCATTGTCTGCTCTGAAGACCTTGTTTCCACTCTAGATTTTTACATGACTGTGTGTAACATCCCAAATTTCCTATTTGGAATTTTTTACAATTATAGTTAAGCATCTATGCATCCTGTTTGAATTTGATTGCCATTTGGGTTTTCAGAGCTTTGAGTTTTCAAATTTGAATTCAAACTATGGCAAGTGGGAATCATTTCAAAAACTATGCCTGATAAATACTTGAGCAAAAGTATGAGAGGAGCAAACATGACACTCCAAAAATATCAGAGGAAAACCTTGCCAAAAGTTTTGAATTCAAACTTGAGATTTATTTGAATATTGGAAAAAATGAAATTTCATAAAGTTTGGATTTTGCCTTTGGAAAAATGTTCAAATGATAGGGAATTTTCCCCTGATCATTTTGGTATATATATGTCCTATATAAAATATTTATATTTATTAAGTTATCTCTGTTTTTGTTTTATTAAAAAATTAAAAAAAAACCCCAAAGCCGCCTGACCCCAGTTCTGGCCACCAATACCAAGACTGCCCACCAGGCCTGGCCTGCCAGGCCAATGAGCCAGCCAGCCGAGCCGGCCTCACCTCCTCGCCGAACCTGCTTGGCTCGGTCGACCGCCCGCCCGCGCCCCTCTCCCCACTGCCAGGCGGACCCCCCCTCCTTCAACCCCTCGCCCACGCCGCCGCCGCCGCCGATCGCCGGGATCCCGTGAGATCGGGATCCGATCTCCCGATCGCCCCGTTGCACGCCGAGGCCCTCCCTATAAATACGGGCCCCCTTATTCCCATTCTCCCCTCGCTGGAAACCCCCTCTCTCTCACGCCGTCGCCGAGCCGAACTCACCGCCCGCCGCCATTTGCGTCGCCGTCGCCGCCCTAGCCCTCCCGACCTCCACCGACTCCACCAAACACCTCCCGAGCTCGTTCACACTCCGCCGGAGCTCTCCGCCGACCTCCCGACGATCGGAGAGGCCAACGCCACCGCCGCCGCCGCTGCCGTCTAGCTCCGGTGAGTCGCGGAGCTCCACCCGCCATGGGATCTCAAACCTACGGTGTAGATTAGAACACCCGAGGGGTATTTTTTAATAAAACCGCCGGTTCGTTACGGTTTAAATTTAGTTAGGTTTTTTTTTAGCCCGGCCCGACTCGTTTAACCCTAGGCCCGTTTAGTTTATATTACGCTCAGTGCGTAGGTTAGGCCCATTAGGCCATTTTTCATTTAATTTCGTTTTCTGTTTTAACAGAATAGTTCCTGTTTTGAAAAATTCATATCTTTTATTCTGTTTAATATTTTTAGGTGATTCTTTTTTTGTTGGTTTGCAAATTTTCTATAGTTTCTGCAGAAAATATATTTAGCTATGTTAAAATTAATTAAAATTGCTTTAATTTAGTTTTAGCCAGAATAGTAAATCTGTTATAACATGAGTTAGAAAAAATTATTTTTGGATGATTCTTTTTGCCCCAACTTTATTTTGACATTGCCAAACCATAGGAATTAATTTGGGTATTTTAGGATTAATAAAAAATAGTTTTAAGCAGAATCTTGTTAATCCTAATTAATTAACTAGCTACTGTTTTCCTATTATTTTAATTAGTAAATAAATTTATTTTAACATATGATTGATTATTCTAGGATAGTTTCTGTCACTCTAATGGATGAACTTTTATTTATAATAAATAAAAGTTTTATTTTATTTTCCTAATAGAAATTGAATTAGGCCTAATAGGAGTTTCATAATAGATTTTTAATTAATTCTTTTTGCTCCTAGTTGCTTAATGAAATCTTTTCTGTTAAGTTAACATAAAACCATGATTAGGTTATGTTGAGAAAATTTTGTTATATAAAACTATTCTAGTTGTTGTTTGAAGTAGGAAACTTGAGTTGGTTTTCTTTGAGTTTTCCCTTGGGTTTTGGTTTGGTTGTTTTGGTGTGTTATGTTGCTATTGCTATGCTATTGTGTTATGTGATCCTATGCTATATGCTTATTGTGATTATTGTTTGTCTCGGTAGAGTTTCCGAGTCTGAAGCTTGCTACTCTGAATCTTTAGCTTACGAGGATCATCAGCAAGGCAAGTTTTGATCATGTTATTTTCTATACCTATGTTTTTGTGCATTAGAAATTATCACCACCCACCATGCATGCAGTAGTTGAAATTTTGAAGTTATTAATCTTGAGTAGTATCATGTGGTAGGATGAACCAATCCTTGTTACCATGATCCGGGATGAAGTAGTTTACTTTGCTATGCTCGTGAGCGGGTTTTGGTTGAGTGAAATTCATAAGAAAGATGTGAGAGTCAATGATGATGACAACCCCATGAACTACAATGATCAAGATGGACTTGAAATTCACTCTTGGGTGGAGGACGGTTGACGGGTACCCTAGAGAACCCGGTGGTTGGCGGGATGCATGGAGAAGTGCCATGACATCTTGAAAGCTTCACCCAGCCACGAAGAGACGGATGGATGCCCCATTGACCGAAAGCTTACTGTGCAGCCGCAAGCCATTATGGGCTCTGGCTGGGTTAACCCTAGTAGTGGCGCTGGTGGGCGGTACTACGAGATGTAGAAGAACGGTAGGATTGGATGGGTACCGCAGTAGCTGGAAGAACTCTTTGGAAGACCTGTTTCATTCGTCCCGTCTTCAAACACCATGAAGTGCGAAGACTTAAAAGGAGGGAATGATTCTTGTGGGAAAAGTCATAAACCTCCGCAAAGTTAAAGATCTAATCGATTAGTCGTGTCCCGATTCTGGACAATTTGAGCCTCTGGAACTTGGAAGTATTGAAATCTCAACACTAAAGCTAATGAATTAATTTGAGGGTTTTATGACTTAATAATTTGGGAATGAGATATTGGTTGGCGGAACCATCTCAATAACTACCAACAATTTGTAGTAATTTTGCAAGCAAGTCCACTATAGTAGGAGAAAATTGGCTTTTAGCAAAATGATGAAACTTAGAGCCCCAGCCAAAATGCATATAGTATTAGTAATTTTATTATTGTTATTCTCTTCATGACTTGCCGACTTATTCAAAAAGCTGACCTACACGGCTGCAACGTCTTATGTTGCGTAGATTTATTCGATCAGAGTGAGGCTACGCTCGCGCTTGGAATTGCACTTTGGAGTCGGATGGACTCGCTTTATATTCTACTTCCGCAGCATTAGTAGTTTATTTCTCATGAGTTGGCCTTGAGCGAATTTATTCCTTGTAATAAAGACTCTATATGAGAAGCGTGTAATAAATTCAGGTGTGATTGAACTTTGATTATTTCATCGATGTACTGTGAGTACCAGCATGATCTTGGGATGGTACAGACACAGAGATTTGACCGATTTTGGGTCAGGTCGCTACACTGTGTCGAATGGCTGATGCACAGGAAGAGTAATTGAATGTACTAAAATTGTTGAAAATTTAACACGTAATAAAAAAAGTGATGTCATGATATAATTCACATATAAGATGACTGGCTAACCAGGGTGGCATTGCAAAATTCACATATATGATGCCTGGCTAAACAAGATGGCATTGCATGATTCACATATACGATAAAGAAACTAAACAGATGGCATCGACACAAAGCATGTTTAAACTAAGTAGATGACATCTTTGATGTACACAGTAAGCAATGCAAGGCACCATATGCATGATCTTACCCACATTAGCATGCCAAGTTAGAGCAAAGACCTCATGGGATAAATAGGAGTGGTCTTCTGCTTGTGAATCCCCCTCAGAACAGTTATATTCCTCTTGATTACGATCCAAAATGGGTGGAGGGGGGGCTGCCTTTGCGCCCACCATGGAGCGATGTCTGCATGAAATTCTATTGCCACGCAAGGCTCGTCTCTTTTGCTCTACACGTTCAGTTCCATTGTGTACAATAACTAACATGCATAGGAATAAAACATAGTGAGATTATGTCAGGAGTGCATGCACAAATCCAGAGTGATGGTAGCAAACTGTGGATAGACCCAAAACCAATGATAGCAAGCAGATAATAGCTTTAGTTAAAAAATACACATAATGGCTCCTTTAATGTTTGTTTGCATCCAACATGAAACTCATAGTAGACACCCGAGATTAACCAGATAGTAGACAGATAGTACCGATTGTTGCCCCAATATGTACCCCACAACCATTAAAAACTCAAGTTTCAGCATAAGTTTGGACCTAACTCGAGTCTAATAGGTGAACACGACGATAAAGTAGCATGTCATCATATTAGCGATGCATAACGAAGCGGAACACGGAAGAGTGCGACCTCTCTTGCGGACCCGTGTAGTCCTCAAGGTCATCTGCTCACTTGATGATGGTAATGCGGTTGTCGTGGTCGACGGCGTGGGGAAGAAGATCCGAGGCGCGAAAGACAATCTGGAGAGCGGATCCCTGCTATGGTGAACCCTTCCGTTGTTGGAGCGGTGAGCTGGGGTGGAACACAAAGACCGCAGAGCAGGACAAACCACACAAGGTTTTCTTTGACACATATCTGTAATGAAGTAATTGTGTAAGGGCTTGTTTGAATTTGAGGATTCTAACAATGCAGGATAGGAAATAGACAGGAATAGGATAGGAATGCACGTGCAAAGCAGAGAATTAAAAAACAGATTTACGCTAACTGGGTGTTTGGTTCACAAGAATTGGAAGATCACAGGATGCAAAGAAGCATGGTGAGATTAAGTAAACCACAAGAAAATGTATGGTTATAATGTTATTATGATACCATCTCTTAGTCTTGTGCTTCATGAATAGGAATTTGAAAAGGAGGACAAGTGGAAATTAAAATTCCTACGGTTTTTCTTTCAAGGAGACACTAAAGGAACAAATCCTACAGTTTTCCTTTGCTCCATTCCTTTGCACCAAATTCATGAAAAGTAGTACCATAGGAAACTTTCCAATTCCTATGTTTTTCATTCACTTTTCCTTTCAAGCACTGGCGATTCTAGTAGGCAGGCTTGAGCAAGGAAAAGCCTACACTAAAAAAAGGTTTTTGTGCTACTTCTATTACTTTGGACCCAGGCCACTGCCCTACTAGCTCATCTCCCAGGGCCATCGACAAATGCACAGCTCAAACGCGTAGAGATAAATAAGGATGGCGTTCAATAGAGTCCATCACGGATAGCTAAGTTACCTGGTACCTCACTGCTTGTCATATAGTAGGATAAAATAATCATATTTCCCGTTACTCTGTGTGCTCAGTGGACAATATATATAACATTTAGAGTAAAAAAGATATGCAACAAGTGTACAAGCTCTTTGGCGAAGTCATGTCGATCTCAGCGTGATTGGGTTGGCCGGTGAGGATGCTCCGGCTCACTTGGCTGTCGGAGGAGGGGAAGAAGATCTTAGGCGTCTGGAGATGGAGCCCGAGGTACTGCTCCGCTGTGATGGAAGGTTTCGTCGTTAGAGCAGCTCCGGTGAGTTGTACGACGCCGAGGCTGAAGCAGGACAAGAGAGACAACGTAAACCTGAGTGGAATTCTAGTAGCATCTCCAATAGATGACGTAAAATACATAACCACAAAGTGCTAGATGTAAAATACATCAGCCGCTCATCTCTGAACTTAACTGTCGAAACTGAATTTAACTGTCAAAACTGAACTTGACTGTCAAAACTGAATTTTGCTGTCGAAACTGAATTTTACTATCGAAACTAAACGCACTAGAGGTGAGGCTACACGTCAGTCGACTGACTTTTTCATCTCTGGCCAGTCGATTTTGCAGCCGTTGGATACAAAATCAAGGGCCTGCAGTTCATCTTCAACCTTAGCCGCCATCCACCACCGGCCAAACAGCCGCCCGCAGCCGGCGGCGCGCCACCCCGCCTGCCCCGAAAACACTCCCCACCGCCGGTCCGCCGCCGCCCCGACCATCCCTCTAGTCCCCTGCGTTCGAAGCTTTTTCTCCGCGATCCCCACGCCACCGCCCCCACCACCACCGCAACCACCGCCCCCCCCTGAACGCTAAGATAGGTGGGGTACCTCTCCGGTGAGCCCCCTCCCGCGCGGCTGGTTCTTCCTTAACTCCGCGAGCCCCCACCCCTGAAAATCGATCGACCCAAAAGTCGATTTAGTCGATCAAGTGTAGCTAAATCGAGCAGCATCGCGAAGAGCGAGAGCAGCAGCGAGAAAGGGCAAGAGCAAGCAGCACAAGGCAGGGTACCGAGAGCAAGAGCAGAGCAGCAGCGCGAGCGAGAGCTAAAGCAGCAGCAGCTCCTACTGATGTGGACGTCGCCGCCGAGGGAGCGACACTGTGGAGGAAGTGGCCGGCGACGCCGCCGTGGATGGAGCCATGCCGTGTCGGCTCGGGACTGAGCGCCATCAGCACCGTGAGATCGAATCAAGAAGAAAATGCAGCGATTAGTGTACAACCTCTTTGGTGGCACCGATTAGGCCGCAGCTTCACCCGAGGAAACGGTGATGATTATGCTCTTCCTGTGGTGCAGGTGAAGACGGCTGTGCGGGAATGGAGGTGGCACGGAAGATGAGGGGAACATCGGGGCAGCTCCTTGGAGGTGGAGGACGGGGTGGCTGAACCGGCAAGGCAACCAGATCGATGACGGATCCTCATCCGGTACGATGGATGAGGGACGTCGAGGTGTTGCTGTGGACGGAGGAGGGTGTGCGGCTTCGCGGGTTTTCCCGGTCTCGGTGTACGAATGGGTGGGCGGATGGGATGGGAGTGGAGAACCATGGCTTAGGGACGTTGAGGGAGTCCTGGACTAGGGGGTGTTCGGATAGCCGAACTATCATCTTTGGTCGGACTCCAAGACTATGAAGATACAAGATTGAAGACTTCGTCCCGTGTCCGGATGGACTTCCCTTGGCATGGAAGGCAAGCTTGGCGATACCGATATGTAGATCTCCTAGCATCGTAACCGACTCTGTGTAACCCTAACCTATCCGGTGTCTATATAAACCGGAGGGTTTTAGTCCGTAGGACGAACAACAATCATACCATAGGCTAGCTTCTAGGGTTTAGCCTCCTTGATCTCGTGGTAGATCTACTCTTGTACTACCCATATCATAAATATTAATCAAGCAGGATTAGGGTATTACCTCCATCGAGAGGGCCCCAACCTGGGTAAAACATCGTGTCCCTTGTCTCTGTTACCATCCGCCTAGACGCTTGCAGTTCGGGACCCCCTACCCGAGATCCGCCGGTTTTGACACCGACATTGGTGCTTTCATTGAGAGTTCCTCTGTGTCGTCACCTATAGGCCCGATGGCTCCTTCGATCATCAACAACGATGCAGTCCAGGTGAGACTTTTCTCCCGGACAGATCTTCAGATTCGGGCGGCTTTTGCACGCGGGCAATTCACTTGGCCATCCGAGCAGATTGAAAGCTACGCCCCTGGCCATCAGGTCAGATTTGGAAGCTTGAATTATACAGCCGACATCCGCGGAGACTTGATCTTCGACGGATTCGAGCCACAGCCAAGCAGGCCGCACTGTCTCGATGGGCATGGCCTAACTCTGTCGCGAGCAAAGGTCTGGAGGTCAAGATTAGTGTCCGCTCGAACATTGATTGGAGCCGATCTCGCCGACGAGGACGGTTGGTTGGACACCACCTCGGAGGCTGAAATCTCTACAGCGATTGAGCGAACACAATCCATGTCTTCTGCGAAGATCTTGACTCAAGGTGCCGGACTCCTCTGGACTCCGAACCCTCCGCGCGGCTGCTAATCGAATCCGATTGGCGCCGGTCATGGAGTTCACTGCCGCAGACATCTTTCAGCACTCGCCCTTTGGCGACATCCTGAATTCACTAAAGTCTCTCTCTTTATCCGAAGAGCCTTGGTGTAACACCCGGATGATTAGGGAACAGTAATCACCCCGGTTATGGTGACTAACCTCTCTTTGATTCGAACCCGTTCTAAAACAAAAATCAAAACTAAAACAAACGATAAAAAGTTTCAAAAACAAAATCTAAAATGTTCGGGGGTTGTCTAAAATAGCTAACCTAATTAAGGTGGGGTGCACTAATTTTTGTAAAATGCTCGCATTTTAAATAAACTAAAACAAAAAGGAAAAAGAAAAGAAAAGCAAAACAAGAAAAAGGGGAGGAAAACACTCGCCCAGCCAGCCCCTCCCACACCGCCCTCGCCTCGCCCATTCCCCTCAGGCGGCCCATCGCCCACCGCCGGACACATATCCCTCACCCCCCTGCAAACCCTAGCCGCCCTCCTCTCCTCTCGCCCCCACTCTCTCTCCCCACCTCGATCCAATGGGATCGGGCCCAACCCATCGCCCTAGGGCACGCCGTCCCGCCGCCCAGCCGCGCCTCCCCCACCGGACTACTACCTCGCCCACCCACTGGGGCTCCCTCCCTCCCTCGAGCACGCCCGAGCACGAGCGCCGCTGGTCGACCCGACCCCTCCGCCTCCCGACGCCTTGGTGAAGCTCGCCTCAACCGCCTCCTCGCGGTCGTCACCAGCCTCCACCGAGCCGCCGCCTAGTCCCCCCCCCCTGTGAGGCCCTCTCCTCTCTCCTCCTCCCGAACCGCCCGCGCCGGCCGCTCGTCGCCCTGCCCCGACCAGCATGGTCACGCCCCCCCGTTCCCTCTCTCCCCTCCCGGACCGCCGCGTCGCCCGGGACGCCACCGTCATGTGGCGCCCTTCCCCGTCGACCACCGAACCCCCGGCCCCTTCCGGCGTCTCGGCGCCCTCGTACCCAGGCCGACCGAACCTCGATCAACCCTTGCACGCAGATCGCCATCCGCCTCGCTCAAAGCCGGGCGATGTTCGCTGTCCTCGGCGCCGCCGCCGCCACCATCACATGCACGCCGCCGACCGCACCGTGAGGTCCAAACCACATGCACCGAGCCCTCAGACCACGTTCCGGCCATCTCCGTGAAGTGCATGGAGAGGCTTGCGACTCTCTCGGCACCTGCCACGTGTCACCGCCGGGCCACCCATTGGTCACGATGTGGGCCCTAATGGCCCTGCTTAGCCCCCATGGCGTGTTGACGGATCGGCCAATGGCCGATCGACTGCCTGGCCACTTACATGGCCCCGCGCCTGTAACGTTTATAAAAAGAAAAAGGATTAACAATAAAATGAAAATGAATTAAAACTAAATAACTAATTAAATAATTAATTAATTAATTAAGTAATTAATTAATCTAATTAATTCTGATTAATTAACCCTAATCACTAATTAACTTAATTAATTAATGTTAATTAACTTTGATTAGGTTAATTAGATATTAGAGAATGACATGCGGGACCCACCTGTCAGGTTGACTCACCAACCTCGTTGATTCTTGACGTCAAGATGACATCATGCTGATGTCATAAATGCATTTTCGAAATTAATTAAATAATTAATTAAATTCCAAGAAATTAATAAAATCTTTTAAAAATCATATCTTTTAATCCGTAATCCGGATTAAAATATTTTCAACATGAAAGTTGCTCAGAACGACGAGACGAATCCGGATACGCAGTCCGTTCGTCCACCACACACCCCTAACCTATCGAACACTGCAAACTTTCCTCTCCGGTTCATCCACATCGACAGACGTTCGAACCGGAAAACTTCCGGATGTTTTCCCCTAACCAACCCCCCTCATACCACGTTAGGGCACGCCTAGCATCGCTTCTTGTCATGTCATGCATCGATATGCATCATTTACTTTGTATTCATTGTTTCTTCCCCTCTTCTCTCCGTAGACTACGAGGCCGACGCTGCGGTGGCGGTTCGACACGGTGTTGACGACCCCTCTCTCTTGCCAGAGCAACCAGGCAAGCCCCCTTGATCACCGGATATCGCCTACTCTTATCTACACCGCTTGCATTAGAGTAGCATAGCATGTTCTTGCTGGATACTCCTATACCGCTGCATAGCTTGTCCTTGTAACTTCTGTTGTTACCTTACCTGCAATCCTATATGCTTAGTATAGGATGCTAGTACTTTCATCTGTGGCCCTACTTTCTTGTCCGTCTGCCGTGCTATACTATCGGGCCGTGATCACTCGGGAGTTGATCACGGGTATATACTATATACTTATACATGATACATGTGGGACTAAAGTCGGTCGGCCGATGGAGCACCATGAGTGGATCATTGTGGCGGAGCGGCAGGCAGGTTGAGACCGCCTAGAGAGAGGTGGGCCTGGCCTGTTCGGCGTTCATGGATACTTAACACGCTTAACGAGGTCTTGGTATTTGATCCTGGGTTGGCTACGAGCTTATACGCACTAACCATCTGGCGGGAGTAGTTATGGGTATCCCGCCGTGGTATCACCAAGCACTTCAGACAATGATGGAGCGCGCGCCGGATTGGACCGAACGCTTTGTTAGGCTAGGTCTGCTCGGCCGCCTCAGAACGCGTGTGTGCTCGAGGCGATGGGCCCGGACCCTGCTGCCGCTTAGGTTTAGACCGGCGGTTGGCCCTCTCAGTTTGCCTAGGTGGGGCTGCGGCGTGTTGATCTTACGCGTCGGGCATGACCCAGAAAGTGTGTCCGCCAAATGGGATCAAGCGTCTTTGGTAAGATGGTGCACCCTGCAGGAAGTTAATCTATTCGGATAGCCGTGATCTTCGTAACAGACGACTTTGAGTTGTACCTTGAGCTTATGACAACTAGAACCGGATACTTGATAAAACACACCCTTCCAAGTGCCGAGATACAACCGTGGTCGCCTCGCCGTGGATATGAGCAGGGATTGCCGGGTAGGATTATTGCTATATGATGTTACTTGGAGGACTTCAGATCGTCCCCTCCTACCTGTTGTAAGACAGTGTCCGTAAGTTTAGTCTTCGTTAAGACTAGCTATCCCCTCTTATTACGGCATTCTGCATTCAGTCCATCGATATGGCCTTTACACATATATCCATGCATATGTAGTGTAGCTCCTTGCTTGCAGTACTTTGGATGAGTACTCATGGTTGCCTTGTTCCCCTTTTCCCTATCTCTACTCGATTGCTGCAATCGCACGATGGAGCCAGTGAGCGACGCCACGCCACACGGCGACTACTACTCCGGAGGTGCCTACTACTACGCAGCAGCCCACGACGACCTGGGAGTGACCTAGGAGGATCCTGTGCGGAGGCTGCTCCTCTTCGATCCAGATCTCAGCTTTGTGCTAGCCTTCTTAAGGCAAACTTGTTTAACTTATGTCGTACTCAGATATTGTTGCTTCCGCTGACTCGCCTATGATCGAGCACTTGTATTCGAGCCCTCGAGGCCCCTGGCTTGTATTATGATGCTTGTATGACTTATTTTATTTGTAGAGTTGTGTTGTGATATCTTCCGTGAGTCCTTGATCTTGATCGCATACATTTGCGTGCATGATTAGTGTACGATTGAATCGGGGCCACAAGTTGGTATCGAGCCGATCGCCTGAGGAATCCCCTTCCACACTCCTTGGCAAGTCGAGTCTAGACATTGCAAAAGCTTTTACTAACTTGGCTGTGTGCCTTACGGGCCCACGCCGCCATCGGGTGGTACTAGGATCTTTTACTCCTCGACCTTTACTCGGGACTCGAACTCTTCTACTCGGGTTAAACGATTTTACTAACAATCACTAGGATCCCGTGATCGCATTCACCCCAAAGTTGGATATAGCCCTAGTTGTTTTTGGAATTGTAATTGAGCAATTTCCACACCGTCATTTGACTCCTTTGAAACGTCTTGTTTTCAGATGGAACCCACGAGGCAGGTCGTGGCGCCACACGACGGCCATTGGTGCCTCGGGATCACCTGCGGTGCTAGCCGAGATGATGACCTATCCGGGTTATCGCTGGCACCCGAGTACACCGCCTATGAGGAGTACCAGACTACAACCAGGAGCAGACTGCGCCATCGCCCACCTCTACTCGGGAGTATGAGTCCACTCTTGTCTTTGCACACCGCACATGGTGTTGGAGTGACTATCGATATGGCAGTCCACGATGCTGCTTATGCTGCTCGACACCTCTTCGCAGAGTATCGAGAGTTGGACACCTCCCCTTCGTGCACATTGCTATCGCGTCGATGTTGGTGAGGAGGGTTACTACACCGCTGCCTACACCATCGTCACCAGAGAGCCCTTCCACCATCGTAACTTTGTTCTCGCATGCGATGGGCTGGATCGAGCTAACCGAGCTCTTTCGCCACGAGTTGTACATCACCCGTCAGCACTCTACCGTGCTCGACGCTGATGCACCCCTTTGTCCGATCCGGAGCTGCCGCTGCTCTGCGATCTACCAGCCAGACCGTGATGCCCCAGGTGTCGGTTGGCTGACGTGGAGGCTACTCTCCGCACTTGGCCCTTTCTCGCCACCGGACGCCGGATTCAGCACCAGAGTATCCGCGGCCCCTGTGTCACCGACGTGGAGGACTATCCACTGCCGACTATCAGCCTTCGTTACTGCTACCTCCGCAGCATCGTGGACCTGATGTAGACTTGTTTGATAGTGTTTGATGTATTCGCCATGAGCTGCGTGCCGCCTATGATGTAGTAGTCTATGTATTGACTCTATGTATCGAACTCTATGCATGATTCCTTTTGTAAGATATGCCAACTACTATGTAGTTCCCATCATGCTGCTTTCATTATGCATGTTTCATCATGAATGATTCTCGCCTCTTGCTTAATTTCTCAAATGCTGAACTACCCTCGTTATATAATAGCAGATGGTTAGGCCAGCAGGTCGTGGTCGTGGTGCCAACTTCCCACCACCGCCTCGAGTACATGGCTGGTATGGTCCAACAGCTTGAGATGAATCGCCAGTTCATGGAGAACATGATGGCTCGCTTCTCGCCCAATATGAACCAAAGACCCAAACGGAACAACTCGCAGATTTCATACCAACCCCAGCGTGTACCGCAGCTCAACCCAGCCATCGGATGTCGATGATCGCTCCGTGACATCACCTATGAGATGGAGTCTCGCTGATGTAGCCCCCGCCAGCTATGTCACCTTTGCTTCCTTCTTCCTCAAGGGACCCGCAGCACAATGGTGGACAGCCACAGCAGACTTCGCCAGCTTGGAACACTCATCACCGCCGACTTCCAAGCTGCCTTCCGTGCTCGCTTCATCCTCAAGGGGTCATGGACCGAAGAAGCGTGAGTTCCGCAACCTCACCCAAGGCAACAAGACTCATGAAGCTTATCACGAGAGTTCTCGGACTTGTCTCGCTATGTCAAGAGGATATTGCAACCGATGCACGCAGCAGAGAAGTTCCGTGATGGTCTTCAAGCTAACATCAAGCTCGCACTTTTAGTGCACGACTTTTGCTGATTTCGCCACCTTGGTGAACAAAGCTATCAATGTCGAAACTGGTCTCGCAGG
Organism: Aegilops longissima; assembly: GCA_021605205.1. NCBI lineage: Eukaryota > Viridiplantae > Streptophyta > Magnoliopsida > Poales > Poaceae > Aegilops > Aegilops longissima. The sequence goes on along the minus strand of CM038680.1, from coordinate 245,949,103 downwards.
AATACCAGAGCTCTAACAAAGCAACTGCGACACGGGCTCATCTTCGGCCCGCCTCGCAGGCGCAAGATATGGATTCCCAACAGCATGTACCAGCCAATGCTCCTCGCTTCAAGGCGTAATCTATGCTACACCGCCCGCCTACAACTAAGCAGCCAAGCTTCCAGCTCCACCACCCCAAGCTCCTGCTCCCACTCCCAATAATGGCTTATGCTTCAAAAGGACAGCCGTGGCACCGTGCAGAGAATGCAACCAGAACTGTAATCACTGGTTCTTCCAAAGAAATGGCCGTGGAAACACCTGTAACCGCAACAACACCGGCAAGTCTTATGGGCAAGCTCAAAGCCAACCACGTTGATCTCGAACGAAGCTCAAGACCAGCCTCACATCGTGATGGGTACACTTCTCGTAAATTCAGTACCAAAGATGTGTCTTATTTGATAGGGCATCGCATTCATTCATGTCTCAAGATTTTGCATTCATGCATGGCATTAAAAGTGAAGACATGAATGCTTCACTATTAGTACACACCTCGCTGGCCAATGTCAAACCTCCATGATTTGCAACGACGCCCCCGTGGAAATCAAGGAATGGAATTCTTGTCTCTCCTATCGTGGTCAAGTCTTGTAGCATCGACCTCATTCTGGGAATGAATTGGTTGAAAGCACATACGGCCAATCGCTTTGCCACTAAGACCGCCCATCTGCTACACCCTTCGATGAAATAGTCACTTACAAGCTCATCGGTGCAAAATGCCGAGGCAAGGCTCTATGCATTGAATGCATTGAACGCCGCACCACTCGAGGGAATTGAAAACATTCCTGCTGCTCGCGATTTCCAAGACGCCTTTTCTCAAGAACTTCCAGGATTCCTCGCTAGAGCTGTCGAATTCGCCATCGACTTGAAACCAGCACCACTACTATAGCCAAGTTTACCCTACAAGATGCCGCCGCATGAACTCCTTGAGCTAAAGGAGGAAATCGACAAATCTCTTCAAAGCGGTTTCATTCGCCCAAGTTGCTCACCTTGGGGAGCACCTTCTCTTTGTCAAGAAGAAGGATGGGACAAACCGATTGGTCCAAGACTACCGCCCTATAAATCAAGCTACCATTCGTAATAAGTATCCTCTTCTCTGATCAATGATCTTTATGATCAACTGGCTGGTTCGCTCGCTGTTCTCGAAACTCGACTTGAGGTTGGGTTACCACCAGATCCGCGGTTCGTGAGGAGGATATCCCCAAGACCGCCTGTGACTCGTTATGGTTCATACGAGTACACCGTCATGTCTTTCGCTTAACCAATGCTCCAGCCACTTTCTCTCACCGATGAACTATATATTCATGGATTACCTCGACAAGTTCGTCGTGGTTTATCCGGATGATATCCCGATCTTTCCAAGAATGAAGAAGAACATGTGAACATCTTCGCCTTTGTGCCGAAAAGCTACGAGAGCATCAACTCTATGCCAAGTTCTCCAAATGTGAATTCTGGCGCCCAAGTAACCTATCTTGGGCATGTCATTTCTAAGGATGGTATTGTGCCAACCCCGAAAGAGTTCAGGCTATTCTCGATTGACTCCTCCAAGAACGCATAAGTCGAAGTTTTCGGTCTCGCCAGCTATTGCCGTCGATTCGCCGAGAACTTCTCCAAGATTGCCGTGCCTCGACTAACCTGCTGCATAAGGGCGCCAAATTCCAATGGATGATAAATGTCGAAAGTTTCAGCACTTAAAGACAAGTTGACGTCGCCCAAAGGCTAGCTCCTCCCGATACTAAGAAGGACTTCACATTTATCGCGACGCTTCGCCAAGGTTTAGGCGGTGTCCTAATGCAAGAGCGCAAAGTGGTTGCTTATGCCTCTCGACAGCTTGCGCCTCACGAAGAGAACTACCCAGCCACGACCTGAACTTGTTGCTGTCATTCATGCATCAAGCAAAGGGCGACATTACCTTCTCGTAATCGCTATGTAGATCTTCACCCACCACCAAAGTCTGGTATCTGCTTACTCAGCAGACCTGAACCTCCGCGCCAGAGATGGATGGAGACTGCTGTGACTTTGATTTGGGTATTTCCTATACGCCAGCAAGGCTAATGTAATGGCTGATGCCTTGAGCCGCAAATCTCATCAAGAACCACCTTCAGTTCACAAAGTTCAGCCTCACTTGTTGAAGAATTCAGAAAGTCTGAACCTCCATATTGTTCCTCCGGTGCACTCGCCCTCCTCCGGAGTTCCGCAAGATGAATCTCCGTGTTGTTCCCCGTGGTTCCTCTATACCCGCTGTTGAACCCGATCTCGTGGCACCATAAAGACAATGCAGGATTTGACTCAAGTCTACAAGCTTAAACAAGACATCGAAAGGAAATCCTCATCCTTCACTATTGCCGATGATGGCGCTTTGTACTTCAAAGGCCGCTTAGTGGTGCCGTAAGAAGGAAAACCTGAATATGACTCGAGAAGGTTATGAAAGAAGCTCATGATACGCTCTATGTATCCATCCCGGCAGTACAAAGATGTATCAAGACATTCGCCGAGATTTCGTGGTCTAATATGAAGCAAGACATTGCTCGCTATGTTTCGAGTGTGACGCTTGCCGTCAGATCAAAGCAAAACATCAAAGGCCTGCTGGAACTCGCAACCTATCTCTATTCCGAATGGAAATGGGACCATGTTGAAATGGACTTCGCCATCGGATTTCCCAAATCGCAGAAAGGTAATGATGCTATTCTTGTCGCCATTGACCGCTCTCTAAAGTTGCACATTTTCTCGGCGGTCAAAGAAACGATCATCGCTAGCCAGCTTGCAACGCCTATATGTCCAGAATTGTTTCACTTCACGGTATTCCACCGTTATCGCCTCGACCGTGGCAGCTTATTCACTTCAAGATTCCGGGCAAGTTTTCAAGAAGCTATGGGGACTCATTTATCTTTCAAGATCGCTTCATCCGCAGTCTCAAGGGCAAGTTGAACGTGTCAACCAAATTCTCAAGACATGCTTCGAGCTTGTGTCGCTTCCTTCGCAAGAAATGGGAGGAATCTCTCCCGTGATGCTGAGTTCTCTTATAATAATAGCTATCAAGCTAGTCTCAAGATGGCCCCCTTCAAGTGTTATATGGACGAAAGTGTCGAACCCTCTCGAACTGGTCGAAACGGGAACGCCCACTCTTCGTCCGGATATTATCCAACATGCCAAGAACAAGTCCGCATTATTCGCGAGAATCTCAAGACCGCCACCAACAAAAGAGTAATTATGACCGCTATCACAAAGACATGGTCTATCAACCTCGCGAAAAGGCCTATCTTCGCTACACCAATGAAGGGTGCTCACCGCCGGATCAAGGGCAAGTTAGCCGCTATATTGGCCCTTTCACTATTCTCGAAAGGCGGAAAAGTGGCTTATCAACCTGAGCTTCCGTCGAACCTTTCTCGTGTTCACGATGTGTTCCACGTGTCCCAACTCCGACGCTGCTTCAAGGACCCAATCCGAGCAAAGGACCATGAAGTGCTCGAATTGCAACAGACCTCTCCTATAAAGAGCATCCGTCCGCATTCTCGACAAGCTGAACGCCGCACACGCCAAGGCGTATCAAGTTCTCAAAGTCCAAAGGGTCGAATCACTCAAGATGAAGCCACCGGGAACGCGAGGATCGCCTTTCGAGATGAATACCCGACTCTTTCCTTCTACCTCCTAAATCTCGGACGAGATTTCTTGTAGTGGAGGAGATTTGTAACACCGGATGATTAGGAACAAGAATCACCCTTGTTATGGTGACTAACCTCTTTGATTCAACCCGCTCTAAAACAAAAATCAAAACTAAAACAAACGATAAAAAGTTTCAAAACAAAATCTAAAATGTTCGGGGTTGTCTAAAATAGCTAACCTAATTATGGTGGGTGCACTAATTTTGTAAAATGCTCGCATTTTAAATAAACTAAAAAAAAAAAAGGAAAAAGAAAAGAAAAGAAAACAAGAAAAGAGGGAGGGAAAACACCGCCCAGCCAGCCCCCCCCCCACTGCCCTCGCCCCCCCCCCGCCCCCCTGGCCGCCCATCGCCCAGCCGCCTTACACATATCCTCACACCCCACGGCAAACCCTAGCCGCCCCACCTCCTCCTTCGCCCCACTTTCTCTCCCGATCCAATCGGATCGGGCCCGAACCCATCGCCGCAGGCACGCTGCTGCCCCGCACTGCCCCGCCGGCTCCCACCGGACTACTACCTCGCTTCCACCACCGCTCGAGCTTCTCCTCCGCCGCACTCGAGCACGAAGCCGCCACTGGTCGACTCGACCCTCCGCTTCGACGACGGGCGAAGCTGCTTCAACCGCTTTTCTCTCACGGTCGCCACCAGCCCACCGAGTCACCGCTTAGTCCCACCTCGTGAGGCCCTCTCTCTCTCCTCGACCACGCTCTGCTGGCGCCATCGCTGCCCTGACCCCTGGTCACGCCTTCGCTCTCTCTCCTCCCGGATCCCTTCGCCCCGGACGCCACTGCGGCTGGCGCTTCTTGCCGACCATCGAACCCCTGCCCTTCCGACGCTCTGGCCAGATTCCTGCTGACGACCAACCTCGATCAACTCCTCAAGACGCGACCGCCATCCGCTTCGCCAAAGCCGCGCGATGTTCGGCTGTCCTCTGCCGCCGTCGTCACCATCACATGCACGCCGACCGCACCAGAGGTCCAAACCACATGCACCGAGCCCCCCTGCACGCTTCCGCCATCTCCCATGTCTGTCAGCTGGAGAGGCT